>OY856413.1:79375800-80608300 GCA_963693085.1 Alisma plantago-aquatica | reverse complement strand
TATGTTGTATTCTCTTATGTTATACATTAAGAAATGGATCAATATTCACTCTCTTGGCCCAATTGAGGGATATCTCCTTTGATTCTCCTCTTTCATGACTATTTGATGTAAATAGTACAATATTTTGATATTGATCCTAGATATATATGGTGTGGTTGGGATTGAAAATTGTAATTTAATTATTATCTCTTGTTTGTACTCCTTAATTTTCATCTTATATGAGTAGTTGAACTATATTGATTCATTTGGTAATGGAATCCCAAAATGGTTCACTTATGTGAATAAATTTGCCTTTCCTCTATATTAATCATGGGGTTTGATGCAGTAGTTCTAGAGTACTATAGTCACATGGATTGTTTATTTATTTGGAATGGAGGTTAAGTGTCCCACATCTAGGTTTTGTGGCCAACGTGTTATTATTACATGTAGGGGTTTCGTGCTACTCTATAGGGGGTCTAGTTCTTTTCCTTGATCTATTTCAGTTTAGATTATGTGTCTAGGTAACCAGTGTTGTCATATGTTTACTAGTATTGTGTTTATATCATGCATGTTGATTATCCTGATGGGTTATGTTCCCTAGTCTACATTTGTTATGATATTTGGCATACACTACAATTGTGACATGGCAAGTATATTTTGAAATATCTTTGTACACTACCATCTTATTTTGAAATATTATGTCTCAAATCCTTGATTTGTATTAATTTCATATTTTCACCTTGACATTATAATTCTCTTGGATCACTAATGTGGTGGACATATCTCTCTCTTATTTTTGTGGGGACCTTTTTATCTTACCTTTTTGTAATTTTTCTTATTTCTTATTATTTATCATTTAGCTGATTATGTATGCATATACCAACACATTCCTATATGGTAACTACCACATATGGGTAAAGGTGACAAATTAGGATGAAGACATAGATATTGTAGTCCTATTAATAAAATAAAACATGTAATGGTCGTCCTAATTAGAAGGAATAGTCTATATATGCCTCAACATTTGCCTTTATAAATTGGATTTGGTGCAAGTGCACAAACTGTGCTTTTAGGTATAGTAAATGTTGGGGGTCTATTCACTCTTGCATGCATGTTAATAACCTGTCTACACAAATATCCTCTAGATATTTGATGGGTATGGGTGTTACGGCCCCGTCTCCCGGTATCCCCCACTTAAGGGAGACCAAGAGATCAAAGTTGTTATCCAATAACCCAGATCAAAGGTTCAATAAATAATCATCAACAATTATTAAATTCTACCAACTATACTAAAATATGGTAAAAATAAAAACTTTGCATACCTTTTAAAACTGGGATTTCAAAAGTTCTATCCACGCAGATACTAATCTATCTAATCCTCCTTTGCACTTTAATTCTCATTTAATATCACATACGCCACTTTACTATGTGTACTTTTCATTGTACCTAAAACGCCGAAAAACAAAATGTCGGTCAGCAAGAAGCTGGTATGTGGGGGAAACAATAATCATGCAAATGTGTTAACAATGTAATCATTCAATTAACCATTTAACAACTAAGATTACGTTTTAAGCCATACTACTCAAACCTTACCTATCCCCTAACTCTGTGCTATCCCTACAGTGGACTTGTATGCTACCTCTCTTTAGGTAGATTATTACCCCCATGGTCCTACCTTACAGGTACCCAATACATAGGGTAATAGAGTCGCATGGCACTACTCAAAGGTAGCCCAATATCTAACTCAATGTGACTTGATGGACCTACCCCATTGGTAGCCATGTACTAAGTCATCCAATGACCTGATGGACCTACCCCATAGGTAGCCATGTACTAGGTCAACTATTAAGCCAGAGAGGGGACCAGGATCTGAGCTAGTAGGCACATATCTTATGTGATAGTCATATCCACATTATAGTTTGCATGAATCAAAATAATCCAACAATTAATTCATGTTATCGATGAAAACTTTGGTAAACCTCAAAAAACTAATTCGAGATATTCATAAGCGTAACCACATACCTGATTTGATGATTTCACAAGCATTAAACAAATCCAACCAAGAAAGCAATCCAAGCAAGCAATTCAACAATCACATAATTCCTGAAAAGAATATGTACTCTATTTATTACACACTTTATCAAGAATCTACTTTATTAACTTGGATTCACTTTCTAGGGCTTCTGTGTCCATTTTAGGGTTTCATTTTGCAATTAGGGTTTCCCTTCATCTTTTACCATATTAAACCCTAAATTTATGCCATTACTCATACACCCTAATTATCTCATCTATTCTTCAACATTAAGGTTATCGTAGCAACATATAACCCTATTTCCATATTAAAGGTGCATTAATCATCAATTAATTTCATTAAGCTTCTTTTACATTAAAGCTATTATTTTTATCCTTTTAATCCATGACAAGATCATTATACGCACCTATCATCAATTCAAAGTTCATTAGGGTCTAATTAACATATGAACTCGTTTTACCATCATTTCCACCTTTTATTCATGAGAAAACCCTAATTATGACATATAGGGTATTTATCCAAAATTAAGGACTTTTGTACTCAAAATAATTTAGAACCATCATTTAACAACGTATTTTCACCTTTTTCAAATCATACACGATCTTATCCTCTTTTACCCTAAATTAGGGTTTCTAAATTATTTAATCATTCTCATATGGGGTAAAAACCCTAAATCATGCAAATTTCATCTAGATCAGGTTTGAATCTAACATTATCATTCAACAGGTTATTAATACTTCAATTAACACATTAAGCATACTAGATTCAACCTTTAATCACAAATAGGGTTTTAACTTAACTTTAATGTACTTTCCATCAACTTATAGTACTTTTGTAATCAGGAACGGAATCAATCTTTAATATCATTTTTATTGGATTCCTCTCGTTCTCCTGATCAAAATTCATATATTACTTGTCCTAATCAAAGTTACCAATCATTAGATATGATTTTTACAAAATAAGAATACCTTTGGCCAATCGGAGTGTGCCACGTCGCTCCTTGCATGCAAAGCGGCCCGCTTGACTTATTTGGAAATATGACGAAAAGCCTCTTATGCCCCTGGGCCACAGTTCACTTCTTCACACCCATGAGGGGCATAAGCGTCCAACGCCACCGTTCTCCTTCAACCTCTGAACCCTGCGCTGCCCGCTGACCAGGTCAACCTGCGAGAGGGTTTCTTCACACCTTCCAAGGTCTGAGGTCACCGCCGATGGGTGCCCTACCTCCGCCACCATCTGCCGTGCCTGGGGTGCCACCCAGCCTACAACCTCGGTGGCTGGATCGAGCACACCAACTCCAGAAGCTAGCTAGTCCTGCAGGCGGCTGCTGGTGGTCGCAGTAGGTCGAGAACTTAGAGAACGATGGCCAACCTCCCTTGGATTGAAGTGCAACCTTCGAACCTTCATCATGATGATTTCCGTAGCCTCTTGTTTGCTCCTATGATGGATCTGCACCCTCTGTTAGGGTTTGTGGATGGAAACGATGAAGAAGGTGAAGAGGAGAGACATATCCGCGTGGGAACTCTCTGGTCTTGGCCAATGGGTTCAACCCTTTATATAGGGATGACATCCATGCCCTAATGTACTTGCCCATGAGAAAAGAAAGGCTTCTCCTCATTAGGAAACCATCTCTCCATAGTTGAGAATAAATTCTCTCTCTTATATTAATTCTTTGTTTCCCCTTGATCCTTGGTTATTAAGAATTCAAAATTCTTTCCTCTTATTCTCTTTATGTTTTCTTTTTAATTCATTGGCCTCGAAATCCTATTTTCCTTTATTAACAAATACTTTCTTTTTATCAAAATCACAAAATTCACTAATAATGTATCACATTATCCTCTTATTTTGCAATTTTGGTATTTTCTCTATCTTTCCTCTTTATTGGGACTCCTTGGATCCGAAGAAACTCTATTATTTCGAAATCCTTTTTATTAGATACGCATTATCCTTCTAGATGCATCTAAATGCATTATTCCTCATTATCATGTTGAGTTCTTATTTAAAATATTTCCTTTTGAGGATTTCTCTTTATTTCTCTTTAATTTTTCTCATTGGTTTTCCTTTTTACATTAGGAATCCTTGGGATACGAAATTCCACCAAGAATAACTCCATTACACCACTTCTCACTTGTATCCACATTTTACCATTGTTTTCAATTTCTTTCTTAATAAAGAAATACTTAATTAATCTTTTCTTTTCTTATTGCTTTCTTTTTGCAACTTTGGACTCCTTGGAACTCGAGGAATTCAAGAGGCACAAAATCCATCCTTGGATTATATTCTCTTGCCTTATAGAGGTTTCCACACCTTTCTTTTCTCAAAAACTCAATTGTTCATTTACTAATTGAATTTCCTCGTTATTGGGCCCAATAGCCAATAAAGCCCACAACACAATCATCAAGGCTATTGTAAATGAAATCCATATTATATCTTTATCTGTTCCAATATCTTTAATATGAGAAAACACATTTCTCACCAAAGGAACCCAAATATTGGGGTTGTAACAATGGATATCAACTCCTACATGTTATTAGTACCACTTTGTATATGTCGAATAGCATCCACAAATACATGGAAGTGTTGGCATAGCCTTTAATTCTATAGTATCAAAAACCTCTCCTCAAACCTTTATATTTTTTTGTTCTTAATGACACAGATCTAAGGACCAAATAATATCATGTCAATTAAAAGAAATTCATACTTTTTCATGGATATCTAACATCATTTCAACATCTCAAATTTCTTGATTGGTAAGTACATATGTGGTAGAATAGTAGCATGACTCAACCCACTTTTTGATTTTTTACGAGTCATTACATAATCCACATGTATTATCATAAAGGCCTTAGAGATTGTAGATATTTGAATATACCTTAGTGAAATAGGCATTTTCATCAACTTAAAATTTGCCATCCTTCTCAATCTACTATAAGATTTGTTTGTGATATGAAGGGGATCCATTGGTGGTGCATGTGCAATTTTTTGTATAGTGTAGTTTTAGCAGCTTCTTATACTAGAACTAACATGATTTATTGTTCAATAATGAATGTATAGAGGGTCTATAATATGAATAGGAAACTTGGGGTAATGGAACATTACATCCTAAGAAGGATCCTCCTCTTTGAGAACTTCTATAGGACCTAATTAGGTCTTACATATCAAGCCATATAATTCTCCTTTGAAAACTCTAACCTATGTACAAAGTTATATAAAATTATAAGCTTGTATATAGAAAAATCAACACAAAACCTACATTTGTGCTTATATTATGAAAACCTTGGGATCTAATACCACCTAATGTGGGAGCCCTATACGTAGTTTGTGACCTATGTGCTACTACCTTTTCCCAAATTGTAGGAAAAAATATTACTCGACCTTAGTAACAAGAAGAAGTAATAAATGTTGTATTTGGAAATCATGATCAGTTTAAATTGGTTATATATATAGTTAATTAATATAAATTATTAATAGTAGAAAAATGAGAATCCACATTTTTCATAAAATAATATGACATATAAGAACAACCAAAACATGGTTGAAGTTATATTTACACACCATAATCACATCTAACAAAAACATGATACAAAACATAATTTAATTCTTCCCAACACCCCCCATAGGGACAATTACTAATTATAAATAGTGATCTTTACCTCCAATGAGTGGATGTGAAGGATAGTTTAGGTATACACCTAGAGAGGAGTAGAAGAATATTCATAACCGAACAAATGTCCACCGGTCATTATCTATTTTTCAGTGAGTAGAATAGATATAAGAAGAAAATATTTTTTGAAATTGATCAATTATATATCTAGCCAGCAAGATATGTTATCTATACATAAAAATAGATAACATGTGTAATATAATTACTGTCAGTATGAAAAATTATTTTAGAAATTAAGAATGTAACATTCATCAAATATTATAAAAGGTCCACAAAATTAAGTGTCATGTAAATATCTTATTATCATTTCAACCCTTTTCTCATGAAGTTAATTGATTTTTACCTAGCCAAGAAGAATTTAACACTCCATAGAATGTGTGAACAACTCGATGTATGTATTCTAGGAACAATGTCGTCACCCGATGAAGCCCTTAATTGGCTCAGAGTATGGTGTCAAATTTTTCGTTATTCATATCATGATATTCCTAATGCATACCTATTTCCCAATAAATCATCTTCTATGTCAAATGCACTTATGGATACTTTTGACATGTTTTGTAGGTACCTTGAGCACAATTGATGGAAGAAAGAGAAGGAATATATGAGGACTTACCCAAGCATGAAGAAGCTCAGTATGATGCCAAGATCACCCCAACCTACCCAAAGTATCCAAGAGACATTTAGAAGCAAGAAGATCCATGTCTGATGAGTTCAAAATCCAAGTGCTATAGGAGCAATCCCAATGGTCATTTTGTACATAGCACGGTCTCCCAAGTCATTCTCTTCCATTAAAAAACTAATGAATCTCCAAATATTACTATATTTTGCATGTAGAAATTCCAGAACAGACTATCTACTTCAGATTTACTATTCTAGAGAAAAACCAAAATGACAGCTTGTGCCAGAATAGTTGTTTTGTCTAAAATAAACAAAGTTTTCCCAAAAAATCAATACACCCATTTTTGGCAAAAAATGCTAGTTTTGGCCAGCAACTAAGCCTCTACTTTCACTTGCTTTTAACCCACTTTAACCACACATGTTTCGAGTAGAATGCTCATTCATCTCACATGCCAGAACAATCGTGTTGAGTTAGTAATTTTGTTCTACCACCTAACATAATGCAACTTCTCCACTACATTTCCTAATTTGCCTTCGCTTAACCCTAGCAAGCCAAGACCCCTATATAAGCCTTGGTGGAATATGGGGGATGAAGATTAGAATTTATTGGAGCTCTTGGTCACCACATTCCTACCTTATTTCTTCTCATGTTCCCCATATTCCACCCTCAACACCCTAGTTTTCTAGGGTTTTGATCATTTTCCATGCCAATCACCTCGGTGGGATGTGATTACCTTGTTGTTACTAAGTTGAAGATAGAGGCATCTTCATCAAGATTCATGGCTTTTATCTCTTCTTCTCCCTCTTTTTTTATATTTTTTTTCATGAGTATCTAAGCTGCCTTTTTGGGCTATCTAGGGACAATATGTGACTATGATAGCATGTGTTTGGGAATATTCATGTAAAATTTTACATTTACCCATTACTTCTATTTTCATATTTTTTTTATATCCATATCTCTTACTTTAGTTGTTTGATATAAGGAACCATCTAAGGTATAGAGGAAAGGATGGAATGAAGGCCTGGGAATGAATATTTTCTATATCTCTTAAGGGTTCTTGGCTATCTATTCCCCCTACTCTACCATCTATCTATCCCACTAAGCCTACATGGAAGATCTAAGTGGCTAAGTGTGGATATCCCCTCTCTATTGGTAAAGAGTATACCTAGAGGTTTAATATCAGGTAATAAAAGGTGAAACACCCTATTCATATCCCATATACCACCTCATACCATCAAGTGGGTCAGGAGAACCATACTTAGATACCTAGAGTAGGTTGATCTAGGCCAAGGATTACATATCCCTTAGTCAATGGAGCCTCGTAAGGTTGGATAGAGTGTGACAAGGACTAGTTCCCCAATTCATGCTCTATGCCACCCCTGGACAAATAGAATGGTAGGACTCCTAACTTAATCTCCATATTCTTGATTGGTTTGCTGACACAACTATTAGATATGACTAGGGATAATTATTTCTCAAGTTACCTTTATAGGCATAATTTCTATGATTGATATTGATTTCAATATTAATAACTCTTATTTTCTTGACTCTAGTGTAATAAATCAACCCTCAATTGAACCATTAATACCCTAATCCTCCACTCTAGAAATCCAAAAAACAACATGGATTTAGTGTATTGTATTCTTCATGGGGATTGACCCCAAATTTTCACTTCTATACTACATCTCAAGCATGTGCATTCTGGTGCATTTTTTCACCTTAGGGCCACACACTAACCAATTGAGTCAGATAAGATCCAACCCTAAAGGGGTTTTCATACACATTTGGTATATTTACAACTTATAAAGCCCTAATAGTATGATCACATAGAATAACAACTTACCTGCAAGCGCATCACCTCGTGTTATAGTATAGGAAAGTGGCAAGTTAGTGGTCTAACCCAAGAGAGAAAAAGGGGGACTATAGCTACAATAGTTTTGGCTAGGTCCCTATAGCGGAGTCAAAGATTTAAGGGTTTGATGGTTGCTTTTTTTATTAAACTAATTGTAACATCCCTGACTTGGGTTAAGGCTTAACCCTAGAGGTTTTGCTTAAATAAGTCATTTGTATTCTTGTCCATATCCTTTGAAAAGTAATTAAGGCTCAAGAGGAACTTATGTTTCAATTTTAGTCCTTTTTGAATAATGTTGAAACAATGTTTTACTTATTTTGGACTAAAGTGCAAATTACCCAAGTTGAGGGGTTAACTTGCAAATATTACATGATAAAATGTTCCTCAAATTTTTAAGCATCATAAGAATGAAAATGATGCAGAGGTATGGCTTGTGGTAGCCTGAGCACCAAGAAAGAGCTTATTAAGCAATGTTTGTGCATTAAAACCTAGTTTTGGTATAATGTGCAATTTACCCAAAACATAGGGTTCGATATGCAAAATACCACCTCTAGAGAATCTCTCATGTTTCTTTTCATCATGTAGAGAAAATAAAATGAGAGGGGCATCTCATTTGAATCACTTTGTAGGAGAGAGAATCTCGATATTAAAATAATCAAGATTTAAACATAATTGAAACCCTAATTCAATTTAATGCAAACAATAAATATATCAATGGAATTGCCCTTCAAACAAAAATGTGATGGTTGAATTTGCATAAGTATTAACGTCCTTCTGCCTTGCAATGGCACCCAAATATCTAAAGTGAGTGGAGAGCCCACTCACATTAGTTAACTAAAAAGTAATATCCACTAATATTGGATATTATTATTATAATGGTTAAGGTGCTTAATTTGTCTTCTTTTAATTCATGGATAATGAAGAGGAATTACAAGGTGGGGTATATGTCTTCGTATGCAAGGGATTGAGGGGAGTATGTGGCACAAATTTTGGGAGTTGAAGGAATTATTTATCACTTTCTCTCTCATTGAAATTCCCTTATATACATCCCATTTTCAACCCACATGAAAGACTTTTTCGATTCTTCTTTCTTTCCTTGCTTTGACCGTGAAAAAGGGAGCTTAGGAGAAATAGGAGGACGTACCCTAACCTGTAGGTAAGCTCCTTAATCATCTTCAACCTTGACTTCATGGTGGAAATCGAAATTCAATGCTTATTTTCCTCTTTTCCCCATTCAATCTTCAACCTTAGCCATTCTTTTCACTCAAAGACTTGAGGACGGACCTTGGATAGTTAAGAAATCTTCATTCACCATTGAGTACGTGAATCTTGAAGCTTGGATTCAACTTTGAAGGCGGGTTATATAACTTGAACCCTTAAATGTCATTATTGCTTGCAATTTATTCATCATGTGTTCAACCTTTCTTCTTTCTCGGTTTCCTTTTGATTAGTTGTTGAAATCACCATAAGAATCACAATTGATTTTGAAGGTTTGAATCTTGAAGATGATGATGACATCTTAAGCACACACCTCAACAAAGGAATGGGCAAACGGTTTTCAAAACCGATTGAGCTAATTCGGTTTCAAAACTGAATGGGTAATTTACTTCAAAACCGAATGGGTAATTGAGTTCAAGACTAAATGGGTAATTGACTTCAAGATCGAATGGGTAATTGAACCCAAGACCGAATGGGTAATTTACTTCAAAACCGAATGGGTAATTGAGTTCAAGACCGAATGGGTAATTGACTTCAAGATCGAATGGGTAATTGAACCCAAGACCGAATGGGTAATTTACTTCAAAACTGAATGGGTAATTGAGTTCAAGACCGAATGGGTAATTGACTTCAAGATTGAATGGGTAATTGAATTCAAAACCGAATGGGTAATGGATCTCAAGATCGAATGGGTAAATTGAACTTCAAAACCGTTTGGGTACTTTGACCATTTGAAGGAGTTGACTGTTTGGAGGTCTAAACGGTTTCAAACCGTTTGAGGGTATTAATTCAAGATCATTTGGAGATTTCAATCCAAACCTTTTAAAGGCACAATTAACTCAAAACAGTTTGAAGGATTACTAGTCCAAGATCGTTTGAAGGATCAATTTATCTCAAAACTAAATGAGTGATCATAAGGTATCTCAAGGTGGATTACAATGGGGATATCCCTAAGATACTTAGTGAATAAGAATACCTAGAATAATTGACAATTGATGCCTATGAAAATAAATATCTCAATACACTATGCTAACCCTTCTTTCAAGTTGATCTAATCCAATAAAGTTGGAGTAATTAACCTCCTAGAGAGGATGAGAGAGAGGAACTTATACATGAGTGATAATCATGTAGTGATTAATCCTCAACACTTTCAACATAAATAAAATATATATTTAGGGTATGATCCTTGATAAATAGATCATGAAACCCTAATCGAGATGGTTGATGAGCCCTAACCCTAATTTAGAACAATGTTAGGTGAAACCCTAATCTAGGGTAATGGTGAAACCCTAATCTAGGGTAATGATATGAGAAATCCCAATTCAGGGTAACATAATGAAAAGCCCTAATTTAAGAGGGTGCTTTATGTGAAACCCTAATCCAGGGTGAAGCTATGTGAAACCCTAATCAAGGGTGATGCCATGTGAAACTCTAATATAGAGTGATGTCATGTGAAACCCCAACATAGGGTGATGTGATGTAAAACCCTAGTTGATAAAGAGGGGAAACCCTATTCCCAATAATGGAATAATGCATAATATATTGGCAGATGAAACACCTAAAAGTGGTTAATGATGTATAAGCTTATATCAATAATGTCTTAACCCGAGATGAGTCCACATTATTGATAATGGTTGAATAAATCAAATGAGTGACTTATGACCAATACATTACATGATAAATGTGATGAACTGGTGCATAAAGTATTAGGATGGGAGTTACCCTAATACAAGATAAGTTGATGAACTTAAGTAAGATACAGGTGATGAGGGAAGTGAAACATCAGGACGTGATAGATATCACATTCAGCACCTCAAGGCTGATACACCTTGATGTACCCTAAATCCAATACACTTGGATGAGTAACACATGAAGTGTGTTATGACAATTATTACATTAAGATGTAATGCACTTTGATAAGTGTAGGCTAACATACCTTGAGAAAGGGTTAAGCGAAGATAACAAAGTATGATGTAATCAATATCCTAGAGAAGATGAGAGAAAAACTCACACTTTGATATGATTATCATTTAATGATAAAAGATGAGAATAAATAAGTATAATTGAATACTTATGATATCAAATTATGCTCCTAGATGTGTGGAGCAATGAATTAGGGTTTGAATTAATAATATGAACTTGAAACCCTATTTGGCTATAGAGAGAAACCCTAACCCTAATAGTTGTTGCCTAATGAAAGGAAATAAGATGTTTAATGGGCCTTGTAAGCCATGCAAATAGTTGTTGCCTAGTGAAAGGTGACAAGATGTTTAATGGGCCTTGTGAGCCATGTGAATAGTTGTTGCCTAGTAATAGGTCACAAGATGTTTATGAAAGTTTCATGTAAGCAATGATAATGTTCAAATAAATTAGGAAATGGAAACTTAGTAACATAATAATAATAATAAATGGATGCAATAATAATAATGAAATATTAATTATGCATGCTTTATGCTTATAACCAAATAAGGGCTATAGTGTGTTGAATAAGCTTAAAGGAGATAAGAGGAATACTTGAATTACATAATGGATGTTAATATGTATGATGGCTTGGCCAAGGTTAAATACCTAGTAAAGGTGATGTGGTATTCAGTGATGATGCACAGGATTGGCATAGTCCAATGCCTAGAATAGATGCACAGGATTGACATAGTTCAATACTTGGAATAATATCACAGGATTGGTAATAACCCAATACCTGGAATAATGTCACAGGATTGGTAATAACCCAATACCTGGAATAATTGCACAAGATTGGTAATAATCCAATACCTGGAATAATATCACAGGATTGGTAATAACCCAATACCTGGAACAATGTCACAGGATTGGTAATAACCCAATACCTGGAATAATTGCACGAGATTGGTAATAACCCAATACCTGGAATAATATCATAGGATTGGTAATAACCCAATACCTGGAATAATGTCACATGATTGGCAATAGCCCAATACCTGGAATAATTGCACAAGATTGGTAATAACCCAATACCTGGAATAATATCACATGATTGGTAATAACCCAATACCTGGAATAATGTCACAGGATTAGTAATAACCCAATACCTGGATTAATATCATAGGATTGGGAATAACCCAATACCTGGAATGGTTGTACATGATTGGTAATAATCCAATGCCTAGAATGGTTGCACAGGATTGGTAATAATTCAATGCCTGGAATGGTTGCACAGGATTGGCATAGTCCAATGCCTGGAATGTTTGCATAGAATTGGCATAGTCCAATGCCTGGACAGAATATGGTGATGTATACTCACATGACTGGTACAATTCAATATCTGGCTAACAGATTAGCTAATGTCAACAGACAGAAATGAGAATGATTCATGGATAACATACCATGATAATGAGTATCTCAGGATAAGCTTGAGATGTTGATATAGTAAGATGGATAAATGATATACATGTTCTTCATATTCCTTATAAAGTGAATAGATGAATTATTGTTCTATCATCGATAGCTGCAATGCTTTAAAATATGAGAATGTTCTAAACTTCTTATCCTCTTATCAGTTTTATTCTATTAAACTGCAATAATAATGTTTCTGGCAGAGAGTTATATCTCTCGCTGGGACAATTTCAATTGTCTCACCCCTGTGGGATCCAACGTTTTAGGTGGACGAGGACGAGGAGGTAAGAACCATACTAGAGGGGAAGGATAATAGCATCAAGGACAGAAGTAACATCTCAGGTGGAGATATTGATTGTTGTGTCTGGTAGATAAGAGTCCTATGTGTCGTCTCTATACTCTCAGGTCCTTGGAGTCAGTGCTTAGTGTTTTCATAATTGATTTGAGATTTTGGCTTGAATGCCTCAAGGTTGTGTATTGCTCATGTGTAGACTTAAGAGAGCAATTGATGTATGTAATCCTCGAGAATTAATGGTACATGGTATGTACTTGTGGACCAGAATGTAAATGTAATACTTTGGTTCTTGTTGTTAAGAGTTTCTTGGAATTGGATCTCTTTGAAAAAGGTTTTAATTTTTAGTTATTTTCAGTAATCTGTTGCTAATGATCACTTCTGCTTAGTTAATGACGTTTTGTTCGAACGGCGTATCACAATTAGTAGTATCAGATCTTAAGGTTCGTTGAGTCTACAGAGACATAGGATTAAGGTGTTGAGTCTATGTTAGTGTCCTCCAGTATATCTTATAATAACTTCTTCTTATGCAGAAGAAGGGAGGTAGCTTAAAGATGTTCAGAGAACACGAGGATCACGTTGTTGAAAGCAATGTTGCTGCACCAATAGGAGGTGTAAGGGATCAGACAAGAGAGGAATCAGTGTCTGAGAATCCCCATTTTCATGAAGTTATGATAGAAAACCCAACCATTGATACTCTATTTAGGGAATTCATGGCCACAATGAGGCATATGGTAGACCGGATGCCCGCACCAGCACCTAGGGCACCAACTTCCAATGAGGGACATGGGTCTAGTAAGACTTTTGAATGACTATGTCATGTAGGAGCTATAGAATATGCTGGGACAAGTGACCCAACAGATGTTGATCTATGGCTCACTGAGTTAGAAAAGGCTTTTAAGATCCTTAGTATTCTAGATGTTGACAATTTCAAACATGTTGTATACCTTTTGAAGGGTAGTGCTGGCCATTGGTGGGCCATAGAAGAAGTAAAAAGGAATGATGAAGAGGTTAGTTGGGAGGAATTTCATCAAGAATTTGTCAATAAATATTTTCTAAGAACATACTTAGATGAAAAGATCTCACAGTTTGAGAAGGTTTGGCATGGAACCATGTCTATAAATGAATATGAGGCTAGGTTTATGGAACTTATACAGTTTTGTCCTCAAATGGCTACTACTGAGCAAGAGAAGATTTGACATTTTGAAAAAGGACTAAATGTTGAGGTATCCATCTCGACAGCTGCGTTAGAAAGTAGAGAGAAATTTTCCACATTTGTGGAGTCAGTTCGGAGAATAGAAAGGTCTGTGACAAAGAAACATGAGGCAAACCTCAAAAGGAGATCTACACAGTCACAGGAACAGTGGATTGGTGGTACTAAACAATCAAAGTTTTCGGTAACACCGGTTCAACCACAACATAGTACACCAATACAGTGGTCATCAAGTGAGGGCCGAACTTGCCATAAATGTGGACATATAGGATATTTTAGGTAGTAGTGTCCAAGAAGAAATAATGTGGTGACCCAAGAGTCAAGGGATAATCTAAAAAACCCACCAGGACCTCAGGTTAGTGAAGTAGAAGGTCGAGGATGAAGGCAAGTGTCACAGTTTGGTCCATCTACCTCTAGTAGTAGAGGACAAAGGCAATAGCAGATGACAGCTGACTCCATGTAATTGGGTCAGATAAGACACTAGATAACCCGTAAAGGTAACTTGTCAGATAAAACTTTTCATTCTGAATTATCTATCCTTTTTCCTCTCTCTGCCTACTGATTATAAGAAAGGTAGTTATTGTTGAGCTTCCTTTGATTAGTCCTGTGAGGACATAAGGAAGAGATAAAAAGGATGAGAACCTATATTCAGAATAATATTCTCTTATATGTTTTTAAAAAATTCTTTTCATGTAGAAGAGATGTAAAAGAAACACCCAGAGAAAATCTAAGATAAAAAATAGTAAATTTAAAGAGATGTTAAAAGTATGAAACATAATATGAAACAAATGCATACTACCTAATTTCAATTCTTGAATACCCTGTCCAGGTATTCATCTATTGAAGATAAGGTAAGTATGTCACTCTTAGATTGCTATCTTTCTGATTACTCTGATCAAGTAGTCATTTTGACACAATCTAAAGATCATAATAAGGTAGAAGATGGGGTATGGATATTTCTACCACATCCTAATTGATATACGAAGGGATCTGAGTTAATCATGAATCAATTTATAAACAAAATAAGATGTATAGTATAATGTATACCTTGGTCTGAGGACCTAGAGGTAACAGTTACCTAATGAGAGGTAACAATGTTCAATAATGGACTGAGGGTTTGAATACCCAAATCTAGTAATCATGGTGATGATGTGATGCGTTTCTGGCACATATAATGGATACCAAGGTAAAGAATCCTAGTGTCCAAGAACTTTCAATGATATGAGAAAATGGGAACATGACTCTTCATAAGAAGAAATGTTGATTACCTAAAATGGCCAACTGTGAAATCAGTCTAGTAATATAAAATACTATGGACATCATATGTTAGGGGTTTATGCCCCGCATAAACATAACATCGATAAGGATGTACTAATTGAAGGAACAATTGTAGAATCATTGTGGGAAAATCTTATTAAAGTTAAAAATGTATGATGAGATTTTTAGTACCAAGTGGGTGACAAATTAGTGAGGTTTGACACCTGAGTTAAATAAGGTAGTGTTACCTGAAACAGAGTTGACTCTACAGTTAATAATAAAAAGGACAGTAGAGTATATGTCATGTGTGACAGATTCTATGATGACCCAGTATGGAAGGACTTTGTGATGATCAAAGTTCTTTGGCCTCTCCATGACATTAAGATGTTAGTTGGAGGCTTGATGATATGATGAATGAATAATATTTGTCTTTCTTTACCTGGGATTTTGGGGACGAAATCCTTGTTAGGGGTTTATAATTGTAACATCCCTGACCTAGGTTAAGGATTAACCCTATAGGTTTTGCTTATGTAAGTCATTTATATTCTTGTCCTTATCCTTTGAAAAGTAATTAAGGCTCAAGAGGAACTTATGTCTCAATTTCAGTCCTTTTTTAATAATGTTGAAACAATGTTTTACTTGTTTTGGACTATAGGGAAAATTACCCAAGTTGAGGGGTTAACTTGCAAATATTACATGATAAAATTTTCCTCAAATGTTGAAACATCATAAGAATGAAAATGATGCAGAGGTATGTCTTGTGGTAGCTTGAGCACCAAGAAAGAGCTTATTAAGCAATGTTTGTGCATTAAAACCTAGTTTTGGTATAATGTGCAATTTACCCAAAATCTAGGGTTCAATATGAAAAATACCACCTCTAGAGAGTCTCTCATGTTTCTTTTCATCATGTAGAGAAACGAAAATGAGAGGCACATCTCATTTGAATCACTTTGGAGGAGAGAGAATCTTGATATTAAAATAATCAAGATTTAAGCATAATTGAAACCCTAATTCAATTTAATGCAAAAAAATAAATATATCAATTGAATTTCCCTTCAACCAAAAATGTGATGGTTGAATGTGCATAAGTGTGAACGTACTTGTGCCTTTCAATGCCACCCAAATATCTAAAGTGAGTGGAGAGCCCACTCACATTAGTTAACTAAAAAGTAATATCCACTAATGTTGGATATTATTATTATAATGGTTAAGGTGCTTAATTTTTCTACTTTTAATTCATGGATAATAAAGAGGAATTACAAGGTGGGGGAGATGTCTTCGTATGCAAGGGATTGAGGGGAGTATGTGGCACCAATTTTGGGAGTTGAAGGAATTATTTATCACTTTCTCTCTCATTGAAATTCCCTTATATGCATCCCATTTTCAACCCACATGAAAGAATTTTTGGATTCCTCTTTCTTTCCTTGCTTTGGCCGTGCACAAGGGAGCTTAGGAGCAACAGGAGGACGTACCCCAACCTGTTGGTAAGCTCCTTAATCATCTTCAACCTTGATTTCATGGTGGAAATCGAAATTCAATGCTTATTTTCTTCTTTTCTCCATTCAATCTTCAACCTTAGCCATTCTTTTCACTCATAGACTTTAGGACGGACCTTGGACAGTTGAGAAAGCTTCATTCACCATTGAGGACGTGAAGCTTGAAGCTTGGATTCAACTTTGAAGGTGGGTTATATAACTTGAACCCTTAAATGTCATTATTGCTTGCAATTTATTCATCATGTGTTGAACCTTTCTTCTTTCCCGATTTCCTTTTGATTAGTTGTTGAAATCACCATAAGAATCACAATTGATTTCGAAGGTTTGAAGCTTGAAGATGATGATGTCATCTTAAGCACACACCTCAACAAAGGAATGGGCAAACGGTTTTCAAAACTGATTGAGCTAATTCGGTTTCAAAATCGATTGATTTGATTCGGTTTCAAAACCGAATGGGTTATTGAACCCAAGACTGAATGGGTAATTTAGTTTAAAACCGAATGGGTAATTGAGTTCAAGACCGAATGAGTAATTGACTTCAAGATCGAATGGGTAATTGAACCCAAGACCGAATGGGTAATTTACTTCAAAACCGAATGGGTAATTGAGTTCAAGACTGACTGGGTAATTGACTTCAAGATTAAATCGGTAATTGAACCCAACACCGAATGGGTAATTTACTTCAAAACCAAATGGGTAATTGAGTTCAAGACCGAATGGGTAATTGACTTCAAGATCGAATGGGTAATTGAGTTCAAAACTGAATGGGTAATGGATCTCAAGATCGAATGGGTAAATTGAAATTCAAAACAGTTTGGGTACTTTGACCATTTGAAGGAGTTGACCGTTTGGAGGTCTAAACGGTTTCAAACCGTTTGAGGGTATTACTTCAAGATCGTTTGGAGATTACAATCCAAACCATTTAAAGGCACAATTAACTCAAAATCATTTGAAGGATTACTAGTCCAAGATCGTTTGAAGGATCAATTAATCTCAAAACTAAATGAGTGATCATAAGGTATCTCAAGGTGGATTACAATGGGGGTATCCCTAAGATACTTAGTGAATAAGTATACCTAGAATAATTTACAATCGATGCCTATGAAAACAAATATCTCAATACACTATGCTAACCCTTCTTTCAAGTTGATCCAATCCAATCAAGTTGGAGTAATTAACCTCCTAGAGAGGATGAGAGAGAGGAATTTATACATGAGTGATAATCATGTAGTGATTAATCCTCAACACTTTCAACATAAATAAAATATGTATTTAGGGTATGATCCTTGATAAAGAGATCATGAAACCCTAATCGAGATGGTTGATGAGCCCTAACCCTAATTTAGAACAATGTTAGGTGAAACCCTAATCTAGGGTAATGGTGAAACCCTAATCTAGGGTAATGATATGAGAAATCCCAATTCATGGTAATATAATGAAAAGCCCTAATTTAATAGGGTGCTTTATGTGAAACCCTAATCTAGGGTGAAGCTATGTGAAACCCTAATCAAGGGTGATGCCATGTGAAACTCTAATATAGAGTGATGTCATGTGAAACCCCAACATAGGGTGATGCAATGTAAAACCCTAGTTGATAAAGAGGGGAAACCCTATTCCCAATAATGGAATAATGAATAATATATTGGTAGGTGAAACACCTAAAAGTGGTTGATGATGGATAACCTTATATCAATAATGCCTTAACCCGAGATGAGTCCACATTATTGATAATGGTTGAATAAATCAAATGAGTGACTTATGACCAATACATTACATGATAAATGCGATGAACTGGTGCATAAAGTATTAGGATGGGAATTACCCTAATACAAGATAAGTTGATGAACTTAAGTAAGATAAAGGTGATGAGGGAAGTGAAACATCAAGACATGATAGATATCACATTCAGCACCTCAAGGTTGATACACCTTGAAGTACCCTAAATCCAATACACTTGGATGAGTAACACATGAAGTGTGTTATGACAATTATTACATTAAGATGTAATGCACTTTGATAAGTGTAGGCTAACATACCTTGAGAAAGGGTTAAGCTAAGATAATAAAGTATGATGTAATCAATATCCTAGAGAAGATGAGAGAGAAACTCACACTTTGAGATGATTATCATTTAATGATAAAAGATGAGAATAAATAAGTATAATTGAATACTTATGATATCAATGTATGCTCCTAGATGTGTGGAGCAATGAATTAGGGTTTGAATTAATAATATGAACTTGAAACCCTATTCAGCTATAGAGAGAAACCCTAACCCTAATAGTTGTTGCCTAATGAAAGGAGACAAGATGTTTAATAGGCCTTGTAAGCCATGTAAATAGTTGTTGCCTAGTGAAAGGTGACAAGATGTTTAATGGGCCTTGTGAGCCATGTGAATAGTTGTTGCCTAGTAAGAGGTAACACGATGTTTATAAAAGTTTCATGTATGCAATGATAATGTTCAAATAAATTAGGAAATGGAAACTTAGTAACATAATCATAATAATAAATGGATGCAATAATAATAATGAAATCTTAATCATTCATGCTTTATGCTTATAGCCAAATAAGGCCTATAGAGTTTTGAATAAGCTTAAAGGAGATAAGAGGAATACTTGAATTACATAAAGGATGTGAATAAGTATGATGGCTTGGCCAAGGTTTAATACTTAATAAAGGTGATGTGGTATTTAGTGATGATGCAGAGGATTGGCATAGTCCAATGCTTGGAATAGATGCACATGATTGACATAGTTCAATACCTAGAATAATATCACAGGATTGGTAATAACCCAATACCTGAAATAATGTCACAGGATTGGTAATAACCCAATACCTAGAATAATTGCACATGATTGGTAATAACCCAATACCTGGAATAATATCACAGGATTGGTAATAACCCAATACCTAGAATAATATCACAGGATTGGTAATAACCCAATACCTAGAATAATTGCACATGATTCATAATAACCCAATACCTGGAATAATATCACAGGATTGGTAATAACCCATTACCTGGAATAATGTCACAGGATTGGTGATAACCCAATACCTGGAATAATTGCACAGTATTGGTAATAACCCAATACCTGGAATAATATCACAGGATTGGTAATAACCCAATACCTGGAATAATGTCACAGGATTGGTAATAACCCAATACCTGGAATAATTGCATAGGATTGGTAATAACCCAATACCTAGAATAATGTCACAAGATTGGTAATAACCCAATATCTGGAATAATATCACAGGATTGGTAATAACCCAATACCTGGAATGGTTGCACATGATTGGTAATAATCCAATGCCTGGAATGGTTGCACAAGATTGGTAATAATCCAATGCCTGGAATGGTTGCACAGGATTGGTATAGTCCAATGCCTAGAATGTTTGCATAGAATTGGCATAGTCCAATGCCTGGACAGTATATGATGATGTATACTCACATGACTGGTACAATTCAATATCTGGCTAACATATTGGCTAAGGTCAACAGACAGAAATGAGAATTATTCATGGATAACATACCATGATAATGAGTATCTCAGGATAAGCTTGAGATGTTGATATAGTAAGATGGATAAATTATATACATGTTCTTCATATTCCTTATAAAGTGAATAGATGAATTATTATTCTATCATAGATAGATGCAATGCTTTAAAATATGAGAATGTTCTAAACTACTTATCCTCTGATCAGTTTTATTCTATGAAACTGCAATAATAATGTTTCTGGCAGAGAGTTATATCTCTCACTGGGACAATTTCAATTGTCTCACCCCCGTGGGATCCAACATTTTTAGGTGGACGAGGATGAGGAGGTAAGAACCATACTACAGGGGAAGGACAGCAGCATCAAGGATAGCAGTAACATCTCAGGTGGAGATACTGACTTTCATGTTTGGTAGATAAGAGTCCTATGTGTCATCTATGTACTCTCAGGTCCTTGGAGTTAGTACTTAGTGTTTTCATAATCGATCTGAGATTTTGGCTTGAATGCCTCGAGGTTGTGTATTGCTCATGTGTAGACTTAAGAGAGAAATTGATGTATGTAATCCTAGAGAAGAGATGGTACATGGTATGTACTTGTGGACCATAATGTACATGTAATACTTTGGTTCTTATTGTTAAGAGTTTCCTGGAATTGGATCTCTTTGAAAAAGGTTTTAATTTTTAGTGATTTTCAATAATTTGTTACTAATGATCGCTTCCGCTTAGTTAATGATGTTTTGTTCAAACGGCGTATCACACTAATGGTGAACAAGCAGGTAAAGGAGTACAAACAAGAATGAAAACCTAAATTACCCTAGACAATTAATTCTACTGAGCAAAGGAAAGACAAGGTAAGCAAGAAAAGGTAAGAAAAGAGCAAACTACACTAAGGAAAGTGCGACGAAGATCTACACTACTAATCTAGAGAACTAGGCAAAAGATAAATTAAAGGCCTAAATTAGAAAGGACTAGGCAAGAATAAGTCAATGGACTAACAACAAAAGTAAAGAGCTAACTAGGCTAAGACTAGCTAAGCAAGAAGGCAATTAGGGTTTAATGCAATGAATAAAAGTGTGGGTTGTTTGGGGGATGCACTTATCAATTAGGTTGGGTGATAACATGTGAACATTATTATTTCATTTAGATTATGAAACCAAACAACAATCTATATGCTAATGAATTTCCATAAACTACTAACATGTCATGGATAAGATAGGGTGTGTATAGGGGAACTAGTCCCTAATACCTTGCACCCACCCTTACGAGGATCAATTGGGTTAGCATTTAGGTGCAATTCAATTAGAAGTCAATCCTAGGTTTCTAGAATAAGAACTCCTAGGGTAATTAGGGGTCGAGGGTAGTAATATAAGGTGGGAGTGAGGTTTTAGACCTCACTTTAGTTACAATCTAGCCTTGAGAAGGCTCCAACCTAATTACACTAAATTATCCTATACTGGCTACCTATATCTCTCTAAGTGTAGGAGAATAAATTAACATGTAGGAAGGTGAATAGCTAACTAGATATCTGTTAATTGAACTTTAGAGCAATTCACAAAAAGAGTCACATATAAGCAATTTTCCTAGAATCCTAGGTTATATCAAGAAAAAACCACAAAGCAATTCATGAGGAATGAAATATAAATATAACATAATCATTAGCAAATGAAACCAAAATGTTTTCATATCATTTCCCCCAACATGGTATCAAAGTAACATTTTGAGCCCCAAACAGCCCACCTAAGGGGCTAGCTACTCATAGAACAAGAAAATATAAGAAGAAAGGAAGAAGAATGAGTAGAGGAGTGAAAATCCATGATGAGCTCAATGATAACTTTTCCTTCTTCACCTCTTAGAAGAAGTATCTCGATCACCTCCCTCCATGGTAGGTAGATGACATGGACATACGGTGGAAAGCGGCCAAAAACCCTAGAATAGGTGTTTTTGGGGTAGAATATGATAAAATGGAAGTGGAATGGAGTGGGAATGGATGGTAGGAAAAATGGGGGAGTTGAGAGTGGATTGCTCGTGGCTAACCTCAGGATCTATCCACCACCTATGTATATATAGGTGGTGAGGAAGACTAGGTCAAGTGGGGGTAAAATGGGAAATGTAGTGGAGAAGTGTTTCTAGGTTTGTATGTAGCACAACCATTTTAGGTGTGGGTCAACACACACGTGGTGGATGAGAATAGGAAAGTTGAAAATGGATTTTGGTCATAGGAAAATTTGGGGGTTTTGAGTGGTTGGTGGCATGGCCATGGTACTCACCACAGCTGTAATGAGGCATTGATAGCACACTCGTGGTGGTTACCTTGGCTGTTTTTAGGAAGGCTTTGTCCATTTTGAGGAATATGGTTGTTTTGTCTTTTCAGCTATTCGACCGTGTTGTACTGCACGACTATTCTGGGTCATGTGAGCACGGCCATGTTGTGTTGCACAGCCATTCTGCTGAAATTGAATCTCCATTGCATGACTTTATGGATTTTCTTGGGACACCACAGCCATTTTGATGTGGTACCATAGCTGTTTTGGCTTCTTCAGCAGCACTTTGAGTTTGTTCTTTGTTTATCCTTGGACTTATTTACTTCAATTGACCATTGTCCAATAGGGGTAGGTTGAGGAAGATTTTCACTTCACTTTGGGCCTTTCTAAGGGTAGATACACCCTCAGACCAGTCTTCTCTCTCTCTTCCATCCAAGCATGGTCCTAGTGTTGGGTTTTAGGGGAGACAGAGAAGGTAGCGGAAACAAAAAATTTCTTCTCCCAAACCCAAAATAAAGGAATCGTGTCAACGTCTATACAAAAGGAAGGATGGTTTGTAGAGACAAACCTTGTCCTGAGGCTTCCTCAGCGACATTACCTCGTGGCTTGCACGGTTTTCACCTCCTATCTTGGACGGTGTCTGTGCAGCTCCTGGTCTCACCGGGACTGTCGGGATTGACAGGTGTCCTCTAAGCGGCAGAAGTCTCCCGCCTCTGTAGTAGTCCACACGGACCACCTGGAACTCCGATCTCCTTGCCCCACAAGGAATCAGAAGGAGTCACACCCTCCTGTTGGCGCACTAGCCACCAACACACTCTTCTGCAACCAGTCACTTTTCTATAGTTGTCTTTCCCTTGTTGTGCCTCCCTTATCGGGTAGCACTTGCTCGGGCTCTCTCGGTTACCACAACCAAAGAGAACAACAACTTTGCAGAGTAACTAGTGTTCTGAGTTGTTGTTCCTGAGAAGCCCCCACTACCCCTATATATATAGGAGGGTCATGGGACAGGGTTATCTACCCTAGGCAATGTGGGATTAAAGAAGGAGTAGAAGGGTTCGAGATTTTCTACAAAACAACCAACTGCGCCACCTGAACCGATCGTTTCAAGCATGAAACGGTCAGTTGGGGAGCTGAGACGATCGGTTCACAACTGAACCGATCGGTTGGGACACCTGATCCAGTCGGTTCAAGCATGAGCTGATCGGTTCGTGGTCCTGGTCCAACTCAAATTGACTTTCATATTTGTTTCCAACTAATCAAATATTAATCCTTGTCCAAATCGAATTTGTACAAGTGAAACAAATTGTATTTGCAAAATAGTCTTCTGACTTTCCAAACGATCTCAGTTGTTCCATGAATCGACCGGTTCAATAATTGAGTCAATCGTTTCATGACACATGAGCCGATCGACTCACAACTTGAGCCGACCAGTTCACCAACCTGAGCCGATCGGTTCATCCCTATGAGTCGATCGGTTGGGGCAGCAGACTATGCAAATCAGTCAATCGTAGTTTCAATCAATCTGATACTCTAATCAATCGGTCCAACACCTTGAACACTATCATAATGAGCTATCAATTGATTGATTATTTAATTGAACACTAAACTCCTTTAGTAATCAATCTAAACATCATGTGTAGATAAACTCCTCTTCCAGGTTAAATCCTATGTGTGTGACCCTACAGGTCCATTTCACGTTGACAGTGAAAGTCCATAACACTTATGACTTCAAGAGCAAAGAGCGGTGCCTAGTCACACATCAGTGCTACCCAAGTGAAAAGGAAAGTTGGAGAACAACTTTCAATCCTACAATCTGTGAATGGTGTTACAGTGAATGTATAATTCCTTTATCACTGATATCTTGAATGAACTCGAGGCATGGAACAGTCATCCTTTCAACGTTCATTCACTTTCTTGATCTCAGAGTAGATTGGAGGAGATATGTATGACATCAATATCACATACTGATTCACACATGCATGCACGCCTATCTCAATCCTTCTCATCAAGTGGCCATGGATATCAAACTCCCTCATGAGGGACAAATCCCATATCTATCACTCACCCCTCAAAAGCCCCATGTGTCAAAGCCACGCAATCATCACCTTTATAACAACCCATGTTTCAGGACTATATTTGATGATGTCAAAGTGTACCCAACGACATGTGTTGAGTGTAGTGATTTCAAGTCAAAGAATCACACTCACCACCATCACTATGAGAACTTACTATGACTACCATGTCATGGTTCCATGTGTCAAACTCACGGTGGGTCTGTATGGTACACTTGTTCTCTAACAAGTACCTATGTGTTTGGTTTGATATCTCCATATCATGACTAACGAGATTCTGTCATCAACCAACACCACAATCTAGTCTTGTGTGTCATTGATGTCTATCTACCTTCCACAATGACATCTGACTAGGGACATAACAAGAATGTACAAACTCTTAGCATCTGTATGATCTCATCGTTTAGGTCCTCAACCTGAAAGCATACATCATTGAGTACTATCATTCTCTAGACATTCAATCTGTTTTATCATTATCTCATATGACTGAACCAGAAAAGAATTGGAAGCTTTCCATTGATCTTTATCAAATCAATCTTAATGTATCCCACCAATCATCCCATGATTGGCTCTCAGGGCATACATACCAACAGACTCCCACTTGCACTGCGAGCCAATCACCCTTAAATCATATTCTTGGTGATCTTCAAACATGTCCCACATGTTATTGTTCTCTAGTGCTAACATAGTGAGTTATGGAAACACCTTGCCAAAGTTGGTATTAACTTCATGTCTCTCATCTCTTCATTGTATGCCACACGTATGAGATTGAGTTCCCATAATATGCGACCTAGTATCTGATGAATGCATATTCATCGTAGTTCAATCATCTCATTTAGCCCAATTTTGGTTGCATTTGTGCATTTTCCGGATTTATCTTCTAATATGTGCATTTTCTTGGCTTAAATGCTTCATTGAGATTTTATTGGACTTATCTTCTTATACGCAACTCATATTGGCTTAATTGATTTTACTCCTATTTTTATTGATTTTTTTACACCCTTGTGTAGCTCATTTTGAGCTTTGGGCCTTATCCCCTAGGCCCATATCATTTTCTTTTGGGCTTTGCTTAATTCTGATCAGCAACGAGCGAGACCCTCTCCTCTTCTTCTCACTCACTCACACCTCAACAGACTGTCGGGCCCCACCGTTCCGTGATCGATGCTCTTCTCTCTCCCGCAATCACGATCTCTGCAAACCTAAGTATTGTGACATGTAGATCCACATGCCGCGACCGGCGGTAATACCCATGACCGTGTTAATACCCACGACCGCGACAATACCCACGACCGCGGCAATACCCGCGACCGCGGCGGCCAAGCCCCGCGACCGCGGTGACCGCCCGCAACCTGCTCTCGTCCTCTCTGCAATCGCGACCTTACTGCATCCACATGCCGTGACCGTGGAAATACCTGCGACCGCGGTGTCCAATCCTCGTGACCGTGGAAAACTCTTCACAGCCCCGCGACCGCGACAAAATGAAGCCACGACCTGCCTTAGCAATTAAAATCCGCGACCGCGACAAAAGCCGCGACCCGCTGCAGAAATGACAAGGTCGCGATTTTAAGGTGGTGCCCAGCCTGCCTATAAATAGGACACGACTCCAGTCAGCCAAGGGATCATCTCCAGGCACTGTTAGGCTACAGGACTGTCCTGGGCCTAAGGAGACGATCACCATAGCAAGAACCTGCCCCCGTGGTGGTTTTGCGGCCTGTTCACCCAGATCTGGAGTGAAGACTCGGATCTGCAAGCCACCTCATCCAGATCTAGATCTAGATCTAGATCTGCTACATCTACACCACTTCCACACCACTATCTCGTCCACGAGCTGCTCCCCCTGCTGTGAGCGAGAATTATGAGAAGAAGAAGAAGGTGGAGAGAGGAGATCTGCCCCGACGTTGTGTAGAAGATTGTTTCTCCACCGAGCTACGATCATCTTCTTCACCATGCTCATGACGGAAAATTCTCTCTCTCTTGTTATTCTTGTTTATCTCACCATGAATGAGTAGTTTACTTTCGCTGGGGTGCGGGGACTAGCCCCGCTGCCCATACTTTCATATCCTTTTGTTAAACATCCTATGGCATGTATATAATATTTCATTTCATTGTTTATCGTCGATGTGTGCTTGTGGATTGATCACCTGCTTGCATTTATCTTGTCTGTTTCCTATGTTGCGAGAACTTCAATGTGTATGTTTTAATGTCGATTAACGCGGTTGACTCCCAAACTAGAAATAGAATGGGATTCTTTGAGGTCTTACGTGTATGATCCGTGTGGTGACAAACCATCTAGCCCACAGTGACGCTTCTGTGTGCCTAATGCCTGTATAGGTGGCCCACAACTTCATTTGGATTTCTGTATCTTCGAAGCCGTAAGTATGTGAGCTAGATGGCGACGAGACATCTGATACCTAAGGTGATGCTTACACGAACCTGATGCCCGTATGGGGGGTTTATGCAGCAGCTCTATCTGAATGGTTATATCTTGCCTGGATGTTTGATGTTTGGATGTGATTGCATGAGTAGTGGTGGTGAAACTCGGGACCACCCCAGCGATTTCCATCATTAATCTTTAATCAACCTTTAATCCTGCTCTTTTACTTTCCTTGTTTATAGTTTAATTAATCTCAAATCAATCAACTTTGTTCTAAATATTAGTCTTGATTCAACTAGGTTTGACTAGAGAGAGATTCTTAAAAGCGTTGTCCCTTGGGATTCGATCCTCAACTATACTGCGATAAGACCTGTCCGCTTGCGGGTGGTATTATTGCACATTGGTTTGGTTAAAAACTTAGGGATTTCAACCCTAAGTGAGTTTGTTAGTGCGATAATATAAAGCCACGTCAAATTCTGGCACCGTTGCCAGGGACAACGGAATCATCTAGTTAAATCTAGTTCTTTTGAGACTAATTTGGGTTTTTCTTTTACTTTTGACACTATCGATCATATATACTTGAATTTGGTTCTACTTCATCCGTCTTACCAGCAAAAGATCTTTCCATCCTAGGTACCCAAAAAGTCTAGTGTATGCGCCGCTCAGACAGTCCCGGACTCTCTGCTAGCTTTGACCCTGAGATAGACAGAACCTTTCACTGTCAATACAGAGAGAACCAAGTAGGAATGGCTCAAGAGGAGGAAATCACTCGAAGGGTATCCCAAGCCCTTAATGCACAAAGAGATAGACTTATGCAAGAAGCCCGAGCTGCAGTTCAAGAAGAAATCCAAGCAGCTCAAACAGTAGCTCAACAAGCTGAGCTACAAAAAGACCTTAGAGAATTCTTGATCCCTAAAGCTGCAGACGTTCGTCATCCAGTACAACCTCCTCCCATCAACGCCATAAATTTTGAGATGAGAGCACATTGGGTTACGTTGCTTCAAAACAGTCATTTCTACGGTAAGCAAGGAGAAGATAGTCAAGAACATCTTCTGAGATTCATAGACTTATGCGCCATGACAAAGCAAAATGGAGTCACAGATGATGCCATCAGACTCCGCCTCTTCAAGTACACTCTTGCTGATAGAGCTGTGAGTTGGTATAACTCTTTGCAATGCGAACCCATCACCACTTGGGAACAACTTCAAAATGTTTTTCTGGAAAAGTTTTATCCACCTTCTCTCACCTATGAAATTAGGGGCCGAATAACACAATTCACCCTGGCCCCTGGTGAATCCCTAGCTGAAGCATGGGAAAGATACAAAGAGCTTCTACGCAAGTGCCCACATCATGGCATTCCAAAGAATCAACTCATTGAAATCTTTTATAGAGGTGTGGACGATGATATCAAGAGGTTTTTGGATTCCTCGTATGGAGGAACTTCATGCGTCAGAGTTATGATAGCGCATGGAAGGTTGTCACCCTTGAAGCTGAAAACCAAGCCAACTGGGGAAGACCTGTGGGAAAAGGAGTGCTAAAGGGAGTTATGGCCGAAGCAACACCCGAGTGCAAGTCTATCGCTGAATCTCTCAAACTCCTAGTCGCCAAGAAATACCATCTAGAATCATCTCTCGCAGCTTATGAAAGAAGACGTTTACCCCCTCGACAACAAGAGCAAGTTAAGTCTGCCTCACTCTTCTGCGAAGCATGCAAAGGAACTGACCATTCTACTCTAGCCTGTAACATTCTCTATGATGTTGTTTTGAGCAATACATGTGCCCAAGTAGATAATGGTCAAATGGAAAATCTGAATGTCGTCAACACTATCCCTGGTCAAGGGTACTATAATCCGAATCAGAATAGGAACCATCCAGGTTTTCAATATGGAAATCCTTCTGGAGCGGAGAACTCGTGACAACTTGGTTCAAATACTCAACAATGAGGCCCGCCAGGATTCCAGTATAACCAACAACAGAATTTTGGGAATCAAGGGAACTTCAGAGGTAACTTCCAGAATAGAAACTACAACAATTATCAGAACAATTCTCAGTTTCAAAACCCCAACCAAGCCCCCTATCAACAACAACAAGGGCAACAAGTCGGTCCCATCTCTCCTGATGACAAATTGTCAGGTATTGAGAAGATGTTGCAGTTGTAGCAGACTATGATAGCTAACCAGCAAGCCCATCAGAAGGCTATTGAATCTCAACTAGCTCAACTTGCGGCTAGCATGAAGCCACCTGTTGGAACCTTTGTTGGACAACCCAAAAACAATCCTAAACATCCAGAGCAACTAAAGGCTATCACCACCAGGTCCGGGAAAAACTATTCTGACTTCCCTGCTAAGATACCAATAGCAGAAACAAACGACGATAACTTTGCAAATGACCAAGACTCTGCAACACCTGAGTCCCAACCGAAGGAACAACCAACCGCTGATAAGACAGACAGAGTAAGATTGGAGGAACCATTGACTGCGGAGGCTGAAGACACACCTGAGTCGGATGTGCCAGTATACAAGCCTCGTCCTCCTTTTCCAGCTCGCTTGAAGCAGACAAAGCTCGATACTCGATTCAACAAGTTTAAAGAAGCTATGAAGAAGCTTCATGTAGATATACCCTTTCTAGATGCGATGGCCGAGATACCAGCCTAGACTAAGTATTTAAAGTCTCTCCTCACAAGGAAGTACATAACTGAAGAATATGAGACTATTAAGCTAGAAACAACCACTTCTGATATCATCCAGAGCAAGATGCCCAAGAAGCAGAAAGACCCAGGATCCTTTGTGATTTCATGCCATATCGGTGACTCTTCATGTAAGAAGAGATCTCAGTGCTAGCATTTCTATCATGCCACTTAGCCTTTGCAAGAGGCTAGGGTTTGCAAAATTACTCCCAACTAGAATGACCATTCAACTTGCAGATAACTCTATGACTCTTCCTTTGGGAATCATCGAAGATGTCCCTGTCAAGGTTGGAAAAGACTCTTATGTTCCTTGTGACTTTGTCATCATGGACATAAAAGAAGACGCTAGATACCCTCTTATCTTTGGTCGTCCATTCCTCGCCACTGCAAGAGCTTTGATTGACGTCGAAGCAGGGACCTTGTTGCTCAGATTAGGGAAAGAAACCCTCGAGTTCAAAGTTTTTGAAAGCATGCGAAGACCGAGCATGCAGGAAGAAGTCTATCTGATTGATTGCATTGAGCAAATGTCTCTCCTCACACAAGAGGAATATGAACAAGACGATCCTTTAGAAGTGGCACTAACAAACCCATCTGCTGAAATTTTCATTAACAAACAAATTAAGGATTGTATCCTTCTCCTTGACTCTGTAGAAGAAGATCCTGAAGCCAAGTTCGAGGAACTCAAAGTTGTGAATGTATCTGAAGAGCCATGTGAGAAGCCAGAAGCCCCTGAAATGAAGCCCCTACCCGAGGGACTTAAATATGTGTTTTTAGATGATCTCAAGGTTTGTCCAGGTATTATAAACTCTGATCTAACAACCGAACAAGAAGATAAACTCCTGAAAGAATTAAAGGAAAGAAAGAAAGCCATCAACTACAAGATGAGCGATCTCACCGGGGTCAGTCAAGCGCTTTGTATGCATAAAATCCCTATGTAGAAGACCACAGGCCGACTGTTGAGCATCAACGGAAGTTGAACCCTGATATGAAAGAATTGGTCTTCCGCGAAGTCATCAAGTTGCTCACTACCGGAATCATCTATCCAATATCTGACTCACCTTGGGTGAGTCATGTACATGTTGTTCCAAAGAAAGGTGGCACTACTGTGATACGAAATGAAGAAAATGAACTCATCCCCACTCGAACAGTAATCGGGTGGAGGATGTGCATCGATTACAGAAAACTGAACAAAGCCACACGCAAGGATCATTTTCCGATGCCTTTCCTAGATCAAGTCTTAGAGAGATTGGCTCATCAGGAATATTTTTGCTATCTCGATGGTTACTCTGTATTTTATCAAATCCCTATACATCCAGATGACCAAGAGAAAACTATGTTTACTTGCCCATTTGGAACATACGCCTTTAGAAGGATGCCATTTGGACTCTGTAATGCGCTTGCAACCTTCCAAGGCTGCATGACGACCATATTTGCTGGTTTAACCGAAACCATTATGGAAATTTTTATGGATGATTTCTCTGTATATGGGGATTCGTATGATTCATGCCTAAGGCACCTCTCCCTTGTCCTCAAACGATGCGAAGAAACACATCTGGTGCTTAATTGGGAGAAATGTCATTTTATGGTAAAAGAAGGTATTGTCCTTGGCCATAGAGTCAGTAATCGAGGAATTGAAGTGGACAAGGACAAGATCAAAGTGATCTCCAAACTATATATCCCTACCAATGTAAGAGAAGTCCACGCATTCCTTGGTCATGTGGGTTTCTACATGAGGTTTATCAAGGATTTCTCCAAGATAACCAAGCCCATGATAAACCTATTGCTGAAGGATGCTGATTTCCATTTTGATGAAGAGTGTATCAAGAGTTTCAACAACCTAAAGCATGCCCTTACAACAACACCCATCATTCATGCCCCGGATTGGGACAACCCATTCGAAATTATGTGTGATGCCAGTGATTACGCTGTGGGTGTCGTTTTGGGCCAATGTATAGAGAAGAAACATCATGTCATCTATTATGCATCGAAGACCCTTGATGAGGCTCAGAGGAACTACACAACTACCGAGAAGGAACTCCTAGCAGTCGTATATGCCTTTGATAAGTTTAGATCCTACCTCATCGGTTCAAAGGTGATTGTCTACACTGATCACGCCGCTATTCGTTATCTTCTAAAAAAGAAAGATGCAAAACCAAGGTTGATAAGATGGATTCTCCTATTGCAAGAATTCGATCTTGAGATTAGAGATAAAAGAGGCACATAAAATGATGTAGCAAACCACTTAAGTCGTATCCACACTCTGGAAATTGAGAAGATACCAATTAACGACTCTCTTCCAGATGACCAGCTTATGAAAGTCTCAGAAACCACTCCTTGGTACTCGGACTATGTGAACTACCTTGCCTCCGGTGTCATCCACCCTGAGTGTACTGGCAATTCTCTAAAGAAATTCATGCATGATGTGAAGCAATATCACTGGGATGAACTGTACCTTTTCAAGCTCTGTGTTGATGGTCTCTACAGACGTTGTATCACTGAGGGAGAAGCCCGACTTATTTTAGAACAATGCCACTCAGGCCAGTTGAAGGCCATATGAGTTCTAAGAAAACTTCTTTGAAGATTTTGCAATGTGGGTTCTTTTGGCCAACCATATCCAGAGATGCTTATAACTTTGTGCTGTCATGTGACAACTGTCAGAGAACGGGAAGCATTACGAAAAGAGATGATATGCTACTTAAGCTGTGGCAAGAAGTTGAGATTTTTGATGTTTGGGGAGTGGACTACATGGGTCCATCCCCATCCTCAGATGGATTTTCCTACATCCTAGTCGCGGTTGATTATGTCTCCAAATGGGTAGAGGCCATACCAATGGTTACTAGTGATTCAAAACCCGTCATTAAAATGTTCAAAGAGATCATTTTCCCCCGTTTTGGAGTTCCATGCACTGTGATCTCCGATGGAGGTTCTCATTTCCTGGAAAGAAGCTTTGAAGCGTTGTTGAGAAGATATGGTGTAACACACAAGGTAGCTTCCTCCTACCACCCACAAACTAGTGGGCAGGTAGAGGTCTCAAACCATCAACTCAAGGCTATCCTGGAAAAGACAGTAGGACGCAACCGAAAGGATTGGTCAATGAAAATCAATGACGCTTTATGGGCCTACCGAACCGCGTTCAAAACTCCTCTTGGAACAACACCCTTCAGACTTATCTATGGAAAATCATGTCACATACCCGTGGAACTAGAACATAAAGCATGGTGGGCAATCAAATAGATGAATTTTGACATGAAGAAAGCAGGCGAAGCTAGGATTCTACAACTTCAAGAGTTGGATGAACTCCAGATGACAACTTACGAGAATGCATGAATCTACAAGGAACGCATGAAACTTTGGCATGATGGTCATCTGAAGAGGAAGAACATTCAAGTGGGAGACCAAGTTCTACTATTCAACTCAAGACTGAAGTTATTCCCAGGAAAACTCCGTTCTCGATGGTCTGGGCCATACATTGTCAAAAGCATCTATCCACATGGTGCATTTACCTTATGGAGTGAGAAGTCAGGTGATTGAATGGCAAATGACCAATGATTGAAGAGATATTTCACCACAACTGATACTAGCACTGATGAATTGATGAATCTGTCCAAACCAACATACCTACCAGAGAGCTAAAGAAATCACGTCGAGCCATCGACGTAAAACAAAGGCACTTGTCGGGAGGCAACCCGATATTTAACTTAGCTTTTACTTTTAGTTTTGATTTTAGAAAATTTTGCACCTGGTAGACAATGCATCGCAAGATGCAGTCTTAAGTCCTGATAGTTTCCATTTTTGAGATTTCAAATGGAGCACGCGTCGCCGAAAGGAATGCAACCACATCTGGTGGACCAATCGGTACGAGTTTACCCCTCCATCTTGGATTTAGAGTTTTCTCGGGACGAGAAAATTTCTAAGTTCGGGGTGGAGGGTGGGTGGTACGTACTTTACCTTCCACCCTCTCCAATCCATTTCAGACTTAAGATTTCATCGTTGATATTTTGTTGCAATTTTGAGCAAATTTTTCAAAAATTTTCAAGATTTTCAAAAGTTTTCATAGTTGTTTGTATAGAAACTTGATGAAGTTCTGACACTTTTGTTTCAATCAAAGCCATTACCTAGCCGTCTATTCTATTTTCCCATGCATTTTTTAATCATTATACCTTCCTTATTCAAAGTGAAGCCTCAAGGGGAACAATTTTTGAAACTAGACAATGATTAGAAATCACCGTGTGAAGCTTATGAATCCTAACATTATGATCAGTAGATATGGCAAGTATCTGTCGAACTGAGAGGGATCAAACATGTTATGCTTCCTATTTGAGTAGTGGAACAATAGCATGGAATCTCCATCAGATCCTCATCAAGTCATTATTTGAGCAGAGTATGATAAGGAGAATGACCCGGTGCATGGATATGTAAATCAAGTTGCACCCTGATCTGAACTCTCTTCTACACTTCTTCCATCATCTTCTTTCCCCTTCGTTCACCAAAAACAAACAAAAATAGCCAATATAGTGCCAAACCCTAAGTTCGGGGTGGCACACTCTATCTCTCTTTACGCTTCTTCCATACCCCTCGCTACGAAATAGGGGTGTATCACCAAGAAAAGATGCCAAAGCGCACACAAAATGAATTTCAATCTCGAGTCGAATAGAGGAGAGATTCACATAAAAAATGCAATCAATGAAATTGCAAATCATATATTAAAAATCTCGAGTCGAATAGAGGAGAGATTTATTTCTTCCTTTCATACCACCCTTCACTCCTTTTTCCGCCTACTGGAACAATGAATTCCTACGCTCACCAACATCCTAAAAATACCAGTGTCAGATCAGGTGCACACTTGTTGTTCTGCGGGTATCTCTGGACTCTTATGAAACTCTCTGACATGCTTGATTTTGGAAAAAGTAGAAAGGAAGTGATATTGGGAAGCGAACTCAGGAACAAAGATATGGTAAAATGTGTTCTGTGATCTCAGGATGTTGAGACACTTAGTCATACCGAGCAGAAAAGACACAATCATGATGTGAAGATGAAGCAATCACACAAGTTGAAAGAATTCATTAGGCGACCATTTCAGATTTTGTGTTACTCGAGGATGAGCAACGTTTAAGTTTGGTGTATTTTGATGAATGCATATTCATCGTAGTTCAATCATCTCGTTTAGCCCAGTTTTGGTTGCATTTGTGCATTTTCCGGCTTTATCTTCTAATATGTGCATTTTCTTGGCTTAAATGCTTCATTGAGATTTTATTGGCCTTATCTTCTTGGACGCAACTCATATTGTCTTAATTGATTGTACTCCTATTTTTATTGATTTTTTTTTGCACCCTTGTGCAGGTCGTTTTGAGCTTTGGGCCTTATCCCCTAGGCCCATATCCTTTTCTTTTGGGCTTTGCTTAATTCTGATCAGCAACGAGCGAGACCCTCTCCTCTTCTTCTCACTCACTCACCCCTCAATAGACAGTTGGGCCCCACTGTTCCGTGATCGATGCTCTTCTCTCTCCGGCAATCACGATCTCTGCAAACCTAAGTATCGCGACCTGCAGATCCACATGCCACGACTGCAGCAATACCCACGACTGCAGCAATACCCGCGACTGCGGCGTCCAATCCCCGTGACTGCGGTGACCGCCCACAACCTGCTCTCGTCCTCTCTGCAATCACGACCTTATTGCATCCACATGTCGTGACCGTGGCAATACCCACAACCGCGGCGTCCAAACCTCACAACCGTGGCAAACTCTTCACAGCCCCGCGACCATGGAAAAATGAAGCCACGACCTGCCTTAGCAATCAAAAGCCACGACCGCGACAAAAGTTGTGACCTGCTGTAGAAATGATAAGGTCGCGATTTTAAGGTGGTGCCCAGCCTGCCTATAAACAGGACATGACTCCAGTCAGCCAAGGGATCATCTCCAGACACCGTTAGGCTGCAGGACTGTCTTGGGCCTAAGGAGACGATCACCATAGCAAGAACCTGCCCCCGTGGTGGTTTTGTGGCCTGTTCACCCAGATCTGGAGTGAAGACTCGAATCTACAAGCCACCTCATCCAGATCTAGATCTAGATCTAGATCTGCTGCATCTACGCCACTTCCACGCCACCATCTCATCCACGAGCTGCTCCCCCTATTGTGAGCGAGAATTACGAGAAGAAGAAGAAGAAGGTGGAGAGAGGAGATCTTCCCTGATGTTGTGTAGAAGACCATTTCTCCACCGAGCTGCGATTATCTTCTTCACCATGCTCATGGTGGAAACTTCTCTCTCTCTTGTTATTCTTGTTTCTCTCACCATGAACGAGTAGTTTACTTTCGCTAGGGTGCGGGGACTAGCCATGCTGCCCATGCTTTCATATCCTTTTGTTAAACATCCTATGTCATGTATATAATATTTCATTTCGTTGTTTACTGTCGATGTGTGCTTGTGAATTGATCACCTTCTTGCATTTATCTTGTTCGTTTCCTATGTTGCAAGAACTTCAATGCATAGGTTTGAATGTCGATTAACACGGTTGACTCCCAAACTAGAAATAGAATGGGATTCCTTGAGGTCGTAAGTGTATGATCTGTGTGGTGACAAGCCATCTAGCCCACGGTGACGCTTCTGTGTGCCTAACGCATGTATAGGGGCCCACAACTTCATTTCGATTTCTGTATCTTCGGAGTTGTAAGTATGTGAGACGGATGGCGACGAGACATCTGATACCTAAGGTGATGCTTACGCGAACTTGATGCCCGTTTGGGGGGTTTATAGAGTAGCTCTATCTGACTGGTTATATCTTGCCTGGATGTTTGATGTTCGGATGTGATTGCATGAGTAGTGGTGGTGAAACCTGAGACCACCCCAGCGATTTCCATCATTAATCTTTAATCAACCTTTAATCCTGCTCTTTTACTTTCCTTGCTTATAGTTTATTTAATCTCAAATCAATCAACTTTGTTCTAAATATTAGTCTTGATTCAACTAGGTTCGACTAGAGAGAGATTCTTAAAAACATTGTCCCTTGGGATTCGATCCTCAACTATACTGTGATAAGACCTGTACGCTTGCGGGTGGTATTATTGCAGGTTGTTTTGGTTAAAAACTTAGGGATTTCGACCCTAAGTGAGTTTGTTAGTGCGATAATATAGAGCCACGTCAGTATTCCTTTGCTAACCTTTAGCCACATTGCATGACCAAGCACTACCAACTTGCCATCAATGATCGGAATAACTATAAGTTCATCTTTATGAACTCCTAGATCAATATAGTATCCACTGCTATTCTCTAACACACGGATACTCGGCATTTCCTTTTAAAATGACTTTGTTGGAACGTTTCTATTTATCAACAAACATTCACTTTTTATATATCCTATATATTTTGCGATTAATTTTCTGTCCTTTTTGGAAGTTCGCATCAGTGTAAGTCTTTACAGTCCTTCCTTATTTCCATAGAACTAGTACTTCTCAAGTACTTATCAAATTCTTATGGAATTCTAGTAGCCCTTACTGGAACTAGACAGACATCCACTCATCATGTCCTACATACGAGTTATTAGGATGAGTATATCATATTGTCATGTCCTACATATAAGATGATAAATGTGTTTTGTTCTTTCCATGTCCATACATGCAAGATGATGGGATGATTACATACATGATAGATCCATATCTATTCTTAGTGTTCCCATTCTTCATAATAATTGGACACTTGGCCTTGGGGTACTAACTCCATGTAACATGGATAGGTTTTCTCCCATTGAATCTGTGCATACTGAACCCTTCAGTATAGATTGCTAATGTATGCTTTCGCTTTTCAGGTCAAGAGGTTTTCGAGAACTATCTCTATATATCTCTATTCCTATCACATAGGAAACATCTCTATCTTCCTAAAGATAATCTCCACTTAGGATTTCCATTCTAGAACATTTCCATTTCACATCAACATGTGGAATGTGAATATGCTCCCACTAAATCACAGGTCCATGTCATATCAGTCAAACCCTTTGACTATATCATCAAAGCAAAGATCCAGCTCTGAGTTGCTTGTACTTAATCAATCACATTGATTAGTCCATTGTAACTTATAGACTTCATTTTCATTAATGGATTCATAAACCTTATAGGTTGTATCACGTACACATCCTTGCTTTATTCCTCATAGGGATGTGATTTTAGTATCTGTATGCCAAATCTCTTAGTCTTTAAGTTGCAATTAACAAGCATCATCCTTTTCAACATGTTATCCATGTGTCTTAACACTTAAGACTCATTCACACTTATGGATTTCATCCCAATGGGTGTTACCATCAAGGTCATACCTTATGGTTCACATGGAAGTCATTTAGGATGTAATGGTCATAAACCATAACTCAAAATCTGGTTCCTTATATTCATCTAGATAGTTGACTCATCACATGACCAACTTATCACATAGATAATCGAGGTGTATCTGTCAAGGATATAATAACTCACAACTCCTTATGATTCTTAATGTCCTTAATTAGTGTGGGGTATTCTTTATTTAAGAATAATTTATTTATTTGATAATCATCCTCTAACTCCTTAGAGTATGACTCCTTCTTGATTTAGACATCACCATGCCTTAATCATGAGTTCACTATGATACACTATCATAATCACTCATAAGGTTCTCAAAAATTTGGTCAAAGTATTTCATTCATTTATCTCATCAAGAATTAACACTTTACCAAAATTCATACTTCATCCATGATATTCTTGAACACTTCAAGATATTCATATTGGTATTTCTCTAAATGCCACTAGAAGTATTAGCATTAACTCTAATAGGTATGTAAATCCATCACATGTATTATACCTAATAGGATAATCATTCTCCCACCATGACTAGTAAAGATTTATCATGTCCAAGAGATTCATGTCTCTTACTGGTTCTCTAACCAAAAGAGTCTAGATTTATCCATCATATGGAAACTAGAAATGAATTTCTCATGATTTATGCTAATTTGATTGTTTGAGTTATCAATAACTTTGAGGTATCATTTTATCTTATGCACACCAAGTACCACAAGATAAGCAAGGCATTTCCACAAAGATTGAAACATCAACTTTATTAATTGCCATCATTGTCATATAATATGCAAAAATTAAGGTGTTTCTTTTCATTGGCAAATATGAAATAGCAGTTCATAACTCTATTACATGCCTTCAAGGCTGAAAATAAACTAAAGTACTCCTATATATGGCGTCAACACTTGCCCCATGTATTGGGTTCTTTACACTTTATATCTTGGTATCATATACCTAAAAAGTGTTATAAGTTTATTTCATGTCACCTTCAGGTGGAGAAATTTGTTGCCTCATTCTTATTTAGTTCTTCTAGATAGAGTGGACAATTCCTTTTCCAATGTCCTGGATTTTGACAATGGTGAGAATTGCCTCTCTTGGTCATGCCTCCCTTTGCCTTGAGAGTTGAAGATGATTTGGGTTGTTGGCTAGCATCAGAACCTTTCTTAGCCTTGCCCTTGCCTATGTGCTTGCACTTGCCTTTCTTGTTGTTGATCATCATCACAGACTTAGGCTTGTCCTTCTTCATCTGTGCCTCAGCTGTCCTCAACATGCCCAACAACTCTGTCAACGGCTTGTAAAAGTTGTTCATGTTGTAGTTCATCACAAACTAACTGTAGAATTCTGGCACCGATTACAGTATCATGTCAGTAGCCAACTCTTGGCTCAAGGGAAATCCCAGTCTTGTTAGGTTCTCGACATACCCAATCATTTTGAGCGTGTGAGGACCAACTGTATCTCCTTCTATCATGACACACTTGAACAACACCCTGGAGACATCATATATCTCTTTTTGTGCTTGATCTTCATACATGTTCTTGAGATGCTGAATCATCTCAATGACACCCATGTTCTCATGTCATCTTTGCAACTCATGGTTCATGGAGCACAACATCAAGCACTTTGCATCAGTGGCATCATCAGAATGCTTCTTATAAGTATCCCTTTCTACCTTTGGCGCAGTAGGAGCAGGTTCCTCTGGAACTGGAGTATCCAGGACATAGAGCTTTCGCTCTTGAGTGAGAACAATTCTCAATGTCCTAAACTAGTCATGGAAGTTAGTCCCATTTAGCTTGTCCTTTTCAAGGACCGATCGCAATGAAAAATGATTTTTGTTTGTTGTCATTTGTACTACAAAAGGAAATATATGAAATTTAGTCCAAAACTCAATTTTGACTTATTTAATTGATTTGAAAAAGGTTGACGATATAATTAGGACTTTAATTAATTATCGCTCCCACTATTTTATTCAAATTGATATCCCTCACCATCAATTCGGAAGATTTCATCGTACAATCTTCTAGTGGGTCAAGATCCATATTTCATCAAGTCATGAGTCAGCTTTGGCTGATCGCCCACAATCTTGACTATTTAGGTAGGCCATCATGCCAATTGCATCATATGCAACTCTTGATGAATGAACATGTGCAACACCTTGCCATGAACATTTTGTGCCTCTAGTCTTAGACGCTCTAAGAATCACCAATTAAGTCTAACCCAAAAGCCGACACGGTAAACATGTACCTTACTTTGGCAGAACCTACATGTTTACCCTTCACACTTCCACGAGATAGACGGCGCACCACGCTTTGGCGTAACCTACGCTTGGTCAATCAAGTTTTTCATGTGTGCCACTAATGGAAGGAATAAAAGACTTAATATTTAAATGAGGGATTTGGTTTTATAGGTATATATACATATCCAATCACCACAATACATAGTATGTATGTGATGTTGTATGACTGAGAGGTCACTAGTTCGAACCCCAGGCGACGGGATGAATAAATCACCATTTTTTTAGAATTTAAAATAAATATACATGCTATATCCCACAGAAAACATGTGAAATGATAAGAGTGATGATTATGGCCATCCTAATGTGATTCCTTGAGCCGAGAAGAATCACAATCATCTAGGTCTACATCACATGCAACCTGTCCATGATCAAGTGCTATATCCGTTCGAGTTGATCAACTCTTCACATGAATGACCTGCTCACCCTGGTCGGTCGTCTGGGTTCCACTAGTCAATTGGTTGGCTCCTCCAACCAATCAGTTCGCCTGGTCGTCATGCATCTCCTCATGGCCGCCACCCGATCGTCTCACTCCTCAAATTGGTCATCTGGATCGCCAACCGATCAGTTCACTCCTTGAACCGATCGTCTCAGTTGTCGTCAGATGTCCTCTGCTCTTTGACATAACAGGAAATATAAAAAGATCTATCATATTTACATTTAAATTGGGAAACCCCGAGTTACATTCGGGGGGAGCAAAGGTAGGAAAGAAATCTCGAGTTATCTCGAGTTACATCAAGAATAAGGAGGTAGGGAATCGATGCGCAAACCGAGATGCAAGCAACACTATAAAACCAAGCACACATATATAGGGTTTAATGGCTATAACCACACTATACATCCATCACAAAACTCGTTTGAGGGAGACGCATATCGAGTGCATTCATATTACATATCGTACATGTATATTGGGATTTGTAGATTTAGGATTGGACATGCATAAAGCCAATTTTATCTGCATCGTATGCAATAAATAAAGGTGACAAACCAAAATCGATCACATCGATAATCCTAAAGTATAGAGCAGTTGATGTGGCACTGATACCACTGTTGGGTTTTAGGGGAGACAGAGAAGGCAGCGAAAACAAAAAATTTCTTATCCCAAACCCAGAATAAAGGAATCACGTCAACATCTATACAATAGGAAGGATGGTTTGTAGAGACATACCTTGTCCCGAGGCTTGCTCGGTGACGTTACCTCGCAGCTTGCACGGTCTTCACCTCCTGTCTTGGGAGGTGTATGTGCAGCTCCTGGTCTCACCGGGACTATCATGATTGACAGTTGTCCTCCAAGCGGCAAAAGTCTCCCGCCACTATAGTAGTCCACACGGACCACCTGGAACTATGATCTCCTTATCCCACAAGGAATCAAAAGGAGTCGCACCCTCCTATTAGCGCACTAGCCACCAACACACTCTCCTACAACCAGTCACTTTTCTGTAGTTGTCTTTTCCTTATTGTGCCTCCCTTATTAGGTAGCACTTGCTCGGGCTCTCTCGGTTACCACAACCAGAGAGAATGACAACTTTGCAGAGCAACTGGTGTTCTGAGTTGTTGTTCCTGAGAAGCCCCCACTACCCCTATATATATAGGAGGGTCATGGGATAGGGTTCTCTACCCTGGGAAATGTGGGATTAAAGAAGGAGTAGAAGGGTTCAATATTTTCCACAAAATAACCAACTGCACCACCTAAACCGATCATTTTAAGCATGAAACGGTCGGTTGGGGGGCTGAGCCGATCGGTTCATACCTGAACTGGTCGGTTGGGACACCTGAGCCGATCGGCTCAAGCATGAGCCGATCGGTTCGTAGTCCTGGTCCAACTCAAATTGACTTTCATATTTATTTCCAACTAATCAAATATTAATCCTTGTCCAAATTGAATTTGTACAAGTGAAACAAATTGTATTTGCAAAATAGTCTTCTGACTTTCCAAATGATCTCGGTTGTTCCAAGAATCGACCGGTTCAACAATTGAGTCGATCGTTTCATGACACATGAGTTGATCAACTCACAACTTGAGCCGACCGGTTCTCCAACTTGAGCCGATCGGTTCATCCCTATGAGACAACCGGTTGGGGTAGTAGACAGTGCAAATCAGTCAATCGCAGTTTCAATCAATCTAATACTCTAATCAATCGGTCCAACACCTTGAACACTATGATACTGAGATATCAATTGATTGATTGTTTAATTGAACTATTAAATGACTTTAGTAATCAATCTAAACATCGTTTGTGGATAAACTCCTCTTCCAGGTTAAATCCTATGTGTGTGACCCTATAGGTCCATTTCACGTTGGCAGTGAAAGTCCATAACACTTATGACTTCACAAGCAAAGAGCGGTGCCTAGTCACACATTAGTGCTACCCAAGTGAAAAGGAAAGTTGGAGAACAACTTTCAATCCTAAAATTCATGAATGGTGTTACAGTGAATGTATAATTCCTTTTTCATTGATATCCTAAATCAACTCGAGGCATGGAACAGTCATCCTATCAACGTTCATTCACTTTCTTGATCTCAGAGTAGATTGGAGGAGATATGTATGACATCAATATCACATACTGATTCACACATGCGTGCACGCCTATCTCAAACCTACTCATCAAGTGGTCATGGATATCAAACTCCCTCAGGAGGGACAAATCCCATATCTATCACTCACCCCTCAAAAGCCCCATGTGTCAAAGCCACCCAATCATCACCTTTATAACAACCCATGTTTCAAGACTGTGTTTGATGATGTCAAAGTGTACCCAACGACATGTGTTGAGTGTAATGATTTTAGGTCAAAGAATCACACTCACCACCATCACAATGAGAACTGACTATGACTACCATGTCATGGTTACATGTGTCAAACTCATGGTGGGTCTGTCCGGTACACTTGGTCTCTAACAAGTACCTATGCGTTTGGTTTGATATCTCCATATCATGACTAATGAGATTCTGTCATCAACCAATACCACAATCTAGTCTTGTGTGTCATTGTTGTCTATCTACCTTCCACAATGACATCCGACTAGGGACATAACAAGAATGTACAAACTCTTAGCATCTGTATGATCTCATCGTTCATGTCCTCAACCTGAAAGCATACGTCATTGAGTATTGTCATTCTCTAGACATCCAATTTGTTCTATCATTATCTCATATGACTGATCCAGAAAAGAATTGGAAGCTTGCCATTGATCTTTATCAAATCAATCTTAATGTATCCCACCAATCATCCCATGATTGGCTCTTAGGGCATACATACCAACACCTAGTACCTCAAAACATGCAAATAATGTCCATAATGGCATTTTACATAAATATGCATATTAAGGGGAATAACAAGTAATGTAACAGATATAGATGTGATCAAAGTGCAATAAGACACAAGATGAAACCCTAATAGGGTTGCAAAACCACCCCAAACTTAAAACATACTTCTCCTCAAGTATGCTTCGACCCAATATCTCTATAATTTTCCAAAATCAAGAAATGACAAATGCATTGAAACATATGAGTATTGACTAAATGGGCTCAATGATGACTACATACATGCATTCCACTTCTCTCCTATCCCCCTTCACAAACCAATCATGGTCAAAGCATTGAGCATCCAAACTTCAAATATAGAGCATAGAATATACAATCAATCCATGTGGCTATCATATCACTCCGGCTAAACTATTTTATGGTGGAAAAGATAAAAAAATGACTAATTTTTCTATTTTACATTCATGTATTCAATCTCATATGTCAATCCATACTAAGTAACCCATGTGGCTGCAAAAAAAGGAAAAATGAGTTGGGTTTGATGTTTCCTAGCTCAATAAGCATGCAAATGGAAGAAAGGGTTGTGGTAAGAGTTTGCAGTGCTATTACATAGGAGCACTCAACTTTTATTTGATTTGTGCATTTTTTTTTCTTTTTTTTTTCTTTTTCTTTGCCCTTGGTGTATATATGGAACATGGTGGTGAGAATGAAGCGGGGGGATATAGATATGGCCACCCCAAACTTTTGGAGGTGTCCAAGATTGAATATGTGCACTTTGGCATCCTTTCATGAGGCGAAGAAGTAAGAAGATGATAGAAGAAAAGTGAGTCAAAGAGGGGTTACTAGTAAGGATTTTGACATGAGATCTCCTGCATGAAGGATACTCCAACAATTTCATCAAATAATGACACACCACATGAATGAGAAATATGAAGACCACACTTTTATCATGAGATTCTACAAACCTTAAGTGTTTGCGGCTTGCTTCAATATCAATTCAACCAACCAATTCACAAGCATGAGAGAGTTGGTTCACATGTAAAAAATCAAGACAAAGGTCATATAGATAGAGATCATGATAATTCAGTTGCATTTTTCAAAGGTCATCATTTTCAATTCACAAAGTAGGGATTGGGTCAAAACAAACTTTAGGCAAGAAGTTCTAAATTTGGGAAACATTGGAAAAAAAATGGTGCCAAATATCCTTCACTCACATATAAGTGTACATTATGGAACATAAATCAAGAAATAGGCAGATTCTAGCCAAAAAATGCAAAAATTACAAAAAGCTACATGATATGCAATGCATGGCAAAAAGGGAAAAATTTTTAAAAATTACACAAAAAATGTAAGAAAGTAAACTACATGGTATGAAAGTATGCAAAGTAGGTAAAATCTAATCTAGATAGAAGAAGAAAAAAAATCAAAAGTAAATGGTAGGGTGAAATGCAAAAATAGTGAAATAAATGGAAAAAGAAATAAAATGGGGCATACATCCCTACCACCACAAACTTTTGAATCATGTTGCCCTCAACATGACACAAAAGTATAGGATTGACAGGTAGATGATCATGGATGTTGTGGTGGTTCAGGTGGTGCTCATCCCTTTGGTGGAGGATATTGGTAGTAATTGCCCCAGTAATCTTCCTATGGAGGTGGGTAGGCCTCTTGGTAATCAGAGAGTGCACCCCACCATCTTCCCCATACTGGGGGTTCCTCTGAACTTGGGCATGCTAGAAATAATACATATGGTTGATCTGATGGTGCATCTGTTGATGATCCAACCATAATGCATCTTGTATACACTAAAATCCCTCATGTACACTTAGGATTCTATCCTGAGTCCTTTGGATACCCTCCAACTGTGCATGTATAGTAGACATATAATATGTGTCCAGTGTGGTCTGATGTGAATGTCTCACCTTTATTCCTCATCTCCTCATCCTACAGGCCTCTCTCTCCTCCACTGTCCTCCTTTTCTCAGCAGTTGTTTGTGTCTCTCCTAGTCCCTCAGGCAATATCACTAACCCTGGTTGCTGCCATGTGTCCCGGGGATGTTCCTCTTCCCACCTCCTCACTATACCCAAGAACCCTAAAGTCGAGCCATACTCACCTAGGAGAGGTGCAGTATGGTAGCGTAGGTCCATAGAGACAGTTGCATATGGGGGTTGACCTAATATATGATTTTATGATCAAATAATACAATCATGGAAGAATGGACAAGATATTGTAGGTCTATCAGCTTTCCCCATATGCCTTGGTGTATCCAGAAACATCATGACCCAGGACAATAGCAATGGAAATTACAATCTCCTCCATAATAAAAGGATTCTTACTCTTAGAGGGGATTGTCCTCAGATGATCAATCGGTAATGCTACCAAGTTCACGTGCTTTCCCTGTGTCATCTAACCCAAGACAAATAGATCCTTCTTTGTACAACTTCCATGATTTTCATAATTGCCAAAATTGGAGCTTGCGAGAAATTTCTGAACATAGAGAAGGAATGGATTATGGAGCAAACTTGTCTTCGATTTCCCCACTAAAAAGTTGTTGTAGTTGGTGAATGTCTTCCATATGGTAGTTTAATCGGCACCGGAGTCTTTATCTATCCTCCCTTGGTCTAGGAGGGTTGCCATTTCATCATTTGGAGCAAAAACATTGTTCATCATGGATGAGGTGATGACCCAACTTCTACCTCCAATTCTAAATTGAATGGCATCTTCCCCATCATCAGAGACCTTCTCTAAAGTGTCAAAGAATGGGCATGTCAACTCTACATATGTATCTTCTGTTGTTGTCAAGACCTCAATAAGCCCATGGCTTCCATAATACCATGTTAATACTCAAAGAAACCTAGAGCCTCCATTTTCTCATGGAACGCTTAGCGGGTGGCTATCACCCTATGTGCCAATTACTCCGGGTGCTTCAGTTTGTTCACTTGATTGCTCCTCACTTTAGGTGTTTTTTCATGCTACTTATCATGAACATCCTCATGCAGTGCATCTTACATAACCTCATCCTCACCATCTAGAAGTATTTTCCTTCATGCTTGTAGTTGCGGTTGTGTTTATGGTGCTTCTGAGGTTGAATATCAAATTGAGGTCGATGGTCGGGGCATTGAAAAAGAAGGTTGAGATGATGAAGGTGATGGTGCTTCCCTAGAAGAAATAGGCTGTCAGGATGGTACCCCACCTCCGTTGGGTGGTAGAGTGGATTCCTACATTATGGGATCCACTGACGATGCCATATGAGGTGATTCTCCATGTGAACCAGAGGCAGTCGATGGATCAAGAGATGTTGTTGGGGTTGAAGAAGAACCATTCTTTAGGTGAAGGTCATAGGATATGATGCCCTTGGTCTTATCTAAATCTCTCTTAGAAACTTCCTTCATCTTGGACGAATTTTGGTGGATGAGTATGGGATTTCAGGTTTTCTCCGAAGACTTGGTTTGTTGGGGCGGATTGGATAAATAGGGTTGATTTTGTGGATGAAAATGGGTGGAAATGGACTGTTAAGGTAGGTAAGATGGTATGGAGATGATTGGAGGTGGATTGGGGTGATTTGGCAGAGAATCATGTAGGGAAATATGGGCACAAAGTTGGCATCATAAACGAAAAAAAAATCTATCTATATTCCTCATGACAGCAAGATCTTATGAACAACTTTGTAATGGGAAGGATGGTTTAATGAGTTCATTATGGTCCTAGAGCAAGTCTAGCGACTATAACTCACTACAGTAGTGTAGCAATCCTAGTAGCACTTGGACAGTGTCTGAGTAGATCCTAATCTACACCACAGATTGCAACATGATGTTGTCATCCTAATGACACACAACAGTCTCCTTGCCTCTATAGTAGTCCACACAGACCACCTAGAACTCCTAGCATTCTACTAGAACATACAAGGAGTTGTCCCTCTTGTTGATGTACTAGTCACCAACTTGCTCTCCCTTAATTGTTCTCCCTTGCTATCTCTCTATTTATCGGGTAGGATTTGCTCGGACTCTCTATTGGTTACCACAACCAGAGAGGACAACAATCATCAAAGGAAATTGAGGGGTTAGGGTCTAGGTTCCCAATCTGTGTTGGAGTGGAAGGGACTGGAATATCATGAAATTCACAACCTACGAGCGGTGAACTGGTTGGATCACATGCAAGCTGATCAGTTCACTCAGTGAACCATTCTTTTTACAATGTTTCCCAATTGCATAGGAATTGGCAATTTGAATCTAATTAATGCATAACATGATGTTAGCACTAATCCAATTTCTCCATGAACTGGGCATCTCACTCAACCAACTGGTTGGTTGGTGATCTGATCCGATTGATTCACTAAGTGAACTGGTCGGTTCGCTCCCCAGTTCAGGAGAATTCAACTAATTAAATTTCAAGTCAACCTGATACTCCAACCGGTCAGTTCACCACTTGAACCAGTCAGTTGGGAGTCCAGAAAGTCGATTTGTTGCTTGAATTGAATACCCAAACACTTTGGCAATCAATCCAATTATCATTCATTATTAAACTCATCTTCTAGGTGTATCCTATGTGTGTGACCCTATAGGTCCCATATCACATTGGTTGTGAATGTCCATAACTAGTTTATGACATCACAAGTAAAGAGTGGTTCCTAATCACACATCACTACTATCCAAGTGAATGGAAAGTTGGAGAAAAACTTCAACCTATAATATGTGTAACGTGTTACAGTGATTGTATAATTCCTTTGTTCTAATATCCAGAATGAAATCAAGGTATGGAGTCATCATCCTCTCGGTGTTCAATTGTTGTTCCTTGAACTAGAGCATACTGACTAATATATATGTGACATCAATATCATATATTGATCCACATGTGCATGCACATGCTTTTCTCGGTCTGACTTATCAAGTGGCTTGGATATCAAACTCTAGTAGGAGGGATAAATCCCATCTACATCACTCATAGTCAATCCCCATGTGTCACAGCTACCCAATCATCACATTTATGGAAATCTTTATTCAGGGTTACATTAGATGATGTCCAGGTATACCGAATGACATGTGATGAGTGTAGTGACTTCAGGATTAAAAAAGTCACAATCACCACATTCACTATGAGATATGACTATGACTACAATTTATGGTTTCCAAGTGTCACTCTCAAGGTGGGTCTGTCTGATACAATGCTCCCTAATATGTATTTGTGTGTTTGGTTTGATATCACATATCATCACTGATGAGATTCTATCATTAACCAATCCACACTCCAATCTTGTGTGTTATTGTTATCTATCTACCTTCCACAGTAACAACTGACTAGGGACATAATAAGAATGTACATACTCTTAACATTTGTATGAACTCATTGTTCAAGTCACATACTTGAAGACATGCATCATTTAGTATTGTCGTTCTTTAGACATTCATTATGTTTCCTCATTATCTCATAACTGAGGGAAACATAATGGATTGGAAGCTTGCCTTTATTGTTATTAATCAAATTATTCATGTGATATGCCATTACAATCATCATATGATTGGTTCTCTGGGCATACCATACCAACAGACTCCCATTTTCACTTAGAGCCAATCACCCATGCATCTTATTCTTAGTGATCTAAACATGTCCATCATATTTCTACTGCATAAGTTCTAATCTAGTGGGTTAGCAACACTTTGCTAAAGTTTGTATATTGCATGTTCCTTATCTCTTCGTTTTACGATTTCTATGTAATATGCTATCTAATACTCCTTGCCTAACCAATAGCTCCATTGTTTTCACGATATCTCTATTGTGTCATCAATGGTTGGAACATATTTAAGTTCATCCATATGAACTTCTAGATTCATATAGTGCCCACGCATGTGTTCGTAACACCAAGATATTTGTCTTCTATTGTAGAATTGAATTAATGGTCGTTTAGTTCAGAACTCTTCCAACTTATAACTCTTTTCTTAAAATTAAACATATTTTATATTATATCACTTTTGTCATTCTGGAAGCTTGCATTGGTGTAACTCTTTACACCCAACTCTTCTTTGCTATAATCTAGCAAATTATCCTTTAGTTCTTCTCAATTACAAATGGATGTCCTTTAATGACATTCCAATGACCCTCATTGGAAACTAATCTCATCTTGCCATTTCCTATACATACAATACTATGGGATGAGTACATTAGCACCCATCATAGATCCCATTGCCAGTTCATATGGCCTCTTACTCATGTCTTTCCATTCTTAAAAAAAATGGAATATAGGGTTCATGAGAGACTAATTGTCACGGAACCATTTGTTAGCCTCCTCCTACCCCCCACTGACTATAGAGTCAATGGTAGTAGGGATTGGATGCATGTCCATAGAATGGCATATAGTTTCACACAAGCAATATATATGAAAATTCAATAACAAACTAAAGAGATGGCAAGATACTAAACATGGATATAGATATATGTACCCATTTCTAGTTTCAAGTATGCCCCATTGGTGTTTCATTTTAGAGATTAGAGTCTTGAGTACAGGGGGTTTTCATTTGGAAACTACACATTTGATAAACAAAACATATTAATACTTAAGCATTAAGTCGCTATGAAAAGGCATGTAAAATGTTTAAGAGTATAATAAAAATTACTTGGCCAGAAAGATCATATAAAGCAAGAATTAGAAACAAGGTGAGAACACTTAACGAATTTTGTTATACAAAGTGTGCTTTAAGTGCATTTACATTATACTTAACAACATATTATGGCCATTGACCAGCTTCCCATTGGAAGGATCTGCAAGGGTGCTCAAGATTAGCTAACTGTGTTTATCAACATGGTTCACCTTATCTTAACATCTCAAGTAAGGTGTCGAACCTTGTGCCCTTGTCTGCAGAACACATGCAGGTACATAAGGTCTGTATAATGGAAAAGTTCAATTATGTTCAAGGATTGTTCAACATATTTTAGGAAAAACAAACATACTAATCATAGGGAACAAGTAGCTCGAACAAGTAATTAACTATTTGAGCATTCATATGAGCATACATACAAACAAGCCAATACCATAGTATGGTCAAGAGATTAAGCATAACTTAAGAGTTATGATTCTTGAGTAAGATACCTAGAGAAGGCCCAAGCCAACATGGACCTAGGATGTAAACATAAACAACATATTGTATTATATCACTAGGCTTAATTAAGATAAGCATGATATAAGTCATGTGGATTTTCCCCTAGAACTAGGTTTTAAAATAGATAAACTTAGGTTTAAAGTTCCATACGTGCATGCAATCAATCAACCATAGTTCAAAGGTCACATCAACACCTTAGGTCTAGGTGATATATCCACATCATGAGTAAGACTTGTAAAGATAAACTCTTATTTAGAAGTAAGGGAATCATGAGATTTAGATTATCATCAAGGTTTAGAAAAGCAAGATCATAATTAGTCACATTAGATCCATTTCATGCAATATGGTCTTAATTCCAAGTCAATGAAGCATTAAGTAGAACAATTTAGCATGTAGAGATAGTGCATGATGATTCTACTGATTTGAAACCATTATAATATCATAGCTATCATTGGAGTATGATCTACCAAGGTTCAAGCTCAACAATGAAAATTTGCATTAAGAACATGTTAGCTATCATAAGTAGATCATACACAAACAAGGAGCACATGAGTGTGTTGCTTTGCATTTCATGATACAATTAAGTTAGGGTATGATATGAGGACTAAAATACATGGTTGAACATTTAGGGTCACTTTTGCATAGGGGTTTAAAGATCCAAACTATAATTACTTGCACATCACATCTAGGGCATACTAGGTCTTAAAAACATATGAGCTACTAATGGAAACCATAGCATAAGACCATGGTAAAACATGACACAAAAGATCATAAGGTTTACTAATTTCAATATTGTAAGGTTAGATGATTATATGATGTGAAGAAAGCTAAAGTTTTCATCTTGGTTAAGATACATCATGAATGACCATAAGAGAGTCATCTTTTAGGTCAAAGGTAAACGTTTAGGAAACATCCATAAGGTTCAAAGCATACAAAAATATCCAAGTGGATTTATGTTATTGATTCTAAGGTTCAAAGAAACATGGGGTCATTAGAGACTCAAAAGACATATAATAGAGCATAAAGTTCATTAACAAGCATCAAAGTATCACTCTTAGACAAGACAGGATACCCACGAGTAAATTTAGGCTTTCTAAAGGTTGAATGGCTAGTGGCATGAGGTGAAAAACCCTCATCTCTTCTCCCATCTCTACCCTTGGCTCTCAATTATCCTAATACCACTTACCCTAGAGACCTAGACTTGACAAGTCCTACTATAATTACACCTAACCCTAGTTCTCCAACTAGTAGTATAGGGTACATTCTACTAGCACTTACCTTGTTGTTTGGTTTGCTAATCTAGATAGAATCGTGATAATTTCTTTCTATGTTGACATCCCCCAACTAATATCAAACCACATCCCCAAATGTCCCACCTACCCAATCTCATTGTTTAAAACCCAATTTGCCTTCTTAGCTTGTTCATGCTAATCTAGTAGTTACCTTTTTTCCAACTAGTTAATTGCTTCATCTTTCTCTTTAGTTTTAACTTAGGTTTTTGCTCTCTTTCTTGTGGTTAACCTGAGCTCTTAGTTTCTAAATAGCTCTTATAGTGTGGTGTAGTTAACCTTTTCTCTTGCTCTGTTAGTTTCTTAATCTAGTTCATTAGAATTGCCTTCTTAGGATAATTTAGGGTTCGCGATAACTTAGATTTCATAATTGCCTTTACTTTCTTGTTCACCTAGTTTAACAATCAAAAACCCCTTTTAAACCCTTCAACCCAAGTCTCTGCATTAGGAACATAGCCAACGCTAACCTAGCTCTAGTACCCCCTTTGTCCCTAAGGATCGACCCCTACTCTTGCCTTTCACCTATGCTATAATAGTACCATGTGTGCTTGCGGGTGGCCGATTTGGTGTTGTGATCGACTCTTGTTAGGGTTGTTATAAATTTTGAAAGATCCACACATGTGTTTTCCCTTAGGGTTGCATCTAGACACCTTTAATGACATTCCAATGACCCTCATTGGAAACTAATATCATCTTGCCATTTCCTATACATACAATACTATGGGATGAGTACATTAGCACACTTCATAGATCCCATTGCCACTGCATATGGCCTCTTACTCATGTCTTTCCATTCTTTAGAAAAAATGTAATATAGGGTTCATGAGAGACTAATTGTCACGGAACCATTTGTTAGCCTCCTCCTACCCCCCACTGACTATAGAGTCAATGGTAGTAGGGATTGGATGCATGTCCATAGAATGGCATATAGTTTCACACAAGCAATATATATGAAAAGTAAATAACAAACTAAAGATATGACAAGATACTAAACATGGATATATATGTACCCATTTCTAGATTCAAGTATACCCCATTGGTGTTTCATTTTAGAGCTTAGAGTCTTGAGTGCAGTGGGTCTTCATTTGGAAACTACAAATTTGATAAACAAAACATATTAATACTTAAGCATTAAGTCATTATGAAAAGGCATGTAAAATGTTTAAGAGTATAATAAAAATTACTTGGCTAGAAAGATCATATAAAGCAAGAATTAGAAACAAGGTGAGAATACTTAATGAATTTTGTTATACAAATTGTGCTTTAAGCGCATTTACATTATACTTAACAACATATTATGGCCATTGACCAGCTTCCCATTGGAAGGATCCGCAAGGGTGCTCACGATTAGCTAACCTTGTTTATCAACATGGTCCACCTTATCTTGATATCTCAAGTAAGGTGTCGAACCTTGTGCCCTTGCCCATAGAATACAGGTAGGTACATAAGGTCTGTACAATGGACAAGTTCAATTATGTTCAAGGTTTGTTCAACATATTTTAGGAAAAACAAACATACTAATCATTGGGAACAAGTAATTAACTATTTGAGCATTCATATGAGCATACATACAAACAAGCCAATACCATAGTATGGTCAAGAGATTAAGCATAACTTAAGAGTTATGATTCTTGAGTAAGATACCTAGAGAAGGACCAAGCCAACATGGACCTAGGATGTAAACATAAACAACATATTGTCTTATATCACTAGGCTTAATTAAGATAAACATGATATAAGTCATGTGGATTTTCCCCTAGAACTAGGTTTTAAAATAGATAAACTTAGGTCTAAAGTTCCATACGTGCATGCAATCAATCAACCATAGTTCAAAGGTCACATCAACACCTTAGGTCTAGGTGATATATCCACATCATGAGTAAGACTTGTAAAGATAAACTCTTATTTAGAAGTAAGGGAAGCATGAGATTTATATTATCATCAAGGTTTAGAAAATCAAGATCATAATTAGTCACATTAGATCCATTTCATGCAATATGGTCTTAATTCCAAGTCAATGAAGCATTAAGTAGAACAATTTAGGATGTAGAGCTATTGCATGATGATTCTACTGATTTGAAACCACTATAATAGCATAGCTAACATTGGAGTATGATCTACCAAGGTTCAAGCTCAACAATGAAAATTTGCATTAAGAACATGTTAGTTGTCATAAGTAGGTCATACATAAACAAGGAGGACATGAGTGTGTTGCTTTGCATTTCATGATACAATTAAGTTAGGGTATGATATGAGGACTAAAATACATGGTTGAACATTTAGGGTCACTTTTGCATAGGGGTTTAAAGATACAAACTATACTTACTTGAACATCACATCTAGGGCATACTAGGTCTTAAAAACATATGAGCTACTAATGGAAACCATAGCATAAGACCATGGTCAAACATGACACAAAAGATCATAAGGTTTACTAATTTCAATATTGTAAGGTTAGATGATTATATGATGTGAAGAAAGGCTAAAGTTTTCATCTTGGTCAAGATACATCATTAATGACCATAAGAGAGTCATCTTTTAGGTCAAAGGTAAACGTTTAGGAAACATCCATAAGGTTCAAAGCATACAAAAATATCCAAGTGGATTTATGTTATTGATTCTAAGGTTAAAAGCAACATGGGGTCATTAGAGACTCGAAAGACATATAATAGAGCATAAAGTTCATTAACAAGCATCAAAGTATCACTCTTAGACAGAACAGGATACCCATGAGTAGATTTAGGTTTTGAAACCATTTTAGTGAATAGTGCTCAATTTTCTGATCAAAATGGTATATTGGAAGCCATAATTTGGGTCTAGCATATTAGAGATATGGGTTTTTGAAATATATACCTTAGAACAGGGAATATAGATCATTGGATCTCAATCATAGGGTGGGAGAGAGAGCCTAGGCAAGCTGGGCCTTCGCCACCAAGGTTGGGCCCCGATGTGCTCTTGATCCAGCCCCCTTCATTTGGTATGCTCCCCTCACAACTACAAACTACAATTGCTTGTTCTCGGATGGTTGGAAGTGAACTACAATGGCTAGCTCTCGCTGTCCACTACCATCATGCCCAACTCCCAACTAGTGTGACGCTCTAATCTAGCCTTCCAAGCCCAAGCACCCTAGATCCGAGGGCTGAGAGAGAGACTGCTAACCATGGTCAACCCAAGGAATAGGAGGTAGAGGGTTACAAGTGATATGACCACTGGTCAATGATCCAACGATCACTCCATGTTGCCTCCACCCTACTTATGATGCTAGCAGGCTTCACCCAGCACGCATCGGCAACTTCGGGTGTTGCTCACCAAAGGAGGCCCCAAGGCCAGGATAGCAAGGTGGCGGGTTAAAATTTTGTTTCCCTAGTCCTCCCTAAAGACACAAAGCCAAAATTGGACTAATATCATCACAAGGTAGCTAGAAGGAGAAACACCCAAAAGGATAAGGGTGGCAGTCTCCATTGTCAGACGAGAAGAAAAAGAAGGTGAAGAGTGGTATCTAGGGCATGAAAAAGAGGGAAACCAAGGGGGAAGGGCTAAGAGTGAGGTATATAAGCAATTTAGAAAGCCAATTTTATCCAAAGGCATCAAGGAGATGTCCTATTGGTTGTCCATAAAGCTACTACTACAATAGTATGGAAGAAGCTTGAAGATGACCAGCATCCGTCAGATCCAGACTGGAATCCATCGGTCATAAAACCAACGACCAAGATTGCACAAGAACAAGCTAGTAAGTGAATCGTTGACTTGGAGAGAGAAAGGGAGATGACCACTGATGTAGCCCTATTTTAGGGCTTCATCTTGTGACATTTTATACTTTAATCACATCTAAACAAGTTAGATTGCAAGTTAATTCCCTCAATATGTGTTTGACTGTCAAATGCACTTATGGACATTCTTTGCATCATTTTCAGGTACTTGCACCATGATTTGGATGAATGAGAGAGAAGGAAGACGTTCTAGGGTTCCTCCAGTCATGGAGGGGTCCAAAGAAGGCCGCAAAGCTCCTCAACCTACCCCTAATGGCCAAGATTCGACATCAAGCAAAGAAGTCCTTTGATAATGAAGATGGAAGCCCTTTTTGCCTTTAAAGACCCCAACACAGTTGTGGTGCCAAGGAATGGTCGTGCTGGCAATTGCACAAGTTACATGTTGATTCCCAAGTTTTGCAAGCTTCAGCAACTTAGCCACCACAGTCGTTCTACCCAGCACAGCTATGCCATGAAGCCCCCAAAACGTCGTGCTACCCAGCACGGCCGTGCTAGCCGAAGAACAGAACGGGTGTGCTTAAGGGAATGACCTCCTCTCAAACTCCATCACCACGGTTGTCCTACCCAGCACGTCCGTTCTACCTAGCACCCACCACAGCTATGCTGCCTAGCACGGTCATGCTACCATCCTCCATTCAACCACATCAACCTATGATTTTTCCACTTTCTTAGAGCGGCCATTCTCCACCACCATGGTCGTTCCCTCTACTACCCACCATGGCTGTGCTGCCCATCACAGCCATGCAACCACCTAAACCCTACCATTTTTGTACTATTTTTCCAACAATGCCCCTACTTACCCTAGTGCTTCCACTACTACATATATATACATAGGTGGCAGATGGAGCACAAAGCTTAGATCCCCTAGCTGTCATTACTCCTCTCCACCCACTCCTTGAGAATTCACTGCATCCTACTTGTATTTATGCACTCCATCTACCATTTCCACCTCATTTCCACCTTAGAAACCTAGATTCTAGGTTTTCTTCCATAACTCCCCATATTCCCATGTCCATATGCACCATTGGAGGAGAGAGGACGTCCCCAAGCTGCTAGGAGGTGAAGAAGGAGGCTTCTACTTCAAGCTCTATGGAGTTCTACCCCCTTCTCCCCCTTTCTTTTGCCATTTCTTTTATCATGTCTAGCTAAGCCCCTAGTGGTGGGTTGTTTGGAGTTAAAATGTGACTTTGATACCATTTTGGGGGAAAATAGCTTGTAATGAACATAATTTCTATATATTATGATTACTTCTTGCTTCTATCTCATTTCCTATTTTATTGCATGTGGTTTGTGCTTATAACATGGATTGCTTGCTTTAAGATATTTGATGACACTTAGCTTCTAGGAGGAATTGGAGTATATGTGGCCAATCTTAGGAATGGCTCCTAGGTCCAATTAGTAGATCCCTATCTAGCCACTTTGTTCCTACATACACATCCCTCCTCCTACAAGTGAGTGTGAGATCTAAGTGGCTAGTACAAGTGTGATTAGTGGAATTGCCTAGAGCTTTCTAAAGGTTGAATGGCTAGTGGCATGAGGTGAAAAACCCTCATCTCTACTCCAATATCTACCCTTGGCTCTCAATTATCCTAATACCACTTACCCTAGATACCTAGACTTTACAAGTCCTACTAGAATTACACCTAACCCTAGTTCACTAACTAGTAGTATAGGGTACATTCTACTAGGACTTGCCTTGTTGTTTGGTTTGGTAATCTAGATAGAATCATGATAATTACTTGCTATGTTGAGATCCCCCAACTAATATCAAACCACATCCCCAAATGGCCCACCTACCTAATTTCATTGTTTAAAACCCAATTTGCCTTCTTAGCTTGTTCATGCTAATCTAGTGTAATTACCCTTGTTCCAACTAGTTAATTGCTCCATCTTTCTCTTTAGTGTTAACTTAGGTTTTTACTCTCTTTCTTGTGGTTAACCTTAGCTCTTAGTTGCTAAATAGATCTTATAGTGTAGTGTAGTTAACCTTTGATCGTGCTCTATTAGTTTCTTAATCTAGTTCATTAGACTTGCCTTCTTAGGATAATTTAGGGTTCACGATAACTTATATTTCATAATTGTCTTTATTTTCTTGTTCACCTAGTTTAACAATCAAACAACCCCTTTTAAACCCTTAAACCCTAGTCTCTGCATTAGGAACGTAGCTAATGCTAACCTAGATCTAGTACCCCCTCTGTCCCTGAGGATCGAACCCTACTCTTGCCTTTCACCGATGCTATAATAGTACCTTGTGCGCTTGCGGGTGACCTATTTGGTGTTGTGATCGACTCTCATTAGGGTTGTTATAAATTTTGAAAGATCCACATGTGTGTTTTCCCTTAGGGTTGTATCTAGCCACCTTTAGTTTTCTAGTGTGTATCCTTGATAAGAATCACACCAGCCACCTTTCTGGGCCGCGTCTTCCAAATGGGCCCAAAAGGGGTTAAACAAGCTAAAGCGATGTTAAAACAAGAATTAAAAAAGCAAAGTTTGAATGAGCATATCTTGTGATTTATAGCTCTGATTGAGGCAGTTTTTGGACTGTTGGATTTGATGACACTTAGTTTCTAGGAGGAATTGGAGTATATGTGGACAATCTTAGGAATGGATCCTAGGTCCAATTAGGGGATCCCTAGCTAGTCCCCTTTATTTCTACATACACATCCCTCCTCCTACAAGTGAGTGTGAGATCTAAGTGGCTAGTGTAAGTGTGATTAGTGAAATTGCCTAGAGCTTTCTAAAGGCTGAATGGCTAGTGGCATGAGGTGAAAAACCCTCATCTCTTCTCCCATCTCTACCCTTGGCTCTCAATTGTCCTAATACCACTTACCCTAGAGACCTAGACTTGACAAGTCCCAGTAGAATTACACCTAACCCTAGTTCTCCAACTAGTAGTATAGGGTACATTCTACTAGCACTTACCTTGTTGTTTGGTTTGCTAATCTAGATAGAATCGTGATAATTTCTTGCTATTTTGACATCCCCCAACTAATATCAAACCACATACCCAAATGGCCCACCTACCCAATCTCATTGTTTAAAACCCAATTTGCCTTCTTAGCTTGTTCATGCTAATCTAGTGTAGTTACCTTTTTTCCAACTAGTTAATTGTTTCGTCTTTCTCTTTAGTGTTAACTTAGGTTTTTGCTCTCTTTCTTGTGGTTAACCTTAGCTCTTAGTTTCTAAATAGCTCTTATAGTGTAGTGTAGTTAACCTTTGCACTTGCTATGTTAGTTTCTTAATCTAGTTCATTAGACTTTCCTGCTTAGGATAATTTAGGGTTTGCAATAACTTAGATTTCATAATTGCCTTTACTTGCTTGTTCACCTAGTTTAACAATCAAAAACCCCTTTTAAACCCTTCAACCCTAGTCTCTGCATTAGGAACATAGCCAACGCTAACCTAGCTCTAGTACCCCCTCTATCCCTAAGGATCGACCCCTACTCTTGCCTTTCACCTATGCTATAATAGTACCATGTGCACTTGCGGGTGGCCGATTTGGTGTTGTGATTGACTCTTGTTAGGGTTGTTATAAATTTTGAAAGATCCACACATGTGTTTTCCCTTAGGGTTGCATATAGACACCTTTAGTCGGCTAGTGTGTATCCTTAATAAGAATTACACCAAGCTTTATGGCACCGTTGCTGGGTATAGAGGCGCTCGGCCTAACTAGTTAGTGTAGCTTAGCCTTTCCTTTTTGCCCTCATCATTGCTATTCTTTATTCTTTGTTCACTTTTGCAGATTGCCATTCTAACTTAGTTTCTTGTTTCTGGTTTGTGTATTGTGCAGGTGACAGTTGTGCATGCACCACACGCATTCCACTTGTACTAACTTGGTGTTGTACGACCCCAAGATAGGTAGGAGGAAACACCAAAGTCATCACAATCAACACCGAGAAGCCGAGATGGTAGACAATACTACCCCCATCCACAACAACAACCACCACCACCAAAACAACCACAACCGCAATTCATCCTCCAAAATCCAAATTCACCTCACCATAAGGCCACCACCACCCCAATAGCCACAATCACCTCCACAAGCCTCTTCTTCTACTACCCATGAGCATGTGAAGGCGGTGATTGTCGTGAGGAGTGGCCAGACTTTAGAGCACCCCCATGATACTATTGTTGTTGATAGAGGTGATACTGTGACTGGACATGTTCATATTGAGATACAACTTGAGCATACTATGATGAGAGCTAGAGTTGATACTATGACATCGGGCAGTGATACTATAATGTAGAGTAGTGAGACCGTGATACATGTGATTCCCATTGATGATACTATTGATCTGAGCCATTTGGGATCCCAACTTCCCCCATTTCTTGAAGCTCTTGAGAAGCCTTATGTTGAGAGGAGAAGGAAGAAACATACTGAGGACATACTTGATACTTTCAAACAAGTGAAAATCAACATTCCTCCACTTGATGCAGTCAAGAAGATTCCTTCTTATGCTAAGTTCCTAAAAGATTTGTGCACCTTCAAGAGAAAGACCACGGGGAGAACCAAAATGAAAGTCAAGCTCACTCAGCAAGTGAGCTCAATTCTACAACACACCATGCCTAGGAAGAGGAAAGATCCATGTGCTCCCATCATTTCATGCTACATTGGGGCACATCACATAGGCCAAGCCCCTCTAGACTTGGGTTCTAGCGTTAACCAGATGTCGTATGACGTGTTTGCCGAGCTCTAAATGGGGTAATTGAGTCTGTCTCATTGTACTTTACAGTTGGCCGACCGATCAGTAAAGATGCCTGGAGGGTGTGTTGATGATGTGCTTGTGAGACTTGATGATGAGACTTCTTCTTTCTTCCCCACTAACTTCATTGTCTTAGACATGGAAAAAGACACGAGGGTGCCTATCATCTTGGGGAGGCCATTCCTAGCCACAACTGATGCAGTGATTCATGTGAGGACTGAGACTATGTATGTGAAATTTATGCACATGAAGATCTGGTTGAACATCTTTAAATCTTCAGCCACAGTCGAGGTGATAGGGGCCACTGAAGAAGATTGCTATCTCATTGAGTGTCTGGATGAAATTCTAGAGGAATACCTACCTGCATGGATTCAAACTGCCACTCAAGGTATAGGTCTAGAGCCAATAGTTCAGTTCCCAGATGATGATGATGAAGATGATGAAGAGAATGTGCTAGCCTTGGTGGCTGCAAGTGAAGACCTTCCTTCTATTTCTAAACCATTAAAGAACTCCCTTGAAGAACCTCCCACTCTTGAGTTGAAGTCACTTCCAGGAGGATTGAAGTATGCTTTTCTTGGTGCAAATGACACCCTACCGGTGATCATTTCTTCCATTTTATGACCAGAATAAGAGGAGGCATTGATGAAAGTCTTGAAGAAGACCAACCAAGCCATTGGATGGTCTATAGATGATTTGAGGGGTATTTACCCCTCCATCTGTATACACAGGATCTATCTAGAGGATGATTCAAGGTTGACTCTCCAAATGCAAAGGTGGTTGAATCCAAAGTTGAAATAAGTTGTAACTCAAGAGGTTGTGAAGTTTCCAGATGTTGGGACTATCTATCCTATTTCTGACAGTACATGGGTGAGCCCCATCCAAGTGGTGCCAAAAAAGGGTGGGATCATTGTGGCAGAAAATGTGGATGGTGAGCTTATGTCAGTTAGAGAACAATCAAAGTGGAGAATGTATGTTGACTACTAGAAGCTCAATGAAAAGATCAAAACGGACCACTACCCTCTCCCATTTCTTCACCAGATTCTAGAGAGGCTAGCGGGGCAAAGCTTCTATTGTTTTCTTGATGAGTACTCTAGATACTTCCAAAATATTGTGCATCCTACAGATCAAGAGAAGACAACATTCACCTGCCTAAGTGGTACATTTGCCTACCAAAGACTGTCATTTGGGCTGTGAAATGCCCCGTCTACATTTCAGAGATGTGTGACCTCAATTTTTGTGGATATGCTTGATTCATCATTGGAAGTATTCATGTATGATTTCTCGGTCTTTAGTAAAACTTTTGATGAATGCTTACTTCATTTGGATGCTATCCTTGAGAGATGTATAAAGGTTTGCCTAGTGCTATCTTGGGCAAAGAGCCATTTCATGGTACCTGAAGGCATTGTTCTAGGCCACCGAGTTTCAAAGGATGGGATTAAAGTTGATAGGGACAAGGTGGGACTCATTTCTACTCTTACTATTCCCTCCACCGTAAGACATATTCAGTCTTTCTTGGGACATGCACGTTTCTACCACCGATTCATAAAAGACTTTAGCAAGAACTTGAGACCTCTATGACACTTGTTTGAGAAGGAAGTTGAGTTTCATTTTGATGACAAGTGCGTTGAAGCCTTCAACCACTTGAAGGAAAGACTGGTTTCTTCTCCTATCATGTAGCCCCCAGACTTCTCTTTTCCATTTGAGATTATGACCGATGCATCCGACATGGAAGTGGGGGCTGTGTTGGGCCAAAGAGTTGGCCGAATTCCACATTCTATCTACTATGCTAGAAAGACTCTAGATGAAGCCCAAAGAAACTACACAACCACTGAGAAGGAGTTTCTTGCAGTTATCTTTGCTCTTGACAAGTTTAGATCTTATATTCTACAAAACAAGGTGATTGTCCATACAGACGACGTCGCTCTAAAATATCTAATGGAAAAGAAAGACTCCAAGCCGAGGTTGATCCGATGGATATTGTTGCTTCAAGAGTTCGATATCAAGATTGTAGACAAGAAGGGAGTAGAGAATTTTTCCACCGATCATCTCGCCTGGATTGAAGCACCTTATGATGACACGAATAGAATCAAAGAAACATTGCCACACGAGCAGTCGTTCCTTCTCTCATCCACCCAAAGGCCTTGGTACCAACACATAGCCAACTTCTTAGCTAGTGGGAGGGTACCAAAACTTGGATGAGGGAGAAAAGTCAGAGGTTATTTTGTATGGCCAAGGATTATGTTTGGGATGATCCTCACGTGTTCAAGTATTGCTCAGACCAACTTATCTGAAGATGTGTTCCAGAGATGGAGTAGTAAGAAATCCTCTCTATGTTCCATTCTGGAGTTTGTGGAGGTCACTTTTGTGGAAAACGTTCTGCAACCAATATTCTTTAAAGTGGATTCTATTGGCCTTCATTGTTCAAAGACTCATGAATTTTGTAAGTGTTGCTTGAGGTGCCAAAAAGTGGGCATTATCTCTAAGAGGGATATGATGCCTCTATCACCCATTCTTGTGATCGAGGTATTTGATGTTTGGGGGATCGACTTCATGGGTCCTTTTTCCCCCTCTTTTGGGTATGTCTATATTTTGGTTGTCATTGACTATGTATCAAAGTGGATTGAGGTTGTTGCAATAAGAACAAACGATCACAAGGTGGTGTGTGACTTTGTGAAATCTAACATCTTTAGCTATTTTGGTATTCTACGAAGTATGATTAGTGATGGTGGAAGTCATTTCATTCACTGCGCCTTTGAAGGCTTGCTCAAGAAACACAGGGTGAACCATCATGTGGCTATTCCTTACCAGCCAAAAATAAGTGGTCAAGTTGAGTTGGCCAATCAAGAGATAAATCTCATTCTAGAGAAGACGGTGACACCGGACCGCAAGGATTGGTCACTTCGCCTCAATGAAGCTTTATAAGCATATAGGACTTCATACAAAGCCATGATTGGCACTGCACTGTTCAAGCTTGTGTATGGAAAAAGATGCCATTTGTCAGTTGTGATGCAACACAAGGCCCTATGGGATTTGAAAGTCATAGACTTTGATGGGAAAAAAATGTCAGAATGAAAAGAAAATTTTAGTTGAATGAGTTAGAAGAAATGCACCATGAAGCATATGAAATGTCCAAGAGCTACAAAGAGAGGACAATTTTTTTGCATGATAAGTTGATCAAGAAGGACTTAGAGCCCGGAAAGTGGGGGTGGCTGTACAACTCAAGGATGAAGTTATTTCCTGGAAAATTTCGGTCTAGATGGGAAGGACCTTATGTCATCAACAAAGTATATACATCTAGGGTTGTAGTGATTTGTGAGAAAGAAGGATCTAGAGAGTTCATAGTGAATGGCCAAAGATTGAAGTCAACTGTGGAAGTAGGACTGGACAAGGCAAACCAAAGTTTTGACATAGTAATGTTAGTGGAAGAACACCAAGTTGATGAAGAGATGTGCTTGAATGCACATGAAAGATATATTTACTTCAAGGATGCTTCGAGAATCCCAAGGAAATGAAGGAAGTCAAGAACCAATAAGCCTAGCTGAAGGTGTAAAATTTAGCACTAGTGGGAGGCAACCCACCTAGGTTTGGGAGCTTTTCACCCTACCTTCTCTTTTTTATACTTTTGTTTTATTCTCCACACAAAACATGCACATGCACACTTGTGCTTGATAGTTTTGTTTTAGTTTTGATGAAATAACAGGTGAAATAGGTGCAAGTTGACACATGAGGCACATTCAGTAAAAATGATTGATACAACATCAAAGGGGACCATTCAAGATGATTGGATTATAAGTTTTGAAAAGATTTGATAAGTTCTAAAGAATTTTGCACTAGCAAGAACCAGCACAGTTGTGTTAGCGTGGAATGGCCGTGCTGGCTAAGTGAAATTTCAATAGGGGAAATTCAAGTTTTAGCCACGAGCAGCACGGCCATGCTGGCCAGAACGGTCGTGATGGCCAAGTCAAGTTCAACATGTTAAACTCAAGTTTTGGGCGCAGGCCACAACCGTACTGGGTAGAATGGTTGTGCTGGCATCCATCCAGCATGACCGTACTGGCCAGAATGGTCGTGCTGGCCCGGGCCCAACACTTACGTTGCTCGATTTTACCCGAGCCAACATGACCTATTTCACATTTTTACAACCCAGAACGGCCATTCTGCGGCACAAGGTGACTAGGGTGACCCTCCTTCACCCCCAAATTGATTCTTATTACTCCCAAACTTCAAATTTGAGTTCCCCTTGGTCCCCAATCATCTTCCCTAACCTCAAGCTTAAATTTCCACCCTCCATCACCACTGATTTCTCCACTTTCAAGCAAAATCTTCCCCTACAACTAGAGAGTTGGGTTCTTGCTATTCCACTTCATTTTCCACCAAAAACCCTTGCAAACATGTAGAGCATGGGCAAGGCAATAAGGAAGGGAGTGGAGAAGACGATGGACATGCTCACCGGGGGCAAAAGTCGGTCCAAATGGGTTGCTCGTTCACAACAATTCGGCAACGCATCTTCACCATCCAACTCAATTCCCCGATCCTTTGGACAGTAGCATCGACAAATAGTTCCCAACACCAATCCTCCCCCAGTAGTCACACTATAGATCTAAGCTACCACAACCTCGAGGAGGAGGAGGAGGAGGAAGAAGAAGAAGAAGAAGAACTAGAGAACATCATGGATTCATTGGAAGTTGATGCGCTAGTGCGTGAAAGAAGGGCTAAGAGATTATCCGAGGCATCTTCATCACGCCTACTGCCTCGACCAACATCGGCAAGACACTCCACCTCATCAACACAACCAAGAACCACACAATAGCCCATTAGGCGCTGGTTGGTGATTGAGGAAGAGGCCCCAAATACACCCGTCTAGAGGGTGCCTTTGAACTTGGACACAAGTTCGGGGTCGTGCACCTATGCAGAAGAAGAGGAAGAGGATACTAAGAGCGAGGATATGGAGGATGAACCGGTGGACATTTTGTCCAGGCTGAAAGAAGACATGTTGGAATGGTTGGGAAAACAACCAGAGGGAACTACCTACGGCAAGGGAACAACAAGAAGGGATGTGGCAGGACCTCTCCACCCCGAGTGCATGACGAGGAGGGTGATTCCCACTAGATATGCTTGTGTGCCTACAATGTAATCTCTAGGGATCAACTTCATGTTCGAGAGGCAAACAAAACATTGTGGACTGTACAAGATTTTGACAGAGGTTGAAGAGACATATTTGGAGCTTACTCATGAATTCTTTGCAACCTTAGAGAAGGTATAGTACCAAGGAGAGGATGCCATCAGATTCAAGATGAACTACTCAACGCATGTGCTAAAAGCTTCTCAAATTAATTCTATCTTTGACCCAGATTCAGAAATGGTGAGGAACTTCGATGAGGTGAGATTTGATAAGAGTGGGAGAGCGGATTACTTTAAGATGTGGAAAGTAATAACTGGCCAATCTACTTTTGCTATAGGGAAATCCAAGACAAGCAGAATCTACAACCCCTTCATTAGATACCTACAAAAGGTCCTAGAAAACACCTTGTTTGGACATTATGACAATCAAGGATGTTGTTCACAGAAAGATTTTTTTGTTATGGCCACTACTGCAAGTAGGGGATTCATAAACATATGGGTCATGGTGATTGATCATTTGAAGACAATTCCATCCAAGAGGAAAAATCCATTCATCATGGGAGGAATTTCCACCACATTTGTAAAGGCAGTGGGTTACACTCTAGAGGGACTTACCAAGGTAGATGGGAGCAAATATGTTGATTTGAACTATCTTGCTAGGTCTCAAATGATTTCCCTTAGAGATAACAAAATCTTCTATGTTCTGAACCCTGGGTACCCTGGAATTACCCTGGAACTCCCATACCATACCAGACCCCTTCTCATGGATGTGGGACCACCAGGGGAATTTGTAGGGTTGGTATCAAAGTATGAGAACGATCATACTAGAGAGGGATTCAGAGCACCAAATGTAGTTCTAGCTGAAGAAGAGGAGAAATAGACATGCCAAAGCAGCAGCTTATACTAGAGCAGACACGCAGCACAAGACCTAGAGTGGCGGATTTTGATGTGCAACCACCTCCAACAAATGCATATGACATGTCAGCCATTCATGCACAGTTGGAGGCAATTCAGTAGACACAATAGTCCATGTGGTTAGATCAGTAGCAGTTGCATCATCAGATTAACCACATGTACCACTACCAGCATACGCAGACACAGAGGAACCCCCAATGGGGGAGGATTTCCGGGGATCAATTTTTGGCTACCAGGAGACATACCCACCTCCAGAGGAGGACTACTGGGGCCATTACTACCATCGCCCACCTCCACAAACTGGCCCACCACATGATCCCATACCACTAGAGCCATGACTTCTACCCTATCATCCCTAAGCTTTAGTTTCATGTTGAGGACATCATGGTTCAAAAGTTTGGGGTGGTAGGGTGATATGCCCTCAGTCTCAGCTTATTTTGACATTTGCTTATTCCACATGATCGTTGTTTGTTTGATCTTAATCCATCTAGTGTAGATTTCCTTTTTCTTGCATTCATTCATACATGTAGTTTAATTTTGCATTTTTGCATAATTTTTCAAAAAAATTGCTCTTTTTGCTCTTCCATGTCATGCATTGCTTTTCCATGTATATTTTTGTAATTTTTGTTTGTTTTAAGTAGGATTTGCTGCTTTATGCTTTAATTTCCCTAAAATTTAGGTTTAGATGTGATTGAAGGAAAATTGGCACCATTTTGGTCAATTTTGCCCAAACTTGAATGTTCTTGCCCAAAAAGCATGTTTTGACTTAATCTCCACTGTTTGAAATGAAATTTTTAATCCTTTGACAAATTCATGCCATTTTCTTAGATTTTATTGCTATATGGTCTTGATTTTTGACTTTTTACATGTGCACCACCTCTCTTAAGTTTGTGAATGTTTTGGTTGAATTCTGAAGTGAGCAAGCTACAAATGCTTAGAGCCTATGGAATCACTTGATATAAATGTGATGTCATGTTGTTCTATCATGTGGTGTGATATCATAATATGAAGTGTTGGATTAGCTTACATGTAGGAAATCTTATGTGAAAAACTACACTAATGACCCCTCTTTTATCTGACCCTTATTTCACCATCTTCATACCTCTTCGCCTCATGAAAGGATGCCCTAGTGCACATAATCAGCCTTGGCCACCTTCAAATGTTTGGGGTGGCCATATCTATATCTCCCCACTTCACTCTATCCACCATATGCCCTATCTACACCAAGGGAAAAGAAAAGAAAGAAAAAAGAAAATAAAAGGATGCTCCTATTTAAGAGCATTCAAATAAAGAAAAGATGAGTGCTCTATGTAATAGCACTCCAAAAATCTTTCTGCAACCATTTCTTCTATTTGCATACCCATTGATCTAGAAAACATCAAATCTAGATCACTTTACCCTTTTTCACAGCCATGTGGGTCATTTTGTGTGGTTTGAGGCATAAGATTGAATGCATGAAAGTGAAACAACACTCCTAGTCATCTTTGATTAACGCCAACATGAAACGGTCAACCCAGAATGATATGAAGGACATATGGACAGCTTGTGTATTCTATGCTTTATATTTGAAGTTTGTATGCTCAGTGCTCATTTCATGATTGGCTTGTGAAAGAGGAGAGGAGAGAGGTGAAGCACATGTACTTAGTCACTTCCAAGACCATGTAGTTGATAATTTAGGGTGGTGATGTAGCCCTATTTTAGGGATCCATATTGTGCCATTTTGTACTTTAATCACATCTAAACAAATTAGATTGCAAGTTAATTCCCTCAATATTTGTTTTACTATCAAATGCACTTATGGATATCCTTTGCATTATTTTCAGGTACTTGGACCATGCTTTGGATGGATGAGAGAGAAGGAAGGAGTTATAGGGTTCCTACACTCATGGAGGGGTCCAAAGAAGGCCCCAAAGCTCCCTCAACCTACCCCTAATGGCCAAGATTTGACATCAAGCAAAGAAGTCCTTTGATAATGAAGATTGAAGCCCTTTTGCCTTTGAAGACCCCAGCACGACTGTGGTGCCAAGGAACGATCGTGTTGGAAATTGCACAAGTTACATGTTGATTCCCAAGTTTTGCAAGCTTCAGCAACTCAGCCACCATGGTCGTGCTACCCAGCACGGTCGTGCCATTAATCCCCCAAAATGGTCATGCTACCCAACACATTCATGCTAGCCGAAGAACAGAATGGGCATGCTCAAGGGAACGACCTCCTCTCAAACTCCACCACCAAGGCCGTGCTACCCAGCATGGCCGTTCTACCTATCCCCCACCACGGCCATGCTACCAGCCTCCATTCCACCACATCAACTTGTGATTTTGCCACTTTCATATAATGGTCGTTCTCCACCACCACATTCGTTCCTAGTACTACCCAACACGGTCGTGCTACCACCTAAACCCTACCATTTTCTGCATTGTTTTTCCAACAATGCCCCTACTTACCCTAGTGCTTTCACCACCACCTGTATATACATAGGTGGCAGCTGGGGCATGTAGGTTAGATCCCCTATCTTCCATTACTCCTCTTTACCCACTCCTTGAGCATTGTACTTGCATTTATGCTCTCCATCTACCATTTCCACCTCATTTCCACCTTGGAAACTTTGATTTTAGGTTTTCTTCCATAATCCCCCATATTCCCATGCCCATCTGCGCCATTGGAGGATAGAGGACGTCCCCAATATGCTAGGAGGTGAAGAAGGAGTCTTCTACTTCAAGATCCATGGAGCTCTACCCCCTTCTCTCCCTTTCTTTTGCCATTTCTTTTATCATGTCTATCTAAGCCCCTAGTGGTGGGTTGTTTGGGGTTAAAATGTGACTTTTATACCGTGTTGGGGGGAAATATCTTGTAATGAACATAATTTCTATCTATGATGGTTGCTTCTTTCTTCTATCTCATTTCCTATTTTATTGCATGTGGTTTGTGCTTATAACATGGATTGCTTGCTTTAAGATATTTGATGACACTTAGCTTCTAGGAGGAATTGGACTATATGTGGCCAATCTTAGGAATCGCTCCTAGGTCCAATTAGTAGATCCCTAGCTATCCACTTTATTCCTACATACACATCCCTCCTCCTACAAGTGAGTTTGAGATCTAAGTGGCTAGTGTAAGTGTGATTAGTGGAATTGCCTAGAGCTTTCTAAAGGCTGAATGGCTAATGGCATGAGGTGAAAAACCCTCATCTCTACTCCAATATCTACCCTTGGCTCTCAATTATCCTAATACCACTTACCCTAGATACCTAGACTTGACAAGTCCTACTAGAATTACACCTAACCCTAGTTCACTAACTAGTAGTATAGGGTACATTCTACTAGCACTTGCCTTGTTGTTTGGTTTGGTAATCTAGATAGAATCATGATAATTACTTTCTAGGTTGAGATCCCCCAACTAATATCAAACCACATCCCCAAACGGCCCACCTACCTAATTTCATTGTTTAAAACCCAATTTGCCTTCTTAGCTTGTTCATGCTAATCTAGTGTAATTACCTTTGTTCCAACTAGTTAATTGCTCCATCTTTCTCTTTAGTGTTAACTTAGGTTTTTACTCTCTTTCTTGTGGTTAACCTTAGCTCTTAGTTGCTAAATAGCTCTGATAGTGTAGTGTAGTTAACCTTTGCTCTTGCTCTATTAGTTTATTAATCTAGTTCATTAGACTTGCCTTCTTAGTATAATTTAGGGTCCGCGATAACTTATATCTCATAATTGCCTTTACTTGCTTGTTCACCTAGTTTAACAATCAAACAACCCCTTTTAAACCCTTAAACCCTAGTCTCCACATTTGGAATGTATCCAATTCTAACCTAGATCTAGTACCCCCTCTGTCCCTGAGGATCGACCCCTACTCTTGCCTTTCACCTATGCTACAATAGTACCCTGTGCGCTTGTGGGTGACCTATTTGGTGTTGTGATCGACTCTCGTTAGGGTTGTTATAAATTTTGAAATATCCACATGTGTGTTTTCCCTTAGGGTTGCATCTAGCCACCTTTAGTTGGCTAGTGTGTATCCTTTATAAGAATCACACCAGCCACCTTTCTGGGCCGTGTGTTCCAAATGGGCCCAAAAGGAGTTAAACAAGCTAAAGCGATGTTAAAACAAGAATTAAAAAAGCACAGTTTGAATGAGCATATCTTGTGATTTATAGCTCTGATTGAGGCAGTTTTTGGACCGTTGGATTTGTAAGAGAGATATATTAAACTTGAGTACAAGAACAGAGCACAAAATTTCACAAATAAATGAAAAAAATACAAGGAAGGGTAATGATGTATGACATGATTGAAAACTACATTACGGTCAAATTGAGTGTCACCAAGGTATCAATTGCACTAAATAGTTATCAATTTAGCATCGAATCATATTTGATTATGAAATTAAAGGTAAAACAAGAATATTGATTGAGGTAGTGTCTAGAATTATATAATGGAAAAGGGAGAAAGATCCAACCTATCACACAAATCCCATGTAAAATGGATAGTTTCTCTCTCATTGAATCCTTTTACTAAACTCTTTCAGCATCATGATTATATGTGCTCATACAATCTTTAAAGAACTATCTCTATAGATTTGTATATCTATCACATAGGATGTTTCACCTAATCCTTACTTGTTGAAGGTGTTTTCCATGCCATATTTCAATACTTACAGTATTGGGATGTTATTCTCCATCAATATGTGGAATATTTATATATGCTCCCACTGAATCTTTTGTAATCACAGATTTCATCTTTTATCTTGATTCAAGTCAAACTCTTTGACTATATTGTCAAGTCAAAAGATTCCATCTATGATATGCTTATTTCGATCTCAAGATTGAACATTGTAGCTTCTAGACTTTATTTGCATTCATGAACTTGTAAAACCTCTAGGATGTGTCACATACAAATCCTTTCACATATTCCTTTTAAGGAATGTGGTTTTATTCTTCGTATGTCAAATCTCTTAGTCTATACTAGATACAATAACAAGCATGACAATTGGTCAAGGAATTTCTTCATGTTCATCAATTTGAGCTGATTTGAAAATCTTCGCAGCCAATTTGTCCTTTTAGTTTATCCATTTAGGTCTTTCCAATGAAAACCCTACTTCACCCTTTGGGTTTTACCCCTTTAGGTGGTACTAAAGGTCATACCTTGTTAGTGTACATGGACTCCATAATGCCCTCAAATTCTGGTTTTCAATAGCTTCTAGTTGATTTGTTGGCTCATCACCTTATGACAATCCTATCTGAGGGGTTGGATTCACATTATTTCAATCTCAGATGTGTTATACTAGAAATATGAGGTTTTGTTTTACATAATGAAGTTGATATTCCACGACAACGTATGAGTCTCACTTGTTCTTATTGTACCTCCTTGTTGACCTCAAACTTTTTGAGTTCTACTTTTACTCCCATTGATTCTTTTAGAACTTAGTTTTCTTATTAACAAAACACTTTTTTATTGGATTGGGATAAATAGCATTCAACAATCATGGTTTGTGGATAAACCTTTTAAAGAAACTACTTTTCATAAGTTTTAATCCTTAAGACATATCAAGACATTCCCTTATCATATCACATATGATGTCTTTTAAACCATTTTAGATGGTACATTGTACTTAATTTGTAATATCCTTGAACACTTCAAGAGATTCAAATTTGTATTTCATAAAACCCCATATCAACTGATATCATCAGTGAATATAATGAAGTACAAACAAAGATCTTCATACATCAATATGTATAAGGTCTAATAGAATGCTTTCTCTCTCCACTATACCTAGTGAGAGGTGGTTTATCATGTTGCTCATAAATAAGCTTTGCATGTCTCTTGCTGGTTCAATAACCAAAAGAATCTAGATAAACATCAATATGGATTCTAGTAATGCATTTATCATGTATGTGCTCTAGATGAAAATGTTATAAACATTGGTTGAGTTATCAATTATAATCTTTTAGGTTATTATATTCATCTTTAGATTACTAGATGTTTGAGTCATTGACATACAACATCACATCTCAGAAATGGAAGAATTAACAAATCTTTATTCTTGTCATACAAGATGCATAAAGTAAAATGTTTCCATTTATTGGCATAATGAAATAGCAGTTCAACTAACTCCATTACATGCCCAATGGGCTAAGATAATTTAAATGTATATTGAAGTTGTAGCAACTCTTGCTTCATCACAGTCCATCCTTGTCCTTTTATAAAGGCTTTACTTCTTATCATATCCTACACATTAACATATGTCAGATCTACCTCCGGTATCACATACCAAGTTGAATAAGTAACAAAATTTATCTTATAAAGTTTATACCTGAAGTAGAGGTCTATGCCCCTTCCTTCTTCATCTTTATCTCCTCCAAGAAGAGAGGTTGATTCCTTTTTCAATGTTCAGGCTAGTGAAAGTGGTGACAATTGTTTACCTTCTTTACTCCTCCATTTCCCTTGAGATTTGAACATTTGGGCTCCTGGCCATATTTAGAACTCATCTTATCTTTGCCTTTGCCTTTGCCTTTAGACTTTTCCTTTGTCTTGTTGATCATCATCACAGACTTGGGCTTATCTTTCTTCATTTCTTCTTCAATTGTTCTCAACATGCTCAATAACTCTATTAACAACTTTTCAAAGTCATTCATGTTATATTTCATGAAAAACTGACTATGTGGACTCAGGTAGAGACTATAGAATCACACCAATGGCCAACTCTTGACCCAAGTGGAATCCCAACCTAGCCAGGTTCACCACATACCCAATGAGCTGGAGAACATGAGGACCTACCTGTAACACCCCTAACCTGGGTTATGCTTAACCCTAGATGATTTTCCTAATAAGGTTGAGTATATGCTTAATCTTATCTTGGGAAAAGTAATTAGGGCTCGAGAGGAGCTCATGTTTCAATTTTGGTCCTGTTTGAATAATGTTGAAGTAATATTTTGCTTGATTTGGACTAAAGTGCAAATTACCCAAGTTGAGGGGTTAAATTGCAAATTGTACATGATAATATGTTCCTCATATGTTGAAGCATCATGAGATTGGATATGATGCAGAGGTATGGCTTATGGTGTCCTGAGTACCAATAAAGAGCTGATAAAACAATGTTTGTGCATTAAAACCTAATTTTGGTGTAATTTGCAATTTACCCAAAACCTAGGGTTCAATATGCAAATTATCACTTAAATAAGGTCCCTAATGTTTCTTGGAATCATGTAGAGAAAATAAAATGAGAGGGGTGCCTCATTTGAATTAAGTTGGAGGAGAGAGAATTTTGATATTAAAATAATCAAGATTTAATCCTAAGTGAAACCCTACTTCAATTTAGTGCAAAAATAAATGTATTAATTAAAGGGCCTTCAAAAAAAATTAAAATGGTTGGATTCAGATGTGTGTGGACGGTCCTTGATCTATCCAAGGACCTCGAAAATATCCCATGGAGGTGAAAACTCCACTCACCATTATTATAAGAAAAAGAATTTCCACTCAAATATGGAAATTATTATTATAAGGGTTAAGGTGCTTAATTTCTTTTCCCTTAATTCTTGGATAATGGATAGGTTTTGCAAGGAAATGAATGTGGCTTCTTGTCCAAGAAATGGAGGGGGATTTGATGGAAATTATATTGGGATTTAAAGAAAATAATCCTTTTTCTCTTTCTTTGAAAATCCCTTATGTATATCTTTTTCCAATACACATAAGGATCGTTTCCTTAGTTTTTCTTTCCTCACTTTGCTTTGGCCTACCAAGGGAGAGCTCAGGAGCAGGAGAAGTATGACCACAACCTGTTGGTGAGTTTTGATCATCTTCTACCTCGGATTCATGGTGGAAACCCTAAACCAATGCTTGATTATTGGTTTTCTTCACCCGGTTTCCAATTCTAGCCAACTTGCACATCCAAAAGCTCAAGGATGGACCTTAGACAGTTGCTAGAACTCCATCCACCATTAAAGCCATGGATCTTGGATCTTGGGATCAGTTTTATAGGTGGGTTTTATAACTCAAACCCTTAAGCATTAGTATTGCACTTCTTTCTTTAATAATCGTTGGTTACTTTTCTTCTTTTGATACTCTTTGAGTTATTGCTTAAACTCCCATGAAGAACAGCAACAGTTCTTGGTTGAATGAAGGAGGACGATGATGACATCATCCTAGATGGTTATCCAAAGAACTAATTTACCAAACGGTTTCCTTTTTCTTTCTCAAACAATTTCCCAAACCATTTGGGAGTAAACGGTTTCAAACCGTTTGGAGTGAAACGGTTTCATCAAATCGCATGGAGGGAAACGGTTTCAAACTGTTTGGTGGTGTTGACCAAGGGTTGACCATTTGGAGAACTATTGAAAATAATGTAGGTTAATTACCCATCAATTATAATTGATTAACTCTAATTGGCTCATGAATTGAAGGTTTGTCAATTACCTAAACCCTAATCGGGTTGAGTGTTGATTTCATAAGTGGTTGAGTTTGAAACTTGGGTTGATTGACCCAAATAGTTTCAAGACCATTTGGGGATCACCCAAATGGTCTCAAGACCATTTGGTGGTCACCCAAGATCGTTTGGAGGTCTAGGGTTAAGTATGGTTGAGCAATTGAAGATCCAAAGATATTAAGTTGAAGTGTAACCAATTGTTGATTTGGTGATCAATCCAATGATCCAAACCCTAATTGGTTGACTTGGATTTTGATGTTGACTTGGGAAAACGGTCTCAAGACCATTTGGAGGTCATCCAAATGACCTCAAGACCGTTTGGGGTCAGGTCATGTTCAATTTGGATGATGGTTCAATGATTTCAAAGTAACTAATCTTACATTGATTAATGTTGAAGGATCATCGATTCCAAACCCTAATCCAATTGATTCAAACCCTAAGTGATGCTCAATTGAGGGTCAATTGAGGGTCAAATCAGTTGAAGGTTGACCTATTTAACTAAATTGAAGTATGGTGATAGGTCCAATTGATGAGTAGTTCCATAGATTCAAGTAATGAGGGAGTAAACCCTGGAAACCCTAAATCGATTTGATTGGTTGAGACCATATTTGGTCCATGCGGTTTTGAGGAGGTTTGGACCAAATGGTCTCAAGACCGTTTGGGACCAAACGATCCCAAACCGGTTGAGTTCATGCAATTTCAAAAAGGTACTTTAGCAAACGGTTTCAAGTGACCAACTTTAGAAAATGATCTTGAAGGTCACCTTTAGCAAACCACCTTGAGGGTCACCTTTAGCAAACGATCTTGAGGGTCACCTGTAGAAAACAGTTTTTCAAGGGTCACCTTTACTAAATGGTTTTGAGTATTCAACCAAGACCGTTTAAGGTCTGATTGGTCAAGATCAATTGAGGTATAAGTGACTAAGACCGTTTGAGGTCTAAGTGACTAAGACCCTTTTGAATTTCAAATTGGTTAAACCATTTGGACACCTAATATGATCAAAGGTCAATTAGATGACTGATTATTAATGATGTAGACCAATGATGATTATGAAGGTTAACCCTAGCTTTGTGTACTCAAGTGAAGAGTTGACCTAGATTAATCTTGGATTATTTATCACCCTAAAGAGGATGAGAGGGGGAGAGAACGGGAGAGATGATGGCTTATTTAATAAACCATAATTCTCTCATTATGAACAAACATGTAATCAGGATTTGATCCATAATATGAGATCATGAAATATTCATTGAAAAGATTAATGTACCTTGATCCTAATTTAAGGCAAGGTTATGTGATACCCTAATTTAAGAGCAAAGCTCAGTGAAATCATAATCCAGGGTGATGATGTAACCCTAACTTAGTGTGACAATGTAAGAAGCCATAATTTAATGGGAATTGTACATCCTAACCCTAATTTGGGTATGAGGTAAGAGAAACCCTACTTGGATGTGAATAGTAAACCTTAGTTCTTAAAATGCGGTAAATGTGCATGAAACCCTAATATAGAGTAGTGATACTAATTCTAGGTGAAGTCCAATTACTGGGTGATATGTAGTGAAATCTTAATTTCACATAATACTATGTGAAACCCTGATATAGAAGGATGTCATGTGAAACTCTAATGAAGAGTGAGCCTAGGTGAATCCATATATATGTAAGATGCTAAGTGAACCTCAAATTATAATTGTGGAAATCTTATTCCTATTAATGAAATAGTGATTAATATATTGACAAATGTAACACCTAGAGGGGTTGATAATGGATATCCTTATATTAATAGTCCCAGACACAAGGGTGAGTCCATATCATTGGCAATGGTTGTATTTTTTAAATAGATGAGCTATGACCAATACATTGCATGATGAATGTGATGATCTAGTGCATTAAGTATTAGGATGGGAAATGCCCTAATACAAGTTAAGTGGATGAACTCAAGTAAGATGAAGGTGTTGAGGGAAGTGATACATCAAGATATGATAGATATCACATCCAACACCCCAATTCTGATATACCCTAATATGTTATAAGTCCATTATAATTGGAATGGATGACACATGAAATGTGTCATATCAATTGTTACATTGAGATGTAATGCACCTTGATGATTGTAGGCTAACATGCCTTATGAAAAGGTTAATCCAAATCAATATACTATTATACAATCATAGTCTGATAAAGATGAGAGGGAAACACATACTTTGTGTTGATAATACATTCAATGATAAATGATGAGGATATATAAGTATGCTTGAATACTTATGATATCTATTTTGGCCTCTATCTATGAGAAGCAATGGAATAGGGCTGATCATTAATAATATGATCTTAAGAACTCAAGTGTTTATTTATGGAAAACCCTAATGAAGGGTGCTGATATAAAAGAGAAATCATGAACCCTAAAAAGGGAATAGTGATATTACTTAGTGTTGTATGGTACTAATGTGAAAGAGAAATCATGAACCCTAAAAAGGGAATAGTGATATTACTTAGTGTTGTATGGTACTGATGTGAAAAAGAAATCATGAACCCTAAAAAGGGAATAGAGATATTACTTAGCGTTGAATGATACTGATATGAAAGCATTATAATTATTATCATGAATACTAATCATGCAGGGATGATGAGATGAGGAATATAGCCAGGAATGGGCTATGATGTTTTGTTTATTGAGAATGTTTTATAGGCTTTATAAGCCTTCATATGCTTTGTGTAGTAAGAATCATTGAACTTTGTGTACTATGTGCAATACATTGTGTAGCAAGAATCATTATGTCCTTGGTCAGATGATCTGAAGGTATTAAGTTACCTAATAAGTGGTAATAAGTATCCTATGGTGAAGTTATGGGTTCAAATACCCAGATGCTATAATCTTGATGATGAACTTGTTAAGAAGTGGAATTGTACTTGGTGAGTTGAGGGATTAAGATCCCAATACTTTGTGAAAAGAGTATGGCTACAGGTCATGACTCCACAAGACAATGCCAGGCATTAGATATATGATCTAAGACTGAAGAGAGTTAATGTTGTGGTAATGATTTTATAGTGAATAAATGTTATACATGTTCTTCATATTCCTCAATGGATAAGTGACATGTTACTCTTTCAGGTTATAGCTGCAATGTTTTAGATAAGAATGATATTCTAATCTGTTAGACATTGAATTAACTGTTATTAAACAAATATGATTCCTCTATTCATATTTATCTTCTTAAGCTACAATAATAATGTTACTGGCGGAGAGTTATATCTCTCGTTGGGGAAATTTACAATTGTCTCACCCCCTTGGGAACTACATTTTTAGGTGGACGCGGATGAGGAGGCAGGAATCCTTCAGTAGTAGAAGGACAGCAACAATAGCAGCAGGGACAGCAGTGAAGTCTCGGGTGGAGACAATGGTTGTTATGCCTTGTATAGATGTAGATAGAGTCCTATGTGTCGTCTCTATACTCTCAGGTCCTCGGAGTAGTAGTTAGTGTTTTTGAGATTTTGGCTCAGTGCCTCGAGATTTTCATATTGCATGTGTTTAGTTTAACAGGGCAGCTGATGCTTGTAATTCACAGAAAGAGATGATACAAGATATGTACTTTTGAAAAATAGAATGTAAATGTGTTACTTTTGTCCTATGTGAGAAAGTTTTTATTTGATGGACCTATTGATATAAAGGTTTTAATTTTTAGTGATTTTCAGTAATCTGTGGCTTACAGAATGCTTCTGCATTAATTAATTATGTTTTTATGAGTTGGATGTCACACTACTGGATCTCCTTCTGCCATGTTACATTTGAACATCGCCTTAGAAACATCAAATCTCTCTTGTCTTGCCTGATCTTGGAACATGTTCTTAATATGTGTGACCATCTCAATAGCATCCTTGTTCTCATGTTGTCTTTGCATCTCATAGTTCATAGATCATAGCATTAGGCACTTGACATGAATGGCATCTTCAATATGCTTCTTGTAAGCATCCCTATCAGCCTTCGGTGCATTGGGAAGGGGTTCATCTAGCTCTGGTGTCTCCAAGACATAGAGCTTGCGCTCATGTATGAGAATGATTCTCAGTGTCCTAAACCAGTAATGGAACTTATTCCCATTTAACTTGTCTTTCTCAAGGACCGATCACAGAGAAAAGTGGTTGTTGTGTGTTGCCATTTGATTCGATAAAATAATTTGCAATTACATGAAAAATACATTTTTGATTTGCTTTGATTTGATTAAAATTGATGATATAAATTAGGTCTTTAATTAGCTATCACTCTCATTTTTTTGATCAAATTGACAATCCTCAATTATTGATTCAGAATATTGTTGTGAATAATCTTCTAATGAGATAAGATCCAAAATGATTCATTATTACATGGCCAACGCCAACACCCACAATCAATCATTAAGGTAGGCAATATTTTCCAATCATATCTTATGAAATTCTTGGATAGATGATATGCATAAATCCTTGCCATAATCATATCTATGCTTCTGGTGCTTAATCTCATTAAGGTCAGTCAGTTAAGCCCGGCCCAAAATCATATCACATAATGATTTACCCCTCTTGGTATGCCCACATTATTACCATCACACTTCCACGAGATAGACAGCACACCACCATTGTAGTGTCCACACTTAGTGGATCAAGCTTTTCATGTGTGCTAATAATGGATAGCATCTTAGACTTAATGTGTTCTATTGAGGGATTTTATATATAACATAAATATACATATACATATACAATAACCACATACTAGTACATATCATATACATGTTATATCCCACAACGTTAACATGCAAAATATAGGCACATAATAGGTAGTGGAGATAAAGAAATTTCTATCTGTATTCCCCATGCTAGTACGATCATGTGCACAACTATGTAATGGGAAGGATGATTTAATGAGTACATACGTGGTCTTGGAGCAAGTCCAATGACTATAGCTCATTGCAATAATGCAACACTCCTAATTGCACTTAGCCGGCGTTTGAGTAGCTCCTGGTCTTCACCACAGACTGTAGCCTGACATTGTCCTCCTTGCGGTAGACAACAACCTCCTCGCCTCTATAGTAGTCCACATTGACCACCTAGAACTCATGTTGTTCTACTAGAACAGACAAGAAGGAGTTTTCCCTCATATTGGTGTGCTAGTCACAACCTTTCTCTCCTATAATTTTTCTCCCTTGATATCCCTCCCTTTATCGGGTGGGACATTCTCGGGCTATCTATTGTTACCACAACTAGAGAGGACAACAATTGGTAGAGGCAATTGAGTTGTGTCTGATAAGCCCACGGTACCCCTCTATTTATTGTTGGGGTTAGGGTATGGGTTCCTAGTCTGTGTAGAAGTGGAAGGGACCAGAAGATCATGAAATTCACAACCTGCAAGTGGTGACCCAGTAGGTTCACATGTGAGCGGATCAGTTTGTTCAACGAACTTGTCATTTCACCATGTTTTCCAATTGCATATAAATTGATAATTTGAATCCAATTAATGCATAACACGATGTCATTACTAATCCTTGATGTAATCGAATTTCTCCATGAACCGGGCATCTCACTCAACCAATCGGTTGGTTGGTGATCCAAGCCGATCGGTTCACTAAGTGAACCAGTCAGTTCGTGCCCCAATTTAGGAAGCACTCCACCAATTCAATTTCTAATCAACCTGATACTCCAACCAATCAGTGCAACACTTGAACCAGTCAGTTGGAAGTCCAGTCAGTTGATTTGTTGTTTGAATTGAATACTCAAACACTTTGGAAATCAATTCAATCATAATTCATGATTAAACTCCTCCTCTAGGTGTATCCTATGTGTGCGACCCTATAGGTCCCATATCATGTTCGCAATGAATGTCCATAACTAGTTTATGACATCACAAGCAAAGAGTGGTGCATAGTCACCCATTAGTGCTACCCAAGTGAATGGAAAGGTGGACAACAACTTCAACCTATAATTTGTGTAATATATTATAGTGATTCTATAATTCCTTTGTCTCTAATATACAAAATGAACTCAAGGCATGGAATCATAATCCTCTCATTGTTCAATCCTTGTTCCTTGAACTAGAGTAGGTTGTTTGAGATATATGTGACCTCAATATCATATATTGATCCACATGTGCATGCGCATTCTTTTCTCAGTCTCGATTATCAATTGGCCTAGATATCAAACTCTAATAGGAGGGGCAAATCACATCTATATCACTCATAGTCAATCCCCATGTGTCTCAGCTACCCAGTCATCATTGTTATGGAAATCCCTATTCAGGGTTACATTGAATGATGTCAAAGTATGTCGAACGACATGTGATGAGTGTAGTGACTTTAGGTCTAAGAACCACAATGACCACATTCACTATGAGAGATGACTATGACTACCATTTATGGCTTCCATGTGTCACTCTCAAGGTGGGTCTATCTGATACACTATTCCCTAATAATTATCTGTGTGTTTGGTTTGATATCACATATCATGACATATGAGATTCTATCATCAACCAAGCCACACTCTAGTCTTGTGTGTTATTATTGTCTATCTAGTTTCCTCTATAACAAGTGACTAGGGACATAATAAGAATGTACATACTCTTAACATAAGTATGATCTCATTGTTCAAGTCAAGTACTTGAAGACATACATAATTGAGTATTGTCCTTCTTTAGACATTCATTGTCTTTTCTCATTATCTCATAATAGACTGAAACAAAATGAATTGGAAGCTTCCCTTTATGATTATTAATCAAAACCTTTATATCGATAAGCCATCAAAATAATCATATGATTGGCTCTCTGGGCATACCATACCAACAAATTGGAGGTGGAAGAAGGTTGGTGAAACACTACACGGTTGTCATTCGTGGAGAATAGACGTGCAATTTGTAAAGAAATGATATGAGAAAGTTTAGAACGTGTTATAATTGGGGGTATTTTTTCTAGGTTTGGGACACAGCATGGTCATGCTATGTGGCACAACTATGTTAGGTCCCTAGCACCATGGCTATTCTTTTGCACATGCCCGTGGTGACTAGTATGCCACACGATCGAGCTGCAGAGCACAACCATTATGAGTATACCCCACACTTCTCTAATTCTCCTCGATTTCCCTATGATTTTGAGTGTTTAACCACAACTGTTGCATATACCACGGTCATGGTGGACACTGTAGTAGGTGATTCACACTTGAACTTCAGCCATACATCAAATTTGTAATCAAAAGTGATTTGTCATGAACCTTTGTCTAAATTTCATCTAATTTTCCTCATTTCATCATTGTTTCTACTTGAACATCTTCAAACTGAACACAAACTATTAAACCCAAGTGTGTGTGTATGTGTTTTCTTGGAAAATTGAAAAAATAACCAAAAAATATCAAAAATTAAAGGTTGGGTGAAAAATTACCCAAACCTAGGTGGGTTGCCTCCCACTAGCAGTATGTTTCATGCCTTCAGTTGGGCTTCTTGTAAATTCTTCAATTACTCGACCATTTGGCATCATCATGTGTCCACTCTTGCAATAGTTACACCTCTCATTTGCATTCAATATGTGTGTTGTATCCCATTGATCACAAAAACTATCATCAAGTCTTTCATCTGGATCTCCTTATTTTAATTGACCAATCAAACTCTTGAAGTGACCATATCCAATATCCTCATATCCGGTTTGCTGGGTTGGGGTCTTATACATTTTGATATTTATCTTCATGTCGATAAAAGATACCATCATTGTGCCCCTACGCACATGTATTTCGGCACCAGTTGTAGATAATAATGGCCTTCCCAAGATGATGGGAATCTTCCTATCCTCTGGTCCCATGTCAAGAACAACAAAATATGTCAAGAACACGGCTGCCCTTTCTTTGTCTATCATCACCATAACATCATCCACTCTTACTCTAGGCACTTTGATGGAACGATCTTCCAATTGGAGAGTGAAATGAGCTAGTTTCAACTTGCCTAACCCCGGCTCCACATAGACACCATATGGCATCAAATTCACACTAGATCCCAAATCAAGTAGGGATTTGTCTATGTGATGTCCCCCTATGTATCTAGGTATGAGTGGGGAACATGGGTCTTTCCTCTTCACAAGAAGTGAGTGTTGGATAATAGAACTCATGTGTTCAATCAACGTGACTCTCTTTGGTATTCTCCTTGTTGACTTTCTCTTCATGTTACATAAGTTCTTTAGAAACTTGGCATAATATGGGGTCTGCTTGATAACATCCAATAATGGAATGTTCACCTTCACTTAGACAAACACCTCTAGAATGTCAACATTGTGCTTTTGTCTCCTTTTTACTTTTGCGGGTTCATTCAATGCTTTAGGGAATGGTGGATCACTTCATTATTCAACAATTGAATCAATAGGATTTCCTTATGGAATCCCATGAGGGACTCCAGGAATCATGGGTGGAACTGTCCCAGAAAATGGAGTAGAAGGTGGAACACATGGTACTACATGCTCAACTAGAGGTATCATAGAATCATCTTCGGAAATCTCAATCACAGTATCACCACTTGGCTATCTTTACTTTTCTTTATCAACCTTTCTTTGACTTGCGGGCTTCTCAAGAGATTTCCCACTCCTTAGAACTATCATAACACACCTTGCTTGTGGTGGAGAGGGGGAGCTATTGTGGTTGTGGAGGAGGTGGAGGTGGCACTTGGTATTGAAATTGAGGTGGAGAGAAGAACTGAGGTGGGACAGTGAACTGGTGGGAAAGTTGTGGTGATGTAGGGGAAGGAGGTGTATATGGCTTGGATGGCCTTCGAAGTGGTCAATGAGTTACACTTGGATGAGAGTTCGACTACAAAGAACTTTAGTGGAATGCATAGGCCCATTTGCTTCATTAAAACTCATTATGGGCTTTGAGGATAATTTTCCCTTTTGGAGAGAAAGTATGGAAGATAGATTCTCTATCCTTTCCTCAAGCATTGTAACATTCTTTTGGACATCATCAAAGCTTTCCAATCTAGATAGACCCTCTTCCTCAAACCTTGATCTATATCTTGGACTTTGTTTTTCCGGGTAGCTATAGGAGTGAGGTGCCCTTGTTCATTCACTAAAGGGCCCAATAGAATTGATTGAGTGACAAGGAACACTTCTCACTTGGTTCTTCATGAAACTCACCATGTCACCAAGAATCATCATCACTTGTAATCTTGAATCACTATGAGATGGAGAATTCACACCAAAGGGGCAGTCACCATCATTCATCATGCTAGAAGCTCAGATACTTTAACTTTCCAACAACTACTCAAACAAGGGCCATGCTTCTTTAGACGGCTTAGCAATAAAATCTCATCCCCAAGAATAATCCACTGTATCTTGACACATTGGAGATAGACTGGAATAAAAGGACTAAACTAGCTGCCACAAAGGGTCTCATGGTGTGGACAATCTCTCGTCATCTTTTGAAATCTCTCCCAAGCATCATGGAACCTCTCATTGCCCACTTGATTTAAACTCACTATGGCATGCCGCATCTGTATCAACCTTGCAGTGGAGTAGAATTTCATTAAGAAGCCATTCTTCATCTCTTCCCAACTCAAGATGTCCCTTCTCAAATCATACCAATCTTTGCCTTTGTCTTTGAGGGAGAATGAGAACAAGGTCAACTTGATTGAGCCATCATTGGTTGTCGACATCCTGAAGATAGAGCATACTTCAAGAAAGGAGTCTAAGTGCTTGTAGGGGTTCTCACTCTCCAAGTCATAGAAGGTGGGCAGGAGCCCAGCAAGACCTGGAGGGAGGATAATTGCTCCCCTGGAATTTGAACAACTCTACTAGAAATTGGTGATTTGTAGTTTCTAGGCATTAAGTACTCCTAGAGTGGCATGTGAGGTGCATTTTGTCCTTCTATCTTATCTTCCGTGGGTTATTATCACATGCATAAGGCACAACCAAACAAAAGAGGATAAGTTAGCAAACCAATATGCACAAAGAATATAAAGAATAAAGAATAAAGAATAGCAATGATGAAGGCGGTAGGAAAATAACAAAGCAAAACTAACTAGCTAGTTCAAGTGCCTTTCTCCTAGGAAACAGCGTGAAAAAGCTTGGTGAGTTTTCCCACCTTAGGGCCACGCACTAACCAATTGATTTTGACTAGATCAACCCTAAAGGGGTTTTCATACACACTTGGGATCTTTTGAATTTATAAATACCTAATATGTTTCTCACATAGACTAAAACACTTAGCCATAGGTGCACGGGGTCATGTTATAGTATAGGAAAGTGGCAAGTTAGGGGTCGAACCCAACAGAGAAAATGGGGCACTATATCTACATTGGTTTTAGCTAGGTTCCTACTGCATATTCTAGGGTTTAAGGATTTGATGGTTGATTTGTTGATTATGAAAGATCTAGAGGGGGTGAATAGAGATTTTTGGATAATTTAAAGTTAATTGGAACATTTTAAAGCAGTCAACCAAAGAAGGAGGGGGAAATAAGGAAGAAACTTCAATTTAGAGTGGCTCCAACCTTTGAATCAAAGGTCGTCAGTCCACTACCCAATTGTTTCCAATTGGGTTTTTGAAAGTGATTTATTTTATTACCTTATAAGGATGTTAATACCATCACCTTCCACTCAAAGTAGCCTTCACTATGAAGTAGACTCAACCTTCTTGAAGCAGCCTTCTTGAAGTTACCACGAGCAATCCTTGGAGTAGCCTTCACCACCTTGAAGTAGCTCCACCACCTTGAGATAGCCTTCACCTAGAAGTAGCTCCAACCTCCTTTGAAGCAGCCTTCTTCAAGTAATATTAAGCACACCTTGGATAAGCCTTCACTTTTTGAAGTAGCACCAAGCAACCTCCTTTCAAAAGCCTCCAACCCTAGGAGTAGTCAAGGAGAACAAAATACAATATAGAAGAAATAGATTGGAAGAAAGAAAATACTCATCCAATGAAGTACATAGCTTTGATCATATATCAAGCATTTAGATCTCCTATTCACTTAGGATGTAAGTGGCTATATGTGATGGCTAGGATATTGGAACTATAGGATACAAGTCTAGAGCACAAGGATGAAGATGTCAAGTGAATTCTAGCTTTGTTGCTCTCAATAGTGAATGCTCAAGTGTAGATTGGATGCTTTAGGTGTCCTAATGCCTCTCCTGTTTATAGGAATGGTTTACAAGTGTCTAGGGAAGTTCTAGGTAGTGTCTAGAGTATTCTTGGTGCTTAACTAGTCATTATGTGTACATTATTTGGCAAGTAATTGCTAATTTATTCGTGCTTGAAAAGAACAATCCAGAGCCCTGCTCGCTCGACAATTTGGTCAACTGAACTGTGTCTCAGTCAAGATTGTCTTCGACTGAGCCTGGGTTTAAGGAAAAGTATTGCAACATATTTTTTCAACTCCAAACTACCAACCACTCAATTTAATGGTCACAAGCTTTAGACCAAAGCTTACTTGGTCGAGATTATTTTTAACTGAAGACTATTTTAGAGCACAGTTGTGTAAGTTGTTGAACAGTGCTTTCAAGTTTGATCGAGGTGGTTCTCGGTCGACAAGAACTTCGATTGAGTTTGTATCGGTCGACAAGTTCTTTGACCGAGGGTGTCCCTATTTTAGACTTTTGAATAACCTACTAAGTGTGTGTTACAATGTGTGTTGGTGACTCTAACTTTGGGGGAAAATATATCTAAGGGTTATAGGTGGGTAGAGAAGATCTAACACTTGATTTACATCATGTCTAAATTCTTGTACATTATATTTTTTTACAAGTGTTTACATTTGAGTACAATCATGAACATTTATACAATTAAGCATATTTGATCTTCAATTTGCATTGATCTGCATTTTCCCACTAAGTAGGATTTCCTTATTCCTTTGAACCTTGAAATACTCAAATAACATGTTAGATCCACAAGTGTGAAATGTTTGTCATCATCAAAATAAAGGGTATATTAATGTCCAATTTAGCCAACAATCTCCCCCTTTTTTAATATGACAAACATTTCTAAAATATAATCAAAATGGTTTAAATGAGATGAGTTTCATACTTGAGATTTACCTAAGATGAAGAACATATTCTTGTTTTCATAACATGTGTGCTAATTATTCCTAAATAGATATGGAACATAGTATCCATCTCTTAACGAATATAGCATCAATTAATGTTAAGCCAAGATACTATGAAACATGAAACTCATATACTTTGTTTTATATTATTTCTCCCCCTTTGTCATTTCAAAAAGATAGTCATATAAACATTTTACTCCTCTAAATGAGATACCCCCCTTAATATGATACACAAGATGCAAAACAAAGTAACAGAAAATTTCCAATGAAAGCCACAAGATAGATTTTACTAACATGATCAAGTGAATACATACAAGCTCTATTACATTGATAGCAACATAAGATAACATAATAGACTTCACTAGAAATTATTACATAAGTGGTACTACTCACTACATAGTACAACATCACTTGAAGTATTTCAAGATCACATCAACCTCAGGATATTTTCCAAGAAATGGAGCATCACCATAGTACTTGACAAGTGTTTTCCAATCAAGTGCACCAATTTTAGTAAGAGCATATGACTCTATAAATGTAGGTACCCTATCTAACCTGAAGTGGGAAGCAATGTCCTGGAGTTTGATGGGTGAATATTTAGTATGGGAAAGATCATGTGAAGGTGGTTGTGGGATTTGGGTGTATTGGATTGAAGGGTTAAAAGGATAGAGACTCCCCAGATAAAGTGTATATGGGTATGTGTTGGGAACATTGGGAGACAAGGCTTGCATTCTTTGATTAATATAGTTCATGGCATGATGATTATAATCTAATTGTATCCCAAGGTGAAAGGTAGCCCCTTTGAGATAACACACATCATTGGCTAGATTTTCTATGGAGTACCTAGGAGGAGTAGGAGGTGGAGGATTGGCTTCGGTGGATGTCTCTCCTTTGGTCCTAGCCCTCTTGTGTCCAAATTCAAGGACCATCTTATCTACAGTGTTTTGGTGAGTTTTTTAGGACGTCTATCACACTTGTAGTTGAGATCCTCTAGGTTTTTGTCAAGGAAAAATTGAATGATTTGACACACAAAATCAGCATAGGGAGGATTTCTAGAGAATTGAAACACATTGGATAGGATAATGTGAATGAAATTGGCCGGAATACTCTCTAGGATAGCATAGATTAGATACATCCTAAATTGTGGGATTTTAGTTTTGTTTTCTCTAGGGTAGATGTTGTGGGAGCTAATGAGATTTACTACCCTAGCTTCAGGGGTGACAGATGTAGCATAGTAGGTTCCCCTATTCTCATGACATGAAGTATTAGGAAGGAAAATGGCCCTTTTTACATCTCCTAAGATAATGGTGTTATCATTTAAGGAGAGTTTGGATAAAGGGTTTATGGGGGTTAAGTCTATGAAACCTCCATATTCCTCCTCATCTATATCTAACATTTTGAGGATGTATTTTTCATAAAAATAGCATCCTAACCCATCAACCATGTAAGTGAAAGAGAAGAGGTTATTGGAATCCCTAGTAAGATTAGCGTAAAACTCATTTACGGCTTGGGTGGACCAGAAACGAAAGGATGGTTCAAGAAACTCCATCAACTTTTACACCTTGAAGAGCTTGGGGAGGTCAAGGCGCATCATGAAGCCGTCAGTGTCCACCAGGTGTCGAGGAAGAGGGGTCTTTGAGGTGAGCTTGAGGTAGCATTCTCCAGCAGCAACGTCGTTGAAGGTGATGTCATTGATGATGCTCAAGGTTGGAGTGACTGCTCCTCCCTTTCTCGCTGCTACTTGCTTCTTCCCGTCACGCGCTAAAGATGAGGCCATCTTGCACAAGTGGAGATGGAATAAGAACTAGGGATGGTAGTGCAAGATTATTGCTAAAGAATAGCTCTAAAGATCACTAGAGAGGAGGTGGAGAAGAGAGCAAGTGAAGTGTGAGTAGAATGGGTGGATTGGGATCCTTTTATAGCAAATCAGTGACCTTCTCGATCGACCTTTTTTTCGATCGAGAGCCCAACGGCTCTCTTTTGATGCTCCTTGTAACAACTAATTTGGTTGACCGTTGCAATTTGAAAAAAAAAATGATTGTTAGTTGGAGGATGTTGTTGAAAATTTGCTCGAACGAGGGGTGTTTTTGCAAAAAAAAAATTGGTTTGCAAACTTTTTAGAGGAAAATCAGTTCAAAAATGCCTTGTCGGCCAAGGGTTCCACTGAGTGGAGCTCAGGCGACAATTTTGTCGACCGAGAATCATCTTGGTCCACAATATGTTCAACCGGACAAGATTTTGTGAGTAGTTTTGAGCTTGTTTATGTACTAGTGCATGATAATAATTATTGTGACTAATCAAAGAAACATTGTTAGAATCTTATGCAAATAAGATGAAATTCACCTAAAAATTTTGAGCATACAGATCAAAGAGTATATTTTCTAGGGAAGTAACAAGTAAGCCAATATCATTCCTCTTAAAAAAATGTCAAGTTTAGTTGTAATTCAAACACTAAGAATAATTTCTCAACCATTTGTAAGGGGTTTTAAGCCCTAAAATGATATGAGATTCCTTTAGGCTGATAGTGGGATTAATAGATGGATCTCTAACCAAGTAAGGGTATTTTCAGCTAGAATAGGTGTAGAGAATCTGATTAAGAGAAAAAATATGTTCACATTATAACCAAAAATTTGTGATCTTTAAAATTATTAAGGTACTTAAATTTAATTAATTTTGAGATAATTTTGTGAACAATCTTTTTGTTTCACAAACAATGTATTATAATGTTCACAAATTTAAGAGAAATATAGTCATTTTACATTTTGATATCGTGTTTATTCTTTTATACATATCACATTTGAGAATTTTGCAACATTACCTATGCCATTAGTTTTACCTTTGAAGCTTTATCCAAATGTGACCTTGTTTCCATGTGTGTAGAAGTCTTCTCATTTCCGGTCATATTTGGGGCAATCATTATAGATCTGCAAAGTATAAAGTTTTGGTCCCCATATAGTGGTCCTTTTGATTAGGATCATTTAATAAGACTTTTTGGAATAGTTATTTGGAAATTTTTAACAAGATTGATTATAATCACAAGTTTATTTATAATTCTTTACAAAATGATACTCAGTCGACAATTTGTTCGACCGAATGATATTTTGATCGAGCTATTTGTATCAGCTAGAATGATTTGCCACAAAATACATTTTTGATATAACCACTCTTAGTTGACTATCTTTTCGACCAAAGAGAGTCTCAGTAGAGAACTTTGTCAACTGAGAGGGTTTTTGTGTGTTGTATCAATTTTGAGCAAAGCATGTTATTATTCCCAATAAAATCATACAAAAATATGTAAGTGTTAGCTTTGTTTAGTTGAGATCAGACAATTTTATTTTCAAATTAAGTTTTAGGTCAAATATCAAATAAGTGTTCCACATTTCCAAGTTTGAGGTTTTGGAACCAAAACTAGATCCGTATCCTTATTTTTCTTGTAAGAGCATGAAAATGAATAATGTCCAAGTCGTAAACAATAATGACAACAAATGAAATCAATTTCATTTCTCTTTTTAACATTGTAGTCATGAGCTATATTGTCTTTAGGTACATACATGACTTTGGTTTTGGGTTCTTGAGTCTTTCTAGGTCTAGGTTTTTGGTATGATTTATCTTTGGGCACATAACCTAGGCCTCTCCTCCCAATTTGGCCAGATGCGTCCTTTAGGATTTTATCCATAATGTCTTTGTTTTTAAAGCTACTAATACCCTTTTGCAACTTAGCAATTTCATCCATTCTCTTTTTAATGTCTATTTTTTCTTGATCTAGATTAGATAACAAACTATCTCTTTCTTTGACAATAGCATCATAGTCTGAATGAGTACATAAAATAGGTTGAGTTTTAAGATCATTTATCTTGTCAAGCAATTCAACCTTTTCTTGGCAAAGAAAATTATTGTTAGTTTCTAGAGCAAGCAACTTAATATTGTAATCATTAATAGATGATTTCAAAGTAGTTTTTTTATACATAAGACTTTCTCTTTCAAAAGTAAGAACATTCAATGTAGCATACAAATCTTCATTGGTTTTTGTAAGCCTTTTTAATTTCTTTTTACAATCAACATATTTATCATGTAATTATTCAATATTAGTGACTAACTCTTCTTTAGATAAATCAAGAAGACTTACCTCATTTTCTTCTTCATTTTTTGTTGCAATGAAACATCTTACCATGTCTTCTTTGGTCATGAGACATTCTGATTCATACTCACTTTGGCTATCATTGCTTGAGTCATCCCAAGCTGCTTTGTAGGCTTTTTCTTTTTTCTTGAGAGAAGATTTCTTTCACTTCTTGAATTTGGGATAGTCATTTTTTAGTGTCCCTTCTTACCACATTTAAAGCAACTAAGGGAAGAAGAGAAAGAAGCAGAAGAATTTTTGTTAGTTTTAAACCTTCTATATTGCTTACCATTTACAACGAGTGCCTCTTCTTCACTATCTTCTCCACTAGTTTCATTGATTTCTTTAGTTGATGTCCTAAAATCAATGTCCTTACTTTTCTCCTTGTTATGTTCAGCTTCCAATCTTTCTTCTTCTTCAAGAGTTACCTCATGGGTCTCTAGATTGCCAATGTGTTGCTCCATCCTCATTGTGGTGAGATCATTAGCTTCTTCAATGGTTGTCACCTTTGGCTTGTATCTTGAAGGTAGAGATCTAATAATTTTAGACACTTGATCTTCTTCACTTATATATTTTCCTAATGCACTTAAACTGTTAACAATGGAAGAAAATCTTGTATTCATTTCACTAATAGATTCATTAGGTAGCATACGAAATTGTTCAAACTTTTGTTTAAGCATATTGATTTTGGTGTTTTTAACTTGGGTAGTTACTTCATGTGTTATGGAGATTTTATGCCATATATCATAAGACGTATTACATGAATATATTCTATTACACTCACTTATAGAAATAGAACATTATAAATGCTTACCGCCTTTGCTTTTAATTGAACTTGTTTTACCGTATTTAGATCCCATGTTGCATATTCCATTGTGGGAAGCACATAGGGAGTATACACCATCCTCCATAACTCCAAGCTTAGTCCTTGGAAGTATAGTTGCATTCTCCTTTTCCAGTAGGTGTAGTTGCTTCCGTCAAAAGGTGGCGGTTGGCTCACGTAAGTTCCTTCAAGGTTGAGGTTGTGAAGTACACCATCCCCCATTCTTCAAGATGTGTTTAGGGCTCCTTGAAGGCATGCTATGATACCAATTGAAAGATCTAGAGGGGGGTGAATAGAGCTTTTTGGATAATTTAAAGTTAACTGAAACAATTTAAAGCACTCAACCAAAGAAGGAGGGGGAACAAGGAAGACACTATGGTTTAGAGTGGTTCCAACCTTTGAATCAAAGGTTGTCAGTCTACTACCCAATTGTTTCCAATTGGGATTTTGAAAGCGATTTATTTTATTACCTCACAAGGATGTTACATAAAATACAATCTCCTTCCACTCGAAGTAGCCTTCAACTTGAAGTAGCCTCAACCCCCTTGAAGCAGCCTTCTTGAAGTAACCACGAGCAATCCTTGGAGCAGCCTTCACCACCTTGAAGTAGCTCCACCACCATGAGATAGCCTTCACCTAGAAGTTTCTCCAACCTCCTTTGAAGCATCCTTCTTCTAGTAATATCAAGCACACCGTGGAGCAGCCTTCACTTGTTGAAGTATCACCAATCAACCTCCTTTCAATAGCCTCCAACCCTAGGAGTAGTCAAGGAGAACAAAATACAATATAGAAGAAATATATTGGAGAAAGAATATATTTAACCAATGAAGTACAGTGCTTTGATCCTATATCAAGCATTTAGATCTCCTATTCACTTAGTATCGACGTGGCTATATGTGGTGTCTAGGAGATTGTAACTATAGGACACAACTCTATAGCACAAGGATGAAGATGGCAAGTGAATTCTAGTTTTGTTTCTCTCAATAGTGAATGCTCAAGTGTATCTTGGATGCTTTAGGTGTCCGGAGGCCTCTCCTATTTATAGGAATGGTTTGCAAGTGTCTAGAGATGTTTTATGGAGTGTCTAGAGTGTTCTTAGTGCTTAACTAGCCGTTAGGTGTACATTATTTGGCTAGCAATTGCTAATTTATTTGTGGTTGAAAAGAACAATCCAGAGCTCTGCTCAGTCGATAATTTAGTCGACCAAATTGTGTCTCGGTCAAGATTTTCTTTGACAGAGCATGGGTTTAAGGAAAAATTATTACAACATCTATTTCCAACTACCAACTACCAACCACTCAGTCTAACGGTCACAAGCTTTAGATCGAAGCTTAATCAGTCGATATTATTTTCAACTAAAGACTATTTTATAGCACAGTTGTGTAAGTTGTTGAACAGTGCTCTCAAGTTTGACCAAGGTGGTTCTTAGTCGACAAGAACTTTGACCGAGTCTGTCTCGGTCGACAAGTTCTTCGACTGAGGGTGTCCCTATTTTAGACTTTTGAATCACCTACTAAGTGTGTGTTAAAATGTGTGTTGGTAACTCTAACTTTGGGGGGGATCTATCTAAGGGTTATAAGTGGGTAGGAAAGATCTAACGCTTGGTTTACATGTTTTCTAAGTAATTGTACATTATTTATTTTTATAAGTGTTTACATTTGAGTACAATCATGAACATTTATACAATTAAGCCTATTTGATCTTCAATTTGCATTGATCTTCATCTTTCCACTAAGTAGGATTTCCTTATTCCTTTGAACCCTAAAATACTCAAATAACATGTAAGATCCACAAGTGTGAAATGTTTGCCATCATCAAAACAAAGGGTGTATTAATGTCCAATTTATCCAACATATTACACTAATGGTGAAAGTAAGTAAAGGAGAACAAACAAGAATGAAAACCTAAATTACCCTAGATAATTAATTCCAATGAGCAAGGAAAAACAAGCTAAAAATGAAAAGTCAAGAAAAGAGAAAACTGCATTGAGGCAAGAAAGACAATGATCTACACTACACTAAGTTAGAAAACTAGGTAAAAGAGCAATTAAAGGCCTAAATTAGCAAGAACTATGCAAGAATAAGGCAATGAACTAACTAAGCAAGTAAAGAGATAACAAATCTAACACTAGCTAAGAAAGAAGGTAATTAGGGTTTTAATGCAATGAAGGGAAGTGTGGACTGTTTGGGGATGCACTTATCAATTAGGCTGGGGTGATAACACATGAACATTATTCTTTCATTTTGATTACCAAACCAAACAACAAGATAGAGGCCAATGAATTTCCCTAAACCACTAACTGGCCATGGATAAGATAGGGTTTGTATAGGGGAACCAGTCCCTGACACCTCGTACCCACGCTTACGAGGCTCAATTAGGTTAGGGTTTAGGTGTAATTCAATTAGAGTCTTAGTCAAGCCTAGGTTTCTAGAATAAGAACTCTTAGGGTAATTAGTGGCTGAGGGTAGTAATGTAAGGTGGAGTGAGGTTTAAGACCTCACATCACCTACACTCTAACCTTGATAAGGCTCCAAGCTAATTGCACTAAATTCTCCTATACTAGCTACTTAGATCTCTCACCTAGGTATAGGTGAATTGATTAACATGTAGGAAGATGAATATCTAACTATAGATCCATTAATTGAACTTAGGATCAATTCACAAAAAGAGCCACATATTAGCAATTTTCCTAGAATCCTAGGTTATTTCAAGCACAAACCACAAAGAAATTCATGAGAAATGAAATAGAAATCGAGAATAATCATTAACAAAAGAAACCATAATGTTTACATATCATTTTCCACCAACATGGTATTAAAGTAACATTTTGATCCCCAAACAGTCCACCTAAGGGGCCTAGCCACTGATGGAACAAGAAAATACAAGAACAAATGAAGAAGAATGAGTATAGGAGTGAAAACCATGATGAGCTCAAATAATACTCCTCCTTCTCCACCTCCTAGTAGCAACAGCTCGAGCACCTCCCTCCAAGGTAGGTAGATGTGTGGATGTATGGTGAAAAGTGGCCAAAAACCCTAGAATATGTGTTTTTGGGGTAAAATATGATGAAATAAAGGTGGAATGGAGTGGGAATGGATGGGAGGTGAAATGGGATCTAAGAGTGGACTACTAGTGGATAACCTCTACTAGTGGATAACCTTAGGCTCGAGTTTCCATCTAAGTATATATAGGTGGTAGGGAAGCACTGTGTCAAGTAGAGGTAAAATGGGAAATGCAGTGGAGAAGTGTTGCTAGGTTTGTATGTAGCACGGTTGTGTTGGGCAACACGACCGTGGTGATTATGGGTAATACGCACGTGGTGGATGAGAATGGGTGAGGTGAAAAATGGATTTTGGTCACAAGAAATTTTGGGGGGTTTGAGTGGTTGGTAGCATAGCCTTGATGGTCACCACAATCGTGGTGAGGCACTAATTAGCATGGTTGTGGTGGTCACCTCAACCATTTTGGCTTAGGAAGGCTCTACTCATCTTGAGGAATATGTCCAATATGTCTTCTCGACGACACAATTGTGTTGCACTGGATGGTCATTCTAGGTCACGTGAGCATAGATGTGTTGTTCTACATGGCCATTTTATTGAACTTTAATCTTCACTGCTTAGCTCTACAGATTTGCTTGGGATAGTAAGGTCATTTTTCTATGGTACCATGATCATGTTGGCTTCTTCAGCAGCACTTTGAGTTTTTTCTTTGTTCATCCTTGGGCTTCTTTTCTTAAATTGACCCTTGGCCACTAGGGGTAGGTTGAGGGAGATTTATACTTCACTTTGGGCCTCTCTAAGGGTAGAGAAACTGTAGGATCATTCTTCTCTCTCTCTTCCATCCAATCATGGTCCAAGTACCTAAAAACATGTGAATAACGTCCATAAGTGCATTTTACATAAATATGCATATTGTGGGGAATAACATGTAATCTAGCAGATATATATGTGATTAAAGTACAATAAGACACAATATGAAGCCCTAAAATAGGGTTGCATCACATTCATGGATAGTGTTATAAGAGTGTGCCAATATTGGGTTATAAATTGTATTAGTTTATTTGCTTGAACCTTATCAAGATTTCATACTTCACTGTAGGGAATGATGTCTTAGACCTATCTAGTTGTTTCTTTTTTACTTTTTCTAGTTACCCTCACCATTGCTATTCTTTATTCTTGGTGTTTATTTTACATTTTACATAGCTAAAGTGCCTTGTTTTTATTGGTTGTGCAATGTGTACAGGTAGCAACACATTTTTTGACCGCTATCTTTCTATTGAATATCTATTCAAAGATCCAGAGATCAGTTGTCAAAATACAAGAAACTGGCATGAGAAAGTAATAGAAGATGTTATGGATAACCTAGGTGCAGGACCATGGCAAGCATGAGGAGAAACCTAAAGCTCTTTATGACACACCACCTCCTCCAATACCCTTTCATTGTAATTTCATTCTAAGAAATTACAAATCATGTATAGCTAGTAGAGTGGATCAGATTCTAGGGCAAGTGTTCTCCATTCCCCAAGCTACAGTGGGGCTTCTTGCCTCATTATATGGAATTGAGAATGAGAACTTGTGCAAGCATATAGATGAATACCCTAAGACTTGTTCTATTTTCCATAGTCCAACAACTATGGGTGATTCAATCTGTCTCACTCTATTCCCATTTTCATTCAAAGAAAATGCTAGAGAGTGGTACCGCTCAAAGACTGATATACTTGGGATTCTATAAAGAATAAGTTCTTGGAGAAGTTTTTTCCAATAGACAAGATCACCCAAATGACATGCATCACTTCTTTTAGTTAGTTGGACCATGAACAGTTGTATGAGAGTTGAGTGAAGTTCCAAAAGCTTTTGAGGGATTGTCCCCACCATGAGGTACCCTTATGGATATTAGTGAAATCCTTATTTTCTATGCCATTTCAATTGATTCAAACAATGGTTGACTAATCATGTGGTGTAACTTTATGGCAAAACCTCTTGAAGAATCTTGGCCTCTATTTCATCACTTGGCTGAAAATTTTATACATTGTGCATCTAGTGCCACAAGTGACTGTGACCAAAATGTTAACATATATCCATCTAATCCATCACCTGGAGTAATAAATGATGCCAATCCTCAGTTGATGAAGATTCTTAGTGATATTGTGAATCAAATGAAGGGTTAGTTATTCAGTCAGTTTATTTCAATCTATTGACTCTCTAGATGAAGAAGTGAAGGCCCTAGAATTTTTTGGCAATAGAAACTCCCAAGACCACATGTTGCAATCCTAAACTACGTCATGGAGACATCATGCCAATTTTTCATGGAAACAACAAGGTGATAATGTGAATGGGAGGCCCTAATAGTAGCAAGGCTAGAAGTATAGTTGAAGGCTCTAAGATTAAGTTCTTTCTACGTTGAGAAGCATACATGAGGTCAAGAAGGATGTGTCAAGCCAAGGTCAAAATATAATATAGTTTGAACAAAATTTGGATTATGTGTCCTTGATTCTTTCTCATCGTGAGGAGGGGAGACTTCCTTCCAGAACTATGGTGAACCCAAACAATATTCGTGGTCCAATGAGGGTCCCCTGAAACACCTATTTCCTGGGACAATTGCAAGTGTAATCTATCTTTAGATACCAAGGCCCTCTTAATTGTCAAGCACCTATACCATTAGAACAACCATACAACTACCAATTACCTCCTCAACCACATACACATCAAGGAGAATTCCATCCATCTCAATAAAAATTGCCACAAGGCAATCCACCTCATCAATAACAACATAAAAGATTGCCTCCTCCACCACAAATACAACAAGATTCCCCTCCTCCCCATGAGAAAGTAAGTGCAGTGACCATGTTAAGGAGTGGAAGAGTCCTTGAGAAGACATGGGGGCAATTTAGTAGTGATTTTGTGATTGATGATCATGTTGATACTACGATACAAGAGAGAGTATTTATTGATAATGGGATACCATACAACTCTACAATGATATAGGTTGTTCCTATTCTAGTTCTATCAGTTGATCTTATTCTTCCCATTGAGTAAGATACAAAATAACTATCATTTATTGATGCCTTGAATGAGCATTCCTCATCTAAGAGGAAGAGGAATTACCCAAAGTGTACATACCATGATTTCAGGCCTCAAATAAAATGATCTTAAAAGGAATTTTGGGCTACTCATATCGCCAAGGTGCACCTCATTTTTAGGTATCTCATGAATATGGATTGTGTAATTAAGCACACTCATCCCACATTAGTACTAGGATGGGTGACATGTCAGAAAGTTGTTCTCAGGATGTGTGTGAGTAAGGACAAAGCACGCAGTGGATGTTAGTGGTGGTCTATGGGACCAGATGTCATTCCTAAAACTCTACTAGAGTCTTGCGAGGTGAAATTGGGTGTTACACCATGTACATTCTTGAGACATTTAAACACATTAAAATTAATACTCCCTTGTTGGATTTCATTAAGAAGATTTGCTCCTATGCTAAGCTACTCAAGGACATGTGTACCTTCCAAAGAAAGTCAGTTGGAAGGATGCCTCAAAAGGTAAATATCATGGAGCAACTTAGTTATATCTTGAAACATGTCAGTCAACCAAGAGGAAGGGCCTAGGTGCCTCCATTATCCCCTTGATACATAGGTGGAAATTGCATCGATCAACCTCTCCTTGATTTAGGCCCTATATGAATTCTTATGCCCCATTGTATTTAACTTATTCCCCATTGTATGTATCTTGATCTTGGCCTGGGATGACTAGATTCGGCCAATTGTGCTCTTCAATTGGATGATTCATTTGTGAAGATTACTATAGGATGAGTAAATGATGTGTTGGTAATTAAAATTGATGATAGCACCTCATCCATCTTTCCCACATATTTCATTGTTCTTGACATGAAAAAGGGCTATATAAATGTTCCTATAATATTGGGAGACCATTTCTCTCCATAGTCAATGTATTCATCCACAATAGAACTAGTACTATGTATGTGACATTCATGCACATGAAAATAAGGTTGAATATCTTCAAGGCATCCACAAAGGTTTAGGTCATAGTATGCATTGAAGAAGACTGCTAGTTTCTTTATTGATTAGATGATATTATTGAAGAATGTTTGTCTACATGGATTGAAATAACCACCAAGGGAAAGAGGCTTGAACTAATAGTTGAATTCCTTGAAGAGGTGGTTGAAATAGTTAAAGAGGATAAAATAGTTGTTGCTAGTAAAAATCTTCCTTCTATTGATTTTAGGCCATTGAGGACCCTCTTATGTTAGAGCTTAAAACCCTTCCTAAAGGGTAGAAATATGCATTTCTTCATCCTAATGACACCCTCTCAAGGATCATTTCTTCTCTTATCTCTCCTAACCAAGAAGATGCATTGATTTTGGTTTTGAAGAAGAACATAGAGGCCATGGAATGGTCTATTGTCGATTTAAAGGGTGTTTACCCATCTATTTGTGCGTGTCAGAATTATTTGGAGGATGATGTGTGCCCGATTTGAGAAATGCAAGAAAGGTTGAATCCAAATCTCATAGAAGTGGTAACACAAGAGATTGTAAAGTTACTTGACATGGGTATCATATACCCCAATTCTGACAGCTATTGGGTGAGTCCCACCCATGTTGTACCCAAGAACGGTGATATCACTATGACCTCTAATGAAACTGGTGAGAAGGTTCCTATAATAGAGCAATCAAAATGGTTCATGTGTGTGGATTATGGAAAACTAAATCCAAAGACTAATAAGGATGATGTTCCTCTCATATCCATTGATCAGATTTTTTAGAGATTTGTCAAATAAAGCTTATATTACTTTCTTTATGGATATGTTGTTTACTCTCAAGTAGTAGTCCACCCTAATGATTGAGAATATATTGCATTTACTTTTCCATTTGGGATATTCTCCCAGAGAAGAATGAATTTGTCTTTGCAATTCCCCTTCTACTTTCCATATATCTATCATGTTCATCTTTCCCAACATGCTATATTTGTCCATTTAGGTGTTCATGAATGACTTTCTAGTTTTCATAAAGTTTTTTGGTGACTTATTACTCCACCTTATTTTCCTTTTAAATAGGTGCATGAAAGTTCAATGTGTCCTTTCTTAGGAGAAGAGTCACTTCATGGTCCAGGAGGGGATAGTTTTAGGCCACCAAGTTTCAAAAGTAGGGATTGGAGTAGATAGAGAAAAAGTTGGGTTGGTATCTAATTTGACCATTCCTTTTATTGTGAGGTATATCTGTTCTTTCTTGGGACATGTAGGATTCTATTGTCAACTGATAAAGGACTTCAGTAAGATTTCCAAACCCTTGTGTCATCTCCTTTAGAAGGATACAAGATTAATTTTGATAACAAGTGCACTGAAGTTTTTGACAATTTGAAGTCAAAATTCATTTCAACACCTATTGTGCAGCCATAAATTTCTTTGTGCCATTTGAGATCATGAATAATGCATCTGATGGAGTGTTGAGGGATATGATGGGACAAATTATTGGCACGGTTCCTCTTGCAATCTATTATGCAAGAAAGATTGTTGATGAAGCCCAAAGGAACTACACAACCTTAGAGAAAGAGTTGGTTTTATTGTGTTTTCTCTTGATAATTTTTGGTCATATGTTCTACAAAACAAAGGGACTATCTACACAACCATACTGATCTCAAGTACCATAGGTAAAGAAAGGATTGAGCTAAGGTTGATAATATGGATGGTTTTGTTGCAAGATTCGATTTGAAAATTGTTGATAATAAATGGTGTGAGAACTTAGTGCCCAAAACCTATCACTCACTGAGACAGCCTATGAATAGATAACCGAAATCAAGGAGATAGTGGCTCATGAACAACTTATTTTGGTTAGATCAACAAAGAAGCCATGGTACAAGAACATAGTTAATTTCTTAGCTAGTGGTAGAATACCAAACACATGGACATGTGAATAGAGGAGGAGTTTGTATGCATTCATAAAGAACTATATGTGGGACCTCTATCTATAAAACTATTTAAGTATATCTCTGACTAGTTCATTGGAATATGTATTACTAAGAATGGGCATCTTGAGATTCTCATGATGTGCCACCTTTGTGCATGTAGAGTTCACTTTGGTGGAAAGTAGACTATTGTTAAAATATAGAAGTATCAACTCTTTTGGCCTAATCTCTTCAAGGATGCCCATGAGTTTTCCAAATCATGATTGCAGTGCCAAAAGACTAGAACAGACTCAAAAAGGTACATGATGCGTCTACTGACTATCTTGGGTGGAAGTATTTGATGTTTATGTATTGACTTCATGGATCATTTGCATCCCTTATTTATCTTTGTCTACGTCTGGTGTCTGTTGACTATGTTTCTAAATGGTTGAGGTCGTGGCTACCAGGACCAAAGATCACAAGGTTGTTTATTGTAAGACTCCTGACCTAGATTTATGCTTGATTGTAATTACTTTGCATAATGAGATGCTTAAACCTTAATCTGATCTTTTGAGATGTCTTAATATCATGTGACAAACTTATATTTTCATTTTGGTCCAAATTTTTTTGATGTTTGAACTACCTTTGTTATATAAGTGCTTGTTGTGGACTAGTTTGCAATTTAACCATAAGTGAGGGTTATCTTGAAAATTTTCACATGTAGAGAATGCTTCTTGTGCTTTAGCAAAATGAGATAGAAGATGATAAAATGGGGTTCCTTGTTTAAATCATGTGTGATGATGTGACATCACATGGTGATTCTAGGGTTTCTAGGGTTTTCTTAGTTGATATAGTGATTGACTTAGGGTTTGATGTTAGGACCCCCTACACCACTTTTGGTGAGGGTAGTGATTGAAACATAAGCTTTGGATTTGTGGTCTCGATCAAGACAACCCATAGGTGAGGATGGTTGAGACAATGTGTCCTCTAGTGTTTTGACCATGCACATATGTGACCTAGGGTTTTGACCTAGACATGTATAAGGATGTGTGTCGATCGAGACAAGTAGTTGGAGGTGTCTCAACTGAGACAAAGGGGCAACTGGCCTAGTTGGTTGAGAAACTTTTGTTGGATAAATATGAACATTTGTATTTTTTCATGTGAGTGGAGGAAGACCATCTCTTTGAAGGGCATGTGTCCCTTGGTGATCTATCTTGTTGACACCTTAAAAGTCTCTTACTTCCCTCCTCCTTTGGGTATATAACCCATCCTCTTCACACATGAGCAATCTTTTTCGGCCCTACACATCTTCTTCTTCCTTTGGATCTTCTTTGGAGCATCAGGAGAAAGAAAGGTCAGATCTGGAAGCTTGGGTGGCCTATCCTTTGTGCATGTTGAAGATCTGGTGCTAGATTGACTCTTTGGTGGTGATTTCTTAGAGATTCTTCTCTTGGTAAGCCATATTCTTCCTTGCATCACATTTTTTTTTTTGAAATCTCCATGATCATCTTCTTCCTCCTTGGTCGTAGATTGTGGACTATCCATAGTGGCCTTCTTGAGAGAAACTCCTCTTCATAAAGGCCTTAGACTATGTTTTGACATGGTGGTAACTAGTGAGAGGATGATATCATCTCTTTCCCCTTTCTTTCCTTGGTTAGGCCTAGGACTATTTTCCCTCTCTCTTTAACTCTCTTGTGATCATGGTTTTCTTCTCCTTATATGTGATCCCTTGGTCGAAATTTGAAGCACGGTTGAAGCTCTTAGAGCTTGAGATCTTGGGAGGTTGTTCCACTTCAAAATAGGCGACTTTCTCCACAACTACTATTGGCTTCTTAAATCTGATTATATGTTGTTGTTCTAGTTCTTAAAACTTTATCTTTTTGTTAGAAAGAATGATAGTAGTTTAGGGTTTAAATCTTGTAGTGTTCTTGAAAGGATTATTCCAGTTATAAACCCTAAATCTATATACTCATTTTTATTGAAAATAGAAGATTTGGGTGTTCCTTGGGATCTTTATTCATGGAACTTGTTACATCTATTTGGTGCATTTTAATAGGAAATATTGGACCTGGTTATTTGCATAGGGATGTTGGTTTTCTCTTTATAAATATAACTATTTGTGTGACCTTCCATGATCATGTTTTAGGGTTGATGAACACATTGGAATAGGGTGATGTTCACCCTATTGACATATGATATTCTTGGTTTGATCAGTTGTCTTGACCTGGTTTTGATTTGTTTTGGTGTTGAGCATAATTCTAACATAGGGTTGAGACATTGCTTGGTCTTCCCTTAGGTCAAAACTATGCATAGATGGTCGTTTCAAACTCAAAAACCCTAAGGGATAGTTGTTGCTTGCTAGTTTGTTCGAGACACAGCATTGTAGGTTGGGTCTGAGCTTGCATGCGTCATGGGAAAGATAAGCCATGCATGTGTTGTGGGACATGAGAGAGAGGTTGCACACATCGCGATCGATACGCTGCATGTGTCGTGACCTTGCACGTGTCCTAGTTGATATGTTGCACGCATTGTGACCTTCCACATGTTGTGGTCGACACGATGTAGGCGTTGGAACATTGTATGCATTATGGGTGATACGCCTGCTGCACGTGTTGCAGGATGTGATGCTATGCGTGAGTGAGCAATGTGATACACCTAGTTATGAGAAGTGATGAGATATATGTGTTATAGAGGGCCGAGACATCTATGTATAGAGAATGGTTGTAACCATGTAAAAGTGTCAAGTTCATGACACTTGAGGTGAAGGGTTGAGACATATACGTTATAGTGGTCATGACATGTGTGTTGAGGGTGGTTGAGACCCATGTGTCATGAGTGGTTGAGAGACCTATACACATACATGCACATAATCAATACATAGTGCAATAGTTTACATAAGGTGATGTAATTAAGGATGGCTAATCATAAATGATAGTGCTTAACCCTAGTGTTCTCCAACATTGTGGGATGATGGTAGAATTAGGGTTTAGTGGTTAAGGGCCAAAATCAAACCCTAATCAGATACATATGAATCCTAACTCTAATCTTGTGATAATATAATGTATGCATTCATATTACTCAAAAGTATTTGTTATGTGATTATGTTTTCTCTCTCCTACATGTATAACACTAACTTGCATGTGAGATGAATATCATAGCTATGAGTATGCTATGTTGATCCTTATGTAATACAGGGTGGTGATTATGAGTAATGTTGAGATATATTGTGATATTGAAAGTGAAAGAGTTGTAGGAATTGGTTTATTGACCTAGAAAGTGCTTTGTGCATAAATTGAGGGATCGATATCCCATAGTAATGTGATGATGAGACAAGTTCTCACTTTATACATTTTATATCTTCTGGAGTTGTATTTTATCCTTAATGTTGTAGAGTTTGTTTACGGTTAATATGTCGTAACTTGATTGATGCATTAAAATATGCCCAATTGGAATATCTAATCAAGTGAAACCCTAATCATGTAGTTTCCATGTGCCATAAATCCATCTTCAGTATCAGTATCTAGCTGGATGGTGGAACGAGTAACTCCTACAGGAAACTCAGAGTGCATATTATAGAATATGTAGGGTATCAGTAGAGGTAACTCCCTATATCCTTGAATTTTTGTTCTAAGTGGTATAATACCTTGTTATAGAATGACCAAGTATGGGTTTGATCTCTAGTGTTGTGCCAGGTACCAAGGCAGACCAGTTTGTTTACAATGCCATAGAATTGACTAAGAGTTGTTGTCTCTATAGGACTTTAGATTTGACTATAAGTTGTTGTCTAGTAGTTTGATTGTTATGTCATTGCATTACAACCTTGAAGTGACCAAGTAGTGTGGTGATGTTCATGGAGTCCAACTCTTCAATTGATCTTATATGGTACTAATTTCAACTAAGAAGTGGCCGGTTGTATTTGAGTGGTACATCTCAAATCCTCAGGTCATAATAATAAAAGTGAAAATACAGCCATCTAGTATATTTGTCAACAATCAATACAAATCACATTGGATGACCCCATGCCTTATTTCTTGTACGGTTTAGTTTATAACAATTATACATGTTCTTCATATTCCTTTTAAAAAAAATTGTTCTTTTGCTCAATTGCAAGTACCTAAACTACTTAACCAGTATTTACTGCTTTACTTATCTGCTCTAGTATCTTGTCATGCTTAGAATAGATGTTGGCAAAGAGTTATATATCTCATTGGGATGTTGGTTTCACTGTGTGGGTTCTACAACTTTTTAGGTGGTCATGGATGAGGAGGTCGAGGTTGTGGTGCAGGTGCATAGCAGTAGGGAGATTACTAGCTATCAGAAGGTTGGATATGCTACTAGTTAGAATCTTATAGTACAGTCCTATGTGTCGTCCATGTACTCTCAGGTCTTTGAGGATATTTTGTTGTTTTATATATTGACAAGTAGATTTTGGCTTTGGGCCATGATTGTATAGTAATGACATGTACAGATAAACAAGTTGTGAAATATAACAGTTCTTGTTAGCATGTGAACATATCATGTAGCATATTTTGATATAAATAAAATACATATGGCCTGTGTTGAAGGCTTGTTTATTAAATACTTCTGCTTGAGATATTACCTTGCAAATGGTTTATTTTACCCTATTTTGAGGTAATATTGTTGTTAGTGATAATTCCACATTTTGTTTTGAGTAATCTCGCTTTATGTGGCGAAGGGCATCACATTTATGATTTTGTGAATTTAGACATATTCAACTGTTTTGGAGTGTGAGACATATAATTAGTGATGAGGGTAGCCAATTCATCCATAGAGCATTCTAAATATGACTCAAATGGCACGGTGTAAATAATTAAGTAGCCACCCTGTGTCACCTATAAACCTAGTGGGAAAGTGGATCTTTCCAATCAAGAGATCAAGATTATTCTTGAGAAGACACTCAAACCAAGCTATAAGGATTAGTCAGTCTATATTAATGAAGTTGTGTGGGCATATAGAGCATCATATGAATCCTTGATTGGAACCACTTAATTCAAGCTTATTTCCAGTAAAAATTTCCACCTTCGTATGTAGCTGCAACACAAAGTCCTTTGGGCATTGAGATCTATTGATGTGAATATGGACATGGATAGGATCCAAAAAAATAGTTGAATGAACTTAAAGAATTAATATATGAATCATACAAGATGTCTAAGAACTATAGGGAGAGAATGCAATTTTTCCATGACAATCTATTCTATAGGAATACATTTGGACCCACTCAATATGTTTGATCTACAACTCGTGTATGAAGTTCTTTATGGGCAAGATAAGGCCAAGATGGGAATGTCCATATAGAGTAAAGCATGTATATTGGTCAGTTTCTATTGTGATCTAAGAGAAGGAAGGAAGTAATGAACTCATTGTGAATGGAGAAAGACTGAAGCTAACTGTGGAAGTTGGGCCTGATAGGGCGTATCAAAGTTTTGACATATTGATATTGATTGAGGTGCACCCAAGGGATGAATAATAATCCTTGAATGCCAATGGAAAGGTCATATATTATGACAAGGTAGTTAGTGGTTATACAAAGTCTAATTGGAGTAAGGAATTACACACCTTGATAAAGGTGAAAAACTTAGCAATAGTGGGAGGCAACCCACCCGATTTGCAAGATTTCAACCCACACCTTGAATTTTAGTCATACATTTTATTTTTATGCTTTTCTCAAAACACATAGACCTTAGATTTTGGTAGTTTTTTTTTTATACTTTGTAGAAAGAATAGGAATTCTATCAAATGAATGATCTTCAATGTGTCAAGTTTACTTGAATTAAATTGAAAGTTGAGATTGCTTGAGAATTGAACTAAAAAGTTGTTGAAAACCCCTCTAAATAGTTGTCCTCCAATAGAGAGTTTGTGGTGATCAACAATATTACTTGTAAAAATTTGACTGAAATAAAGAGTTGATAAGAATGATCTTTCCACCCGTAATGATGTGTGCCTCTAGGCAGGAATGGTTGTGGTACTTATTACCAGATATTAGTCAGATAAAGAAAACAGGAGGTGTGGAGAATGGTCATTCTACCTAGAATCATCGTGGTGCATCTACGATGGAATGATCGTTCCAATTAGGCAAAAGTGGTGACCTTAAGATAGAACATCGGTGGTACTTCAGAACAGTCGTGTCTAGAAGAAGTGTTTTCCAATAAATAAGAAGAAGAGAAGGGGTCCACCACGACCTTTCTACTTAGGACGGTTGTGGTTTTGCAACCCTAGAATGATTGTTCTACCCCTAGTAGTCATTTTTGGCTCCACAACTTAAGTTATGTTATGAGAAAGGAATCATCATGAACCCCTCCCGCATTTCCACCCACAACATGCCCATTCCATGTTGTTGTTCCACCATGTAAGATTCCAAGTAACCTTGAATTGGAATTTTCCTCCTATAAAAAATGGAAGGGTTTGGGAAGAAGGTGGAAGAGGGATTGAAGGTAATGATGACAAACACCTCCCCTTTAAAAATGCATCCAATCCATTTCTACCCTCTCATAAGCCATCACTCTCTCTGTCCCACACTATCACCACCTCAAACTGAAGTTCCTCCCATTGCACCTCCTTGTACAATGATGATACCACTTCCAATTCCAACTACTGTGGATTCTAAGAAGGATTTCGAAAATATAGTTGATCAATTGATGTTTAGGTCCAATGTTGAGACCAAATGTGAAACAAGAAATCTACTCCATCTACATCATGTATCTAACCTCAATCCACATTGGTAATGGCATCAAGGTGATCCTCATCGTCTCTTCTGCCTCAACCCCCTTGGTGACACAAGGGATGAGCTCCACCTCCTCAATGATTTATCTATAGCTCATACCACCAATAGAAATAATATGGTTGATGAGTGAAGAAGAGGATGAATGGAATGATACCTCTAAAAGGAGAAAACACAAAAAATCTCTCAACTAGATACAGTTTGTAGAATTATGAGGTGGAAAATGAATATGATGAGGGTGAGGAAAATTAAGTGGAGGATGAGACACTAGCCATGGTGCCTCAAGTGGAGGCAAATTGTATGGAGTATAAGGGAAAGGATACTGAAGGTACACTCTTGGGCCAAGGACTGAGAAGATGAGGAGAACCATAGCCTAAGAAGGATTTTTGGTTACTCCACCAAGAGTGCATGATGGAGAAAGTCATTTCCACCCAATATGCTTGCATTCTACAATGCAAGACACAAATCAAGATTTTGATAACCTTTTAGTGGAAAGTGGCTTGAGAAAGCTAATCACATATTCAAAAAGAATCCTATGTGGATATTACCCAAGAGTTTTTTAGTACATGAGATAAAGTAAAGTACAAGGGGGAGGAATCCATCAGGTTTATGCTAGGAATGTACCTATCTTAATAACCTCCCAATTGAACAAAATGTTTGTCCATACTCTTGAAATTCCCCAAATACTGATAATAGATAGACATTAAAGGAAATGAATATGGTACAGTGCACGAGTATGGGAATAGCTTAGTGGACAAGATACCTTCTTTCCAAGAAAATCAATGACCAATAGGATGTCAAATCATGCACTCAGATACATTCACAATGTCTTTGCCAATACAATCATTGTTGGACATGATAAGGGATTATATTTGCAAAAGGATGTGTTTGTGATTAGCCAAATGATGAAAGATAGATGCATAAATTTTAGGTGTTTATGATTGGTCACATGAAATCAATCTCCGTAGAGATACCATTTTTCATGAAAGGCATTGTCACATCGATTACACTAGCTTTTTATTACAAGTTGAGCAGCCTTACCAAGGCCAAAGTGTCCAAGTACCTTGTTTTATTTTATCTCTCAAGGTCACAAATGATTTATTTGAGAAATTAAAATATCTACTACAACCTCAACTATGATATCCCTAATTTTACACCAGGATTGCATTACCACATAACCATTCTTTATTTGCATATGGGACAAGTCCTAAATGTTAGAGATCTAATAGGACAGTGGGAGGAAGAACACCCTAGAGACAACTACAAGGACCAATGGCAGAGGATTTACTTAAGGTTGAGGGACATATATATTTAATTCAAAAATAGTAACATTAGTAGGTAGCACACATTGTGTTACAAGATGGAGAGATAGAATATGTACAACAACCTCCAAAAAATGCATATGATATGTCTTCCATTGTGACACATATAGAGGTAATTCATAGTATGAAGTGGATAATGTGGTTGGACCATCAAGAAATGCACCATCACAAAAATGACATGTAATCTTATCAACATGCACATGCATAGAAGAACCCGCAGTGAGTAGACAGCTATTGGAGCATCTTGTAGGGATACTCTTATACATACATGCCTCCACAAGAAGACTATTGGGCCCACAATATTAGTATCCCCCACACACCCAAGACAATCCACTTCTGCAATGATCACTCCCATATCATTCCAAGCCTAGTTTCATGATGAGAATAGAATAGTTCAAAAGCTTAAGGTGGTAGGGCGGTACACCTTATCCTTTATTCCCTTGATTCAATCTAGATTTTGTTGGAAAACATTGATAATGATTAAAAAAATTCCCTGCATGTATCCATTTTATTCTTCTTGCTTTGCATTGCATACATTGCATGTCATGTAGTTTCATTTCCTTGCATTTTTAGTGATTGTTCAAAAAAACGGAATTTATGCCATATCGTTCTCATACATTGCATTGGATGTAGTTTCTACTAATTTTTGTGTAATCTTAGTTAGTGTTTATATTCCATGTTTCTATGCTTAGTACTTAATTATTATGTTAATGTAGCCATTTTGGTGCAATTTTGCAAAATCTGCCAAGTCTTGAATATATTGCCCTAAAAGGAGCTTTGACCTAACCTCTAGTTATTTGAATTGAATTGAATGATTCTTGGCAAATGTATTCATATTTAATAGGTTTATTTCTATATAATATAACCTTTTGACTTTATACATCTGTTCCACCTCTCATAAAATTTGAAGTGACTGGTTGTAACACAATCTTGGCATAGATTCTTAGGGTTTATTCAAATCTTGTAAGAAAAGTGTGATTTATCATATTTTCTCATTCATCATGGTTTTTTCATGGTTGGTTAAGAATGTTGTAATAAAAAAATTTGTCATATGCCTTATTTGGAAGTCCACTCTTCATCCACTTTCTTTCACCACTTCATACTCTATGTCTTATTAAAATAAAATCACAACAACATCAAGCTTTGGCCACCCCCCCCCCAAATCTTGGGTGTCCAAGCATTTCTCCACTCTGCTTCCTCCTACCACCCTACACTCCTATCTACATAAAGGATTAACAAAAAGAATTGAAAAAAAATAAAGGATTGGACACCCCAAGCTTTCTTTTTGGGGAGGTGGCCAAGGCTTGACATTCTCTTGGATTAACAAAAGAAAATTTGCAAAAATAAAATAAATTGTTCCAATGTAATAACATGAAAATAAGAAAAAAGATGAGTTCTCCTACATAATGGCACTCCAAACTCCTTCTTCAAACTCTTTCTTCTCTTGGTATACCTACAAGGGGATAGGAAACAACAACCACAGCCCCTCATGCACCCATATATATCCCATGGGCCAAGTACTATGTATGCATATATAAGATTGAATGATCACAAGTGAAACGGCATTTGTAACGACCCCCTCCCCTGTTATCCCCTATTTAGGCAGAACGAGAGGGCAAGGGTCTTTATAAATTATACAGGACTGTAGGTTTATCAAATAACCATAAATAATTAATGGATTTCACTAACTTGGCAAGAGTTTGGTACAAGATGAAATATAAGTTTTCCAATATGGATAAAAAATATGGATTTCTAAAGTTTACCATATGAAGTACAACCATCTAACTATATCCTCCAGGAGTTATATTAAATGTATTTGTTTGATGCCTTCTTCTATGGGTGTCCATCTTTCACCATAATAATAGTTGATTATCCTAAAATGTTGACAAACAAAACATGTAGCCAATATAACAAGTTATATTGGTATGTGGGGGAAACAAAAGATTGCATCTAAGTGTAACAACCTAATCACAATAATTATTGTTACATAATCACAATTATCATTTTCTTCATAACTTCTCAACCCATTTTTACTTAACCTTTGGGATACCCTTTCAGGGTCATGTCCCTGTAGTGGATGAAAAGGCCACCTTCTTGATTTGGAGCCCATGTTCCATGTTGGTCTTCCCAATCTGGGGCCTGACCTCATATGACCTTCTCAATATGGAGCCTAGTTTGATTTCATGTTACCTTCCCAATCTGGGGCCTGGTCTGACCTCATATGACCTTCCCCATCTGGGGCCTGATCTTTAGTCATCGCCATGACTTTTCACTTCCTTCCATTCAAACCTCTAGAGTTGGTATGTTGGGTTCAAGAAAATTATAAGCATACTTTGTGATAGACATAGTCACTTATAGATTTCAGGAAATAAAATTCATCCAAGCATTTAATTTCAAGCAATCCGCAAAACCTCAGAAAAACACTATGAAACTAAGTAGTTATTCATATACGTAACCACATATGTTGATTAGAAGTTCTAGAATTCCAAGAAAGATAAATCAATTAATCAACCAAGAAAGGTTATCCTAAAAGTTAAAGCAATACACCCATGTATTATTATTTTATCCAAATCATCATTAAGACTAACTTGGATATCAAGTTAGGGTTTCTAGGTCAACTCTAGGGTTTTATTAGGGTTTTGGCTCTCCAAACCCTAATTTCCATTTTTTGTGTTCTTCAGGGTTACAAACCCTAATTCATTATTAACTACACTTTTATTCTAAAAGAAACCCAAATTATCCAAAACATGGGTTTCTAAGTTCACATAACTTTCAAGTTGCTCTTTTTATTCATAAAAGATCAGTATTTTATCATCAATATCCAAAACATGGGTTTCTAAGTTCACATAACTTTCAAGTTGCTCTTATTATTCATAAAAGATCAGTCTTTTATCATCAACAACAGCTAGACACATTAGAATCATCAAAACTAAAAACTTAGGGTTCTTGTGCATTTAACACACTAAAGATGCTATTTTAGGTACTTTTCGAATTGAAAGAAGATCTAGGCATTGTGTGTATTTTTATTGGACTCATTGCATTCTCTTGATCATTTTCATATATAATTTTCCTTGATCCAAGTTAAAAACAATTACTTATGATTTTTACAACATTAGCATATATTGGCCAGTTACGCGTTGCCACGTCAGTAAAAAGATTATTTTTTGTATTAGTAGGGTCATTGGGTCTTATAGGGAGAAAAAGAACCTCATGCACCTACACTTTACATGTGCATGCTAGGTCATATTGGTCATTTTGTTTTGTTTTACCTCTAACCTCACGATGGCAGCGACACACCAACCCTATGCGGACGTATGGCAACTAGTCCTCTCACCATCCCAGGCCATGAGGCCCAAGGAGGTCGGGAAAGCTTCCTCCTATCGATGTCGGCCCCAAGTTGATGTCTCGCACGGCCAGATATGGCTAAGAGTAGAGGGAATTGGGTTCCTATTGGTCATGTGTTGTAGTAGATCAAAGCACAAGAAGGGTGGTCATGGGTCTTACCTTGGTCTCCAAAAGCAACGAGATGACTTCAAAAGATTTCTGGAGTTCCTCTGCCTTCTGACCATGCTCCAGAACTTGATTGGAGCATGCCCACACTTGATCCATCATGAAGATGACCAAGTGATACCATCTGAGCTCTTCAACTAACCTTGGGTTATGTACCTCATAGGAGGGGTTCTTTTGGTTCTATTCTCCTATTTGATGATCTCCCATGCTTATATAGGCTATGGAGTTGTAAGGGGATAGGAAAAAGATGGGTAGTGTTTTAGGGATATCAGTGAAGGAAAAGGAAAGGCTAAAAGTTTTTCTCTTCTTTTTAAAATAAAACTCTAATGTGGAAAATATTTATATCTCCCTATCCATAACTCAACTTCCTCTCAAAACTTCCAAAAAGCTTACAAAAGATTTTACCTTTTTCTTTCCAAATCATTGAATCCAAGTTAAACAATTAATTGGTCCAAACTTGTCTCTTTAGCAAATTTTAAATCACTACTCATTTAATTTCTTAGATCACCACACATCCTAGAAAGTTATGGTTTTTCTATCATAGTCTTTTAATGGGATTGTCTTCCAATAAAATTAACTTGGATATTTATTATGGGAACAAAAAACCTCATCTTCCTATTTTGTTTTACAAGGACCAATATGTAAACTCTTGATTAAACAACATATATCTCTCTCTCCTTTTATCAATTTAATCCCACTTTTGGAATAAATTTCATAATGATTTTTATCGAAACATGGGCAAGGTTTGAAACCAAAACTGAAAAAGAAAATATGTTTTTCTTAACATGCAAGTCTTCCTCTTATTAGGCATATTTTAAGCATTAAAACACATCCTTTTCTCTTTCTTTCTTTTCTATTTCTTTATTTTGGCTATTAATTCTCTTTAGAACCCATGTTCAAATGAAAACTAATTAATAGTGGCCATGTATGCCACTTTCTAGAGAATTCTACATAATTATCACAAGTACAACACTTATTATCCATTATCTTTTTCCTTTTTCTCAATATTGTATTTTCTTCTTTTCCTTTTCCTTTATTTCCAGTATTGAATCAAAAAAAAAGTAAGAAACCATGAAATTCTTAGCAAATGGAATTTTGCAAGGGAAAACCATTCTTTTTAAATCAAAACTTACAAATGCCGAAGTGTCCCATTTATTTAAATATTTGCATTTACATTATACAATTACATGGCAAAAACTAGGTTATAACAACATTTCTATTGTTTTGAATGATTCTTGAATTGAAATAGTTTTACCCAGAGCTTTTACCATATCACATTGCATGCATGATTTTTGATACCCTCCATAGAAATTTATGGATTTTATACTTTTATTACATGTGGTTAGTGAAAGTGGCAAGGACATAAGTGTAAATATGTATTTAGTCATTTTGAGATTATCTGGTTAATAAACATCCTCATGGGTGCATTTGCCATTTCTTAATTAGAAGGAGAAAATTGGATTGGAGTATATTTAAGGGCAAGCATATTTTAACATTATAGTGGTGATATTCACTTAACTACATATTCATCTAGTGTCAAATTTATCATTATTCTTGTCAACACATTCATAATGCATGCTTATTTTTCAATAAACTAACTTTTATTTCAAATGTGCTTATGGATGCTTTTTTCATCTTTTGTAGTACCTTGAGAACTAATTATGAAGGGGGATAAGGAAGTAGATCCAAGGATTTCCCCAATAATGAAGAATCTCAAATTGGTGCCAAGATGACCCTCAACCTACCCTAGGTGTCCAAGAGCCATAGAGAATAAATGTGCTTGATAACACCCAAAATTAGGCATTTATGCTATGTATTTATTTATGGTTTTGTGTCAATATAGCCTTAATATGCCCAAAATAACCCTAAGACTCTTATATTTCTATAATCTATATCTTTTCACAGATAGAGTTACTCAACTAGCCAATTTAGGGACTTTCAGGAACCTAACTCAAGAAGACATCAATTGTCCAGATTCTACCCCACAAGCGTCGTATTATGTACACCAGCCAACCGCATCTGTATCAACTGTGATAGTGCTCTCGACCGTGACAGTGATTATTTCTAACCCCCACAATGGTCTCAATTGTCACTTCGATAAATACCCACCCCCTGCCAACGAGGCAGGGGTTTGTTGTTCTATCTGTTCGGTTTCAACAGGCAGTTCACAGAACTCTGTGGGAGTGCTCCAAGATCCCAAAGGATCAAAGAACACACCCTATGTACATCCCTACATGTCTCCAACCACCTATCTAGAATAATATTCACTAAATAAAATCAAGTACCAGTAAGCGACAAGAGGCCTTGATGATGGTCACGTCAGTCGAGCCAAATCTGCCTTGCTTCGCTGACATTTGTAACTACCTATCCTACAAACAATTACCCCCAAGATAACTAATACTCTGAAGAAGAAATTTTTCTTTGATCTAAAGAATTATTATTGGGGTGACCCCTTGTTTTTTAAGAGATGTTCCAACAATTTATATCGGCATTTTGTGCCATAAGAAGAGGTGTCATGAATCCTCAAGGAATGCCATTCCTCACCGTATGGAGGTCACCATGAAGGTGAAATGACCATGGCTAAGGTCCTACATTTGGGCTTTTATTGTTCGACACTCTTCAAGGATGACATGTCTTTTGTCAAGTCTTTTATAGAATTCCATCTGGCCAGAAATATTACAAAAGGAAAAGAGATTTCTATGTCTGACTAGGTGGAAGTATAGATCTTTGCTGTCTGGGGAGTGGATTATATGGGACCCTTCCCCTCCTCTAGAGGCAACAAGTACATTCTGGTTGTAGTGGACTATGTTTCCAAGTGGGTAGAAGTTGTCGCAACTCCCACTTATGACTCCAAGGTAGTTGTGAGATTGTTTGAGAAGACCATTTTTCCTAGATTCGGGGTTCCACACACTGTCATTACTAGGGAGGGGTCCCATTTCATAGAAAAATAGTTTGAAGCATTATTGAAGGAGTACGAGGTCCACAATAAGGTCACCACACCATACCACCCACAGATGTCAGGATAGGTTGAAGTATCAAAGCGACAGATTAAGCAAATATTGGAAAAGACCATTGGCAGGACCCACAAGGAGTGGTTCATGAAACTAGATGATGCCCTTTGGGCATATAGAACTTCTTACAAAACACCGATAGGGACCACCCCCTACTGACTCATCTATGGAAATTTGTTCCATCATCCTATTGAACTGAAGCACAGGGCCCTTTGGGCCATCAAGTTCCTAAATATGGATTTGGATCGGGATGGAAAGAAAAAATATGTAAAGCTTCATGAGCTTGAGGAACCGAGGCTACATGACTATGAGAATGTCTACATCTACAAGAAAATAAAGATGGTGTGGCATGATGCCCACATCAAGTACAAGGATGTTTCTGAAGGAGACAAGGTTCTGCTATTCAATTTAAGAATCAAGCTTGCTCGAGGAATCTCAAATCTAGATGGCATGGCCCTTTATCTGTTATCAAAATCTACCCATCTATGGTAATGGAGATTACCAATGAAAAGACTGATAATTTTAAGGTGACTGGGCACAGAGTCAAAACATAATATGAAGATGAAGCTTTTGTAAGAAGATCTGAACTGGAGTTAGAAGATCCACAACTAGTAATAGCTAAAGAGACATGAGAAGCAAGAAATGAGAGTCAAATTGAAGACTTTAAATTAGCGATTCTTGGGAGGCAACCCAAGGATTTACTACTTTTGTATGTTTTGTAATGCTTCCAAACTTTTTCACTAAGTTTAAACTGTGTACATATTGGTGAATCTAAACTTTGAACATCTTTGTTTTAAGCAATTTTGAATTTCCCTACAATAGATAGTCAATTTTGAAACTTCGTCTTTGTTGTTATGATTTCATTTGCTTTAATATGAGTACATGTGTTGTTTAAATTCAAAACCTGAATAATTTCTCTTAACATTCCTTGTTTCAATTGAAATACACTTGTTTGTGTCTTGATCGTGACACCAGTCGTGGTCAAGACAACCATTTTGTGGGTCTAATGGTACGGTCGCAAAGCCCATCGCGGTCCCTATGCGTTCACGATTGTGACATGCATTGCAGTCAAGATAGTTGTCTCGGTCATGCCACCCTTCATATATGAAAGAGGGAAGTTTCGTAACAGTGATTCCCTTTTTCCCTCTCTCTTTCGCTCATACTACCACTCTGAAGGAACCTAGCAAGGAAGCACTAAGAGATCATGGAGTGATCGACACAGAAGCAAGATCCCAAGAAGATGATTGTGGAGACCACATCAATGATGAGCACCCGACATACTCACTATTGACTCACTATTCTCTCCTTCCTCCTTCGTCATATCCCTCTCTAGCTCTAAAAAGGTACCCATGCTCACTTTTCTCTTTCTGGAGCAACTTTTTCTGATTCGCACCTTCTTACTTTCTTATTCTTATCTCTCATATTGTTTTTCTCTAATCCTACCTTCTGATTGTCATCCTCCATCTTGGTTTTTCACCCTAAACCCTACGCTAAACCTTTCAGCTTCTCGCACTTTGGTTGTGGTCATGATTCACGTGGTTTCAACCCTGACATGCACACATACAACAAACCCTTTTCCTTCATATCCCCTCTGTCTCTCCCATCTGATGTTGCGATCGCAACTGTGGTCTCAGTCAGATCAGTCATCTCGGTCATGACATGCCCGGTTTCCTTTTCTATTTCTAACCCATCTCGACCATGGCATTCATCATGGTCGCAACAATCGTCACGATCGCGACAGACCTTTTGGACGGGCCACCATCTTGGTCGTGACACGCTAGCATAGTTACTTAGGTTTGCCCCCCTATTATCCAACTAAATGATCACATACCTTTTTCGTTCTTTCCCTCTTCCATTTTCCATCCACATATACCACTGATCCATCATTCGATTCACCTAATTCCCCCTGGCTCCGTCAATGCGCTGCGGTCGCAACAGCTATTTCGATCGTTTAGGTCACAATAGTCGTCTCGGTCGCGACATATCCTTGCTCTTTTTAAAGTTTCTGATTTGTCTTGATTGCAACAATTTTCGCAGTTGTGACACATTTTATGACTTCTTAGTCACGATAGTAGCATGTCTCTATCTCTGTTTTGACCAATACACTAAGAACAATGAAGTAACAAATGTATACTTGAATAGTTATTACTATTATATGCAATATTGGCTATTTAAATACATCACAAACCCATATCATCAAAAATTGTAGAATATCAACTTCCACAACTGACACTTTTACCAAGAAGGCAACCTCTCTGAAGGGGAGGGAAGAATCCCTTGAAAAACTTACCAAGGAACTAAACGGCCACACCGACTTGTCCCAAAAAAAGAAACTCTACTTTGAGCTGATAAAGAAGAAGTATGAATATATTTTGGACCATAGGATGCCAAATGAATCTGAGGAGTCCTAAGGGACTACATGGACAGAAACTTCTGAGTATATGTCATTTGAGGAAGAACCCTAAGCAAAGGGTAAATGCAAGGTGCAGGACAAGGATGCTAAAGAAATCAAGTAGAGGAAGCTGGCAGTTGAGGTCAACTCAAAGACCCCAAGACAAGAGGCAAACTCTGGCATGGCAAGGAAGGAAGTGCAAGAAACATCAACCAATAAACTGACAACATCCACACTAAGAGACTAGATGCATCAGTCACACTTCGACATGATCATGAAGACTAAGAGTTTTAAGCCAACACAATACTTGGATGTCAAAGACTTCAAGAAGATGGGGATCTACAATGTAGAAATGAAATTTCTAGAAGGGACCAACATGCGCATTCTCTGTATGACTGAGGTCCCATCTTTGACAGAATTCACCCTTGAGTTCATGTCATCACTAGAAAAAATTTCTATCAGTTACTTGAACACAAGAAATTTGGGGGAGAGTTCAAACTTGAGGTGAGGATAGGAGGTCGAGATCATAAGATCACTGAGGCTATTCTGAACACGATCTTCACCAAGACAATAGAAGAAGCTCGGGTCTGATTGGATGTGCCCGGTGAAAAGGAAACAGTGGGCTACAGAAGACATAGAATGTGGGAGGAACTCACAGGGGAACTTGTGCATAGTCTGAAGAACTCCAAAGCAACACTCACCACTTATTGCTTTATCAGGATAATGCAGAAGATAACAGCAAACATAATCTTCACAAGATATGAAATCGAGGGGTGTCTAAATGAGACGTGTTCCTAATCTAGTCTATGATTAATAAGAAATAGGCGAATATTGGAAAAATGTTGATAGACAGATTGTCATCTGATGTGGGATCAGAAGCAAAGAAGACTAAAGAATTCTGCATGGGAAGCCACATAATGCTCATCGCATATAATTTCTTAGGAATTGAGAAAATGTAGAGATATAAGCCGACCAAGGGACATTATAAGATAGATATCAAGTCCTTCATAAACATTAGAATTTTGGAATAGAAGGGCAACAAATTATTCTACAAATAAAACTTCTCCAAGCTACTATTACCCCTCCCTCAGATGGCGTATTAAGACGCCCACAAGTTGCGGCCAAGTAAAGAAGACTAAGAGGAGCTGTGGATTTTGTATCACCAGCAAGAGTTGAACTTGAACCTAAGCAGCCTAAGCTAGAGAAGAGAAAGAAGCTGGTGACCCGACAACATAAAGTGGAGGTAGTATCTAAAGCTCAATCCTCTCAACATCACATCAGAAGGATAGAAGCTACCAAACCCATATTATTAGAGTGTGAACAGCGCCATGATGACGATGGGTTCTTCAATACACCTCCATTTCCTCTTGTTACAACAAAGACACCATAGGCAGCTATTACCGATACATCTGACAAGCAAAGTGCCCATGTAATTGTGCCAAAAAATGTCATAAAAGCAGCTCAAGATCAGCCCACCCATGCAATCAACCCAGAGCAACCTGAAACATCAAAAGTCGAATGAGCAACAAACGACGTGGAAGAAGAACATGTACAGTGGATGCTAGAAAGATGACCAGAAAGCATCCCTGAACCAGAAACAATGATGTTGATAGGTGAACGAAAACAACTATCAACATTCAGTGATGTTTTAGGGCATCTATTCTATGTCGTGAGAGTGCAAGTGCAAAACAGTTCTAAATCCAATTTGCATATAAATTCTAGAATGCATGTGTTAACTATGTATGTACAAGGCTTAGATGCAAGAATTGTGCCTCTCCCTCACTTCATGCAAGAAGTCATCAGCAATCAAGAAAAGATGATGGAATCTATCAAAACAATGACAGAAGAGATGACTGATCTTCAAAAAGAGAGGGAGATAATACGAGCTGAAAAGGAGATTTTGCAAAAAGTGTATGAATGAGTTATGCAAGATCTACAAAAAGAAAACAAATAGCTAGAGGAAGATCAGAAGAAGATGGAAGTCAAACACCAGGAACTAGAAGAGTGGCGAGCTAGAAAGGGGTCTAGGTGCATGACAAGCCCCTCCCCTTCTCAAGCCCTTCCAACGCTGATGACCAAGATGATGAAGCAGCAGGTGTGACACCATCAAATAAGGAAGAAAGCAATAATGTGCATAGACATCAGCCAGAGGGTGCTACCAAGGATAAGGAACAACCATCCCCCAAGGAATCAGAAGTAGATAAAGGCCTCAACAACAACAACGACATGCATGGGCTTGACTTAAATGTTCAAACAATTGAGATTAAAGAAAATATCATAGAAAAACCTATAGGAACTACAATTGACAAGGATGATACAGGTGCAAAGATATCATCCTCCTTAGACACAGAAACAATCACCAAGTTCCTAGAAGGTATAGATTCCAATTTGAACATTGATGACTACCTCCTACATCAACCTATCCAGAATGAGCTCAACGACATTATATATGATGGTAAAATGGTAGCCACATTAGTAGAACTCAACAAAGCAGTGGTTGAGTCACGGTCAGTGGCAAATCAACTAATAGAAGAGTTCGTTAAAGTAATTACTAATAATAATAATATGCAAGAAGAGGCAAGTGAGAAGAAGATTACTGAAGACCCTGCCTCCACTTCTATTGCACCAGTCGCAAATACACATTAGGATGACGAAGGAACCTTAGATGATGATGATGAAGGTGGTATAAACTCCTTCTTTGTTGATGCGCTTGAAAGGGGACTGAGTCCACCAGTTGAGGAAATAAGAGTAGCAGTCGCATCCCCTCTTTCCTACAAATTTTCTGAAATGGATATGTCAACACTCTCCAATATTACATGTAGAGATGTCCATGTCTTGGCAGACATATTAGATGGCAACCTGCCAAACATAGACACCCTCTATCACAACAAAGGGAGATCTCTGAATAGAGGGCACTTCATGAGAATAATTATAAAATTAGAAGGGGTGCATAAAAGGCTATTCAAGGTGCTTTGTGCTACACTTCTGGAAGAAATTCTGCATCTTGATAAAATACAACTTATTTTCAATGGTACAACTCATATGGCAAGAATGTTGTATGAAGAGGGTTATCAATCTAAAATTGAGAAAGAAATGCAGGTTGCAGTCATGAGGGAAGAAACTAAGTTCATCTCCTTGTCAATCCGAACTGTAAAGCATTGGGTGATGATTGTCATAGACTTGTATGATAGGCGTACGATCATCTACAATGGTTGTGCCAGTGAGCTACTAAGCACCTCGATGATCTTCAGAAACCAAGAGGTGCATGACATCCTGAAGGTACCCCTTCATCTCCAACAGGCTATCTAGTTAGCAAGAAATTGACACAAACCTAACTGGAAGAATTTCTCTATAACCACCAAAGTCCCTCAAGAGGAGCCAAGCTCAGGAGATTGTGCCTTTGTAGTGCTAAGAATGATTGAAGCTATAAACAAAGGTGTTCCTTTAGAAGACTTGCATGGCTTGCGGGGTACCTATACCATGGAAGTTATCAACGGTTGGCGATTCTTCAAGGACCCTACAATGCTGCCCAATGTTGTACCACACAGGTTGTGCACGAGCATCCCTTTACCAGAAAAGAAGCCATGGCGAGAGAAACTGCAAACCTTGTGGGTCGACCCTATTGAACCTACTAGGGCATCTTCTTGGAAGGCAGGGTGGACATCTAAAGAACAACCATAGGCTGCCAGAAGATGGAACTCACCGCTGCTAATAACGGAAACACTCAAAGAAGATGGAAGTTGTGGGGATGTTATCTTTGAGCGAGAAGACATCTATGTCATCAAATATGACCTTCAAGACACTCTGAAGATAATAGGTTACCTACTAGTAAGCATGATGTCTGCATATCAATCTCTACTAGGTGATTGCATGCCTAACGCACATATGGCATATTTCTTTCTGGTCGACGACATTCTAAATAACAAAGAGTTTGGAGAAAATGACCACTTGGAGCAACATATAATAACCTTTCTGCCTGATTTCTTCTTCTTACCTATGATGCACGATAACCATTGGACATTTCTTGTAGTCAACATCAAAGCTAAGACTACCATCCTTTACAACAAACCAGATTTTTCCTTTGTGTTGACCAAACATATAAACATGACTACACCAAAGATGCCAACTGAAGAAAAGGTAGTCACATGTGCTAAAGCAATCATTGAAATGATACACAAGCATGGCAAGGGGTATAAGATTTCGAAGACAAAGGACTTCAAGAAAATGCAGTTTTGCCATAGAAGTCCACATCAGATGCACTCCTCTCCAACAATTGTAGTTTCTATTGCTTAGCCTAGATGGAAACACTGACACTAAGAGAGATGAAAGTCGAGATCTTGCAACGTGAAAAATATCATGCTCTCCGAGGAGGATACATTGATATGTTGTTTCAGTCAAAATGGACAATCACTGAAAACTAGCAAAAATAAAATAAGCATGTTTATATCTAAACCTTCACCTTTGACACTTAGAGACGAAGTGAATGATAATTTTTGGGGTGGAGTTATAAACAGGCATGAGAGGTACAATTTTTCCATTTAATTTAGATCCCAATTTTGTCAATTTTGTAAGCTCTTATCTTGTACACATTCATATTCTTACCCCCTTCATAGTAGGAAATTTTGAAAAAAAAATTGAAATTTTGAACTTTGAGCCTTCTTTTACCAGTTCACAATTTTGATATTTTTCCAGAATTATTCAAGTTCCCCTTTTCTTAGACTTGTTTGTCCACCTACTACTTTTTAGTGTAATCATCTCTATAGTGATGCAAATGAGCTACCATTCTACATAAAAGAAAAAACACGACAATACGATCTTATTCTATTCTTACAACAAAATGTTGTGTAAAGTAGAAGAAAACCCCTGAATTTATGGAACCCCTAGAAATAAGGAGGACATTACCAGACACACTCCCGACCAATCTTCTTAGCGTGACAGTGATAGCTAGAAATTCTACATCTCACTTAAGAAGGAAACATCTACCCCTTCCAATTTTATTTATCCCCTCTTTGGGATGAAAAGAGGCTTGGCCACCCAAAAATCCTACCAACCCCTTTCCCAAGCCTGAGAGCAGAATGAAAAGCCAAAAAGAAAAAAGAATCATGAGAGTTTTTCCTAAAAATATGCCAAAGGATTCCACATGGCCGGTGTATTATTGCACTCATGAATGTCGATATGTCGTGCCCAGATGTGGAATCTTGAAGCCAAGTTATACCCACATGCATTCTGAAGAAAACCTCATACACCCGTCTGACACTACATCAGAGCCCACTTGGGAAACACCGTGTTTATGATAGCCCATGGTTGAGGGAGATTGAGGAGTATAGGAAAACACTAAAAGCCTAACCTACCCATGCTCAATAGCTTAGGCAGAACCAAAATAAAGGTAGGGTGTGAAAGCTACCTCTTGTTGTGACTGTTTACAAGTATAGGTAGAAACCAAGGAAATGAAGGGCATTGCAAAGGAGAGCCCTTTACTACAAAAGGCAGTGGAAATGTCACAAAGTCACACAACTCTGGAAATAAAAGGGGGAGATATAACTTCAGGAATTGAATCAAGCCTGTCATAAAGGTTTTGTTGTAAGGATGGAATAACTTGTTAATAGTGCATACATAAAAAGAGAAAACATCTATAGCTCATCACTCAATGGTTTGATTCTATCTATTAGCCTGAGGACAGGACAAAATCTAAGTTTGGGGGAGTTGATAACATCTCATTTTATGAACTTTTTGCACCTATTTTATTTTTATAAGGATATCCCTTTATGTACTTTTCTATCTTTTTTTTATGTTCTTAAACATATTTTGGGTTTTCCTCCCTTTATTGCAACGCAATCATAATAGATAAGTGTCTCAACCCAAGCAAGATGACCAGTAGTATAGAGGTCATGACCACAATGGTATGATATAGGTCATGACCATGGTAGGCCAATAGCATAGCAGTCGTGAGTGTGACGTGTGGTTCTATATGAAAATGGACATGAATTCCCCAAACACGTCGTGACCAAGACAGGACACAACTGAGACAAATATGTTCACGGCCGAAATGCTATCATGACCAACAAAGTCACAATCAAAACATCTACCTCTAATGAAGATGCACCCAAGATAAAAGCGTCAACCAAGATGATAGTCTCGGTCACGAACTGTCGTGACCATGAAGACCCATCTCGATTGTGATGTTGGGCCTAAGTCAGTAAGAGGAGCCTATAAATAGGTCCCAACCTCACATATACATTGGGGGATAATCAAGAGTGACGAAGTTTTTCCCAATTATAGAGCCATCCTAGTTCATCTCCATTAGTCTTGGATCTCCAAAGCTGAAATATAGAGGAGAGAGAAGACCTTCCATCCTCTTCTTCAAGAGAAGGAGTTTTCATCTTCCATGCTCGCACCAAATCTAGATCTAAAGAAGCATCGTTGGTGTATCGCCTCCTTATTTATTTAGATTTGTCATCTTTCTCACAATGTACCCCCCCTCTTCATTATTCTTGATGTATCTACACTTTTGTAACATTGTTATGCTGCACGTTAACATGTGTGGATAAACACTTTACTTGGGTTGGAAGTAGCCACTAAGGCTCTCCCAAGATGTGTATACTTACATCCCTTTTAATATATATATCCTCCTAGCAAAGGCCATCTCCATGTTGGTAAAGTATGCCCATAGAGAAAATCATATGATGATTGACATGGCATAATTACTTGAAAGGATTTGATTAATAATAACATATATGAAGGCAAGCTTCCAATTCATCTATTTCACTCAGTTATGGGATAATGAAGATACAGAGTGAATGTCTAGATAATTATATTACTCAATGACATATGTTGTCAAGTTTGTATCCTTGTGATGAGATCATATGGATATTAAGAGTACATATACATATTCTCATTATTTCCATGATTGGTTGTTATTGTAGAAGGTTGATAGACAACAATAACACATAAGATTAGAGTGTGAGTTGGTTGATGACTATATCTCATTAGTAATGATATGGCAATATCAAATCAAGCACACAGATACATGTTATAGAACAGTGTATCAGACATAACCACCTTGAGAGCGACACATGGTTTTGTGGTCACAGTCATATCTCATAGTGAAGGTGGTCATTGTGATTCTTAGACCTAAAATCACTGCACTCATCACATGTCATTGGGTATTCTTTGACATCATCAAACACAGTCCTAAAGCATGGGTTGTTATAACGGTGATGATTGGGTGACCTTGACACATGGGGATAGACTGTGAGTGATATGTATGGGATTTTTCCCTCCTACGGGAGTATGATATTATAGCCACTTGATTAGCGAGACTAAGAAATGCATGTGCATGCACATGTGAATCAATATATGATATTTATGTCACATTATCTCAGACAATCTGCTCTTGGTTCAAGAAACATGGATTGAATGTTGAGAGGATGGCCAACCATGACTTGAGTTCATCCTGGATATCAGAGACAAAGGAATTATACAATAACTGCAACACCTTACACAAATTGTAGCTTGAAATTGTTCTCCAACTTTTGATTTCACTTGGGTAGCAATGATGTGCGACCAGGCACCACTCTTTGCTTGTGATGTCATAAGCTAGTTATGGACATTCACTGCCAATGTGGCATGGGACCTATAGGGTCACACACACAGGAACTGGTATAAAAGAGGAGTTTGATCTTATATGACAATTGAATTGATTACTAAAGTGTTTAGATATTCAATTCATGCAATGGATTACTTGATAGGCTGAGCAGGACTGCCAAATGACCATCTCACTGTGTGACAACCGTTTGGGCAGCCAGACAGGCATCTCAAGTAGGTGAGACAGCCGTTTAGGGGTCAGGTTGATTTGAGATCGATTTGGCTAAGTTCAGCCCTTGAACCGACTGGTTCAATATGATTGAACCGATCGGCTCATCTCAACTCACCAGACGGATGTTTGGGTGAGATGGATCGGTTGGGTCAAACGAAGGTTCGGGATGTTTATCGAATAGTTTTTGTTTTTTTTTACTTAAGGAACAAGGAAATTAATATGAGATATTAATTGGATTCGAAATAGACAAATTTGATTTATATAAGAAACTATAAAACAGCCATTTGGTAGTGCAAGATGACCGCCTCGCACACCATACGACCGTCTAGGTGTGTGAAATGGCATTTCGGCTATCGTATATTGCAAATTATTGTGAAACATCAAGATGTCTTAGTCCTTTCCACTCCCACTTTTAGTATCGCATTGGCAGGGGACTGGGAACCCTGACCCTAACCCCTCCTATATATATATGGGTATTGGGGGCTTCCCAAGACACAACAACTACACAAACAATAGAGAACCAATTGCTCTAACAAGGGTTGTCCTCTCTAGTTGTGGAAACTAGGAGAGCCCAAGAAAGTCCTACCCGACTATGGATGGATAGCCATAGGAGAGAACAATTAAGGGTTGTCATAGTGGGAGAGTAGGTTGTTGACTAGTGCACCAATGGAGAGGATAGCTCCTTCCTATCCATTCTTGGTGAACGACAAGAGTTTTAGTTGGTCCGTGTGGACTACTCTAGAGGTAGGAGTCCTTTGGTTGCTGCTCAGAGAGCAACTGCAACCCATAATCTATGGCTAGACCACCGGAGTCACTGTAGAGGTTGCGCAGACAACTATTCGTGGCCTGGAGCTGCACAGCCACCGTCCAAGAGCAACTTATCAGTAGTTGTAAAGAAGCAATTTTTGTCGTTGGACTTGCTCCAGGACCAGGTTTAACTTTCTAAAACCATCATTCTTGTTTCATAGTAGTTGACACAATCTTGTTGTGTTGAGAATACAGATGGATAAAAAAATTTATTTCCGTGGCTATACTCTATGCTCGTATTTCCCTATAGTGGTATCAGAGCCACGTCAATTTACTGTGTTTTAGGATAATCAATATGATTAGATTTTTGGTTTTATCATTTATTTATTGCATACGATGTGAATATTTAAACTGCTTTCATATGGATATCCAATCAAAGATCACTTAATCCCAAACTAATATATATGATACGATATATATGCAATTTACATGCTTCATCCTAAAAGCAGTTTTGATGGTGGATGTGTAGTGTGGTTATGGCCTAAACCCTAAATCTATGTGTGGTTGGATGGTTTGGTTCTTGTTTATCTCGGTGTGCGTACCGAGCCTCTACCTCCTCTTCCCTATGTAAATTTAATTCTTTCCTACCTTTGCTCCCCTCGAATGTAACTCGAGGTTTCTCTTATTCAATGTAATAAAGTAGCAATAGGATAGTTTCTTTTCATCCAACAATGTTGAAGATGTTCATCACTAGTTGAGACGACCGGTTCGTGAGACGAGTCGACCGTTTGGAGGATCATGGAAGAAGGATGATGGAACCAGATGACCGCCTAGTGGGCCCAACCGACCGTCTAGAAGGAGTCCCGACATCGGTTGGATAGGAGGCCAGGTGACTGTTCCTAGAGACCCAATTGACTGTTTGGAAGGAATCCAAACATCAGTTGGACAGGAGGACCAACCGACCGGCCAAGAGGCGAGACGACTAGTTCAAAGATTGAATTGATCTACCCATATTGGCAAGAACAGATCTACGTCAACTAAAGGTTCATGCATATGATGTGATTATTGACCTAGGTGGTAGTAATTCCTTGTAGCTCCAAGGAGTTATAAGTAGACACGGCCATAACCATCAATTTTTGTTTTATATTGCATGTTTATGTTGTGGGATATAGCATGTATATGATATGTACTATATATGTGGTGATTGGATGCAGTATATATAAATATAATCCCTCAATCAAACATATTAAGTCGTATCTATTTTTCAATAGAAATACACATGAAAAACTTGTTCGACCAAGCGTAGGTTACGCTAAAGTGTGGTGCGCCATCTACCGCGTGGAAGTGTGATGGTAGTAATACATGTGCTGCCAAAGAGGGGTGCATTATTATAGTATTGGCTTTTGGGTCAGGCTTAATTGGTGATTCTCAGAGAGTCTGGGCCCAGAAGCATGCAGATGATTTTGGCAAAGAGGTGTGCATGTCCTCTATCTAAGAATTGCATATGATGCAATTGACATGATTGCCTACCTTAATGATTGATTATGGATGTTGGTGTTGGTCGGGTAATAATTGAATCATTTTAGATCTTGGATCATTAGAAAATTGTTTGCTGCAATTTTCCTAATTGATATGTAAGGGTTATCAATTTGAACAAATAATGAGAATGATAATTAATTAAAGACCTAATTGTTACCGTCCAATTTTAATCAAATCAAATCAAAAGTTGAGTTTTTAAAAAAATTGCAAGTTCTTTTGTAGAATCAAATAGCCACACCAAATAATCACTTTTCTCTACGATCGGTCCTTGAAAAGGACAAACTTGTTGGGAAAAACTTCCACAACTGGTTTAGGATGTTGAGAATTGTTCCCATGTAGGAGTGCAATCTCTATGTCCTGGAAATGCTAGAACCGGAGGAACCACCTCAAAATGCTCTAAGGGCTGATAAGGATGCTTACAAGAAGCATACTGATGATGTTGCGGATGTCAAGTGTCTGATGATTTGTTCAATGAACCATGAGTTGCAAAGGAAACATGAGAACATGGGAGTGATTGAGATGCTCACACATCTCAAGAACATGTATAAAGATCAGGCAAGACAAGAGAGGTTTGATGCCTCTAAGGCATTGTTCAAATGTCACATGGCAGAAGGAGATCCAGTAGGTCCTCATGTGCTCAAGATGATTGGGTATGTGGAGAACCTAACCAAATTGGGATTCCCCTGGGACAAGAGTTGGCCACTGACGTGATTTTGTAGTCTCTTCCAGAGTCATATAGTTAGTTTGTCATGAACTACAACATGAATGACTTTGACAAGTCGTTGATAGAGTTGTTGGGCATGTTGAGAACAGTTGAGACACAAATGAAGAAGGATAATACCAAGTATGTGATGATGATCAGCAAGACAAAGGGGAAGTCTAAAGGTAAAGGAAAAGCTAAGAAAGGTTCTAAAGCTATCCAAAAGCCCAAGTCTTCATATCTGAAGGCAAAAGGTGGAATAAAAAACAAAGAGGTGATTGTCATCATTGTCACCAACCTAGACATTGGAAGAGAAATTGCCCATTCTGGTTAGAGGAACTAGAGAAGAAGAAGGATGGCATTGAGGCCTCCACTTCAGGTATAAACAACATAAGATAAATTTATTACTTCTTCATTTTAGTATGTGATACCAAATAGAGATCTGACATACTGATGTGCAGGATCTAACAAGAATTAAAGACCTTCATGGAAGGACGAAGATGGACAAGGCAGAGCAAATGTTGGGGAAGCCAGATTCTGCATTTAAATTTATCTTAGCTCAATGGGCATGTAATAGAGTTACTAGAAGTGCTATTTGATTATGCCATTAGAATATAAACATTTTCTTTATGCATCTTGTATGGACAAGGATGATTATTAATAAAGATTCGTTGGTGTTTCTATTTCAAAGATATGATCTTGCATGGCATTGGCTCTAAAGCATCTTGTAATATTTATGTGAAATGATCCAAAGAGGAAAGTCTATACCAAAGGAATATAATCGATAACTCAAGACTATCATCAGCATTAGTCATCTTGTATGAATATGAGAGGTGCATGCCTATAACACATATTAATGTTGATCTAGATTCCCTTGGTTATTAAACCTAAGAAAATGTGCAAGTCTCATTCACATACAATATGACATGACATCCTTCACTAATGTAGGGGAGGATAAAGTTTTCATTAGACCTTATGCATATGATGCATGAAGATCTAATGGAATGAATGCTATAGAAAATTAATACTTCAGTTTCATTTTTTGGTAATATGATGATATGTACCAAAATGAAATGGAAAAACATTAATCTCTTGAAACTATTCAAGGAGATTATAAATGAATTGTGACTTTGATGAAAGTATTAAGATACTTTGATATGATCAAATGTTGAAATACTTTATATCAATACCTTGAATACCTTCAGGAATGAACTGTGATAATGTATCACACGTCAAATTCATCCAAACATGAAGATGTATTAGAATGAAGGAATTATACCATGATGAGACATGATATAATTATCAATTAATCTAGTCTTCTTATATCCTCACAAGTATATACCTATCACTAAATAATGTACCACATGAATGGTTTAAAAGGACATCATATATGATATGATTTGGGAACATCCCAATAGGTCTAAAGGATTGAAACCCACCTTGAGAAAATAGTTTCTTGAGAAGGTTTATCCATAAACTGTGATAGTTGAACATTACTACTAATCTCAATCCAATAACAAAATTGTTTTGTTACTAGGAAAACTGAGTTCTTAAAGATTCAGTGGGAGTAAAAGTAATACTCAAAGTGTTTGAGATCAACAATATGGGTACAATGAGAACAATGAGAATCACAAGTTGTTTTGTAATCTCATATTCTATTAGAACAAAATATGGGTTGGTCATATGGAGGATTGTGAATCCAACAATTCATATGGGTTGGTCATACATGATGAGCCAACTACTCAACTAGAAGCTATTTCTGAGAAATATGGGATCCATGTAAGCTAACAAGGTATAACCTTGATAGAGCCACCTAATGAGGTAACACCTAAAGGGGGCAATAGGGTCTTATGATCAAGACCTACATGGATTACATTAAAGAACAAATTGGTTGAATAAATCAAGTTCAAGTTGTTGGACATGATGGAAATTCATTTACCAATTGTCATGCTTGTTGTTATAGTTAGAATGGACTATGATATTTTGCATATGAAAATGGAAATTGGATTCCTTAAGGGAATACATTAGAGGATGTGTAGGTGACACAAACTTAAAAGTTTTCATAACTTCATGAATGAAAATTTAGTCCATAAACTACAAAGTTCAATATGGGATTGAAATAAGAAACTCAGAAGTGGGATCTTTTGACTTGATGAGATTGTTAAAGAGTTTGACTGGAATCAAGACAGAAGAAGAAATATGTGTTTACAAAAGATTTAGTGGGATCATATATGAATATTCCACATATGATGAGGAATAACATCTCAATATTGTGAATATTGAGAACTGGTATGAAAAACACCTTCAGCAATAAAGGATTAAGTGAAACATCTTATGACATAAGGATCAAAACCTATGAGATAGTTCTTGAAGGTTTCACAATGCAAGTTTAAGCATGTATAATAGCAATGTGTTGAAAAAATTCAACATGGAAGGATTCAATGAGAGAGAATTCGGATTAGTCTCTCATGAACCCCATATTCCAATTCTTGTAAAGAATGGAAATATCATGAATAAGATTCCAACAATGGATCTATCATGTAAGCTATTAACAAGCTTATCTCATATGATATTGTATGTATTGGACATGACAAGATATAAATTCCAATAAGGGTTATTGTAAAATCATTATAGATTTCCATTTGTACTTGATAAGTGACTAAGGATAGATTGCTAGTCAATGATGATAGAAATGAAAAGGAAAAGTTAGATGTAAAGAGTTACATCGATGCAAGCTTCCATAAATGGCAAAGAGATCGCAAAATTAAAATATGTTTTGATTTAAAAGAATAAGTGATGATTAGTTGGAAATGTTACAAACTAATAAGACATTAATGATAATCTACAATAAAAGATGAGTTTGCTTGTGTTGTGAACACAAAGTGATTTTATATGGATCTAAAAGTTCATATGATGAATTTATAGATGTTCCCACCATTGATGACTCAGTAGAGATACTGTGAAAACAATAGAGCTAATTGTTAGGCAAGGAATATCAAATACTATATAATTGTGGTTTCATCTCAGAGCGAAGAGATAAGAAAGATGCAATATACCTACTATAAGCAAAGTGTTGATAACCCGATAAATCAACACTAGCTCAACAGAAGCATGTTGGACATGTTTAGATCACTAAGGATGAGATCCGTTGGTGATTGGATCTAAGTGAAAGTGAGAGTCTATAGGTAAGGTGTGCCCATAGAGAAAATGATATGATGATTGACTTGGAATAATTACCTAAAAGGATTTGATTAATAATAACATATATGAAGGCAAGCTTCTAATTCATCTATTTCCCTCAGTTATAGGAGAATGAGGATACATAGTGAATGTCTAGATAATTATATTACTCAATGATGTATGTTGTCAAGTTCCTATCCTTGTGATGAGATCATATGGATGTTCAGAGTACATATACATATTCTCATTATGTCCATGATCGGTTGTTATTGTGGAAGGTTGATAGACAACAATAACACATAAGATCAGAGTGTGAGTTGTTTGATGGCTAAATCTCATTAGTCATGATATGGCAATATCAAATCAAGCACACAGATACATGTTAGAGAATAGTGTATCGGAAAGACCCACCTTGAGAGTGACACATGGTTTTGTGGTCACAGTCATCTCTAATAGTGAAGGTGGTGATTGTGATTCTTAGACCTGAAATCACTGCACTCGTCACATGTCGTTGGGTATGCTTTGACACCATCAAACACAGTTTTGAAACATGGGTTGTTATAACGATGATGATTGGGTGACCTTGACACCTGGGGATAGATTGTGAGTGATAGATATCGGATTTGTCCCTCCTATGGGAGTATGATATTCTTTCCACTTGATTAGCGAGACTGAGAAATGCATGTGTGTGCACATGAGAATCAATATATGATATTAATGTCACATTATCTCAGACAGTCTGCTCTTGGTTCAAGAAACAAGGATTGATTGTTGAGAGGATGAACAACCATGCCTCAAGTTCATCCTAGATATCAGAGACAAAGGAATTATACAATTGTTGCAACACCTTACACAGATTGTAGGTTGAAGTTGTTCTCCAACTTTCCATTTCACTTGGGTAGCACTGATGTGCGACTAGGAATCACTCTTTGCTTGTGATGTCATAAGCTAGTTATGGACATTCACTTCCAATGTGACATGGGACCTATAGGGTCACACGCATAGGAACTCATCTAAAAGAGTAGTTTGATCTTGAATGGCAATTGAATTGATTACTAACATGTTTAGGTATTCAATTCATGCAACTGATTGCTTGATTGGCTCACCAAGACTACCAATCGATAGAGGTTTGTGGGTGGTGAAGGAAGCAAAAAGAACACCAAGACCGATAGAAGGGAGGAATGCAAGATTGTGTAAGATGGATTTTTGGGCAGCCAGACGGGTGTCTCAAGTAGGTGAGATGGTCATTTAGGGGTCAGGTTGATCAGATATCAATTTGGCTAAGTTTGACCCTTGAACTGACTGATTCAATATGATTGAACCTATTGGCTCATCTCAACTCACCAGACGGTCATCTGGGTGAGTGAGACAGACGTCTCGCTTTGATGAGATGGCCCGGTTGGGTCAAACGAAAGTTCAGGATGTTTCCCAAATAGTTTCAATTGTTCTTTACTTGAGGAACAAGGACATTAATATGAGATATTAATTGGATTTGAAATAGCCAAATTCAATTCTGATTGGAAACTGCCAAATGGCCGTTTGGCAGTGCGAGACGACCGTCTCGCACACCAGACGATCATATGGGTGTGCGAAATGGCCATTTCAGCTATCGTAGCTTGTGAATTGTTACGAAAAATCAAGATCTCTTAGTCCTTTCCATTCCCACTTTTAGTATCGCATTGGCTAGGGACTAGGAACCCTGACCCTAACCCCTCCTATATATAGAGGGGTATTGGGGGCTTCCCAAGACACAACTACTACATAGATAATAGAGAATCATTTGCTCTAACAAGTGTTGTCCTCTCAGGTTATGGAAACCAGGAGAGCCCAGCCAAGTCCTACCCAACTAGGGAGGGATAGCCACGGGAGAGAACAACTGAGGGTTGTCGTAGTGGGAAAGTAGGTTGGTGACTAGTACACCAATGGGGAGGACAACTCCTTCATGTCCATTCTTGTGTACGACAAGAGTTATAGTTGGTCTGTGTATACTACTCTAGAGGCAGGAGTCCTTTGGTTGCTGCTCAAAGAGCAACTACAACCTGCAGTCCATGGCCAGACCACTAGAGTCACTACAGAGGTTGTGTAGACAACTATTCATGGTGAAGATCGGGAGCAGCACAGCCACCGTCCAAGAGCAACTTATCAGAAGTTGCAAAGAAGCAAGTTTTGTCGTTGGACTTGCTCCAGGACTAGGTATAACTATCTAAAATCATTCTTCCTATTTCATAGTAGTTTACGTGATCTTGTTGTATTGGGAATATGGATAGATAAAAAAATTGTCTCTGTTGCTATACTTTGTGCCTGTATTTCCCTACACCCCATACTCTTGTTCTTAACGCTTCACTTGCATGATTAACTACCATCTTGTGATGTATGATTGTGAATGCCTCAAAAGAGTACTATTAATGTTATCTAAGTGTTATGGAGTTGCATGAAGGCATGAAAATGTTGGAATGCTAAATCTAATGAGCATATGTTTTTATCTATGATTGTTTGTTTTCCATCTCGAGAGAGATACAACCTTATAATCTAGATATATCAGCTCAAGAGAGGAGGGAATAGACATATATGATGATCGCTTGTAATATTGCTAAGGGTATACAAAAGGGTGTGAGTATTGCATGTTGGTGAAGATCTTAGTCGGTGAAACCTGATCCAAGTTCCCATCCATACTTTTATTATATTTTTTTATTTGATCTTATTCTCTTACTTTGTTTCCTTTCCTTTGATTTTATTATTTTGTTTGGAGTGTCATCGTTCTTTAGGGAACATCTTCTTAATTTACCTCTTCGTTTGGTGTATTTGGATCTAAGGCTCTATGTTCCTAACACTTACCAACCTTGTCCTTGTAGTTTGACCTTGATCTACTACATCAGACCTTGTGTTATGTTTGTGGAGGCCTGAGTGTTGGGTTATAAATCTAAGAGTCTGACTACTCTAGATCCGCTCCTTTTTGGATGTGTGATTTAGGCTAGTCAACTTTTTGGTTCTCTATTTTGATGATTTCAAGATCCAAGTGCTATAGGAACAACCCCAAAACATCCATTTCGCATAGGGTGATCGTTCTAGCTATTATCCTCCACAAAACATCCATCAAAACTCCAAAACTCATTGTATTTTGCTCCTAGAAACTCAAAATGGCCATTTTGTATTAGAATGGTCGTTTGGAAAAAAAATGGCCAATTTTGCCAGAACAAACGTTTTGGCCTAGTAAACCAAGATTTTGCTCAGAAAATCAGCACACCCATTTAGGTGTAGAATGCTCATTCTGGCAGAGAATGCTCATTCTATCCCACAACTAGACCTCTAGTTCCACTAAATTTTTTACCCCACTTTTCCCATGCCCATTCCTAGACAAAAGGTCATTCTCCTCACATGCCTGAATGTCCATGATGAGGTAGAATGATCATTCTAAGACAACTTTTCCACTACATTTCCTAATTTACCCCCACCTAATCCTAGAAATAATAGACCCCCTATATAAGCCATAGTGGTGGTTAAGAGAAAAAGTTTAGCATTCATTGGAGCTCATGTCTGCCACCTACCTCATTTCATTTCTCGTTCTCCATCTTCCACCCCCAAAATCCTAGTTTTCTAGGGTTGTGACCATTTCCCATGTCCTCCACCTTAGTAGAGGGGGAGCTTGACCTTGTTGCTTATGGAAATAAACATAGAGGCCTCTTCATCTACATTCTAGGATTTCTTCTCTTCTTCTCCCTATTCTTTTGTATTTCTTTGATTATGAATTGCTAACACCCCTTTGTGGGTTGTTTGGGGGGGATATCTGACTATGATACCATGTAATCGGGAAATTTTCATGTGAATGTTTTATATTGCTTATCATGTCATGTTTAGACTCTTTATCTATCCCTATCTCATTATTTTTTAGTGATAATTATCAGTTGCTCTATCCCACTAACTATAGATGGAAGACCTATGTAGGAGATCCACTCTGTACTCAATAGAATATTATGAATAAACCCAATGCCAAACACCAACATAAATGTTTTGCATGGGGATATGATCTAATATATTCAATTTAGTATGTTGAAAACACAAAAAACATAGCAGAAGAAAATAACTTTTACTACAAAATTTTATAAGATTACATGGTTGACACCCATATGGCTCATTACATGATGTACAAGTTATATCACTAATCATAGATGCATAGAGTAACTAACCACTTCAGCTATATCTCCCATGGATCAACAACTACACTGGAAAGGTCATGGTCAACATAGTCCTCCTTCTAAAGTCTTGTTCACCTAAGGGGTTGGAAACATATCCCACAAAAGAAGGTGTATATTTTAGCATAAAATTTGGTATGTTCATAAATAGATATTTGGATTTTTTTTTTGGGGGGGGGGGAGTGACGAAAATAAACTTATCAAGGCTTACAACAAAGAGGAAAAGGAGAACATCCAAATGGATATCAAAGAGTATAACTTAAGATATTAAAAAGGTACACTTACCAGTTAACAATTCTAATGTATGCCATAAAATCATCCACATAATATTTAGGGCACACACTCATCAATAATAATCAACAACTAGTGTAGCATGATAGTGACATAAATGCAATACTAGTGTAAATATAAAGATAGTGGTGATTGGGGTACACAACCCAAAACCTGATAGAGAATGGCACACAACCAAATCACCAACTATATAAGATTGCAGGAACACTAAAACATCAATGTATGGCATGAGGAATGAAACCTAAGTGCATTCATATGTAGTGGTTTCCTAGCAGGGGAATTAAACTCGATGCCTAAAACTATCTAGGGGAATAAAACCTAAGGATAAAACCCAAAGACCAAAGCATTATATAACTCTATTACTACTTAATAAACAAGCACGCAATAATGTACAAACAAGTAAAAGTTTATTCATAATCATAATTTCCATCACCAAGATTGGAACATATAAAACATCCACCACAAAGGAGGGCAAACTAGGTTTCCACAGCAAAAGTGGATCAAATATATCATGTTCATAAATAAATTGCAACATAAGGGAATTATATACCATATCATGAAAATTATTCTCAATTGGAGCAATAATGATGCAATTTCACAAATTAGGGTATATATAAGTTGATTAAGACATGAAAAATATGTTTCAAGTTGCAATTATAACATATTAAGAAGATCATACAATCAATTTAGGATAAAACACTCACATGAGTTAATATATTATGAGAGAGAGGGTTTTTAGGGTGTTACATCTCAAATAGATAAATAGAGAGAAAACACAAGTTCCTAATATGGAATAGTAGAATGCAACACACGTGGGTTTGAGTCCAAATATATCCAAGGTCAGTCCTAGTTTTGTATCAGTGTCACAAGCCACCTATTAAGAATGTCTATGAAGTTACAACTAATCTACCATTAGTTATAGGAACCCTAAAAAAATCCCTTACATTATTAATGAATTAGGTTATCAAATTTATAATATCATCTAAATAATATTTTTCTAATTCCATAGACTATTTTTTAAAATTATTAGAAATATAGATAATTAGTTATGAAATATGTGTTAAATTGATGTTTAGTTAGTGATTGTATTTCTAATTTAAATTTCCTTGCATGAGGAGGTCTACATGAATAAAAAACCTCCTTACTTCCCCAAAAAAATTATGATTTTCTAAGATGATAATAATAATTCTTTAATTTATCAATTGAAAAATTGGTCCAAATGAGAGGAATACCCTTGCATCAAGTGCTACAACAATAGCAGCATGATGGGACTACATGGTACAAAGTGATATCCCACAATCCATGTGAACCAAAACCAAAAACCATATGCAAAAAGACCATAACACCCACAATAGGTGTGACAAAATGATTCAATCTCAGAGATGGGAGATCTAGAGTTTTGTCTCTACTCGCGCTCAGATCTAGTTATTAGGATGACTTTCTAGGGATTTCTTGGTGTTATCCTACCCAAGGGGGAGGGCAGCATCCTATGCACTCCATCTACCTCCCCCTGGATCTTTTCTCCATCCCATTGACATACAGAGAAGTTGTGTGTGGGGTGGGCATCAGATCACAACGGTGCATTTGCTAGGTAGCTTCTTGTTATTGCCAAGAGACTTGTTTGCTCGAGATGCTACTTGATTATGGTGGTAGATGTCAGGTTGGGCCTCAAATCTTTAACAGTGGCAATTGTATAGTGTCCATGCTCCCCTTGGTGGCTAGTTCTTCCCAGAGCTTCCTCACCCACCCTATCTACGGAGGATCTAGATGGATTGGGTGTTTCTCCTTCTTTACCTCCTTTACCTCTATGTTCTCCTTCTTGTTTTCTTTATTCTGTTGATATCTTATGTTGTTTAGTTTTTGGGAAGTCAACTACCTAGATTTCTCACCACAGACTAGCGATGTTGTTTCTTCTCTAGTCAAGGAGGTGGACACATTCTGAGTTCCCCTTGGATCTCTAGACAATGTTGGGGATTCCCCTCATCCCTCATTTTGCTATCAAATTGTTAGTGTGTGTTCATACATCAAGCTCTCATTTAGAAAAGGACTATGATTGATACTAGTGGAGATGTTTTTATAGTTCATGTATGGTCTATTGGGGTTCTACCACTCAAAATAATGACCAAGGTTGAGGAGTTCTATTCAAAAGTTGCTTATGTGTGAATCATGCAGGAATCTAAACTGAAGCACTCAATTGACTTCCAATGTCATCACTATAACATGGTTCTTCCCTTGTACCTGATATAGTTCACCGCATATCCATGTGTATATGTTGTGTGCTTTTATGATCTAATCCAATTTATCATTTCAAAAAAGGGATAATCTTGAGGGAAAGTTGGGGTTCAAGTTATATCATTATTCATCATAATATAATAGTTGCAAGATTTTGATGATGTAAAATTCAAACTAAAGATTTAGTTCGAAGGTGGCACAAGTTGATCTAACCCTGAAACCAAGTTCATGAGATGCTACTAGTCACGGTGACCCATGGAACAAGACCAGCAATGGCAGAAGCCATATGGGTCTTTCTTGTCATTTATGATTTCATCATTGAGAAGGAAATTTGGGTAGATCCCTCTGTGGCCTAAACCATAATCCAAAACATGTGTGAGCTTTAGACATAGATAGAAGCATAGGAAATAGATGTGTGTGTGATGAACACGTGAAGAACCCAATTCATATTTGAAGAAATAGAAAGAACATAGGCAAAAATGTGGAACTCTAGACACTAATCTGAGAGGCTAAAGAGGCAAGTGGAATACCTATGAACAAGGCCCCTGACAACTTTTAGGCAGTCTTCTTCCTTCGGTAAGGTCATGAACATGCCAACAAACACAAGGAGCCACAAAGAATAAGATGGAATGTGGCTCTTATACTGAGGGTGGAAGAGGCCAATCCAAGACTAGGGGACTAACCAAGAGGGTGCGAAGGAGGTGTTGGTATAGTTTTATAGTGGATCAAGAGTCTAGAGAACTAGAGGAAAGATAAGGGGCAAGAATATGGGAGGAAAGGAAAGTGAGATGCACTAAGGAAGTAGGAGATGAGGGATCATGATGAGAAAAGGTCCAAACTCTTTGAAGCAATGAGACCAAGCTACTGGAGAAGAAATCTATAAAAGAGGCCTACTATGGAAAGAGATTGGGATGGGAGAGGGGACATTTCATTGTTGGGAAAAAATGGAAAGGAGGTGAGACATAAGAAGATACATGTGTGATAGAAATAAAAGTAGGGACTTTACGAATTCAGTGCCATTGATCAAATATATGATATATTTAGTCATTAAAACAAATATTATTTTCCAAAATTGGTTTACATAACTAGGACTATCAAAATGATCTCAAACTTGACACATATCCCTATTTTTGCATGTAGGATTTTATTCTCTTGTTAGTTTCTTATTTCAAGATCATTTATCTATCAGACGATTTCATGCCATAATTTTTCAAATACATTATTCTAACTAATAAATTTCTCTAATAAGTTGGGATTTGTTGTGTTTGGGTTTATCTAGCCATTAAATACTTTCCTTACTATTAGTATTCAATTATTGTCTATATGTTATTCAAGTTTCTACTCAATGAAGTTTTTGTTTAGCAATACTGGGGCACCGGTTACACCATTACATTGAACAGTACATAGTGTTGAAAGTAGAGTGATCAGAAATGTAAATATCTCGACCTAATGAAGGGCAAGAACTCCAGTTCGGCTTGAGGTCAGGCTGTTTTAGACAGGGATTGTCTAGAAGGTCAGCAAGTTTGTTTTGATCTCTCTTTATGTGCAGCGCGTCTTCTATGTTGGCTTGCTGGAAGGATTCTCGAATCTTTTAAACCAGCGCGAGGAATTTTCCCGGCAGTTCACTGATACTTTTGACCCAATGGATTGAGTTTTGCGAGTCAGAGAAGATGATACCCTTGGTTAGGTTGAAATGGATTGCTAGTTCTGCCCCATGAAGAAGAGCTTTGAGATCCCCTTCCATTGCGTCGGTCCCTGGGATGAGTGTAGTCGAGACCCCTAGACCCAATCTCCTGAGTAGTTCCTGGATATAACATAAGTGCATGACATGTTTAGATTAGTCGAGGTAGCCACATCTACATGTAGAATGGTGGATGATTCCTGCAAGTACAGAGTTTGTTGATTGGGCGATAGAATAGTTGGGACTGCCGGCGTACTAGTCATTGCATGGATGGCTGACCTTGCATCTGCTTGGCATTGGGATGCTAGGATTCCAGAAGGGATTGATTGTCGCTCGAAGATGTAGGCATTCCTATTCTTCCATATGCACCAACAAGTGATGGCGAACAAAGTTGTCCATCCTTCAACCTTCCTAAGATCCTTTATGTTATATTCCATCCAGTCCTGGGCGCTATGTTTTAGGAAGAATTGGATAGCTTCGATAGGTAGAATGAGGGACTAGGTCTTCTTTGCTTTGATGCAATCTCACAGAGCATGGAGGCTGTCTTCTAGAACACCATTGCATTTGTGGCAGTCGGGGTCCTCAGTCATCTTCCATCAGCCTCGGAGTTCATTAGTGAGCAGGCGATTGTACAACATCAACCAGAGATGCATCTTGACCCTGTGAGGTAAAGCGAGAGACCAGATGACAATGAAGAGAGCATGGGCTTCCAATGTTGAATCCTGACAGAGGAGAGAGTAGGCACATCGGGTATTAAATCTCTCATATGCTTCAGGCTTCCAGACCATGGTGTCGTTGCCATAGTGTAGCCTAGGGGTAGGCATGTGACGAATGATATCCACAGTGTCCTGCATAAACCAGTGATTGAGAAATTCGAAGTCCCAGGAGCCCTCATCTTGTACTAGACTTGAGACTTTGAGATCCTGTAGATTGTATGGGATCAGGTGGCTTGGCTTCACAAGAGGTAGTAGTCCAGGTCCCACCCATTCATCAGTCCATACAACAATATCAACTCCTAAAATGGCATGGCGTCTGGAGTTGTCATATATAAAAGGGAGGAAGCTCTTTATACTGCGCCATAGATGTGATCCAGTCACTTTGGGGTGTCCATTAGGTATATATTTTACTGTCATAATGTCTACCCAGGGTATCAGCCTCTTCTGTATCAGATCCCAGGCCATTTTCATAAGTAGAGCAGAGTTGAATTCCTTCGACTTTTTTATTCCCATACCTCCTTTATGTTTGGGTTTCGTGAGATGCTTCCAGGATACCAGATTAAGGCATCTATTCGAGCCTCCATTCCATATGAAGTTTCTAATAGTTTGATCTATTTTGTCACAGATAGAGATAGGGAGTTGGATTTCCTGCATTATGTAGCATGCCTGAGAATGAAGAACTGACTTCGCGAGTGTAGTCCTTCCTGCCAGGTTAAGAAGATTATTCTGCCATTGATGAATATGTTTTTAGAATTTCTCCAACAGTGAGTGAAAAAGCTCTTTGCTCTTCCTTCTATGCACAATAAGAATGCCCAAATGTCTGCCCAAATTATTCATTTCTTGAATTCTCAGCCTTCTACAAATCTGGTTCTTCATTTCTCTAGGAGTATTGAAGAAGAAGAAAATTGCATACTTCTCTAGTGAAAGGGACAGCCCAGATGCATTTCTAAGTGTTTTGAGGTAGCGACGGATTGTGCTAGCCTGGTGAAGAGTCGCTTCTCCAAAAAGTATAATATCGTCAGCAAAGCTAGCATGAGTGATGGGTATCTTTACTCTGGAGATGACAAAAGGTTTCCAACATCCCTTACTGACTTCCTCCGTGATCAGCTGACTTAACCTTTCTAAACATAGAACAAAGATATATGGGGAAAGTGGGTCCCCTTGCTTGACACCACAAGAGGGTGAGAAGGAACCATCCAACTCACCATTCTAAATAATGGAAGACTTCCCAGAACATACAATTTGCATAATGACCGTGATGATCTCCTTGGGCAAGGTGGTATGGATAAGAGTATCATGGATGAATGGCCAGCTTAACTTGTCAAATGCATTGAACAGATCGAGCTTTAGAGCCATTGTTCTTTTCTTGCTTGTTTTTTATTCCATCGCGTGTACAATTTCCTATACCAGGGCTATGTTGTCCCCTATCCTCCTCCCTGGTATGAAGCTAGACTAGAATGGGGAGATCTAGTCTTTCAAGAAATTCTTTATGCGAGATGCAATAACCTTTGAGAGAAGCTTGGTGTGTACATTATTTAGAGATATTGGCCTGAGTTGGGAGCATTGCTCAGTCGTATTTCTCTTCAGGATAAGGATGATGAGCGAGTCAGTTGTTGAGGGAGGGAGATCGCCCCCTTTGAAAGGGTCCTAAATGAACTGGCATAATTGAGACCTTAGTGTGCTCCAATTTCTTTGGTAGAAACCTACGTCCACTCCGTCTGGACCTAGTGCCTTGATAGGGGACATTGAGACGAGAGTGTCCCATATCTCCTTCTCTATAGGAATAGTTGCCATACTCTGTTTCTCTTCCTGAGACAGAGGCTTAAAAGCACCAGATAAATTGATGCTTTCAGCCTTTCTTTTATCACCGTCCAATTCTTGATACACATTAGATAAGAAGTTTAGAATAAGATATTTGAGCTCCTCATCGGTGTCCTTCCAGGTGCCCTCCACGTCCTTCAGTCGGGAAGTCTTGTTCCTCCATATCCAAGCTTTTGTAAGAGAGTGAAAATAGCTTGTGTTATTATCACTCAACTTGATCCAGGTGCATCGAGCCTTCTGTTGGCTCTCTGTTTCCTCCTTGTGCAAGATATCATCCAACTGTGTTTGAAGGATGATCATGTCCTCTGCAAGCGTATGGTTAAACCTAAGAGCCAGGTTCATTTGGTTCCACTGGATTTTGTTGGAGATATGGTCCTTCTCTCGTCTATCTTGTTTGCGAGTGACCTTGTCCCAGCTGCTGGCCTTTGCCAAGAAGTTGTTGTTGGATGACATCAGGTTGCAATCTTTTGGCCATGAGTTTGCTATGAGGTCCTCATAACCCGGTGTCGAGTACCATCTCACTGAGGTACGATTCTGATAGCTTCTTGTTACAAGAGGAGGGTCTTTAGTGGACACCATGATTGGGGAATGGTTAGAGTGATTTTTCTCAAGAACTTGAACACCTTTCTTGGCCGACATATCGATCCATTCACGGTTGTATAAATCCCTATCAAGGCGTTTGTGTAGCAGGCCCCTTCAAAAGATGGTACGAGCACCACTAACTCCCAGGTCAATAAGAGAGAAAGCCTCATCAGCTTCGATGAAGTCCCTACTATTCGCACTATCAAAAATGTTGATTCCAAACTTCTCAGATGGGTACATGATAACATTGAAATCCCCAACTACCACCCACATATCAGTGACAGAGAGGGCCAATGTGTTCAATTGGCTCCAAAGCAACTTTCGGCCTCCTCTTGTCGTGCTTGCATAGATGAAGGTATAGAAAGTGACATTGATCTTACAGTGTACAAATTGCTTATGTGAAAAGATGATGTTCATATCAACGTTGTTCTTCCAAAGAATCCATATCCCCCCTGAAAAGCCAATTGATTCTACTCTGTGGGAATGCATGAAGCCTAGCTTCTTGATGATGCCCAAGGCTCTAGCTCTGCTACATCTTGTTTCTAAGAGGCACATGACTGAGATCTCATATTTACTAACCAGATCTTTGATTCCGTTTTGGGTTTATTTTTCGAAAACACCCTGAACATTCCAAGAAGCTACCTTCATTGATCACCGTCGACAAGCGTGGACTTCCCCATAGCCTTTGCTTCTTCCTCCAGGTCCTGCAGTAGTGAGGTCTTGCCTCTCTTTCTGTTGGTTGCTTTTGAGCTCTCCCCCGCATTAAGAATTTTCCTGTTGTGCAGATGAATCCCAACAGAGTTACGACTAGGACTTCAGTAAGGATGACTTGGGATGTTATCTTTTGATGAGTCTCCAAAGGAAAATGGAGTAGTAACAAAAGGGTGGGGAGGGTTCGTCCTCCCTTGCACTAGGGAGTCACCAGTGGGATTTACTACTGAGTGAGTCAGGTGGGGCTGGGAATTTTGTGAGGGTTCAGATGTTGCTCGAGGCTGATTGGGGATTGGTGATATGTGAGGGTTGGCTTTGGTCATCTTATTTTGTTTCGAATTCTGTTTCCTTGCCTTCCAATCAATCCCGTTCACCACCCAGTCTGCCACTTTATCCACATCTATGACCTCCATAGCTTCATCTTTTTCCTCTTGATTATGCTGGTTGTGGAAGCGATTAGAAGTATTTACTTTGGCATTTGGTCTGTTAGTCGAGTTCGTTCTTGGGCATCATTGGATTTGGCATGCATGGAGGAAGTTTGTCAGTCCTTGAACAAGGGGTTGAATAGGATGTCCACCTAAAGTCTATATGGAACCTACAGCCATAGCAGCATTTTCATCTGTGATTCTCTTGGAGCAGTCCTTCTCCAAGTCACCCACCCTCCCGCAATACATACAGATGAAAAGAATATTTTTGTATTCGACACGGTAGTGATTGTCGTCGATCATGACCAGGGGTGCAAGTGGCTTGGCCATGTCTCAATTAAGTTTTAGGGTTTAAAGATGTTATTTTGCAAAAAACAATTGTCCAATTAAAATATGTATGGATAGTATTTTGACATCAGATTCTTTTTTGGATTATTTTAACATGAGTTACCTCTTTAATTCTTATATGCAACTATATCCATTATTTTATTCAACATTCCTTTTGGAGTCATTGAATGATATTATTGTTCATCTAGTAACAAACTAATTCTCTTGTAATATATATATTATTGTTTATGTCTGTTAGGGTGATTCCGATCATTGTTATTGATATGATGTTACTTATTATTTGAAACTATATTAAAATCATTAGGATTGATACATAATATATATATTATCCATTATATGAAACGTGTCACTCCCTAACATGCCATGTGTTATTATACAAAAAACCAAATAATATTTCGTACTTTATCAATTCACTTATAAGGTTATTTGTTTTGATTGTTTACATTGTAAGAGATGTGATTGATTTTGCAAATGTGTAACTACTCATTATTCATCAAGATTAACCATTTAACCAATACCTAATAGTTATTTCCATCCTTCTAAGGTCAAGGGTGAAGAGGACATGTCTTTTACATTATATGATTCCTAATATTTCCCTCAAGTCAAACAAGACATCAAAGGGCATCTAAACTGATTATGTTCCCATTCTAGGGTATATACTATATCTTGTTTGGGGTTAGAGAAAGATCTATCCCCTAGGTACCTACTTTATGGAGTTAGGGTTTTGAGGATTAGGAAGGCAGTTTTCATTATGTTACAATATAAGTAGCTAAGTGTGGATCTGATCTCTCCCTTAGTAAAGAGTATACCTACATGTTTGGATAGGGGATAATAAGAGGTGAGATACCCTATTCCTATTACTTATACCATCCCATACCACCAAGGGGGTTAGTACAACCATACTTTGAAACCTATACTAGGGTTTATCTAGAATAAGGATTACATATCCCCTAGTCAATTGACCTTCATAGGGTTGAATAAAGTGTTATAAGACCAGTTCCCCCATTCCATACTCTATGTTGCCCATGGACAACTGGTAGGGTAGGACTCCAAACCTCATCTACATATGCTTTTTTAGTTTGGTGAGAACTCTATTGAATGCATGCATGGGTATAGACGCTAGATACATAGTTGACTATCACATACCCCCAAATAGCCCAGTCACCTAATTGACTACTTAAAGCCTCAATTGCTTAGTTGTTTGGGTATGTACCTCACTTTCCTTGATGATAGTGTTAACTGATTAGTTAATGGTTAATTTCTTTTTTTATTAGAACAGTGTGTTGTCCTCTTTTTATAATTTTTGTAAGATGTACAAAGATGTGAGATAAGCTCGAAGCAAAAAACCAAAGAAAGACAAAAAAGAGATAAATCTATATAAGGAGGTAATCTATATCTTTCTTCAAAACCCCCCATCTCCTATCTGCAAATAAACTTCTATCTATGAAAATTCTCGAGTTTCTCTCATCCCATAAACCATGGAAAATAACCCAAATTGTTACTCTATACTTCATCACCTGCATTAAACAGACATCTACAAAGGAATCAGGAATCAAAGATACCTACAGATCTCCCATAGCTTCTCTCCATAACAGTAATGCATAATGACATCTAAAAAGTATATGCATGACATCTTCATAATCATCCTCACGGAGAACACATCTTAAGGAGAATTTAATCCCTCGTCTTTGAAGATGATCCAAAGTAAGAATCTTTTCCAAAAAGCACCTCCAACCATTAAAAATATGCCTTCTCAATGCTTTAGTATTTCACAATCAATCAGACCAAAAAGGAACAGAAGCCCTGGGCCTAACTACTTCCCAAGCATCCTTGACTTTATGAATCTCATTACCCTTCAACAACAGTAGGTCATCTTTAGAGCCAGGCCTGACAGACTTTTGGAGAAAGCAGACTATGGCATTAACATGCCTAGATATTGTTACAATCCCATCCCCATCAGAGAAAAAAACATATAAGATTAGCATACTTCCCAGTACTGCTCCTCATAATAGCACCATCTCCCAAAGATATTTCAAGATAACCCTCCTTAAACTAGGGGTCATCCAGATTTTGATCATATTTTCATTACCCACAGAGAAAGGAATATGTCTACTAATAACATATATGTGATAGAGACAATGTTTCCAAACCCATGAAGAATTGGAGGAAATCCTACACCTCCAAACAGAATCACCCTTTAGGTACCTCCCATGAACCCCACAAACCCAAAGACTATCTTTCTTGACAGCAACATTCCACAAATTTAGGATAAGGCTAGCACTACCAATGTTTCTAGACCTTCTAATTCCACAAATTTAGGATAGTGCTAGCACTAACAATGTTTCTAGACCTTCTAATTCCCAAGCCACCTTCTTTCTTCGGTAGACAAACCTAGTTCCAAGAAACCAGGTGCATCTTCTTCTCCAGCTCATGACCACCCTAGAGGAAGTCAATAGATCCTATCAATCTCTTTAGTAACAGCCACGGGTAAAGGAAAAGATGAATCCCAATACATCTGGAAAGAAAATAAAGTGGAATTGGTAAGCTCCACTCTTCCAACAAAGCATAGATGTATCGATTTCCATCTTTCAAGACAACCCTTAATATTATCAAGGATGGGAGAACAAAGGCTTATAGAAAGTCTTCAAACAAATAGATGGAGACCAAGATATTTTACTATAAAACTATCCTTCTTAATATTCAGAATGTGCTCCACCATCCCATCATCAGTAAATTTATTTGAAAAGAACAAAGATTTATTACTACTAATATTCAGACCAGACACCACTAAAAATGCTAAGAATGTTCCTCATATCCTTTACAAACTCAGTGTTTCCATTAGAGAACAAGACCACATCATCTGCAAACAGAACATGAGAAACCTCCAGATCACTTCATGCCTTTAAAGGCTGAATAAGTTTCTTCTTCACATAACTAGCAATCATAGTAGAGAGACCTTCCATAGAAATGACAAAGAGGTAGCGGGCAAGGGGGTCCCCCTGTCTGATTCCATTAGATGGATAGAAAATATCATAGGGGCTACCATTTATAAGAATCTAAAAGTTGATTGAATGAAGGATTTCAAAAATCCACCCAATCCAATAATCAGGAAACTTCATCTTCAAAAGAACCAGATGAAGATATGACCAACTGACAAAGTCATATGCTTTCATTAAGTCTTCTTTAATACAAATATTCGATGAAGAACTTCATGATCATATTTAATGACTCATTAACTAAAAGAGTAGCATCCGAGAGAGACCTCCCTTTAATGAAGTCACGCTGAGCCTTATCAATAATATCAGGCAACGCAAGTTGCAACCTATTGGCAAAGATCTTTGAAATGATTTTATAAAGAGTCTTACATAAAGAAATTGGACTCCGATCTTTAACATCATTAACATTTTTACTTTTAGGAATAAGAGTGATAAACATCATGTTAACCTCCTTCAAAAGATAACTCCTAAAGAAATTCTGAACAACATGCGCCACATCATCTCCAACAATGTTCCAACAAAACCATCAGGTCCTGGATCCCTTTCACCATCACTACTCATAAGCTCCTTCTCAATCTCCTCCCTCATAACTAGAGCACATAGAGCATTAATATGAGACTCAAACGACATGGAAGCACCCAATCATTGTGCCAATAAGAGACACTAGCAGCACAAGGGTTAAACAAAGATTTATTAACCAAGACAAAGTGGTCACGAATAACTTGATCATTAGTGCAGCTGACTTTGTCAATAAGAATACTCCTTATAGAATTATGCATCCTCCTAGTATGAATAGATGAGTAGAAAAACTTGGAATTCTTATCACCTAGATTCAACCAATTGGCACGAGACTTTTGTTTCAAGAAAGATTCTTCATGATTATATGCTTCAGAAGCTTCCTTTCTTTTAGCTACTGCCTCTTCAACAGCTTTTCTATCAGAGAGGTTATGGTTTGCATGATTCTGATCCAAATAGGCCTCATATTCTTTAATACATTTGTTCTCAGTAAGATCACCTACCACCTCCTTGTTTGACTTAGCAAGAGAAAATCTAACATTATCAAGTTTCCCACAAACTCAATACATGGGGTTGCCTTCAACCTCAACACTCCAAGATTCCTTCACTGTAGAAGAAAAATCCTCTCTCTAACACCAAGCATTGATAAAATGAAAAGGAGATTTCTGTCTATTATGCACATTATCCATATACATCACAACAACTCTATGGTCACTATGGATATTAGCTTTCAACTCACCCCATAAACTCAGAAATTTGTCCAAGAAGTCTAGGTTATAAAAGGAATTGTCCAATTTTGACATAATCGATCTCTCACCCTCCATCCTATTGTCCTGGGTGAATCTAGAACCTCTTAGATCCAGTGTCACCAAGGAAGTAAAAAGGATACACTCCTTAAAGTTGGACATAGAGTTATATCAAGGCTCAAATAACCCAATCTTTTCTTAAGTGAATCTCACTACATTAAAATCTCCACAGAGAATCTAGGGCCCATTAACATGAGAAATTAGATCCTTAAAGAGAATTCCACAACTCATTCCTTCTATTAAGGTGGTTATGTCCATAGATAGTGTAAGAAAGAAATCACCAAGAGGAGTATAAATGTGCACATGAAGAAATTGGTCAGACTTACAGATACTAGTAACATTGATATTATCCCTAGTCCACACAATGATGATTCTTCCCAAAGCATGACTATCATGATTAGAATTCCAAAAGACATCTCCAAACATCCTATTCCTAACCTTCTTCACCTTCTTTCTTCTCAAATTCAATGCAAACCAAAGAGCACTCATCCCTCATCGTCATCTCCTGAAGTGTGGACTATCGACCAGGATAGTTCAGTCCTCTTACATTCCAAGAGACAATAGATAAGGAACTAACCATTTGAGATCATGGTCCCTGGAATCCTACCAACCTCAGTAGATTTGTGTTCTCCCTCATCAACAAACAGATGTTGAGAGGAATTGGGAGAGATATGCACACTAGACTGAAAATCCACCTCCAAAGATTTTGAGGGACCTCTAATGGGAGAATTAGTCTTCCTCCTATTCTTTCTCGAACTACTAGTAATAGGAAAAAGCCCATCATTTTTGTTAGCACTATTAACTGGAGTAATAAGGTCATTGTCAGAACCCATAAGTGACCCAACCACAACCTCCATCTCCAGCTCATTTGATGGAACATCCATAGCATCCACAAATTGCTCAGCATGAGAAGAAGGTTCATCTTCAACACTCTTCCCCTTCATTGATTTAGTAGACATCACCTTTTTAAGAACCCAGATCATCTTCTTTTTTCCCTTCTCAATAACTTGCTAACATCCTACATTATCGTGTCTAAATGTGCCACAGGTCTCGCATCTAATAGGGACCCATTCATACAAAAAATTGATTTTATCTTCAACCTTGTCATCACTCACTAATGGAATAGTCATTAAGAATTTAGAAGAAGTAGGGATCAGAATAAGCATCCTCGCAAATTCTAACCTCTAAAAATCTAATGTAGCTCTATCAACCTTCAATGGTGTTCCAATGTAGGATCCGATCATGCCAAAAGTCTCCTCATCCTAGAGTTCCAAAGGCAATTCGAAGAGTCTCACCCAAATAGGAACCTCCATTAGCTTCAACTTTTACAAGGAACAACCTCTTGCCCACTTCTTCATGATGAGATGTTTTCTAGAAAAAAACCACAACCCTTTATCAATGGTCGTCTCCATATCATCTGCTTCAGAAATATTCACAAGAAAGTAGCCATTTCCCCTCGAGATGGTCTTTATAGTCCCCTTGACTTTCCACAAACTTTGGAGGGATGCCTGCAACGACGGTCAGTGAGGTTTAAGATCTACTATATATCCTTTTGTTGATAACTTCCATCTCACAAAGTTCTTCTCCAAGATCACCTTCGAGTACACTATGGCCCCTTCCCGAATCATCAGCTCCTTTGTCTAGAGGGCTCCAATCTCCACCTCAGCTGCAAATTTCTTGAATAGATTTGACCATTAGTGTGGCTCCTTTTCCACCCCCAATGTATTTAGGATGCTATCTCATGTCATGTCGTCGGGGAACACCAAGAGGAGGGGGTCTACCACATCGCTTAGGAACATCACCTCCCCTCGTGTCACTGCCATCCCCTTGGAAATCACTTTCTCCATCGCCAGAGCCACTCAATCGAGAAGCCATCAGAGATGATGACTCAACTCATTGACCTTTTTAAAACACTAGAAATTCAATATTGAGACAAGCATGAGAGATAAAGCGTGAACTTGTATATAATCATGTAAATGTGATGAAATGCTCAATTCTAGGTACTATTACTTCCATTTAAGGTGAAAAGTCTTAGTAAGATTATCTAATCCTAATGCATCTATTCTAGTATATTTTATGGATAATAATGGATAATTTCTTATATTAGTGTTAGTTATTTTTATTAGTTTTTTCTTCTATTTGATTGGTCAGTTTATATATTAGTATAGTGTTAATTTGCATCTTTTAGTTACTTCCTCTTGCTAGCTTTGTGTAATTCCTTTCCATTGCTAGTCTAGCGTAATTCATTAGTGTAGTGACTTGTTTCTCTAATAGCTTTATATACATAATTGATAGGATCAATATAAATTTCCATCTTAACTCTCTTACTTGCTTGACTCTAGAGTAATCAATAAACCCCTGATTAAACTATTAAAGCCCTAACCATCTGTAAACTCAAAGAGACAACTTAGCTTTAGTGCCTTCTCAGCTCCATTTGGATTTATCCCAACTTACCACCACACTACATCTCGAACACATGCACTTGTGGATTGTGTTATAAGAGTGTACTAATATCGGGTTGTAGATTGTGATAGCCCAGTGTGGCTGAGTTGCATCACCACCCTAATAGTAGAATGAAAAACATAGACCACGGTTTCCATCTGGGTTTTCCCAAATAGGTTGAGACGGGGACATAATTTTTTTAGCCTAGTTTGTGTGAGGCACATCACCACCCTAACACTAGAAGAATAAAAAAGTAGACCATGTTTTGCAATAGGGCTTGCCCAAATAGGTTGAGACTAGTGCACAATGACATTTTTTCTATTGGGTCCTAAATCCCAGACATGGGTGTGTACATGAGTTGTAAGCAAAGTAAGCATAATGTAGAAGGCACTATCAGAAATACACTCTTTTTTTGTCTCCAACAACATATTGGTAACTACATCAGAGAGGAAAGCCTATTGTGCTTGATTAGGATAAGACTAAATCTACATTAAAAGAATTTAGTGTAAGTTCATCACATGAGTGGGAGTTCCTTAAATCCCCATGGTTTGATATATTAATTTTTGGATCTAGGATCTGAATCCCTTCTTAAAGATTTCAACAGACACTACCATGAAGATATGTTATATTCATCCACAACTGACTACAATATGAGTTTACTAATTTTAGGGCTCTTTTCTAGTGTTATAATTTGTTTTAACTAGATAATTATGTCATCAATTTCATTCTCTAGTATGAAGTAGTCAAATAACATTTAGAGTATCAATTAAATAAAAAAATTTAGTATCAATTGTTAAACTAGTAGTTTAGGGTGTTCAGGATATCTCTTAGTCCTAATTTACTATATAATAATTTACTAGTTCCATAACTACTCATCTAGATTACAACTCAAACCATTTACATTAATGTTAGAAAAAAGTTCCAAAGGAAAGCTCAACACATTCATGATATTCAATTAACATATGGATGCATTTAATCTCCTAGGAATTTGGTTATGAATATAATATAGTTGCACTAAAACATATACACACCAAAAAATTTGTGTCATTTCATAACATATTCTAAAGTTTTGTAACATTCATAGATTTATCAAAGGATTTCATTAAATATTACATTCTCCTAAACTGTTCTTATTAGTATTTCTACCCTTAATATCTAGTAAAATAGAAGAAATGGAGATATTCATCTTTATTTCCTCAAAACGACCTAATTCATTCACTATAGTGACACATATCTTAGTATTGAGATCATCGATACTAAGACTTAAAAGTATTCAAGAAACTCCAAAATAAAAATTAAATTTATCACCAAAAGCTACAGAAAACATTTTTAAAAAACTAAAAGAGAAGGAAAATAACAAATTCAATTTCCATTTGAAGGATGATGGCAAACCTACTTTTCAAATCAAAATCAACCCAAACTAAAATAAAGACTTTATCTTACTCAAATCAGATATAAAACTAAAGAACTAGGCATGTTCTTGCTCTAGTGGGGCTAACAACTCTATTTTCACCTCTCTTGGGTTCTAATCATAGTTTATAGTGTTGGACTCAGTTAATGAGGGCTAATTCTATCAATGAACCTATATTCAAGTAGATCTTCTAACCATTTTCCCTATTTTAAGATATGAAGTTTTGTGTACACAAGTCGATAAGTTGTATAAAGTGGTCAACTTGCTTGATATCTAGAAGGTGAAATATAGTTGATAAGAAACCCTCTCTATAATCTATGTGGAAGTAAATTGACTTATTCAAAAGGCCATTCAAATTTCCAAACCTTAGGACAAGTCATCCATGCTTCACCAGAAATATCACCCAGCTCCAACTACAAGTACTACATGACAATTCAGTTTGGATTGTTATAAAAAGTGCCTTGCACACACATCTAAATCTTTGGTCAATATTGAATTATATAGCTTGGATGACCCCAAAAAACTGAGATTAATTCTAGACACTAGTCCAACCAACTTATTTGTAGACTAACTTTAGCATGTAATTCATAAATATGGTTCTCTCTAACCCAAATATAGTCTCTAAATTATAACACAATCATCATGATAACATATAAAACCAAATGAATCCACAATAACATCTAAAAATCCCAAAGACCAAAATAACTAAGGTTCTTGTCTTTCTAAAGCCTAACTGATTATCTACATGCACCCAATGGTCGAAAATATCAGCATATGATATTATTTAACATGAATTATGAACAAAAAAACTTAGTCATGTAGGGTCCTATATCTTAATAGTGAAAATCAAACATGTAAGGAAAGGATGCAACCGATATGAGAAACATATACATTAAGGAACTATCATGGTTGGTTGTTGAAGGACAACTTCTTCCCACTATACCTTGTAGTATATTTATGAGGGAAATACTGCATGTATAAATTAACGTAACACCTTCTAGTAACTAAAGGTGCCACTAAAAATGAGCAACATGAGGACTCAAATCACAAACATTGTTCATTTAAATTTCCATATTTGCAAATGTGTATCAATTTTGTTGGCTACATTATGTTATGCATCTTCCTCCACTAATGGAATTGATAAATGTTCAATGATGATAGGGATGGATGTTACTTGCATAAGCACATTTGGATACCAACATAAAGTAAACGACCTTAACTTAACCCCTTGGTTCATTGAGTTTACTCATAATTGAAGTTGCATGGATGTATATTGTTTGACAATTTTTTCAACTTTACCCAAAAATAAACCTCATTAGTTTTTTCTAAAAAAATGAAGCTTTTGTATAAGCATCCTCGTTGTAGAGCCTTTCCCTCTAGTGTAACACTCATTAGGCAAGGGACATAAGCTGAATCTACATTACCTCACATCGTCATAATTAAAAATAACAACTAAAGGTTTTTTTCTAAAATCATAAATACATATTCATTTTTTGCAAAGCAATACAATATGAAATGTTAAACTTTCAATCACATAAGAATAAACCCTAACTTCATTTTAATTCTTCATTAGTACAAGGATAGGATAATACATTATACGCAAGTGAATGTATTGAGGTAATATATGCCCTTTTAAGGCCTGAGTCAAACACAGGGAAACATTCTCCAGAAGACTACTACTAACTATGATCAAATCAGTTAGGCCGGTGAAATTGAATTCATTTGATTGAACAGAAATAAAAATAGAACAAAATGAACTTAACACTTAAATTACTCAAATTTAGGGAATTCCTTAGGATTGTAGTTTCACCACAAATAACATTGCAATTCATTCCACACACCAATATCTATTACCCCTATCCCTGGATAAAGAGCATGTAGCCAGAACTACCCACTCTCTCAGTGTAGTTTACTACCTATTCTAATACCAACCCCATTTCCATAGCAGTTGGTGGATTAATTAGGTGCTTTATGATTAAACTATGGGCTTCTCCTGCCATTTATTCTCCGCCTTTCCCAAGGGGTGCAATAGACAGGTAAATCCATGTTTTCCAACCCTTAACCTCTCTCCCAAAATGACTAAGAGTCTAATTATATATCTATGTTGATCAGGCATAAACAGAATAATGCAACTTCATATATTTATATCCAGAAACTAGGGACAAAGATGACATTAATGCATGAAAATCAGTTACAATGCATATTCGGGCTACTCCCGGGTCCTAAGGAATTAAGGGATTTAGCCCTGCATGGTTTTTATTGCCGAATATATGGTAGATAAAGAGGAAAACATGGGGAACATTAGAAAAACTAAGTAACCCATAGTGAACAGTTGATCTGGATGACCCCCTACATTGCGGTGCAATCGGCTATCTTTCGGCTGCCGATTCGCCTTTCAGAGGTGCTTGGATCATCCCGGGTGAAGCCTTCGGTTCCTTTCTCTTCACTTCTCTCTCACTGGTGTCATGCAATGCAAAATGGTTGCTTTCTTACATCTGGTCGAACTCCCCTTAGGTCATAGGAGTCACTTACGGTACGAAATAACGTCAACTGTTGGATTAGATTGCCATCTTCATATTTGCCAAATTGGACAGAATCGGTAGTATCGACTTTGCAGTCGATAGTACTGAGTTCCTAGGGTAGCCGTGACTCATGACAAGGTTAGTACTATCAACTTGTCCCAATAGCACTGAGTATTTAGGTCGCTCGACTGACGCTATCATGGTAGTACCGAGTTTGTAAACTCGGTAGTACCGAGTTTGTAAACTCGGTAGTACCGAGTTTGTAAACTCGGTAGTACCGACTTTGTGTGATTCATCCTTGTGCTTTACTGACGTGGCTTCGGTACTACCAACTTTGAGTGTTGGCAGTATCGAGTCTATGTGAGTCTTTTATGGGCAAGTACTGATGTGAAGTCGGTACCACTGACTTTTGGTGTCAGTAGTATCGACTCTATAAAGTTCAATTGTACCCAAAAATGCACAAGAATGTAGATAAATGCTCGAGTTAAATATTAAATTATCTTAAATAGTAAAAATTATATAATTTGATGCATTTAGATAGTACAGGACATTAATAGCATTTCATGCATTATTAATTAGATAAATGACAAAACAACACATAAAATTAAGGAAAATATGCATGTGAAAATGACTAAAAACCCTTGCATCAATGAACAAAGCTTATATATGCACATGTGTAATATTATATGTACAACAATATCATCTTTACATATTTCTCTACAAATGGTGAAGTTGATCATTCACTCAAAAAAAGATCAAAACGGCTTCTTATAAATAGTAATGATTGGTTGTATCAGGTGTAACTATATACTTTCACTAAATAATTATATAAGTAGAATACTTCCATATAAATCATTTAATTCTTGGTCTAGATAATGATATGTTTCTTTATATATTAGTAAATATGATGTATATTCATAAACACAAAAAGTTAACAAGGGGTTGTAACTATATAATTGAAATGATGATTTAATTCTTGAATTGATTTATCCTCTTTATTATTATTGTCCAAAAACTACTAATAATGTACCTAACAATAAGAATTTATAGTGGGTTGATTCTCATGCCAGTGACTCATTTTTCATACAAAGAGGTTAGCATGTTAGTCTAAGATAGGATCACTAGACCACGATCTATATCAGTGTTGCATAAATAAACTAGGGAAGAAGCACTAAGCCCCTATATATACCAATAGGTCCTCATTTTTAGTATAATATATGGGTACAAAAAAACACAAACATCATCGTGGCAATCACGTATGGGATACTAATAAAATCCATCTCTACATGCCTCATAAATATAAAAAAGTGCTTATATTATAAACATGTCACAATCATGTAAAACATTGCCTTATAGTCTATCACATATTAGATATAGGCACCTCGTCAAAAAATCTAGGGTCAGGATCACATAGACTTGACTCATCCCCAAGTCCTAGTAGTTTAACACAAAGACACACTCCTAAACTCCTTCTCATAGTCCTTAGGATACTACAAGGACATCCTTTTTTGTTTCCCAATGAAGACATCAGAGGAAAGCAATGGGTTTTAGTGATCTAACTAGATGAAGTATAATTTCACTTATTTTCAATGCTCTTACTCATGTGAAGGATATTAACGTCAAATTTAAGTATTTATGTGTATTTTCATTCATTTAAAACAACATTTCTATAATTAGTGTTAGGAAACATATGCAACCCTGATTAGTCAAAAGATTCACAACATTAAATTAGTTCATCATTGATAGTATGAATTCACAACTCATGGTTTTATCTTAAAACATTATCATGTTTATCCTTGTAATCATCCTTATGAAATATGAACATAATATGCAAAGGAAATGCAACATATCATATTGACAATTTAACTTACACTTTCATTAGATTCATGCAATCCCACATAAATATCTACATGTAAAAAATCACGAGATAATCAAATTAGTATCATAACACAAGAAGTTACTATTCATTGGAAATGATTCTTACTTCAAAGAACTTTTATCAATAAACAACTTGCGTCAATTGTTTAGTTGTAGGTCAATATAGACATACTAGGGTAAATTAGCAAAATGGCTATAATACCAACACTAATTATCTTGAAGTGATAAACTTTGAGTGTCATTCATAATAATTAACCTAAACATGATGATTAGGGGTGGTTCCAAGGTGATATGAGACTATCCCTAACCATCATCAATGTTGATTGACCAAGATCAAACAGTGGAAAAAATTATGTACATAAGTGATAAAATCAGAATTTGCATGGTCAAAGACACGAGAAATGTTACAAATAGATATCTATTGAATTAAAAAAACATCATATTGTTCTTAAAATGTAAATAAGATACCATTAAGTTTCATAATACAAAATCCAAAAATTGCTACACACAGTTGTACTAGAACTCCATTATAAGAACTTCTATACACATACTAACAAAAATACAGACCTCACATGGTTGTGATGATCCTCTAATCATCTACTAGGTTGTGTAGCATAATACATGACTTCATGACATAAAAAAAATCAATGTATTATTATCCATTGTCAAAGTGAGGACATAACGTATAAGAACAACCAAAAACAACCTCATCTTCATGTATGTTAATTAAGACATGTAAAGGTCAGATTACACTAATCAAGAATATTGTTAAATAGTGGAAATTTAAATGGTAGTATTAAAGATACAAAATGTATAAGAATGAACTATGAGCATGCTATTTTTTCATAAAACGAACTACTTTTCCATTTGTAGTTGTTAGTTGGAAACTAATTGGCTTGTACCAACCAAGTAGAAGCTTCACTATATACTCACATGCACAACTCATCATTCATGCGATAGAGTTTAGTCTGTCACCCAAAGACAAATCGGGACAACCCAAGTTTAACACAGGGCTAGGTAGGAGCTTATAGAATCTTTACCTTCTCATTCCTACACATTGGTATAAGACTAAGATGTACCACATATCATTTATCATGTCACATATCAAATATGTTTCATATGTATTTCATATTTTCTATTATTGGGATCACTATCCCTTGATGCTTTCCTCTCAATCTCATTAAGGAAAACTTAGATCTCACTCTCACCTATGTGGATCCTCCTAACTCCCTCAAGATCTAATCTACTTTTGTAAAGAGTGGAACCCGATAGTGGGCCCACTCAATTATACAAATATGAGCCATGAAATATTAAGTAGTGGAAAATGTAACCATTTACAAAATTACAAAATATTTTGTATAATGCATTCTTCAACCTAGAAGGGTGTACAACAAGATAAAAATGTTACATATATATACGCATAAGACCATATGCATAGGATACAAGGCGATCTCAAGTTTTCCTTATGATCACCAATTTGGCGTACGACTCGCGAAAAAATAAGATTAACTAATGTGGAAGCGATCGTTAGCAACGGAATGACTGAATTTCACTAAAAATTAAAACTTTTTGCACTGAGATCCACAAACTGTAAAACTCTTTCATAAAGAACTAAAGTAAGTTATTTACATTCTGATTCATTAGTACTTCTCTGTATCATCTCATCTCGAGAGTTACAAACATTGATTGTCCTGTTAAACTGTACATAAGCAGTATACAAATATCTTGAGGCATCAAGCCAAAAATCTCAGATCTATATCAAACCATCTACTGATTCTTAGGACCTGAGAGTACAGAGACGACACATAGGACTCTCTATATATAGAACCTAACAGACAGTGTCTCCACCTGAAGATCATTGTTGTCCATGTTGTTGCTGTTACTGTTGTGGCTGCTGTTGTTGTTGCTCACCCACTGAAGGGTTTCTTCTTCCTCGGTGTCTACCTAAAAAGTTGAATCCCACAGGGTGAGACAATTGAAAATTGTCCCAGTGAGAGATATAACTCTCCGCCAGAAACATTGTTATTGCAGATAAAAGATTAACACTGAGCAGTAGAATTATAAATATCCAACAATAGGTAATTCATTGAATAAACTAAGTAGAGCAGCATTCTCTAAACAGTTCATTTCAGTTATAACTTGATTAAGTAGTAAGTTATTTATTAAATAAGGAATATGAAGAACATGTATATCATTTATCCATCTAGGACATAATAAATAATGTATCATCAATCATTATTTCTTGTAGTTCAACCCTAAGCAAATATGCTACACGACTGATTACATTTTACAATCATACTTATGCCCTGAGGAGATGAGGTATACCGCTCATACTCCAACCGACCATTGCGAAATCGAAATCGGTACCATACATAGGTCAATAGAAGAGTCGGATTTCTATGACCTCATCCTCCTCAGTCAGTGTGAGGAACAACATGCAGGACATCTCGTGTCTCTGTCAAATAGCTTTCCAGGGTATGCTGGCAACTTCTCTATTAGAGTTATAGTGACATGTTGTACTCTCTTCACAATCGAGAGATTTCTTGTTTATCTCAAATCGATTCGGCAATAACATCATCATCGAGAGATTAGTGATACATCATCCCGGTATATACATATAATGAAGGATTGAGAGATTTAATGTTTATCTCACATCAATTCCTCCATTAGGGCGTAAGGATATTCGCGCCCATAACCCCCACATACTCAAAAGTATGTTCTCTAGGAGTTCCCTTAGGAAAACCTATTTCACCATCACCAAACTATTGACGATGATGGATCTATGGTCAGGGCTCTACATGATATCATTTCACTTGATTATTTAAGTACATTACAACATTCGTTTAGCATCAGGCATTTTTTCAAACATAAACCATTAGAACAATGCTATAAGGAAAGAGTACTGTTTTTATCAAATTCATTTCACAGCTTTATTAACATTGGGATCTCAATCCCTTATCATCTCATCATCATGATTCAAGAATATGGGTGTTCAAACCCTTAGATCATCAAAACACTTGTTACCACTTTAGCAGGTAACTTAATGCCATCAAGTCATATGACAGTGTAAACATGATAATTGCAATGTAGGTATTTCACATGGCTCTTACAGCCTATCAATCTCTTTTGTTACCTTTCACTAGGCAACATAGCATATCATTTCTTACAAAGCTCATAAAGTACTTTCAATAAATGAAGCATCATAGCTCATACCTGGCTATGTTCAATATCTCATAAAATCTGTATAATTAGTACAGATGATAACATATACATTAATTTCATACCAGCATAATGCAAAACAATTATAACATCACTATTCAAGGATTACACCATTATGCCCTTGCTAGGGTTAGGGTTTCCCTTTTCAATTCAATTATGGTTAACCATTCCCTTTAGCTCAAATAGGATTAATGACTCATCATTTCATTATCCAACCATAGAACTTCATGTTAAAAAGTATAACCCAGAATTAGGGTTTCACACTTCCATTTACCTTATTTGGAATTAGGGTTTACTATTCACATCACATCACCCTAGATTAGGGTTTATATTCAACAATTCACGATTAGGGTTTTCTATACATATTGCATCACCCCATATTAGGATTTAAGTTCAATAACCCACAATTTGGGATTAGGGTTTACTATTCACTTTGTATCACCCTAGATTAGGATTTATCATCAATATACCTTGATTTAGGGTTTCTCATGTCATTGTCCTGAATTAGGATCACACCATTATCATGTATTAGGATTTCTCCTACCAGTGCCCTCAATTAGGGTTATGATTCATTAAATTTCATAATTGGGGTTTCATGATCTCACTATTTAAGGATCATATCCTAATTAGACATCCATCCATAATGAAAGTGTTAAGACTTGACCATTAACATGGTTATCAATCATGTAGGAAGTATTTTCTCTCTCATCCTCTATAGGATGATGTTTACTTCAGCCTTAATTAAGCTAAGTCAACTCAACTAGAAAAATAATTGACACCATGAGTTATGTCATTATCACCATGATCATTAAAGCTTAATTATTTAAAGGGTACTAATCACCCTATCTCATTAAGGGTATGATTATTATAATCACCCTTGGTTTACACCATGTAGTTGTTCACTTAAACCATTGACCTATATTCACTTTAAGTGTTCATACAATTTGGTTGATTACCTTCCAAATGATCTTGGACTCTTAGACCTCAAACGGTCTTGACCAATCAGACCTCCAACGGTCTTGCATGGAATACCTCCAAACGGTCTAAGACCATTGAGACCTTCAAACGGTCTTGACCAAACCATTGAAATCGTTTGGTAAAGTAACCCTTGAGATCATTTGCTAAAGGTGAACATTTGAAATCGTTTGCTAAAGGTGACCCTTGAAACCGTTTGCTAAAGTTGAACATTGAGATCGTTTGCTAAAGTAAGATGTTGAAAATGCATGAACTCAACCGGTTTGGGATCGTTTGGTCCAAACCTCCTCAAAACCGCATGGATCAAAAATAGTCTCAACTATTCAAAATGAATTAGGGTTTCCAATGTTGGTTCCTTCAACCATTGAATTCATATAACCAATCATCAATTGGACCTATCACCATACTTTAATTGAGTTAAATAGGTCGTCCTTTAACTGATTTGACCCTCAATTGACCCTCAATTAGTCATCAATTAGGGTTTGAATCAATTGGATTAGGGTTTGGAATCGATGATCCTTCAACATTAGTCAATGTGTAACTAGTTACTTTAAAACTATTGGACCATCATCCAAATTGGACATGACCTGACCCCAAACGGTCTTGAGGTCATTTGGATGTCCTCCAAACGGTCTTGAGACCATTTGCCTATGTCAAGCTACTCTTGCTCCATTAGTGACCCACAGCTCGACTTGGCTCTTTCGTAAAGGCTTACTTCTTATCAGATCTTGTGTATTTGAACATATGTGAGATCCACATCTAGTATCTAGTACCGATGATGAAGAAGTATTTAAGTTTATCTAAAAAAACATATATACATGAAGTGGAGATCTCTATCCGATGGCTCTTCTTCCTCAGTTCCTCTAGGTAGGGAGGACAGTTTCTTTTCAAATGTCTAGTCTGGTGACAATGGTGACAACTGCCTTCTTTGGAGATCCCACCTTTAGCTTTGAGCGTAGATGACTTTGGCTTATGCCCAGCTTTAGAACCTTTCTTAGCTTTGTCTTTTCCTTTTGACTTTCCCTTTGTCCTACTGATCATCATCACAGACTTGGGCTTGTCTTTCTTCATATGAGCTTCATTTGTCCTCAACATGCCCAATAATTCGGACAACGGCTTGTCAAGATTATTCATGTTGTAGTTCATAAAAAAATGACTATATGATTCAGGCAACAATTGCAGAATCAAATAAGTGGCAAACTCTTAACCTAGGGGGAAATCCCATCTTTGATAGGCTTTCAATGTACCTAATCAAAGTGAGCATATGGGTGCCAAATGAGTCTCACTCTGTCATCTTGCTTCTAAACAAATCCTTGGAGATATCATATCGTTCATGTCTTGCTTGATGCTGATACATGTTCTTGAGATGTGTTACCATCTCCATGACATTCATGTTCTCCTACTGCTCTTGCACTCATATTTCATTGAGTACAACATCAGGCACTTGACATCTACGGTGTCATCAAGGTGCTTCTTTTAAGCATCCTTTTTAGCCTTTGGCGCATTTGAGGAGGGTTCTTTTGGCTCTGGTGTTTCAAGGACATAGAGCTTATGCTCCTGCGTGAGAACAATTCTCAGTATACAAACTAGTTTTAAATTGATTCTGGTAAGTTTATCCTCAATAAGAATGTGTGAGTGTTGTTTGCCATTTGATTGTTACAAGAGAAAAAGTTTTCTTATAGTCCAAAACATTTGACTTGTAAAGATTTGGTAAATGAGATTAATTAGGCCTTTAATTAATTATGCTCCCACTATTTTATTCAAATTGATAGCCATCACTATCAACTTAGAAGATTCCAGTGTAAACCTTCTAGTGAGCCAAGATCCAAAATAATTGGATCAATGCCCAACCAACGCCAGCATCAAAGACCAAATACTAAGGTAGGAAATTTTTGCCAATTGAATCATATGCAACTCTTGGATAGATGATCATGCACAACTCCTTGTCATGATAAATCTGTGTGCCTCTAGGTACTTGATCCTATCAAGGTTCCCTAGTTAAGTCCAACCCATAAGGAAACACAATGAGTGTGCACCCTGCGGAGGTAGACCCACACTCCCACTATCACACTTCCACGATATAGATAGTGTACCACACGGAGGTGTGCCCACACATAGTCGATCAAGATTTTCATGTGCATTGCTTTATGCAAGGCAACTAAAACTTAATATTATTAATTGAGGGGTTTTATTAATACATATACATATCCAAACACCACATACTTATAGTGTGTATCATATACTACTATATACACAACCACAAACGATAGACATGCAATCACAAACAAAAAAACATCAGTTATGGCCATACTATTGTAATATTTTAGAGCCACAAAGGATTACATTCCACCTAAGGTCTTATGCATCTCATGCAACAACACTTGTGAATCAACCTATAAGGATCAACATTACAATGACCAACTTCATGGATGCTCCGTGAGGTTGGAAATTCAAGTTGTTTCTCCATGGATTCTCCTTGGATTTGGATCTTCAAGTGGCCTCCTTACATCAAGTTTACAAAGACTAAAACTAATCATATCTCTATTACATCATATGAGTACAGATATAAAGAGAAATAATTAATTACATTTTGAAATAAGAAATGAGGCTCGACATGCAAGCAAAATACTTTATACAAAGGGTCTATGTACAACCATTATACATCCATAGCATTCACAAACAAACGTATCCACAATATTCACAGCCACATTCATTCACAATCACAAAAGGGGATTCTAGGCCATAACTATGCATGCATTCACCAAATAAAACAGATTTTAAAGGTGGCGTGTATGATATCATAGGTATATCTACATATATGTATATACTTATTAAAATTATAGTCCTTTTAATGTGGGACATTCCATACTAAATAAATTTTTGACTCCCACGTAGACTATGTGGAGTACACAGGGGCATCGCCCCTATGCGACGTATGTGGAATTAGGAAAATCAATATTTTCCATAGTCGATCCCATCTGAAATGTCAAAAATAGAAGCCTGTGGCATATGTGGAATTCGGTTTAGATATGCACATTAGCAGTTTTAAGTTCACATCGTATGCAACCACAGAAAATAGTATAAAGTGATTCGATCATATCAAAATGAATCCAAATATGTTGTAGATCGACGTTGCTTTTATACCACTATTGGGTTTTGTGAAGGAAACATGTGTGGAGGAAGCAACAAAATAAAATATATTTTCACACAACCTATAACAGGATATCATCGACAACAGAGTATTCAGAAAGAGTGTTCATGAGATATACCTTGTCGCAGAGCAAGTCCGGCAACGTCCTGCTACACGATGGTATGCAACGCTCATGGCTTACACGAATGGTACTTCTCTCCCATCCTCTGAACCCATCGTGGGAATATTTGGTGGCTCTCCTTTCATGTGGTGATGTATGTCACTCGTAGCGCGTATGGACGATCATTGATGTCCTTCGAACATAGGTGTCTCAGCGTCTGCATCTCTACTTCATCCATGTAGATGGACTAGAACTCCACGTCGCACTTCCTAAGCCGGCAGGAAGTAGTAGCCTTTGTGCGATGACGTGCTATAATCATGGTGCTCTCCTTTCTCTCCTGAGGATGGTGATAGCTAGAGTTTACGTATGTGAGCATAAACTAAAAAGCCTCTATAAATATCTCATAAAGAAATCAATCGTCAAGCCCCTTTAAATAGGAGATGAAAGGAAGAAGGTTTTCCTAAACCCTTCAATAAACAAAAAGATTGTGTTAATTAAAACACTCGTGGATTAATTAGAATATTCTAGAATTAATTAATTAATTAACCAATTAATCATATTAATTGATTAATTAATATCCGACTCCATGCAATCACTCAGGATGGCTCTATCAGCATACATACCAACATAACATCCACAATATCACAACAACCATAATCATTCACATGCAGATATATTGGAGTAAAGTAGCTATAGTAGGGCCATGACACCATTGAGTCATTAGCCTAAGTAAAATGGGTGGAAAGCACACCCTAGGTGGAAAAGTGTACCTCTGTATATATCAAGTTGGGAAAGCACACCCTAGGTGGAAAGGCAAGCCCTAATGGTTACGCATAAGTCTCTACGGTAGTAATCTAGTCAAATTATCTAACATGCGTAAATAGAGTGGAAAGATAGTAATCATTCACCATTCAAATTTCCAAGTATAAACAACAAAGTAGGTGGGTTCATAGACTCGAGGTGACAAGGTATTCATCAAGTGTTTGGAATCAAATGATTCAATATCAGGAAATTAAGAATTGACAACATGGTTGAATAGAAGGAGACAATATTCAAAAGATGCCTCATTGCAAAAATATTTAAGTCAAATTATGCCCAAAATTAAATAAGGAGGAGTACATACCTAGTCTTCAAAACTACTTCTTAGCTCAGTCTATATACTTAGTCCACAAAGTCGTGTTTTCATCCTAGGAACATATTACGTAAAGTTGTCAAAACCAAAGCAACTTGTGTATAGATTCTTATTTTGTATTCCCATATTATTCTTGTCCTAGTCTGAATCATCCAATTTCATATTAGGTTTGTTAATATTATTAGGTATACATGATTGGGTATATATTTTAGTTATAATATGCATCTTTAGCGACATAAACATATGTATGGCTTCATCGATATTATTATATTTCTAGATACCATATATATATATATATATATATATATATATATATATATATATATATATATATATATAGGGTTCTCGACTTATGAAAAGAATGGGATTTCTACGCTGGATTATGAATCATCACCTAACTACTTATACACACACACACACTACTAAAATGACAAACATTGAGATACTATATGAATGGGTTCATAATTTAGCCAACTCCATGTATCATTTGATACATCATTAGTATCTAAGGTTGAATTATAATGCATATCATACTTTGAAACATATTGTATGAGTATTTAGATATTAGTGCTACAGGGAACCCAACAATTGACATACACTCATATTCACTAACACACTAGTGCATGAGTTTATATTAATATGATTTAATAATTGTATGGTCGACTAGCATACTTTGTTTTTGTTTTATGTATCCTTCACTCACTCATGTACACTACCTCTAAGTTCTCAATAAATCAAATATAAGGAAGAAATACTAACCTTCAGTTCATCAAAGTCTAAGGACTTTTAGGGTTTGGTTGCTGATCATGAACAAGAGAAGAATCCATGCTAAACCGCCATTGTTGGTTCTCTATAGCCGTCTATGAATGACATATTGGTGTTTCCTCACAAGGCAGAAGGTATCATGTGTCACTTGTGTGCCTTCATTTGAACTATGGAGCTTGGAGAAACATTGAGGGAAAGAGAAGGAAGTATAGAGGCTTTGTTTCCATGGTGATGGAGGTGTTGCTAGTGGTGATGGATGTAAGATACCATATATGGCATTGTACTTGCAGGTTGTAGGTGCACATTGCAAGTTCAAGAGGGGGATCAAGTGACATATAGACTGGAGTGTTGGTGATTGCATCTGATCAGCAGTGTTGAACACCCTAGTGGTGAAGAAAGGAGGAACTAGAGAGGTCCTTAGGCAGTGAAATCATTAGGCACCACTTCTTGGGTGTTGGTGAAAGATACACTAGGATTTGTCACTATGGTAGGAGTGAGGGAGATTTGGTGATGGGAGGCATTGTAGTATATTAGGAGTCATCAGTGTTGTAGAAGAGAAGGATTTGATGGCGGCATGCGGTTTTTGTGGTGTGGTGATGCCCTATGGTGGAGTGATGGCGAGGAGTGAAGGCAGTTCCACCACTGTGGGCGTCACCATAGCCTCTGTCGCCTCTACTGGCTATTGGTGGTGGGCTCCTTTCTGCCAAGATACTAGGTAGATGTAAGATGGCAGCTAGGTTTTGGTGTTATAGGCCTTATAGTGAGGAAGGAGGGAAGGAAAGGAAGAAGAGGAGAAGGAGAAGTAGACGTGACCAGGCAGAGGTTGCTAGAGTCGGTCGATGTGTCTGCATTCTAGGTTGACGACAAAGAGGAAGATATCTAGGTGTCTAGGGCTAGCATGGGGGCTATGCATGATGAGTGGAAAGGAAGGAATAAGGAGGAGAAGATGAGAGACATAGGGGAGAGAAGAAGAAACAGATGGAGGAGGGAACAGTTGTCAGTTGCAAGTCGAGCCGCACACTTTCCACGGGGTAAGGAGACGCACCGACGCATCCGAGGTGCAATGAGGGAGGCGTTACACCTAAATGATATGGATGTGTTTTACTAAATTTTGAATGTGCTAATATATATATATATATATATATATATATATATATATATATATATATATATTTGCATAATTAGATTTTAGTTAAGAGGGTAACCAACACCTGATTGACCCAAAATTGATAGAGTATACTAATTAAGATATAACAAACTTCATTTTTTATTTCTATTTATTCTTTTGGAAACGTTTAGTCATTTGTTGCATTATTTGTGAGCTAAACACTCAATTAATGCATTCAATGTATTTCTTAATCAATTAAACATATCATCTCATGTTTTTATATTTGTTTTTGTCAATGAAGATTAGAATGATTCTAGAGTTCTAAATAAGGGTCACCAATAATTAAATGATAAATTTGTATAATTAACCATTGATTAATAATTTATCATGAATCTTTTTACATGTATTGCAACATTATACTTTCTTGGCTCCAATCATTCCTAATAAATATAAAATAAAGGAAAAGGGATATCTTACTAGTATAATTAATAATGGGCCTAAAGAAAGGAAAGGTTGAGCGAAATATGCAAATTTGAGTATGTTACAACCTCCACATTTTCTTCTCATGGACAACAATCCACTACATAACAAAATTATTTTCCCTTTGCAACATAGACATCAGGAAGGTTCACATTGTTCATGGTGCCTAACTAGATGAAATTATATTACTATTTTTAAATTAAGCATGTTACTCATCTAAAATATTTTCAATCTATTAATGGTATTGTATTATTCATATGGATCTTCGTCAAGGTACATGAAAAGAAGAATTATCGTTAAGCATAACTAGTGATAACAACATAATTATTGAGATGGACATCATTTTATATCTTAGTCATTCCATATTGTTCCATATATGGTTCACTCCCCACATCTATCAATTATTCCTGTCTATAATGCAACTTCCATGCAATTCCATCCATTATTGTTAGATTCCATCAATTTTGGGAAAAATCAACAATTAGCATGTAATAAAGATAATTAGATTTGAATTTAATAATTAAAGCTTTTCTTAGATTTTCATACTCATAGAAAATATAATAGTTAAGTCAAGAACAGTTATGAACAAAAATGCCTTAATTTCCTTTTATATTAAAAAAATTTCATATCGTATAAACTAGGTGGTGGAGAAAGGTGAATTCGTTCTCAATGGTCTCTAGCTAAATGTTCACTGTAATATTCATGACTTAAGGGATTTCTCTACCCCTCCCTTTAGGACTGGCAAAATCTCTCAAATGCACAAAGTTAGGTAAATTCTACATTTAGATCTTCTAGCTTACCTGAACTAGAAGATTTGAGAGGAGAAGGTGTAAGGTTATGAGTTCTTTGCTCAACTTTAGAGGAGGACCCTGGGTTACAAGAGAGGATAAAAGAGAATGAGAAACTATATTCTTACTTGTAACTTCATCTCCACTCAATTCCAGTGATGCTTTTAGGTGGAACCCTCCTCAATTAGCAATAAATCCTACACAAATCCTTCTTCAAGGGTTTGAATTAGTGGGAGAAAGTGAAGGCGTAGAAAAATGGTGCATATGGTGTTTTGGAATCAAGAGATGATGCATATGGTGTTTTGGGGTCAAAGCGAGTTAATATGGGTGTGTACATATCTTAACTCTTCATTTTATTTGACATAATAATTAGTCAGTTGACATCCTAGGTAGCCAACCCGACTTCCTAATTGTTAACACCAAATTTGATCGATGTCATGGTCAATGGAAAAAAAATAGGTCACTATTAACAAGTCGGTCTGACTTCTTGGCCTGACTAGTAGACTTTTTGACCTGACTAATAACATGTCAGACAACCTTGGTCATTTGACCTCCAAATCTTGGTCCAACCTTTGCAAAAGTCAGATGGCCATTGATTTGTCTCTGTGAAAGCCAAACTTTGACCTCCAAAATACCCTCTTATGGTCCTTAAACCCAGATATGACTTTCAATTTAAGTATACTTCTTCTTAATCTTTTAAATTTCCATGCTTACCATTCTTGTTAACCTTAAGAAGCAAAATTCCATTCTCCGTTCACTTTGTTTTCCATATTGACTCTTATTCATCTATTTCAGCATAGAGCAATCACTATAATTTGTCATTTACATTATCTCATCAATTAGGATTCTATTACAGTTCATGTCACTTTCCATATAAGAATAATGTGAATTAGGGTTTCTAAACATAACTACTCATCAATACAAAGTTTCACATAATTATCGTCTCATTATTTAAACATATTCACACATAAGTTAAGATTTTAGATAACTTATAGAAGAGAGAAGGTACAAGATAATCATGTGAAATTAATTAGGTTTAAGTTTGACCTATGAATGGATTGTTGCAATAAAAGTAAGTGTTCCTTTAATAAAATTGTGTAGAAGTAGTCAAATTAGTTAAAATCCATCGAATCGTTTACTTAGGTAGAGATTCGATTTAAGTTTTCTAAAATGAAGCCACGATCACCTTAATAGGAAGAACCTCAAATTATAGATCCATAGAAAATTTACAAATATAATCAAACTCATACGACATTCTTCTCGTTGTGTTCCTTCTACTCATAGAACTGTACAAAGTTTGAACTAGAGGAAGGATGGAAGAAAGCCAACTATTTAGGATCATTTTATCCAAGTGGAGAATAATAATACAATAGGACCGTAGAGGTAGATTCTAACAAGAACCTGGATAAATCAGGTCAAAAGATACCCAGTTAGATCAATCAGAGGTATAGAATTCCCAAAATCATCCTTGGATATAGTATATCCACCATGAACCCTAAATTCACTCTTTTCTTTGAAGCAATGGACATTTTATGGTGAAAAGGGGTTAAATGAGATATTGTGTGTGTCAAGTCTCACATTATAGATAGTTTGTCTTCTTAGCAGTTATTATTTTACCTCTGTTACTCATATTTTTCATAGTTCATTTACTTAGCCGAAATTTCCATCCAAATTTTGGCCAACCATGTTTTTTAGTCTGTTGAAATTTCCAACCAAATTTTTCTCAACCAGGTTTTTTAGTCATTCAAACCTTTGAAATTGAACTACGTAAGCCACCTTACCAACTTATAAATAGGGTGAGGTCCTATGCATCTAGGAGATAATTTTACTTTCATCCTTAACCCTATAACACTTAACTAAGGATAGACATTTAGAAAAGTATATCTCCTACTTGGAAGTCTAGAGGTCTATGCCTCCTGTACCATATCATTTCTATTGCTTTGAGTCATTTTCTACTCCTTAAAATCACATCAAACTTCTATAATGTATGCTACCCTATCTCATGTCCTAACATCTATCCCCCTCAGTCAGTACTAGCCAATTGAAGATCTACATTTTCCATATTATCTTGAGAGATGATATTTTATGCAAACTATGTCAATCTCAAGTGAGTATCCCGTATACCAAAAAAATATAAAATATATGTTGTTAGTGTGAGTTATCATTTGATTATCTATGATTTCCCATCTATCTTGGCATGGAAAGTTGTATTGAACTACTATTGAGTTCTCCTAACATCATACAGTTTATCCCCGTACATATAAGTGAATTATAGGCCTTGGTCTAAAATATTAGAAAGTGGAATTATGTGAGTTTTAGCAAGTTTAATTATAACTATCTCATATAAATAGATATGAGATAGTCACTTTGTATAAAAGGTCACCATGACATGTAAAAGCGAGCTATATATTGTTGTTAGTATGGCTATCATGACCCAATTGCAATCATGCAACAAACCATTTCAACTCATGTATGGGAAAAGTCTGAAACAACACAATCAGTCTCGGGTACTTAACCTTTGCCCCTAGAAAACACCATAATGCATGCCCAACCAAATATTTCTTCATCACATTCCACCAATACAAGTCATTACTACTATTACAAATCTTAACACTTCTTAGATACATAGCATATATATATGGAATAGTGTGCTTCCCAACAAGTACAACTCAAGAATGTGCTTCCTATCCAACATATCGCTCTTTTCATTTTAAATTTATGATGCCCCTTGATTTTGCAATCCTTCATATTGCAGATCATGGACAACTTACAAATCTTGAAGAGGGTATAGTTTTAATACTTACCACATATTCCAAATTTTGGGTTATAAATATGGATGTTGATCAAATTATAGGGGTGTAACGATCCCAACCAAATTGTCATTGAATTCTATATTAGAAGTCAAGATATTATATTTTTATATAATATGGATTTCAAATTTTTGAAATGTAGAATCAAAAGGTTGGATGAAAACATGGATTTCACCAAATTTGGATTGTGCTAGTACCAATTGAATAATCCTTTAGAGTATAAACAACTGACTCCACAAAGATCGATTGTCATTACAACATACTTTTTTCATACTCAAATATGTTGTCCATTGAGGTGCACTAAAAACCTATAACAGATTATCAACCATTGTCATTATCTTTGTTGAGCCAAGAATGAAGGGTTTGTGGTGGACATCAATTAAAGTATTGCTTATTAAAATGCCTGCTGATACCTAGTTTTCTCTATGAAACCAATTGAAACAACCATTAACCTCTCATCAATATAGTGTTTTGATTCAAGACAATGATTTTTATAAACACCACATCATGTTATTCAACCTCAATGAATATCAACTATAAAGGTGAAAAAGATAGTTGTGCAACAAGTGCATATGACAGTCAAAGACAATTTAGGAAAAATTGTTCGATGACTTTTTTTTCTAGGATGCATGACTAAAGAATATTCACAAAGCTACATTCATGAACAATTCCCTTCATTTGAAGGCATTGTGAGGCACAAATAATTTTTCCAAAACAATAGTGACATGTATTGATAGTTGTATAATAAGTTCACAAAATCATTCCAAAACATTATTAGCGATACTAATTTATTCTCTATTAGAATCTCTATTAGAATGTCTACTCCAAGATGAGTTCTCCTTTTGATTTCAGAAAGAATGATTAGCACTAGTGTCAATTTTTGAACATTTATGGAAATGAATTGTATTGAAAACTTACATCTGAAAGATCAACGCAGAAATCTTTCCAAGATGCATCATCCTTCCAACCAACAAAGACTGCCTTCCTCATATTGTATATGGCACTCATCTAAACCTCGTCGTCATCACTCAGCATGATCGTATACCTAAAAGTAGGGCTGGAAAATAAGACCATGCCTGAATAACTCAACCTGAACTCAAAATTTTTAAGCAGATTAATGTCTAAGATTTTTCCACCCGGCCTGAAATTGACCTGAACCCAAAGAACCCAAAATTAATTTAGGGTCGGGTCCGAGTTTGGACTTCAGAATCAAATTGTAATGACCTCACTGTTTAGTGTCTCCCAATTAAGGAAGGATCTTAAAGTCAAGAGCCATTACTTAAATTCCCAAGATCTAAATTTAGCAAATAATAAATAAATAGTAAATAATTTCCATGTATTTCAGAAATATTGATTACATGATGTAGAATGGTACTCCTCTAAGGAAGTTACATGCTCTTTGCAAGAGAAACTATTACACATGAGAGAAGACATCTAACTAATCCTCCTTTACTAAGCTTTGATGTCTTTATTTGATTTCATCTGATTCATCATGTCTTCATATCTTCGAGTATGGCAATTACCTAAAACACCGACAATCTGAAACTCGGTCAGTATATTACTATATTGTGTACGTGGTGCAACAAAAATATATGCAAATAGGTGTAACAACATAACAATCATATTAGTAATTATTGTTAAATAATCAAACATGAATTTTCTGTTATAACTTTTTTTTTATCAATAAGCGTGTATTCTGTTATAACTTCTCAACCCTTAATCACTCAATCTCTATGGTACACCCTCTCACAGGGTTTGGTCCCTACAACAGACTTGTGCAACCTTCCCTTTCTAAGACTTGGTGTCATGTCAGCCTTCCCTTCTGGGACTTGACCTCTTTGTAACCTTCCTCTCCTGGGTCTAGTTCATAGTCATATCCACAATGACTTTCTTTCTATTTTCTGGAGGTCACGACCCCACATTCAACCCTCAAGAGGGGCTCCAACTTTCTCTACTTGTGTTGGTAATGTACACAATCATTGTCTTCTGCAACCTCGCTAGATTGTTGCTGCTCTAAAGTGAGAGAGCGCCCCTCCTCAAGAGCCAACTCCTTTTCAGTCGGATCCACGGTCAAACACAAACAATCTCTTTTCAACGGTCGGACCACCATAGGGAAGGGAGTCAAATGCGTTTGGGCGCCAATGTCATCCTGGATTGTAACATCCACCATGGTCCTCTGACCCTTGAGTTGTAGTTTTGTTGTCCTTTGATTAACATCGAGTGCTACACTGTCCAACGGTTCCATCCTCGATATAAACATCGAAGGTTGCCTGGGGCACCACAACAGGTTTCTGATGACATGTTCTTCGGCCGACTACACCTCCGTTTCCCCTTGATCGAAGAGGGATGAAAAGAGAGGAAATGAGCCTTCCAGTGCGAGTCTCTCTACAACCTACATTGATCTCCTAGCCATGATGATCCTTCGTGCGACAAGAGAGGGAGGTCATCCACCATAACGCGAAGCAACGAATGGGGGTGAGAAAAATCAAGTCTTGATGCCACCATGAGCTGACACCCTCCCCGGACATCGCCTGGAACCAAAACGAGAGGGAGATCGTCCGCCATTACGCAAAGCAATGGATGGGGAGAAGAAAAGTCAAGCCTTGATGCCACCATGAGCGACACCCTCCCTGGACGTCACTTGGAACCAAAACACCGACTCCCACTTCCAAACTCCCAAGGCGTTAAAGAGGGAAGGCAAGGGTGGGAGAGGAAATATTGTGAGGGAGGAAAGCGAGGGGGACGGAGATGCGAAGCAGTCCTACTAGGGCTAGCCGTCGGGAAGGGCGAGCCCTAATCACCACAACAATCACCTTCCAACCATATACTCTTTTATTGTTGAACCTCTCTTCTATTGGATCAGGTGAGGTCCAGATTTCAAAAAACAAAAGAATGAACTTCACCTCCTTATTTATAGAATTTGTTCATTCCCTTTTAACTCCAACGATTTGATAATTCCAGAAACACATTCCACTGTATCACGGGTCATTTTGTTAGACGAGGATATGTCAGGAAACGAAATAGAGTCTGACTGCACTGTCTCGATGAAGATAATTCAAATTGTGCGAGATGTACTACCAATACTTTACAGAACTATTGTTTCCCATCAATATCGTCTCTTACGAGTGTGACTACAATTCGGCACTCAATCAGGAACTCTGTTTCAATAAAAACTCATTAATAAACATCAGTACAGTGATAGTTTTATCTGAGGAATAAAACTTAGGCATATGATTTATCCAACATATGCCGGAAGGCTTTGTCTACTACTTGTTTATTAAATAAAGGAAAATCATAGAACCTACTCTAAGTCCAATAAAATGAAACCAAGAATGGATAATTAAGCATAACATACAAAAGATCTAGTTCATTTCTAATACCAAAAAAATAATCCTTCACCGGTTCACAATCTTACAAAGGCATCACTTCTGAATTGCTAAATCAATGACATCTGAGCAGAGCACCAAGGACAACAAAATGCAAGCAAGTGGCTTGCAGCCCTTTGGACCTCCAGCAACAACATTTTTTACAAGGAGCCCATCACATTATCTAGAATTTTACAAAGATTCTTTTTGAGATCTGATTAAATATCAAATTGTAGATCTATATTTCTGCCTACAAGGCTGCAAAATTTCTTGTTGGATGGCACGCCTCTGGAAACCTCAGAGCTGCCACTCAATAGAAGAGAGACCCATTTCCTTCAGAATTTTGTTTACCTGGGAGAAGTGCCTGTAGCATAATGCAGAATTAGCACAGCTGCTAAAACTAAGAAATAAATAGGTTGATAGATATGAAGGTTAAATATAGGAATAGCTAATGCCTAAGCATGAAATTATAGGTAGGTGCATGTCAGTTATCAAGTAGCTGTTGGCACATATTTACACCTAGAAACCCAAGTTTAGGTAGCAAAAAAATGGCAATCTCTGAGCCATAATAACAAAGAGGTGAAACACCAGATTTATACAATGTTTCTGAATATTCACGGTAATAGGCACTGTTACATGGCTATCTACCATCTAAAATTGAGGTGACATCCAAAATAATACATTTTTTTCTCAGTTACGAAGAAACTTTTTCTTTCATTTTGCAATGCAAGTGATATTGCAGAAAAGTGTGTGCCACTTCTGATAGTTATTTCTTGATGGGATGGTCAGCATAGATATAGTGCAGTAGCTACTGGGCCATGGAGCTAACTATCAGCTCAGGTCCAATTCTTGCTTGAGACACATTATTATGAGATTTCTGTTTAGTGTCAATGCAAGTGCTCGGGCCTTATGAGTTCTTCACCCTTTGCATCTTCATATTTCTTGATCAAGGGTGTGTGCACGGGCACTTGCATGCATGTGTGTTTGTGTGTGTACGCATGTGCATGCTAGCAACGATATGATGCAATCGTGATTGGGTCATGGTGCCAACTATGAACTCGTGGGTTTTATTCTTGCTTGGGACAAATTATTATGTGATTTTTGGTCAATGCATGTGCTCAGGTCTTCATAGGAGTTCTTCACCCTTTGCACCTTCATATTTTTTAATCAAGTGTGCGTCTGCTAGGGATTTTTGGTATGTGATTTGGACAAATTATTATGTGATTTTTGGTTAATCAAGGTGTGCATGCATGTGTCAGCAACAATGTGATGTAGTCCTGATTGGGCCATGGTGCTTACTATGAGGTCTTAGGTTCTATTCTTGCTAGGGTAACACATTATTATAAGATTCTCGATTAGTGTCAATGCATGTGCTCAGGTCCTATGAGGAGTTCTTCACCACTTGCACCTTCATATTTCTTGATTGTGTGTGTATGTGTGTGCATGTTTGCATGCACATGTGAGCACGTGTGTCTGTGTATGTGTGGCACTATCTTTGTGTGCCCGTGTGTGTCACATGAAGTCGATAATATGTAAAGTTGTTACATTGATGGCAATGAAGCTAGGAAGGAGCCTCAATGGCTAACTTAAAAGAGGAACCTTGGAAGGTGTGAGGCCTCTATTTCACATCATAAACTTACTAGTACACTTTTCATATAAGTAAAGCCAGCACTGCATAATTGATATGAAGTTACTGTCATTGTTAACATTCATGCTAATGATGCTAATTTTAGTATAAAAAATCACCGAAACATTCTAAATATCTCAAGTCGTAAGTATAAACAAGTCATATAGGTAGTATGACATTATATGATAGATTATGTGCATTTACAATTAAGGTTTTGTGTATAATTAAAACTGAAACAAAATCTTATTTTATAGAACTCCTTAGTAAGCTATATAAAGGTACAAAACTTAATGTGCAAGTAGAATTAGAACAATATTTTTCACTCTATCATGGCACTTGATACTGTTTGTATATATGTAGTATGATATTATATAATAGATTCCTTGCATTTATAATAAAAAAAAATTGCATATGATTATAACTAAAACAAAATCTCATTTTTTTACTTTAAATCATTACTAAGCTACATAAAAGTACAAAACATAATATGCTTAATCTAGAATTAGACAATGTTTACCACTCTATCATAGGACTTGATACTGTTTGTTCTATCTTCTGCCAGATACCCCCTTCCTCAGCTAGTTCCATTATTCATATTATCCCAAACACCATTTTTTAGCATGTCCGCCTCAAGTGCCTATTGGATACCTTACTAACATAATTGTTATATGTGCATATCATCAATTAGTCATACATTACAGCAGTACATTTCAATAAAGTATGTGTTCTAAATTAAATAATAGTCATACATTACAGCAGTACATCAATTAGTCATACCCAGGCTTATCATAGGATATTTAATGTATATAAGTTAATATATTATAGTCAATAATACTTGGGACCATATAGTTTACTTGATGTTACAGGTGTACAATAGTATTTTAAAAAAAAAGGACAAAAGGCGGCCATAAAGCAGGAAAAAAGGGCAAAAAGACGGAAAAGAGGGGGAAAAGGGGAAAAACAGGCAATTTATAACACGAGGGTTAACCGGCGATTTTGGCCATTTTTAAACGGCCTGGGTGCTGGGCCGATTAATTGTCCGTTTAATCGGCCGCTCAGACCATTTTTCATTTCACTGGGTAATATCAATTTGGACAAATATGCTCAAATGCTACAAACAATAAAGTAGCAAAAAAGGAGACCCTATACCTAGGCATAGACAATTTTGTGTACCAAATATTTATTTTAGACCAGTTTGAAACTCTTTTTCATGATCCAACCTTATGGATGTAAATTTTCTCAATTAGATAGGTTGTCTTTCATATGGGTTCAAAATAGAGTTATTTAACAAGACCATCATGATGTAATATACTTTGGTCATATCAACAGCCATATGATGAAATGTTGCATTGACCAATAAATATTTTTGTACGATATCTTACAATATACAAAAGTAAAACATGAAAATTTAAACACATCTAATTATTTATGTATCCTTCTATCCATGAGGTTGGGTTACACAGGAATTTGTCATACTGAAACCAGTGAAGGGAATTCTTGTACCCTTACGTATAGGCTCCCAACCCTTGAAAGATTATCAGCACATTTTTGCTTGCCTCTGTAAGCAATTTCGATTTAGACTTGTATAAACCGGATAGGCTCCTACATCAGTCATAAAAAATTGCTCTAATCTGTATAATGACTTGGTTTGGCATGGTGTAAACTCTCGGGGAGGACAGTAGTTACTCAATTGGACCTTTCAGAGTAAGGAGGTTAAGAAGCACAAACGTTGTAAAACAGGGAGGTTAAAATTCAACAGATTACCTGCACCCAAAGAAACCTCTATTGGCTGATAGACCAGAAGGATGGGCTGCTTTGAGAACATGATGCTTTCTTGCATCAATTAACCTGTATTTAGAACCAATATATTAACTCGGTATTATAACAGGCATAGAGTTTCAGTAAGCTTCTTAAAACTACCAAAAATGGTTCAAATGGTAACCACATTTGCTTTTAGGACAAAAAATATTGTCAGTTTGTCTTTTCACACAACAAACATGTCCATTGAGAACAGCTTTATGATGATGATACTTCTTATGTAAGTGTGGGTGTTCACCTCAAAACCAATTGGCAATCAGTGAAGGGCTCATACGCCTTATAGACCTAAAGATACCCTCAAACTCAGCTGTGTGGGACTATTCTCACACACCCCTCATGTCCAACTATCCTTGTGTGCTTGCATGTGTTTTTGTTTGGTAGGGTATGGATGTCCTGACACTTGGTTTAGGAGCATGCTCCAGTATCATATGTAGATATGGGTATGAACTGAAAACTAATTGGCAATCAGTGAAGGGACTGCACACTTATAAGCCCAAAGATAACCCCAAACACAAAAGAGTGGAAACTTTTTAGCAGTGTGGGACTTTTGAAAAGTGATAATAAGAACTTATGGGGCTATGCAAAAGAAGAATCCACCAGTTTCAGATGATTACTATATTTAATTTGATTGGAATTATTTAAAAACAATTGAATAAAAATATTATAAATATCAAAGTTTTAGACGTGTAGAACTTGACAAAAACATCATATAAATGATATTGCATCACATAGGTAATCTGCATTCAGTATAACTCTTTTATCAAGTCATCATCATCATCATCATCTAAGCCTCGGTCCCAACTATGTTGGGGTCGGCTACATGATAACTCTTTTATCAAGTATGTTACATAATTTAGCTACCCCTAAAGAAAGTTGTTTTCCTCGGAAACTGCCCGCTCTTTTGATGATAATCCCCAGAAAAACATTCAAATATCCTAGCAAGCCCATTATGTAGTTTACCAAGGTCAACCAACTACATCTTTTTATTCTTTTCCAAAATTTTGTCTCCACCTCGCCTCATCAGTTTCTCACTATTTTCTACTTTTATGTTATGTTAATATTTATTTAATAATGGGGCAATGGTGACCTATATCAGACAGCATGTGTTGATCTGACATATGTCAACCTTAACTTTAGTTCAATTTTATTACAAACTTGATCTTAGACTGACCTCACTTACACAACCAAAATTAACCATTATGGTAAGTGTGTTGTGCACCTACCAACAACACTTGCCTTGTCAATTAGGAGATGACATTAGTTTGACATGATTATTTCCAAAATTAAAACCAACTACCTACCCAATTCTTGTTTATATAATAAATTTCATCTTGAGCCAACCCAGTTTGCTAAAACCTACTCCTACCTTTTGACCCCCGAGTTAAACATGTTTAAGATGTCAAGAGGCTAATATATCCATCCCACCCTCATTCGATCGAACCACCACAAAAAAGGTTGACAAGGGCTCATAAAGGAACTAGCCAAGGAACCAACCAAAACTCGAACCCTGACATAAAAGACCAGGGGCCAACACCCCCAAGTTAGGTATGCAAATCTGAGTCTAGGTGTACTCATACATGATATGTTTACTTCAACCATGAGTAAATCGTTCATGATGTGTGCAAAAGAAAAAAAAATGGAGATATTAATATTTGCATGGTTGCTTGTACATGTTCTCATTTTTCAACGAATACACATTTGAAAATGTAAAAGCAAATTTCCCAAATCGTACCTCTTTTGTTAAACTCGAGAAAAAACCCCACATTGGAGAATACCCAATGAATCACCTTTGCGGTAAAACAAAGTCAAAGTCACCAACTCATGACCCATCCTTTTTGCATGTGTTGATCTTTTTACTATTACATTCGTGTTGTGTTTCTCATACTCTAGCCGTATATTTATCGATGAGCACATGTAAGTACACACAACTACACATCTTATGTTCCTATGGTGATTCATTTTGGTTAAGGAAGTCGGGACAGGGACTGGTTTTGCCTAGTCAGTGAGCATCAAAATAAAGATTTGGTCAACAAAAAATATATTCAATGCACTACCATGTCTACACATAGGTCATTGACGTTGTGAGTCGGTGAGTAAAAAAAGTATGAAAATAAAAAGTGAATTGTGTGTAGTGTAAGAAAAGTATTTAAATAAATCTAAAAAAGAAACAACAGAACTTGGCATTTATCCAGATTTGTTTAAACTTGAGGAGGTCTACAATTCATCAAAGGGGGATTTTCAAAATAAAACTTGCAACAAAACTCAAATGTTAATTTTTTGAAAGATCTAGTTTATCAGAGTGTAGAGTTTACCGGGATTTCTCTTGAGCAGAATTACCCCAAAGAAGAAATATTATGCCTTCTCTTTTCTGAGATATGGTCCGAATTACAGCATCGGTAAAAGGTTCCCAGCCCTTCTTAGCATGAGAATTTGCTTGATGGCTCCTAACTGATGTCATAAAAATGTTTGGCTTATAGTGTGATTGACAATATAAAAAAATCATCTTATAATTAAAAATCAACACAGGTCATTATAAAGATTAAAACATTAGTAGGTGGCCTCATCATCTAATAATGTTCTCTGCCATCTGTAACATGGCCACACTGCATACAAGATGTTGCTTAGCAGTGTTAGAGGTCAGGATCCAGAGCACCAACTCAATCAGTGTATTGCTCTTCTGAAAATAAGAGCACAGAATGTGACATAAGAAGCAAGCTAAATCATGTAAACTGGATAAAGGAGCAACTAAAATATTAACTATCAGTCCAGACATTTACAAGCTCCTAGATCTTTTATACCTTCTACTGTAGAAGAGTTCAAGATCGGTGAAACTGTTGAGACCATGGGTGGTTGCTCTTCTAAGAAAAGTCAATTTTTACATGTATTCTTAAGCTAAGGGGGGTAGAAAGCATTTCATCATGTGTGATGATCTTTTCTGTTTATTTTACCAGAAACAACTTTCTATAGTCCATTTTTTACGTTGTGCTTTCACCTGTTTGTAGAAGGCATTGCTATTATGAAAAGTCAAACACATTAGTGCTGTAGCATTTTTAGGGTCCATATATTTCATTCAAAACATGATCGAAAATGTTAGTTACCTGTAAGGACAGCATTTAGCAGAAGTACACCCTGAAAATGGTTAAGTAGTCAGTACGAAATACCACCAACGGGTCACTTTAACAGATATGAAGAAAAATGTGTCACAAAGATATACAAAATGAGGAGAAACGATTAACAAGCTGATGATTATGAATGAAAAAGTCATGTGACGTCTCTTTTACATGTGCACCAGATCCACTGTTTCTTCACAAGGAGGCTTAAGTTCATTGACTAACAATTATACGAATGATCTTTGGATGTTTGTTCTTTTCCAATATTAGCGTGTTTCCTGTTAGATAGTTATCTTTGGGGCTTGTTCAGGGTAGATTTTGTGAATTAAGATGTCAGTTTTAGGTTAATGTTGGAATTAATCCCTCCTGCTCTGATCTCTTGCTTTCATTCTTCATGGACCAGTTTCATTTATGTTAGTAGATGAAAGGTCATATTCCAAGTTTTAATCACATACTAGTTTAATGATTTAACAGTATGTTATAACAAACTCTAAAGTGGAGCACATTGCATATTCGATGATTCTGCACAAACAGTCTGTCATCACAGAATGGCCATCAGGTTGTGCATGCCTGGGTCTATTTCAGGCCTCAATGTCTTTCACGCAAGAAATATGGTGATCTCACCATTTTTAGAGTCTAGACTCAAAAACCACATGGGAACTGGGTATAGAAGATAAAATGAAGCTATTATAGGAACAAAATAGAGTAACTCATGCAATGTTGCGTGTACTTTACCTGTATGGCCCATTTTTCAAGATTTCCATGCAACGGGATGGAGCATCCAACGTCTTTCTGAAGCTCTTTAAATATATTAACAAGGCTTGATGGAACTTTAATCCCTTCAGGTACCGAGAATGACAGCCCCATTGCTTGACCAGGCCCATGATAAGGATCCTGATGTCAAATTAGTGGAGTAAATTTCTGAAATTAACTTAAAGAGTGAAGGAGAGCAAAATACTTCTGTTGCTGCAGTTGCCACTATCCCAAAGATGAGTTACACGAGTTGACAAGATTGGAGACAAAGGAAATATATTGCTGTCAGAAAAGAAGCTTTCCATATGATAGCCTCATTGTATCAAGCTAAATATTTAATTGTCCTAACTTTTGAGTTTAAATAAGTGTTTCTATCAATGTGTTGATTCAAAGCCATCACAATTATGAACCAGATTTGTTTGAAGGTTGGTACATTATCGCTATAAGAGAGAAATCCGTGTGTAGTATTTGAAAATCCTGGTCAAGAAGCTTCATCTTTGAGTGAATTTATAGTTCAAGCAATCGCAAGCATATTATATATTTGCTGAAATGCCAGTTTTTCACTCAAGTCAACAGATGCATGAGAGCTCTGTCTTGTTAAAGTAGTAATCTATCCAAAAGTGGTTTAAATGTTCACAGTTTGAACTGTATATGTTTCACGACTTCAAGACATTGCATTAAAAAGAAACGGCATTGGACTCGATCAAACAGAGTGGAGTTAAGCACACTATTTACAAAAGAAAGAAAGAAAATAAGAATAAGAAACACCGCCTACCTGCCCGATAATCACGACCTTCACTCGATCAAACGGAGTGGAATTAAGCGCGTTAAAAATGAGGTGTTGGGGAGGATATATAGGTGACCCTCCTCGCATCTCCCGCTCCACGAACTTACACAAGCTTGCCGCGTATGGCTTCTGGAGTTCCCCTGGAAGCGCCTCAAGCCAGGCCTCCTCCACCAGGAGGTCCTCCAGATTGACGCAGTCCATTCCATTAGCTGTTCCAGATAAAATATACGTTGGTGAGCACAAACTTATAAAAAAAAAAGACAGTCTTTCGACTGTGCTACCTTTGGATGCGGCGATCCTATCCAGGCAAATCTTCGCGTTGCGCTTCGCCCTCGCGAGGTACTTGTTGATCTCGATCCTCTTGGTCTGTTCGGGCGTGAGAGTGAGAGCAGGAGGGGTGTCGGCATGAATGTCATTGCTGTTCCCGGAGGGCGAGGCCGCGCATGAGGTGGTAATGGGGGATTTGGGTGTCAGGGTTCTGGCAGGCGAGGAGGAGAGAGGGGAAGACGGGTGTGGGTGAAGGGTTTTGATACGCTTGGCGGGTTGGAACAGCTCCATTAGGGCTTTGGCTGTGAAGGGAAATGGGCAGTAGGCCATTTGGAGAGAAAACCGGGAGGAACCGACCAGTTTCGGAAGGGAGGGAAAACCAACCGTTGCTGGCGGGAAATTTCAGCTCCTGTCTGTAGTCAGCTGGCAAACCATTGTTTTGAGCAGAGGACGTTTCGGCATTCTGCAAGCGTTCTCAAGAGGCTGGCGATGGTACGTTAACAATAATTAACTATGGTCCAGGGCCGACCAGTCCGTTTCAATCTGTTTTCATTCAACTCAGCCCATTGCGCGCGCACCGCTCAATTGTAAAGCCCGTCAAAGGCCCATCATACTCAACAACCTCGGAATCGAACATTGTTATGAACACCTTACAAACGGTTTGTTACACAATGAAATGAAGGGAGCGAGGGGAGGGAGTCCTCTCATTCGTTAAACAAAATGAAGTAAGTAGAATTGAGGAGAATAATTTATGTACATCTTCTCTTGCGTCTCTGTTCACCAAATTGGGATTGATAGGAAAGGAATTGAATAATAAATGTTGTCTCATTTAACTCTTCCTTTGTATACCTCATTCCTTTCTTCTTCACATTCTGACCATAAACATGATCAATAAAACCTCTCCTCCTCAAACTCTTATCTCCTTCATCATTCTCAACCCTTCTCCTTCCATCCTCTCCTGAACGCCAAATATAGTAAAAATACACCCACACAAATATAGGTTTGATGGTAGGCCATGAGTGTTACTTTATATGATGGTTGTTGAGTTCTTATTTTTTACCGAGAAAAGGAAGGTGAGCTTCAAAAATCTTATTTATGTACTCGTCATATCAAAATCAAAATTTTGAAGATTTTATTTTTATTATTTCTTTAGTTAATTGCGTTCCCAACAATTTATTGTTTTCTTATTTTGAAACTAACCAAAAAATATCTAGTTTTATTCCAAACAAGAGTAACAAGGCAAGAGGTACTAATGTCCATTGGACATCAGCTTAGAATGTTTTTGGGAGATATCTTTCAGATAAAAAGGTGACTTCATTTTGGTTTCTTTTTGGAGAAAAAAGAAATCCTACTAGAAGGATAACACTGAAGAGAGTTCATCGTAGACCCTCTAAATAACGCAGAATCTAAATGTGGGCTATGTGGTTCAAGAGTTATTTCAACTATGTATCAATCATGGGCCACTTCATAGCTGGTCTAATCGAACTCTTGTGGGCAACCCCTAACTTTTTAAGCAATTTATATTACTTATGTCTCATTTCTTGTCTCAGATATTAGAGCTCACCTCGGAAACAAATAAAAAAACCCAACATTATACAATTATATGTGGTGTTAATTAAAAATAATCTTGTAGTCAAATAGGTATATACTATTTTTAACAACAATATAGGGGTCACCTTCTATTGCTTGATAATTGAACAAGCCCTAGGATGTGCACTAATGACTTAAATAACACAACATTGACTTAGTTATATTGTTATAGTATCAAAAAGGTGATAATGAGTATTTCATTTTTCCAATGTCACTCTTAGTTATACGGGGATCATGTTCCTTTTCTAAAATAGTGAAAGTTTATAGTTGTAATGCTATTCGACTTTTGGAAGTATGTTGGATCATGAATTAGGAGTTATCAAATCTATCCAAAGGTTGAGATGAAGGCTCAACTTTTTCTTGTATGTATTGATATAGTTTTTCCTGAAAATTGAAATGAGTGTATGTTTTTTTCTTGTATGTTATATAAAATGCAAAATAAGGTATGAGGTATTATCTTGGTACAAAAATCTCACATTTAAGTAAGTACCACAAAGTATATAAGGAATGTAATCTTAGTAGGTATGTGTGATGTCTATATACCATCCATGTTGTATACCTCTTTTACCAAAACAAGCTCGAGACAAATCTTAGCGTTGCGCTTCACCCTGGCGAGGTACTTGTCAATCTTGATCCTCTTAGTCTGCTTGGGCGTGAGAGTGAGAGCAGGAGGGGAGTTTGCATGGGTGCCATTGTTGTTCCTAGAGGGAGGGGGGACGTGCATGAGGTGGTAATGGGGGATTTTGGGGCTAGGGTTCTGGGAGATGAGGAGGAGAGAGAGGAAGATAGGTGTGGGTGAAGGGTTTTGATACTCTTGGCGGGTTGGAAGAGCTCCATTAGGGATTTAGTTGTGAAGGGAGATGGGCGGGAGGCCATTTGGATAGAAACCAAGAGGAAATGCCAAGTTTTAGAAGGGAGGCAAAACCAACCATTGTTGGAGTGAAATTTCAATAACTTTTTGTCGCCAGCTGGCAAATGCAAACCATTGTTTTGAGCAGAGGACATATCTATAGTCTACAGTCTGTAAGCATTCTCAAGAGGTTGGCGATGGTCCGTTAGCAATAATGAATTGTGGTTCAGGGCCCAGGAAGTCCATTTTTATCTGTTTTTATTCACTTTAGCATATCATGAGCACACCACTCCATTGTAAGGCCCATCATACTCCATAACCTCAAAATTAAACATTATCACAAGCATATAAGGCTATGTTTGGTTTGTAGGAAGGATTGTGATGGGTTGTATCTTAGAGTAGGATATGATGGTACATGTGTTTGATAGATTGTCTAATTTCTTGTCTATGTTTGGATATATATGGAAAGTGATTTTTCAAAGACTTGTGTTCTTCATGTTGCTTTCAATTGGAGTAGACATTGAAAGGCAAAAACATACAAACCTTCAATGTCATGTGTAGCATAAGTGAGAAGTGTTGGATCCTAGATGGGTGATTGGATGCTCTAGAGGGGGTTGAATAGAGCTGAATGCACTTAAATAAAATTCATTAGACCTTCAAGTTATATGACAAAATAAGGTTGCTAAATAGGAAATTTGAGTGCAATTAAAATGTACATAGCAAGGGAGAGAGAGATTGAACATACACCAAGTGACAACCTATGTATAGTGGTTCCACACTTCAAACTAGAAGTGAGTCAGTCCACTACCTAGAGAGGTCAACCTCTAGGATTTCTTAACCATTGCACTCTTATATTCATTCATAAGACTTACAATACATGACCCACCAAAGTACTTACCTATCCAATACAAAGAGTCTTCAAACTTACCAAGGACTTACCCACTTTGCAATGAGTCTTCGGCCTTCTCCAAGGACTTACCCACTCTTGCACAAGTCTTCACCCTTCTAGGAATTACCCACTCTTCTTGGATCTTCAGCCTTTGACTTTACCTTCACTCGAAGAAGCTTTCACCAAGGACTTACCCACTTGAGCAAGGAGTCTTGTGCCTTCACCAAGGTCTTACCCACTCTTTCTCTAAGTATTCAGCCTTGATCTTCACCAAGGGACTCCTTCCCTTGTTCTTCTTCATCTCTCTTAGCCAAGAGAGAGAACCTTCATCTTCATGGTTGAATTAAGAGATAGGGAGGTGTTGGAAATGAGAGCCTCACAAGATATACATGTAGGACGAGCTCTCTTACAAATCTCCTACTCACTCTAATGGATGTAGCAAGCGATTAAGCTTAGAGAGAGAGGAGGTTGTAGGATCACTCAACTATAGAATAGGGACATTCATAGTACTTGGCTAACCATGGGATGAAGCCCAATGGGTCTTATTTATAGTTGAGGATGCCTAGAAGCCTTTGGAAACACTTGAGAATGAAAACTAGCCATTTTGTGGCTTGCAATGGATATATTTTTGCTTGTTGCAACTCCACAACGGCTAGAAACACTTTTCTACACTTTTTCCTACATTGTAATGGGTCGAGTTTCTATAAAAGTGACTCGACCGATCCCACTAAGAGACAAGACCAATTTAGGCCATCGGTCGAGTTTGTCCTGGGGTAACTCGACTGATTCACTTAAATCAGTTTTGGTCTGCAGAGGGATCGTCCGAGTTCTGTGAAAGGCAAAGTTGACTGATTAAGAGTCATTTTCAAGATCCAATCAGGATCGGTCGAGTTTGCAACTCAGCCGATGAACAACCTGATGTGAATTTTAGAATATGGCTTTTAAGTGCTTAAACATTCGATCTAAATGTTCCTGATTTTTTCTAAGTTTAATTACAAGTCAAACAATCATTACAAGGGATTTACAACATGATTCTAATGTATTTACATCATATTCCAAAAATGTGCACTTGTATGGACTTTGACTTGTATTTTCTCCAAGTTGAGATGCACAAGTTAGGGCATTTGGAGTGTGTTTATACCTAATCTGAAATCACTCAAGTAGAGACATTAGACACAAATAAGTGGAATGGTTTAGTCATCATCAAAATAAGGGTTTATCCAATTTAGATCTAGAGTCAACAAGAAGCAATATGAATAAGGTTGAGTTCCTCCATCTATTAGCAGCATAGCATTCATCATCAGTAGGTGCGAGGATGGCACATGTAAAATAGACATTTTAGGAGCCACTTCGATATCAATTTATACATTTTATTTCATATAACACAGATGGATATGGATGATTTAGATTCATTTCCATGTCCATTTGTCTTCATGTCAAGTCAATTGACTATTTTCATATTGTCACTAGCATTGGTTTATCATTTTCCTTTTTGAACTGCCAACAACTTGTCTTCTATTTGAATGCAAGTAAATAAACAAATATATTTACAACCTTATAACACGGCTTACACACACGATGAAGTTAACCAAGTTTAAAAAGTAATAAAAACCACTAAAGACTTTTGTATAGTATCATTTTAATACAAAATCATATCGCAGTACTTACGTATGACCTTGCTCTAAGGTTTATTTATGTAGCTTGTTCTTATACGAAAAATCATTTCATGATAATTTGTAGTTGTGTTGTATACATAGACTTTATGATGCTCTTATTTTTCTACATGACTGGTTCGGGACATTAAAATCCACCCAAATACTCTTAATCTGAGCCCTTTTAACCGTCCTAAACAAACACCACGTATTCTAACAGTTAGGTCTCCACCATTTGATACAAGCAACCAATTGTGGACTTAAGAGTCATACATTGCCCATATTTTGACAATGACTTAACCATTCCATTCTTATGTATCTAATATGTTTGTTCAAGAATGATTTTAGGCTTTAGGTACATGAAGAGGATCAAATTACACAAGCCCTAGCTTGTTCAAGTTCAGTCAAATACAATGCAAGTGTGCAATTTGGGAAATCACTTCAAATGACCTTAGATGATTTTGGTAATCACTTGTATTGATGAAATGACTTGTAACTAAGATGAGAAAAAATCAGGGACACTATATTCCACGATTTAATCACTCTAAAGTCAATTTAGAAAATTTGTCAAAGGTTGACCATCAGTCGAGTTATAAACTCGACCGATCCTATGATGGATTTTCTGAAGATGACCCATCAGTCGAGTTGCACACTCACAAAACTCGACCGACCGTCTCACTAAGCAAAACTGATTTTAGCTTAATACTCAAGTTTCCTAGAACAAACTCAAATGATAGTTTGAAAATTGGCTTTGTCTTTTAGTTAATCGGTCGAGTTACCTTTATTAAAACTCTACCGAATGTAATGTACAAAAAATGTAGAAAAAGTGATTATAACCGTTGGTGAGTTGTTTTGGGTGAAAATAGATCTGTTGCATCTTGGAAAATGGCTATATTTTGACCCTAAGTGATCCCACACTCAAGGGAACACCCCCAGCTATTAATAGGACCCCTTGGAGTTCATTCCAAGTTTGCTCATTCATGCTATTCTAAGTCCTTGCTATAGTTGAGTGTGTTGCAACTCCTTGAGCCCCTTTCTCCTTATAGTTTACACTTCATTTCGTGATTATGAGTAAGATAGGCCTATTGTAAGAGAGCTACTTACTTGTGCTTGTAAAGCTCTCATCTACTCCATCTTCCCTACCCCTTTCCTCCATGAAGCAAAGGTGAAGCAAGCTACTCTGAGTGAAGGTGGAGTTGTTTTTGTTTTTCTTCAAGGTTGAAGAAGAGGTGATGATCTTCTCCAGGTGAAGGAGAAGGCAAAGGTTGAAGATCCAAGAAGAGTGGAAAAGTCCTTGAAGGTGTAAGACTTGTGCTAGAGTGGGTAAGACCTTGGAAGAAGGTTGAAGACTATTGCAAAGTGGGTAAGACCTTGGTAAGGTGGATTACTCTTTGTGCTTGGATGGGTAAGTCCTTTGGTGGTCTTGTGGTGTAACTCTTATTGGTGAATATATAGAGAAAAACACTTGCAAAGTCCTAGAGGTTGACCTCTCTAGGTAGTGGACTGACTCTCTCCTAGTTTGGAGAGTGGAACCACTCTAGATGACCTTGTCAAGTGCTTGCCATCAATTCCTCTCATCCTTTCTATGCTTGTTAGTTAGGACTTCAAATTGCACTTAATATATTGCTTTTAAATTTGATATGATTTGAAGGTCTAATCTATCTTGTGAGAATTTTTAAAGCTCTATTCACCCCCCCCTCTAGAGCCCTAGATCCAGCAAGTGGTATCAGAGCCAAGGATCTTCTCCAACAATCTCCCATGATATGAGAAGATGGGTGACAACCTACTTGGTTCTCTCAACCTAGAGGGAGGCTTCTCCATGCGTCCTCCGATCTGTGATGCACCAACTTCCTCTATTAGAAGAGGCATATGCAATTATACATTCAAGGTATGATGTTTGACATGTAGAAGGTGATGGTCACACCTTACAAGGAACCAACTGGAGTTGTTGCAACATGAAGTGAGGTTTCTCTCAAAGAAGACTAACTCAATGCCAAAGCCATAAGCATCCTCTATGCAGCCCTTACCCCAATGGAGTTCAGCCAGATCTCATCTTGGGACACTGCCTATGAGATTTGGGACAAATTGTGCATCACCTATGAAGGCACAAAGCAAGTCAAGGAGGCCAAGATCTACATGTTGAACAACCTTCTAGAGAAACCCAAGAGGGGCAAGAAAGAAGAGATTGTAGAGATGTACTCAAGACTCAATGTCATCATCAATGGGTTGGATGCATTGGGCAACACTTTGGATAGAGGTGTAATCAACTCCAAGATCTTGAGGACTGTACTAAAGAGATGGGAGTCAAAGGTCACCTCCATTAAAGAAGTGAGGAGCCTTGGTGACATCCCAACCGAAGAGCTCATTGGAAACCTCCAAGCCCATGAGCCAATGCTTGACAAACAAGAAGAAGAAGCCAAGCAAGAAGATAAGGAAGCCAAGAAGATCAAAGATTCCAAAGCACAAGTGGAGGCGGTCATCCTTCAACAACAACTTTCTTACCGGACTTCTCCTTCCTCTTATAGTGAAGATGATGGCCCAAGTGAGCATGAAGCCAACTACATCAAGGGCAAACACTTCAAGGCTACTCCTAGATGCTACAAGTGTGGACAAAAGGGGCACTATAAGAGTGAATGTGTAAAGAGGTGAAATCAATCAATCTCTCTACTAATAACAATGGTAAACAAAATCCAATTTGGAAAGCAACGGAATAAAAATTTTCTGACTATATTCAATTTCATAAAATATTGTACAAGATACATCAGAAATCTCCCTTTTAGGGTTTACATAATCATACCCAACTAGGATCTAGATAGAGGGAAGTCTAGACTACTCCGCTTTTGTCTCCAAGCAACATATCCATCAGCTAAGTCCATGTTAACGCTAAGATCTTCATGCCATATCCATCACCTTGCTCCACATCTGGGTGGTTGGGAAAGCACCCAGCAAGAGGGAAGGAAAATAAAAGTATGTGTCAAAAAGCTATGCTAATGTAGCAAGATGAGAAAAACATACAAAACAAGCTAGGGTTCATCATAAGATGAAGAAAATCAAGAGAATGAGGCCATATATAAAAGAATATTTCAATAGATGCTTGCCATAAACAATATATAACCAAGGTTTGCATGTATGATTAATATTGACTACCTTAACTAAGTAGGGTTGAGGCACCTAACAGACCTTCAACCAAAGGGTGAGGGGAGAATAAGACATTCTCAGTCACCTACACACATTTTGTGTGTGGGGGAGAGTAACACGTTCCCCGGGGGAGAAATAACACATTCCCCAACTATGGGTGGTTGTACATACAAGTACCACTACACTAGTTAATTAGTCTAATTCAACATGCTAGAAACAATGGCAAGTAATAGCGTCATCCAAATATAACATGGCAAAGGGGTACCAAGACCCAAGAACAATATTCCAAACTGATTATGAGGCAAGTATAGCAATAGATTCAAAAGAAAAGAATACAAGGTGCAAATAAGCCTCATTATGGAAAGCATAGGTTAAGGAACAAATAATTCCCAACTGAAAGTTTAAATGCACATACCTTATTCTTTAGAATCCTAGGTACACTTTTCATAACTTTTACACAAGATCAGATCCACTTTCCCTAATATGATAGCCATGATCATGTATTAATACTATGTTTATTCATTAAAGATCCAAAACCCCAAAAATGCCAACTTTTCCCATAAATGATCAAATTAGACTTTGAAAACATCACTACTGTCTTATTTATGTTCTTTTGATCAAAATAACATATATGTTTGTATATTTTCGAGATACTGACTTTTTAAGCTATTTTCCATATTTTTAAGTAATTTAAATCATCCTTAAAAATACATATTCGAAAACATCAGAATCAAACCATGAAAATATTTTTATTAGATAGATTACATTCTATCGATTCCAAAACATATCTTACTTTTATTTTTACACCAACAAATCAAAAGATACACATTTTCTAAAATAGACCAATCAGAAATTGCCACATGGGCGTTTCATACAAGAGAGAGCGAGAGAGAGGGAAAGAGGAGGCAGAGGGGTAAAAGAGTAAATTAATGAGGAAATCATCTCCTCCACATAGCAGCTTGATGCCATGGCCGCTGCTCCATGGGGAGATTTGGGCAAAACCGCAACAGTCAACCAAAATCAAAGTCCAAATATGAAAAAGAAAGCTTAGAGAAAGACGAAATCAACGGTACCTTGTATTTGTCCAGAGATGAAGAGAGCAGAGAGAGACAAGTGTCACAAGTCTAGGGCCTTCAGTGACTCTATGGGGTCGAAACAGTGGTGATTTACACAATTGAATGGTGGGTTGTGTTGGCTAAATGGACATCTATAAATCCCTTTGTTTTGATTATGACAAACATTTCATCTAACGAGCTACTTGAGTGTGCAGGATGACAAAGCAACAAGGGAAAATCTACAAGCTTACATATTTATATTTTCATGCAATGTAATCACTGTTGTAAAAACTTGTACAAAAATATAATGTACAAGTACTTAGAATTGCATGTAAATCAAGCGTTAGATTCTCCCTAGCTAAACACCACAGTTAGACAAGTCATCCCATTCAAATAGGATTACTTATGCACACTTACACACATAATTAGTGCCTAAATTGAAACCTTGAAACAGGATCAATCTCGGTCGACAAACTCCTCGACCGAAACACTCTCGGTCGACAATCTTCTCGACCGAGAAAGATCCAAAGTAGCTGTTAGACACAACAGACAAGTTAGTTGGCAGTTGAAGAAAGACGTTGCAAATCACTTGTTCCAGAGAGCCTGTCGGTCGACAAAAGTTCGACCGAGTAGGTGTCTCGGTCGACCATTTTTCGACCGAGATGGTCTCTGACAGCAACTGCAGAATTAATTAATTAGCCGTTGTTAAAGCAACAACTTTGTACCTAACGGCTAGTTAAGCACTTAGAAACCCCTAGAAGTTGTCTAGAATGTCCTTAAGCTTCCTTAGGCCATTCCTATAAATAGGACAAGCCATAGGACACCTAAACTCACTTTTTTTATATTTGTTACACTTGAGAAATACTTGAGCATACTTGAGCAATTTGTTGCAAGCAAATTGAGCACTGTGATCATTGGCCTACTTTCTCTTTAGCTCAAATTCGTGTCCTATAGGCTAGAATCTCCTACCCACAGCAATCACAAGTTCACACATTTGGTTAGGAGATCTATACGCTTGATCTAGGCATATCAAGCCTTGGGCTTTAAAGGATAAGTTGTAATTTCCTTTTTCTTTCTTATTCCCTATTACGGTTTGTACTCTCCTTGCTACTCCTAGGTTGGAGGCTGCGGATTGGAGAGGGTGAAGATCTTCTTGGCAAAGAAGGAGACTTTGAGCTACTTCAGAAGGCTGGTGCAACGGGAGGTTACTTCTAGAGAGGAAGGCTACTTCAAGGGGGAGCTTGGAGTTACTTCAAGAAGGCTACCTCAGGGTTGGTGCACCTACTTCAAGTGAAGGTTGTTCAAAGGGTGTGGTTGAAAGTATTGTATTTTGTATAAATCCTCGAGAGGTAATAAAATAAATACTTTCAAATCCCGGTTGGGTAAGCAACCGGGTAGTGGACTGACAACTATAGTATTTGCTATAGTTGGAACCACTCTAAATGCCTGTCTCCTTCTTCTAATCTCAATTTTGGTTGTTTGAGTTAAATAATTATTAAAATCAAAATAAAACTCTATTCACCCCCCTCTAGTAGTTTTCAGTTGGTATCAGAGCGAGGCTTCAAGGAACCCTAACAAGGTCTTGAAGAAATGGGTGATGGAGTGCTCAACAACCTCAACATTAAAGGGACACTTGTTGCTAGGCCTCCAGGGTTCGATGGAACAAACTACCAATATTGGAAGAGAAGGATGCAATTCTACTTCCAAGGAATCAACTGGGATCTATGGAGAATGGTGTCTACTCCATATATGCTCCCTCAAAATGAATTTGCGGAATGGGATGCAAACACGGTAAAGCTGGCCCAAATGAATGCAAAAGCTGTAAGTATCTTATATTGTTCTATTTCGGTAGGAGAATTTAATAGAATATCAAATTGTGATACAGCTTATGATATTTGGCATAGACTGTCCATAACCTATGAGGGTACAGTCCAAGTCAAAAATTCCAAAATTAGCTTGCTTAAAACGAAGCTTGAACATTTTCGTATGGATCCTAATGAATCTATTAGTGAAATGTTTTCAAAATTCTCTACCATTGTTAATGGTTTAAGTGCCCTAGGAAAACCTATCCTTGAGGAAGATCAGGTATCAAAAATCCTTCGATCACTTCCTCCAAAATACAAGCCAAAGGTGACAGCCATTGAAGAAGCAAACGACCTCACTCGACTCAAAATGGAGCAACTCATCGGCAATTTAGAAGCTCATGAGGCAGATCTAGAAGAGGAAGAAAGAAGAGAACGTGAACGTCAAAGTGGGAAGAAGAAGGATGTGGCTCTTAAAGCTTCAAAAGTCGTCACACAAGAAAGTGAGGAGTCAAGTGAAGAAGAAGGAGAAGAAGCCTTGATCGTCAACGGTAAGAAATACAAAAGGTTTAAATCTAACAAAATTTCTAGTTCTTCTACCTCTCCCAGATGCTTTGAATGTGGGAAGAAAGGACATTTCAAAAATGAATGTCCCAAAGCAAAGAAGGGAAAGAAAAGCTCACACAAGAAGAAAGGAGAAAAAGCCTATAAAGCTGCATGGGATGAGTCAAGTGAGAGTGAAAGCGGAGAAGAGGTGGAATGTCTAATGGCAAGAGAAGAAAATGAAGACTCTCAAGAGGTAAGCCTAATTGATCTTCCTAAAGAAGAGTTAGTTACTAATTTACAAGAAACTCATGATAAATATATTGATGCCAAGAAGAAACTAAAGAAGGCTATAAAATCGAATGATGAGCTCATTGCCAAATTAGATAAACTTTCTTCTGAAAAGAACAACACTGATCTTGAGAATTTATCTTTAAAAACATCTTTAGATGATTGTACTAAAAAGCTACTCACTTTAGAAACAAATGTTGATCTTCTTTCTAAAGAAAAGACTGAATTATTAGCTAAACTACAAGATTTTCAAACTCAGCCTATTTTGTGTAATAATTCGGACTATGATAATCTTGTAAAGGAAAAGGACTCGTTGTTTTCTGATTTAGATCAAGCAAGAAAAGATCTACACAAGAAAATGAATGACATTGCTATGTTGCAAAGAGAACTTTATGAGTTAAGAAGAAAAGATATACTTGATAACATACTAAGAGTTGGCACTGTTTTCAATGGAAGAAAAGGTTTGGGATATGCTCCAAAGAAAAATCAACCCAAAAGAACTCAAACTAGGTTTGTACCTAAGAACACAATGGCTAGAAAGAGAAATGAAGTTGATTCTATTACTTGCCATTTCTGCTTACGTCTTGGACACTATTCCTTTTCATGCCCCTACAAGACTAAGGAGTCCGACTTAGTTTGGATCCCAAAAACCCAAACTTAGTAGAGTGGAATGTAGTTGAGATATGACCAAATGCTTTATTTTGCTATTTATATTGTCTTATCTCAACTAAAAGGTGTCATGCATATTGTTATTATTTTTCTGCATTGTTGTTCTGAAACAGAAACCTTGTCGGTCGAAGTATTGTCGACCGAGCTTTGGATCGGTCGAAGTATTATCGACCGACTGGATGTCTTTAACAAATCAAAATTTACAGCACCTATTTCGGTCGAAAATTGGTCAACCGAGCAAATTTCTGCGTTTCTTTGCTTGTAATACAGTAACCTTCTCGATCGACAAATTGTCGACCGAGACAGATATCGGTCGAACAATTGTCGACCGACTGGTTTTCTGTATCAGAACTTTTATACAAGTATGTACTTAAAAAGTTTCTAACCATATCGGACCATCACATGGGTACCAAAATCTACATTTTAATGCAGGAATGGGTAGTTGACAGTGGATGCTCCAAACATATGACCGGGAACAAGGATGCATTTCAAACTTTTGAAGAAAAGAAAAGTGGAACGGTCACTTTTGGAGACAATGGTAAGGGCAAAATCGTTGGAATAGGTAATGTTGGAACAAACCTCGAAATTAAGAATGTTATACTTGTTGATGGTTTGCATCATAATTTGATAAGTGTAAGTCAATTATGTGATAGTGGTTATGATGTGTTATTTAACAAAACCTGCTGCAAGTTATTGATAGAAAACACTACAAATGTTGTTTATGAAGGAAATAGAGTTGGAAATCTTTATATTCTTAAACCTAACTCTATGAAATCAGTAGTAGGAAAATGCTTGCTTGCAAATGAAAATACCTTACAACTATGACATAAAAAGTTGGGACATGCTAGTTCACATGTTATTAAAAAGTTAGTGAAATATGATCTTGTTCGTGGATTACCTACTTTGTCTTTTGATCAAGTGGAAAACTGTGAACCATGCACAATGGGAAAGCAAACTAAAACATCTTTCAAATCAAAACATGTACTTAGCACCAATAGATCATTAGAATTAATTCATATGGATTTATTTGGACCAATGAGGACACAATCAATCGGTGGTAAGAGATATTGTTTTGTTATTGTTGATGATTATAGTAGATATACATGGGTACATTTTATTGCAACTAAAGATGATACTATTCATGTTTTTATGCAATTTTGTTCCAAGATTGAAAATCTCTTACAAAATAAAATATGTACTATTAGAAGTGATCATGGTGGGGAATTTGAAAATCATACATTTGAAGAGTTTTGTACATCTCAAGGATACACTCATAATTTTTCTGCTCCACGCACCCCACAGCAAAATGGTATAGTTGAAAGGAAAAATCGATCACTACAAGAAATGGCTAGAACTATGATGCTTGAACATAACACACCCAAAACCTTTTGGGCTGAAGCTGTAAACACTGCATGCTATGTGCTAAATAGAGTAACTGTTCACTCTCACTTAAAGAAAACCCCATATGAACTAATACATTCTAAGAAACCTAGAGTTGACTATTTTCATACCTTTGGCTCCACATGTTATATCTTAAATACCAAAGATGATAGAGATAAGTTTGACTCAAAATCACACAAAGCATTCTTTTTGGGATATTCCACCTCTAGCAAAGCTTTTAGAGTATATAACACTATATCTAGAAAAGTTGAGGAATCTATTCATGTTTCTTTTCATGAAGAATCCCCATCTGAAAATCTAGAAATCATAGATCTCACTAATCAATTAGAAAATTTAAACATACCAAACGATAGTGAGAAAGGTGCTACAAATAATCACCAAACTGAACCACAACCTACACCTAGACTTATTAAAGATCATCCTCAAGAATTAATTATTGGAGATCCTAATGATAAAGTCAAAACTCGTTCTTCCTTTAAAGATGTTGCAAACATGGCTTTTGTTTCTATCTTTGAACCTAAAAAGATATCTGAAGCTCTTAAAGATGACTATTGGATAATAGCCATGCAAGAAGAATTAAATCAATTCACTAAAAATGATGTATGGGATTTAGTTCCTAAACCACAAGATAAAACCATAATAGGAACTAAATGGGTTTTTAGGAACAAGCTAAATGAGTCAGGAGAAGTAATAAGGAATAAAGCTCGGTTAGTAGCACAAGGATATAATCAACAAGAAGGAATAGATTTTGATGAAACATATGCACCCGTAGCTAGACTTGAAGCCATTAGAATGTTACTAGCTATTGCTGCCCATAAAAACATCAAACTCTATCAAATGGATGTCAAAAGTGCTTTTCTAAATGGCATCATTCAAGAAGAAGTTTATGTTGCCCAACCACCTGGTTTTGAAATTCCAGAAAAAGGTGACTATGTTTATAAACTTAAGAAAGCACTTTATGGTTTAAAACAAGCACCTAGAAATTGGTATGAAAGGCTCAAAACATATCTTTTTGATAATGGTTTTTCCATTGGAAATTCAGATTCTACTTTATTTTTCAAAACATATACATTTGATTTCCTAGTTGTGCAAATATATGTTGATGACATTATTTTTGGAGCTTCCAATGATTCATTGTGCACACAATTTAGTGATATTATGCAAAAAGAATTTGAAATGAGCCTCATGGGTGAACTAACTTTCTTTCTTGGTTTTCAAATTAAGCAAACATCTGCCGGAATATTCATAAGCCAAGAAAAATATACTAAAGAACTCTTAAAACGTTTTGGGATGGATCAATGCAAACATGCTACTACTCCTATGGCTACTTCTGTCAAAATTGATAAGGATGAAAATGGGGAACCTATTGATGATTCCTTATATAGAGCCATGATTGGTAGTTTGCTTTACTTAACGGCTTCTAGACCGGACATTATGTTTTCTGTTGGTCTTTGTGCTCGATTTCAATCACAACCTATGCATTCTCATTTTCTAGCAGTTAAACGAATTCTTCGTTACCTAGCCGGTACTACTTGCTTTGGTTTATGGTATCCCAAAGGACAATCTTTGGATTTCAAAGCTTATACTGATGCGGATTATGCTGGTTGTCGACTTGATCGCAAGAGTACTAGTGGTGGCTGTTTCTTATTAGGGAGAGCTTTAGTATCTTGGTTTAGCAAGAAACAAAATACGGTTGCCCTATCTACAACTGAAGCTGAATATATGGCAGCTGGGTCTTGTTGTGCTCAAGTGCTTTATATGCAACAAGTGTTAAGCGATTATGGTTTTAATCTTTCATCTACGCCTATTTTTTGTGACAACACAAGCGCCATAAACTTAGCACACAATCCTATTTTACACAGCCGAGCTAAACATATTGAAATCCGTCATCATTTTTTAAAGGGATCACATCTCCAAAAATCATGTTTCCCTTCATCATGTTGATACAGAAGATCAATTGGCTGATATTTTTACAAAACCACTTCCACTAGATCAATTTAACAACATTAGGAAGCAATTGCTTATCACTCCTTTGGAGGATGTTTTCTTTGATATTTGTGCTACTTAAACACAAGCTCTTGGTTTTTAAATGGACATCTTTTTCATTCGATTTGATGGGATATCTAATTAAGGGGGAGTTTTTATTCTTAACGGTTATCTTTTTGAAATGACAAAGGGGGAGAGATAAATATAAAACTAAAATTTAGTAATTATGTAAAACTCAATTAATGAGTTTCATAAATAAACTCTTGGCTTTACATTGAAAGTTGCTATATTCCCAAATGATCTGGATTTCATGTTCCATAATTCATGGGGAATAATAAGCACACATTTTATACACAAGAGAAAAAGCTACAAAAGGTAATCTAAAGGTATGAAACTCATATGTTTTATATTTCCTTTATTTATATTTTGGAAATGTTTGTCATCTTCAAAAAGGGAGAGATTGTTGGCTAAATGGACATCTATAAATCCCTTTGTTTTGATTATGACAAACATTTCATCTAACGAGCTACTTGAGTGTGCAGGATGACAAAGCAACAAGGGAAAATCTACAAGCTTACATATTTATATTTTCATGCAATGTAATCACTGTTGTAAAAACTTGTACAAAAATATAATGTACAAGTACTTAGAATTGCATGTAAATCAAGCGTTAGATTCTCCCTAGCTAAACACCACAGTTAGACAAGTCATCCCATTCAAATAGGATTACTTATGCACACTTACACACATAATTAGTGCCTAAATTGAAACCTTGAAACATGATCAATCTCGGTCGACAAACTCCTCGACCGAAACACTCTCGGTCGACAATCTTCTCGGCCGAGAAAGATCCAAAGTAGCCGTTAGACACAACAGACAAGTTAGTTGGCAGTTGAAGAAAGACGTTGCAAATCACTTGTTCCAGAGAGCCTGTCGGTCGACAAAAGTTCGACCGAGTAGGTGTCTCGGTCGACCATTTGTCGACCGAGATGGTCTCTGACAGCAACTGCAGAATTAATTAATTAGCCGTTGTTAAAGCAACAACTTTGTACCTAACGGCTAGTTAAGCACTTAGAAACCCCTAGAAGTTGTCTAGAATGTCCTTAAGCTTCCTTAGGCCATTCCTATAAATAGGACAAACCATAGGACACCTAAACTCACTTGTTTTACATTTGTTACACTTGAGAAATACTTGAGCATACTTGAGCAATCTGTTGCAAGCAAATTGAGCACTGTGATCATTGGCCTACTTTCTCTTTATCTCAAATTTGTGTCCTATAGGCTAGAATCTCCTACCCACAGCAATCACAAGTTCACACATTTGGTTAGGAGATCTATACGCTTGATCTAGGCATATCAAGCCTTGGGCTTTAAAGGATAAGTTGTAATTTCCTTTTTCTTTCTTATTCCCTATTACTGTTTGTACTCTCCTTGCTACTCCTAGGTTGGAGGCTGCGGATTGGAGAGGGTGAAGATCTTCTTGGCAAAGAAGGAGACTTTGAGCTACTTCAGAAGGCTGGTGCAACGGGAGGTTACTTCTAGAGAGGAAGGCTACTTCAAGGGGGAGCTTGGAGTTACTTCAAGAAGGCTACCTCAGGGTTGGTGCACCTACTTCAAGTGAAGGCTGTTCAAAGGGTGTGGTTGAAAGTATTGTATTTTGTATAAATTCTTGAGAGGTAATAAAATAAATACTTTCAAATCCCGGTTGGGTAAGCAACCGGGTAGTGGACTGACAACTATAGTATTTGCTATAGTTGGAACCACTCTAAACGCCTGTCTCCTTCTTCTAATCTCAATTTTGGTTGTTTGAGTTAAATAATTATTAAAATCAAAATAAAACTCTATTCACCCCCCCTCTAGTAGTTTTCAGGTTGTGTCGCAAAGGTGCCGACACACATATGGGTAGGGGTATATATAGGTGAGGAAGTGTGTGTTAGGATTTCTGAGTTTGAGTTGAGAGGGGAGTTTCGGCCGACCTGGGGACTTCTCGAACGTTCATCAAAATGAAAAAAATGTGTGATATAAGGAATCCAACGAGCTGAAAAACTCACAATTTGGCTGAGAAACGAATGAGATATTTGCATTTGAAAATCGTGTATCTTTTGTTGTTTCTGAAACGGGTTGGAGCTAGAAGATGATGCGGACACCATTTGATCGTGATCCAAGGGTCCATGGTGGAGTGTGCATCATGGTATTTAATGGGTTTCCAAATCCAACTCGGACTAAAGTTCTTATTTTTTTTATCCCTCAAAGCTTGTTTCCTTTTTTTATATATATCAAAAAGGTGGGGTATTTACAATGTAAGGAAGGGGAAAGAAAACAAGCAAAGAAATTATACAAAAGAAAAAAGATTAAGTCAATATGTCCACATCTGACTTAATGAGTCTCCATATAGCCTCGCAGCTTCTATTTATTCCCTCAAAAGTATGATAATTCCTTTCTTTCCAAGTGTAATAGCAAATCATCTTGGTTGTCAGTGCTTCTTTTTCTCTGAGTCTCAGCATCTCTGCTAAACTAGTAGGAAGATTGAGAATATATCCATCCTTACTAGCATTGCTCCAAATTTCCTTTACCCAACCACAACTCCAAAACAAATGCACATTATTCTCCTCACTAGATCAATAGAGAACACACATGAATGGGAAAGAAATCTCCATCTTTTTTAGATTTTCATGGGTAAGCAGTTTATACATAACCAGCTTCCAGGTGAACATATTACATCGATCGGGAGCTTTAGATTTCCAGACCCATGAGTTCCAAACAACCTTGGTATTTTTATCTCTACAACTATCCCAGAAGACTTTCATTCTCTTGGGTTAAATATTATCCACAAGCATCTCATCTTCTCTAGATGTAGGCAAGAACATCTTTTTAATTTCCTTCAAAATGCAGCTGTGATGCCTTGATTCAGTATACCACCACTGATGATTATCATCCACCAAACTACCAAGCCTAACAAATCTACCTTTCCCAAAGTTAGAAATATCTTTGGCCGACAAGTCATCATCCACAAACTTACCCTTAGCTACCCAAGGGTATCTCCATAGGAGAATACTTTTACCATTACCAGGTTTAAAGAAAATCTTATCCACAATCAAATTTCTGATCTTGATGATTTGTTTCCATAGCCAGGTAGTTGAAGAGCTGCCTTTTATCCTCCAGATAGAATCACCTTTCATATACCTCTCATTCACCCATTTTACCCATAAGCTATCTTTTTTAGTGGCTATGTTCCAAATGTTTTTCATGAGACTTGCTTTAACAATATCTCTGGTATTCCTAACTCCCAGGCCACCTTCTGCTTTTAGCTTGTAAATAGAATCCTAGCTAACATTGTGAAAGTTCTTCTTGAGTTATGTTCCTCCCCAAATGAAATTATGACAAATCTGATCAATATCTTCAATAACACTGCAGGGGATGGGAAACGAAGCAACCCAGTACAAGTGAAAAGAAGCTAAAGTGGATATGACCATTTCACACCTTCCAACCATGGATAAATTATGAGCTTTTCCAACCCTCTAACCTCATTCTTATCTTGTCAATAATAGGAGTACAACGACTTTTAATCAATCTCCCTTTGAATAAAGGAAGCCCCAGATATTTCATAGGAAGCACGCCTAAGTGCATATTCAAAGCACTAGAGATATCCAAATTCTTAGCAGCACTGTTGCAGAACACATGACTTTTTAAGTAACTCATCTTCATACCAGAGACAACCCCAAAATTATAGAGAACTTCTTTAACCCATTGAATAGTAGTATCATTAACTTTAGAATACATAACCATGTCATCTGCGAACATAACATGTGAGATAGAAAGACTTCTTGAGGCTTTGATAGGAGCAATACTTCCAGAAGACACTGCATGATTGATCATACTTGTAAGTCCCTCCATAGCTATAACAAAAAGGTAGGGATCTAAAGGATCCCCTTGCCTAATACCTCTTTCAGGAAAGAAAGGTTTAGAAGGCTCCCCATTAATTAAGACTTGAAATCTAGTTGTATTGAGAAAAGTATTGATCCAATGGATAAAGAAAAAAGGGAATCCCATACGATACATGATCATATTGAGATACTTCCAATCAACATAATCGTAGGCTTTCATCAAATCCACTTTGAGACACATGTTAGGTCTCTTACTCTTCATCATATCATTGATAAATTCATTGACCAACAGAGTTGTATCCGAGATTGACCTTCCTTGTAAAAAAAGCACACTACATAGGACTGATGATATCAGGGAGGATAACTTTTAATCTATTTGCAATCAGTTTGGAAATGATTTTGTAGACTACATTGCATAAAGCAATCGGTCTCCAATCTTTAATGTCGGAAGAGTTCCTCACTTTAGGAATAAGAGATATATAAGTTTGATTCACCTCTCGAAGCAGGCATCCACTGTCAAAGAAATTATGAATAGCTTTCTTTACATCAGGACCTATGATCTTCCAACAACTTTTAAAAAAACAATAGTTGAAACGATCTGGTCCCGGGGCTTTATCCCCATTGGAGTGAGTAATAACATCATCAATATCTTCATCAGTAAATTTCTTACACAACAAATTGAAATGTTCATCACTAATTTTAGGAATGTTCCATTCATCCTTCCACACAGCTTTAACATCATTGTCTTCTTTGAACAACATAGAATATAAGTCGACAATATGATTCTTAATAGACATATCATCATAGCAACATGTTCCATCAATACTCAAGCTATTGATAGTGTTCCTCACTCTTCTAGTTTTAAGGGAGGAATAAAAAAATTTGTATTTTTATCACCTGCTTTCAACCATTGGATTCTCGATTTTTGATGAATAAAAGACTCTTCAGCCTCCTAAGCAGCCTTTGCCTCTTTCCTTTTCTTATTGCAAATGTAAATAAGATCATCAGAAGGATTATATTCCATTCCATCACGTGCCATAATAGCTTCAACTTCAAGAATCCTGCAGTTCTCATGAAAATTGCCTACTTTTTCCTTATTCCAAATACAAAGAGCATCTCTAGTTTTCCTCAATTTCTCACATAGACAAAACATAGGGTTACCAATAGTTTCTTCACTCCAGGCTTCCTCAACCACATCATAAAAGCTAGCCATATTAACCCAAGCATTAAAGAATCTGAATGGAGTTTTCTTCTTATAGGTGGAACCATTCAAATAAGTGAAAAGACATTTGTAATCACTATGAATTGAGGAAATAAGGTTCCCCCAAATATTAGGATAGCAATCAAGAAAAGTTTTGTTATAAAGCACTCTGTCAATTCTAGACATAACCATATTACAACCTTCTTGTATGTTATCCCATGTAAAATGAGACCCACTAAGATCAAGATCAACAAGAGAGTTATCATTGATAAACTCATTGAAAAGAGAAATAGCAGCAGAAGAAGCCTCAGCTCTACCAAAATTTTCAGATGAAAGCCTAATAGAGCTGAAATCACCCATGAGGACCCAAGGATGATTAATCTTAAAGGAAGAAAGATCTTGCCACAGAGAAATCCTTTTATGGTCAGGATTATGACCATACACTGCAGTTAAAAAGAAAGATTTACCTTCAACAGTAACATTACAAAGAATATATTGGTCACTCTCAGAGATTTTGTTGACAGTAATTTGTCCAGGATCCCAAATCAGAATAACCCTTCCAAGCGGATGAGAGAAATGATTAGATAACCAGGAAGCTCCATGCCAGATATTATTGATAACTCTACAGATTTTTCTTCTTCTAATTTTAGATTCAAGAATACAAGCAATAGAGATGGCATTCTTATGGATCATGTCATGGATAACTTTTTGTCTGCCCTGCTTATTCAAACCTCTCACATTCCATGACATTAATTTGATACTAACCATTAGAAATAATTAGAGATGATGTCCCCTTCGAACCACTGTTCTTTTCAAGAGTTGCACTCAATTCAATGCCTTCAGCGACACTATCATTAATCTTATCAGTTTCTTCAGAAAACTCAAGAACCTTGAAACTATTTGGTGATACAGGGATACCACTGGTTATCTGTTGAGGAATTTTATGAGTATTGTGGGGTGGAACCTTGTTCTTCCTACCTTGTTTAGACCAACCATCATCTGAATCAGGTGTTGCTATCAAAACATTCTTATTAAAAGATGTGGGGGTCTGTAGACTGACTGCTAAGTCTTGAGCTCTAGTAATCAATGGTGAACCAACAACTATACGAGTCTCGTTCTTTTCAGTACCTTCACTACTAGTTGTCTCATTAGTAGCTGGAGAATCTGATGCATCATTAGTACCATCCAGAATCTGATTCACAATATCAATCGGGGGACAGTCGTAAAAGGTATCAACAATAGTTTCCACATCAGACGGATTTTTTTCCACCCAAATTTGCTTTACTTTCCCCTTTTTCTCTTCACCTTTCACACAATCACCTTGACCATGCCCAAAGGTCTGACACGATTTACAGAGAGTAGGAATCCATTCATATTCTAGCTTGATAGTGTCCTTAACTCCATCATCACTGACCAACACCATTTCTTTAGGAAACGTCGACGATGACTGCATCAAAACTTGGATCCTTGCAAAATCAAGTCTTTTGTATTTCCTAGTCAGAAGGTCTGGATTCAGGGGAGTACCAAGATAGCTACCTATGATGCAGAACATTTCCGGATCCCATAGCTCTAAAGGAAGATCATAGATCCGTACCCAAACTGGAACTTCTGCCAGCTTCAATTTCTCAAGAGGCTCCCCTCTTTGCCATTTCTTCAGAATCATTGGCTTTCTAGCAACGTACCATGGACCATCCTCAATAGCGACCCTCATATCTTCTGGATCTGAGAATCTAATGATAAAGAAATCGTTCTCCCGTGAGTGAATCTCAAACTCTCCTTTGGCTTTCCAGATCATCGCAAGGTGTCTGTGAAGCATGGGCCAATGTGGCTTTAAGCCGACCACATACCCCGTAATAGTATTTGCCCACCGAGATACATTCTTCTCTACTAAGGATCTGGAGTACTTGACCGTTCCTTCAACAACTTCAAGATCACATCGCTGCAGTACTGTTCCATCCACTTCCTTTTGAACAAAGAGATCCTTCCACGTTTTGGCCTCCGCCGCCATTGGGACGCCACCCTCTCTCCATTTTGGCTGCTTGATCAGAGCTTGAGGATGTCGAACTTCAGATGGGCCTGGTCTACTTCCGGCGGCGCTCTTTGCAGCAAGGATTGTTGATGGTCTGCTGGTATCGCCCCCTTGTCGCCAGTTGCGTCGCCAGAGCATGGAGCCATCAGTCATCCTAAAATTAACCAAAATTGACACCTTGACTGATTTTGACATGTAGAATCTGAATATGAAATTAGTTTTTCCTTTTAGGGACTTTTAATAGGTTAAATAATCTAAATCATATTTTCTCTTTCCTCCTTCATTAATGACTCTAGGATTATCTAAAAATTACAAAACTTGACCCACAAGTCATATAAAGTATGTTGGACACGAATTTGGTATTATTTCCATTTGTTCAAGTTGTTTATTATTTTAAATAATGAGTTGAAGGTTTCACACACTTTCTCTCTCCTAAATTTATCTCCTCATCAAATATTTTCCAAATTGAGTAAAAATTCATCCAAAGATATATTTTAACATTAGAATACGAATTTGACATTATTTTATTTTTTTGAAGACTTTTTATTTTATTTAATTCGTTTACATTTTACCACTTATTTATCCTTTTAATTTATTATAGGCATCTAAAAACTTTCTAAAAATGTAAAACTTGTCCTATAAGCAATACTAAATGTGTGGAATACGATTTTTATATTAATTAATTTTTTTCAACATATATTTAATATTCTTGGTCTTTAAGTCATTTTCTCTCTCCTGAATAAAATAAAATATTAAAAATTGGCCAAATTAGATGCAAGTTTTCCCAAAAGCTTATTTCCATGCTTAGATTACGAATTTGGAGTTATTTTTCCAATTTGAGGATGTTAGATATTTTATTTCTCTTTTTTGGCTTATTTTCCATTATCCTGTAATAAATGCTTTTATATATTTATTTATTATCCAAATTAGATGATACTTGGCCATTAAGTATCTTTTAGGTCAAGAAAACGAATTTTGTTATCAAATTATCTCATATATTTCTATTTATGATTTTTTTTGAAACAACATATTCCTCATTATCCTCTTTTATCCAATATATTCCATAATATCTCCAATTATTACATTTATCATCTCCTTTATATATATATTGGGATTTATTTTCTTTTTCATATTATAAAAAGCACTAGAAAGTTCTAGGACGAATTTATTTATTATTTTTATCACTTGAGTGGATATTTTGCATATTAGACCCATTATTAAGCTTCCATTGAGGTATTTGTGCATAAAACCCAAATATTGAGAGAAAAGGTGAACAAATACTCATTAAACCATCATATTCTCCCCAAAATAAACAAAAAGGCCAAAGAGGATAGAAATGAGAGGAAAATATGGGAAAGAGGGTCAAAAGACAAAATGTCCAAGATTCAGTATGTTACAACACTCCACCACTTAAAGAGAATTTTGTCCCCGAAATCACTAGCAATTAGGGAAGGGTGAGTGTGCAACCTCACATCACAAAACTTCAGGTTGTTCCTCCAACCATATAACTTCCACCAAAACTTATACTTCAACTATACCTAAGGGTTCAGAAACTTCACATACATTAACTAATCATAGGTCGGGTTCTCATGGATCTCCTAGGTCCATTATTAAGATATTCTTTTTAGGAGACTTAACATTATTTACATTTATGGCTCATTAGGATTACATTCATTATGATATCGCATTATCATCATTATTTTAATTATTTCATGTCATATTCACTTTATTTCCAAAAGGGTTATATTTCATTATCATCCATGAAACATTACATATGTATCTCATTTTTCTTACTAAGAATGTTAGTACAATTAGGGGTTACTAAATTATCTCAACATTCATTATTATATTTGATCATTGTCCTTAATAATTCGGATTTATACTTCATTATCCTCATATTACCACTTTATTAATTATAACAAATTATTTTACATGAAATAAGACATTCTATTCAATTTGTGGTTAAGCATACAATTATTCCAATTAATGTCACATTAGTTACTTATACTCATATTAAACATTGTTACATGTCACATTATCTTTATTTCTCACATTAATGTCATCATTAATCATTATTCATTTATATTATTCATTTTGCACGTTTATATGAATCCAATCACTTCATACTCATATTGAAGCCATTACATGTGTTTTAATGATCAAGGTAAGAAATATGTCATAATAATGATTTGATTCACATTAAGTGACTAATCACATGTGTATTAGATAACAAGGTAACTTGCATTTTATATTGATGACTTGATTAATATGTGATTATATGATTAAATATATATCATTTATTTGTATCAAAATATGTTAATTGATTATGGCTCTTAACATCATTAATGTATCATGAAAGGCATTAAAGATGTATAGATTAGGGTTAGATTATTGCAAGTTAGGGTTTAGGTCAACATGACCATTATATTTCACTTATTCATCCTTAACATGCATTAATTATAGATTATAACCTTACTCATCATATCATTAGGGTTTATTGGTTCATGACATTATTAACATCTTACTTATTGACAATTAGCATTGATGTTCATATTATGTGCATTGGTTATCCATTAGGGTTTGAACATATGAATTATTCCTCAGATGATCATTATATGTTCATTAATATATGACCAAGCATGTTAGGGTTACCATTATTACTTGTTTGGAGAACACTAAGCACAACAACCTCCTAAGAATGGAGTTAGGGTTTCTAAAGATAGAGTAGATAGATTTCAAGATGCTATAGGGTTCCATCCCCCTAAAAAGAATTTCATCCTTGAAATATAACCACTCAAACATCCAACCTAACCATACTCCACCCCTTAAAGGGTTCGACCTATCAAGCCAAACTAACTAGGGTTAAAGGATAAGTCTAACCAAACCATTCTCAAGATCCATCATGCTTCCACTGCGCACTCTGATATCTTCCCAAACACCCAAACTCCAAGATCTAGGTTCTACAGATAAACTTATCCCAACATGTGGTCCTAAAGGATATAAGGAAACTATCTTGGTATACATCCTCAAACAAGTCATCATACACATGAAACTTAGGGTTCCCAAAGATATACAACATAGAAGTCTAAGGTCACTATTGCCTAAAAGCAAACTATTTTGGACAATTCGTATTAGCTCAGGCTAGGCCGACATCATATAGGCACGGGAGTCCTCGTAAACCAAGCTAGTGGCGTAGAGGAAAATATTTCCAGCCCCCGAAACCCTAATCCTTTCTAGACACCTTTGCATCAACTTCATGTCCTAATAGTTGCCTAAAGGCAAACCTAAACAACATTAAGTTATGCATATTTTAATTATGAACATATTAGAGTTTTATTCATCATGACTCTAAGGTGAAACTATAGGGTTCTAAGTCAACCTTTCAACATAGATCAAATCCAGGATAACCATGTAACTTAGAGAAAACTATGCAAGTCTAAGGTTCTAATTAGGGAGACAAACTGAAATAGTCAGATTTCCGACTACCATGGGCTCTGATACCATGTTGTAAAGAGGTGAAATCAATCACCCTCTCTACTAATAACAATGCTAAACAAAATTCAATTTGGAAAGCAACGGAATAAAAATTTTCTGACTATATTCAATTTCATAAAAGATTGTACAAGATACATCAAAACCTCCCTTTAGGGTTTACATCATCATACCCAACAATGATCTAGATAGAGGGAAGTCTAGACTACTCCACTTTTGTCTCCAAGCAACATATCCATCAGCTAAGTCCATGTCAACGCTAAGATCTTCATGCCATATCCATCACCTTGCTCCAAATTTGGGTGGTTGGGAAAGCACCCAGCAAGAGGGAAGGGAAATAAAAGTATGTGTCAAAAAGCTATTCTAATGTAGCAAGATGAGAAAAACATGTAAAACAGGCTAGGGTTCATCATAATATGAAGACAATAAAGAGAATGAGGCCATATATAAAAGAATATTTCAATAGATGCTTGCCATAAACAATATATAACCAAGATTTGCATGTATGATTAATATTGAATACCTTAACTAAGTAGGGTTGAGGCACCTACCGGACCTTCATCCAAAGGGTGAGGGGAGAATAAGACATTCCCAGTCACCTACACACATTTTGTGTGTGGGGGAGAGTAACACGTTCCCCAGGGGAGAAATAACACATTCCCCAATTATGGGTGGTTGTACATACAAGTACCACCACACTAGTTAATTAGTCTAATAAAATCAACATGCTAAAAATAATGGCAAATAATAGCATCATCCAAATAGAATATGGAAAAGGGGTACCAAGACCCAAGAACAATATTCCAAACTGATTATGAGGCAAGTATAGCAATAGATTCAAAAAAAAAGAATACAAGGTGCAAATAAGCCTCATTATGGAAAGCATAGGTTAAGGAACAAATAATTACCAACTGAAAGGTTAAATACACATACCTTATTCTTTAGAATCCTAGAATCACTTTTCATAACTTTTACACGAGATCAGATCCACTTTCCCTAATATGATAACCATGATCATGTATTAATACTATGTTTATTCATTAAAGATCCAAAACCCCAAAACTGCCAACTTTTTCCACAAATGATCGAATTAGATTTTGAAAACCTCACTACTGTCTTATTTATGTTCTTATGATCAAAATAACATATATGTTTGTATATTTTCGAGATACTAACTTTTTAGGCTATTTTCCATATTTTTAAGTATTTAAATAATCCTTAAAAATACATATTCAAAAACATCAGAATCAAACCACGAAAATATTTTTATTAGATAGATTATGTTCTCCCGATTCCAAAACATATCTTACTTTTATTTTTTGACCAACAAATCAAAAGATACAAATTTTCTAAAACGGACCAATCAGAAATTGCCACATAGGTGTTTCGTATAAGAGAGAGCGTGAGAGAGGGAAAGAGGAGGCGGAGGGGTAAAATTGTAAATTAGTGAGGAAATCATCTCCTCCACGCAGCAGCTCGATGCCATGGCCGCCGCTCCATGGGGACATTTGGGCAAAACCGCAACTGTCAACCAAAATCAAAGTCTAAATATGAAAAAGAAAGCTTAGAAAAAGACAAAATCAACGGTACATTGTATTTGTCCGGAGACGAAGAGAGCAGAGAGAGACAAGTGCCATAAGTCCAGGGCCTTCAGCGGCTCTATGGGGTCGAAACGACGACGATTTACACAATTGAATGGTGGGTTGTGTCGCAAAGGTGCCGACGCACGTATGGGTAGGGGTATATATAGGTGAGGAAGTGTGTTAGGATTTTCGAGTTTGAGTTGAGAGAGGAGTTTCGGCCGACCTGGGGACTTCTCGAAAGTTCATCATAATGCGAAAAATTTGTGATAATGTTGTGCGGATTCAAACAAGGAATCCAACGAGTCAAAAAACTCGCGATTTGGTCGAGAAATGAATGAGATATTTGCATTTGAAAATCGAGTATCTTTTATTGTTTCCGAAACGGGCTGGAGCTAGAAGATGATGCGGACACCGTTTGATCGTGATCTAAGGGTCCATGATGGAGCGTGCATCATTGTATTCAATGGGTTGCCAAATCTAACTCGGAATAAAAGTTCTTATTTAATCATTTAACTTTTTCTCTTTTCCTATTTGAGGGTACAAACGACCTCTAAAATTAACCAAAATTGACACCTTGACTGATTTTGACATGTAGAATCCGAATATAAAATTAGTTTTGCTTTTTAGGGACATTTATTAGGTTAAATAATCTAAATTATATTTTCTCTTTCCTCCTTCATTAATGACTCTAGGCTTATCTAAAAATTACAAAACTTGACCCACAAGTTATATAAAGTATGTTCGACACGAATTTGGTATTATTTCCATTTGTTAAAGTTGTTTATTATTTTAAACAATAAGTTGAAGGTTTTGAACACTTTCTCTCTCCTAAATTTATCTTCTCATCAAATATTTTCCAAATTGAGTAAAAATTCATCCAAAGATATATTTTAACATGTAGAATACGAATTTGCCATTATTTTATTTTTTTGAAGACTTTTATTATTATTTTTTAATTCATTTACATTTCACTACTTATTTATCCTTTTAATTTATTATAGGTATCTAGAAACTTTCTAAAAATGTAAAACTTGGCCTATAAGTAATACGAAATGTGTGGAACACGATTTTGACATTAATTATTTTTTTTCAACATATATTTAATATTCTTAGTCTTTAAGTCATTTTCTCTCTCTTGAATAAAATAAAATATTAAACATTGGCCAAATTAAATGCAAATTTTCCCAAAAGCTTATTTCCATGCTTATATTGTGAATTTGGAGTTATTTTTCCAATTTGAGGATGTTAGATATTTTATTTCTCTTTCTTGACTTATTTCCCATTATCATGTAATAAATGCTTTTATATATTTATTTATTATCCAAATTAGATGATACTTGGCCATTAAGTATCTTTTAGGTTAAGAAAACGGATTTTGTTATCAAATTATCTCGTGGCTTTCTATTTATGATTTTTTTAAACAACATATTCCTCATTATCCTCTTTTATCCAATATATTCCATATTATCTCCAATTATTACATTTATCATCTCCTTTATATATATTTTAGGGTTTATTTTCTTTTTCATATTCTAAAAAGCACTAGAAAGTTCTAGGATGAATTTATTTATTCTTTTTATCACTTGAGTGGATATTTTACATGTTAGACCCATTATTAAGCTTCCACTGAGGTATTTGTGCATAAAACCCAAATATTGAGAGAAAAGGTGAACAAATACTCATTAAACCATCATATTCTCCCCAAAATAAACAAAAAGGCCAAAGAGGATAGAAATGAGAGGAAAAGATGGGAAAGAGGGTCAAAAGACAAAATGTCCAAGATTCTGTATGTTACAGAATGTCCCAAGTCAAGAAAGTCATACCACAAGGGAAGCTAAAAGAAGGAAGAGGAGTACAAGAAGGAGAGAAAGTACAAGAGGAAGGACAAGAAGGAGAAGAGACACAAGAATGCAGCTCATGCAACTTGGGAAGCTTCATCTTCAAGCAGCTCAAGCTCTAAAGAAGATGGAGAGTGCCACCTTGCACAGATGGCCTCTACTAGTGAAGAAATTGGCGAGGTAAGTGAGGTAAGTTTGCATGAGTTAGATAAGGAATCTATCATTGACATGCTTATCTCTACCCGTTCATCTTTTTCTAAATGTAAATCTAAAAATAATATGGTTAGGAAAAATCATTGATGATCTATATGCTACACTTGAAATCCTTGAGTTGAATGAGAAAACTAATCTTGAGAGTATTGATAATTTGTAAGGGCAATACCTTAATCTTGAGCTCCAATACAATGGAGTTGAATTTGAGAATGATATCTACCTTAAGAACATTTAAAGTATTACGGAAGAAAACCAAAATTGCCTTAAAGAGCTTGAAATGATTAAAACTGAAAATGCAGAATTTAAGCTTCACGTAGAGATGAAAGAGATGTCTATCTTAAAGAAATCCAAATGCTAAAAGTTGAAAAGGCTAGGTTATTCTTGGTCAAGTTAATGATCTATCTTCTAGACCTATATTACCTAGTGCTAATGTTGCTTCCATTTTCCTTGAGAAGGATTCATATTTAGCTAAACCCTTATGTCTTGAGGTTGATCTTGTCCATGATAGGGATGATATACCTAGCTTATCTTCTACCATTATTTCTCTAAATGATGATAACCATAGATTGAGAGCATCCCTATAGAATTTCCTCAAAGGGAAGAACTCCCTAAATAAAATCCTTAACCATTCTACCAAACAAAGTGGTACTAGTGGTTTGGGATTTGTAGGGGGAGCACCAAAAGGCAAGAGCAAAGCCAAAGGTAAGAAAAAGAACAAGGAGATCTCTTTCTTTGTAGGAGAGTCTTCCAGCACTAAGAATCCTATGATTTGTTCTTATTGCAAATGTGATTATCATTACTCTACTTATTGTCCTTACAAGTCTAAGGAGACCAACCCAAAGATGAAATGGGTCCCCAAGATAACTCTGGATCCCAAAGTTTGAGTTGGGAACTGACATTCTCCTTTCTTATAGGAAAAAGAAATATGGATTGTTGATAGTGGCTACACTAAGCATATGACACATGACATTAATATATTTCAACAACTTCACCAAAAAGAAAGGAGGTTCGATCACCTTTGGGGACAATAAGAAAGGTAAAGTCAAAGGTGATGGTGATGTAGGTGAATCCTTGTGCATCAAGAATGTTCTCTTTGTAGATGGCCTACATCACAATTTTATTAGTGTTAGTCAATTATGTGACAATGGTTACCTTGTGCTATTTACTTCCTTTGAATGCTTGATTCTAGATTCCCTCACCTACCAAGTTATATATAAGGGAACTCAAAGTGGTAATCTTTATGTTATTGTTCTTGACTCTATTAAGCTTGTTGTTGGTAGATGCCTAGTAGTCAACTCGAATGATATTTTTCTTTGGCACCGTCAGCTTGGTCATGTAAATATGCATCAGTTGAAGAAGTTGAGCAAAAAGGACTTGGTTAAGGGACTTCCCAAATTAGATTTTGAAAAGGATGAGGAATGCCAACCTTGTACTCAAGGAAATCAAATCAAGTCCTCCTTCAAATCCGAAGGAGTCCTTAGTACCAAGAGAGCTCTTGAGATTCTTCACATTGATCTATATGGACCAATGAGAACTCAATCGCTTCGTGGTTCCAAGTATTGCCTTGTTATTATCGATGATTTCTCTAGATACTCTTAGATCTTCTTTCTTGTTTCTAAGAGTGATACGCTTGTTGTTTTCTCAAGTTATTGTAAATGAATTGAGAATGAAGCTTCTTGCCACATTATTTCCATCCGTAGTGACCATGGGGGTGAATTTGAAAATGAGCTTTTTGAATGTTTTTGTCAAGAATCTAGTTATGCAAACAACTTCTCTTCACCTTGAACACCTCAACAAAATGGGGTTGTAGAGAGGAAGAATATGTCTTTATAGGAGATGGCTAGGACCATGCTTTTAAAGTATGATACTCCAAAGAAGTTTTGGGCTGAAGTTGTTAGTATCTCATGTTTTGTGCAAAACTAGGTTTTTTACTCATCCTTCCTTGAAGAAAACCCCCTATAATCTATGGCATGGTAGGAAGCCTTCTATCGAGTATTTTCATGTTTTTGAATGTCCTTGTTTTATTTTGCATATGAAAGATTCTCTCGACATGTTTGATCCAAAATCTTACAAGGCTTTCTTTCTTGGCTATAACACTACTAGCAAGGCTTATAGATTTTTTAATGTTGATCTTGCTAAAGTAGAAGAGTACATAAATGTTAAGTTTATTGAGACTAACCCCTCTATTCGCAAAGATATTGTTACAAATGATGTTGCAGGTGAAGTAATTCCTATTCTAAAAGAGTTCAACATCACCCAAAAGGGAAAAGAGGTGGTCACTCAAGAAGAAGAGAAAGATGAAGAGAAGAAGGATCCAACCCCCCGATTTGCAAAGAATCACCCAAAGGAGCTGATTTTAGGTGACTCATTTGAAAGAGTGAAGATGTGGGCTACATTCAACAAAGAACAAGCCAACAACACCTTCATCTCACAACTCAATCCTAAGAACATCAAGGAAGCTCTTGGGGATGATGAGTGATTCCTAGCTATGCAAGAAGAGTTGGAGTAATTTGAAAAGAACAAAGTTTGGACCCTAATAACAAGACTAAGTGACATAAAGATCATTAGCACCAAATGGGTCTACCGCAACAAGCTTAATGAAAGCGGTAAAGTGGTAAGGAACAAAGCAAGGTTAGTGGCTCAAGGCTACAATCAATAGGAAGGTATAGATTTTGATAAAACATATACACCTGTAGCTAGACTTGAGTCTTTTCGTATGTTGCTTGCTTTTGCTAGTTATAAAAAATTTCTTCTATATCAAATGGATGTTAAAAGTGCATTTTTGAATGGTACAACTGAATAGGAAGTGTATGTTGCACAACCTCCGGGCTTTGAACATGATAGTTTACCCAACCATGTTTATTTGTTGCAAAAAGCTCTCTATGGACTCAAACAAGCACCTATAGCTTGGTATGATAAATTAAAGAAATTTTTGTCAGATCATGGTTATATCATGGGCAAAGTGGATTCTACCTTATTTCTAAAACACACTTCTGACAATTTTCTTATCATACAAATTTATGTTGATGATATCATTTTTGGCGAAACTAACCTTGATCTTTACAAAGAATTTAGTGATCTTATTCAAAGTGAATTCAAGATGAGTATTATGGGTAAACTCATGTTCTTCCTCGACTTTCAAATCAAGCAAACAAAAGATGGGAACTTCATCAACCAAGGCAAGTATACAAGTGAATTACTCAAATGCTTTGAGATGGAGAATACCAAGCTGATGGATACACTCATGTCAAACACTGCCAACCTTGACAAAGATGAAGAAGGTGAAAATGTAGATGAGAAGCTCTATAAAGGTATGATTGGAAGTTTACTTTACTTAATTGCCTATAGAGTCTAGACCCGATATAACGTTTAGTGTGGGCTTGTATGCTCACTTTCAATCAAATCCTAAGAAATCACATATTATAGTTGTTAAGAGGATTTTAAGGTACTTAGCCAAAACCCAAAATTTTGGACTATGGTATCCCAAGTCAAGGGGCTTTACTCTTATTTCTTATAGTGATGTTGATTATGCAGGGTGCTTGGTTGATAGAAAGTGCACAAGTGGCACTAGTTTCCTCCTAGGACCATGCTTGGTGTCTTGGTTCTCCAAGGAACAGAGCACAGTGGCATTATCAACCATCGAGGCTGAATACATTGCAGTCGAGAGTTTTTGTTCCCAGGTCCTGTGGATGAAGCAAATGCTCCAAGACTTTAATATTCATTTTGATGCTTATCCTATCTATTGTGATAATACTAGAGCAATTAATTTGTCATATAATCCTATCTTGCATAGTAGAGCTAAACATATAGAGGTCCATCAACATTTTCTCCGTGATCACATTGCCAAGAAGGATATTGATATCACACATGTGGACACGAAAAATCAATGTCGGACATTTTCACTAAACTTCTAGCTAGAGAGAAATTCAACTTTATTAGATCAAAATTGCTTATAACTACTTTGAATGAATCTGATAGGCCTTCTAGCTAATTGTCATCTATCATATATGCTTTGTCTCTGTTTTGATCACCACTGCGTGCTAATATGTTAAAAAACCATTTTTCATGTTCATTTTGCTTTGTTTTTCTCTTGTTATTGGGTATTTTTCTCAAATACATGTTTTACCACAAAATAGTTCCCAATGATGAGTGATAAGTGCCTAAGTATGTTCAAAATACATAATGGACTTGAAAAACAAATTTATTAGCACTCTAATGGATAGAAACTAGATTTTGTATGTTTCAGTCAGGTTGACCATCGGTCGAGTTGGCAACTCGACCGATCGGAGGCCGAGAGCTTTTTTAAAGAGTCTATCGATCGAGTTTCTGAGTTCACAGAACTCTACCGATGGTCAGGCTAGAGCAAATTTAAGATGGGTCAGTTGACTATTCTCCCTCTCAACTAGAGAAAAGTCGATCGATCCAACCTCCAACTCCCCTAAGCTCTCTACCCTAGCCCTAACCTTCCTCTCCCTTGCCCTAGCTTGACCTCCCTTGACCTTCCCCCTTGCTAACCTAGGTCTATGAATGAGTTTTGTTGGTGTTTTCTTAGCTTTTGCTCTCTCCTTCCTCTCCTTTTCGTCTCTATGGCATCCAATAGGAGGAATAGGGCCGCCCCAACTAATTCACCTTCATCTTCATCCAACTCCCACTTGGTTCCGTTTGATGACACTCTCTTTGTCTCAAATGAGTCTGTAAATAGGTATAAGGAGCTCCTTCCCTAGAACCCTTTCCCTTTTCATGCCCAATTTGAGCCTAAACCTCAAAGACAAGAGGTCATAGACCATGCAGAGGAATTGCTTTATGATCACCATCTCTCTGTCTTGGGTGTTGAACGCGCATGCTACAACAATTCCATCACTAGCACGAAAGCAGTTCATGAATTCTATGCTAACTTGCATTGGAATTATGACACCCTCATACCCCCTCTTGATACTCAAGTAGTCCTCACATCCATGATAGCTAGGAAGATATTTCAAGTCTCTAAGGATACCCTAAACATCTTAGTTTCAAGTATCGAAGTGACTGAAACCTGGCGTACGAACTACCCAGAGTACTTTGACCTAGTTGAGCATGAGGCCTTCTACAAGCAATATGCTCTTACTCTCCTTGATATTCATAAGTTCTTGAAGAAGCCTCAATTCTCATATAGGAAGAAGTGCACCCTTCCCTCCTCTGCCATGGACCTCAAGAGATGCATCCTCGCCCTAGTTGTTAACTATAATATCCATCCGAAGAAGAATCAAACTGAGATTGAAGAAAACACTGCGGTGATCATGTATTGTCTCTTAAAGAACATCGGAGTCAAGTGGTCAGGATAATTCTCCACCATATGACCTACTTTAACTCAGAAAAGAACACACGTGGCACTCACCCTCCCTACCCTGCCCTAATTTGTGGTATGTTCCAGCTTGCCACTGGCAAATCTCTTTTCCACAACTTTCATTACAAACATGCCCAAAAAGGAGTTTGTATCAATGAGATCACTCTTCAGAAGTCTGTGCCTATCCTCTCCTTCACCACACCTGGTGCCTCTACCTCTGCCTCTACTCGAGCACCTCCACCACCTCACCCTTCTTGACCTGCCTGTGCCTCATTCCATGTGTCAAATGAAACCCTTACGGGCTACATGATGCATCAACAGGCATATAACCTTCAGGTTCAGGAGTACTTGCATCATGATCTATGTTCTATCATGTCCAACATGAACATGTCATGTACACACCCCTACCCAGCATACCAGCCCTACCCAGGAGGTGGCTATGCATCCTTTGCATATGATCACTTTTACCCTACCCCTCCACCTGCATCTTTTACTGCTACACCCTCTGTTGTTGGTGGATCTACCTCTGGTGTGCTGCCTCTACCTGCTGGCCCCTTGGCCACTCTACTTGCTAGCCTTGGTAGTTCTGCTCCTTCCTTCCCACACACCAATGAGCTCCATGCTCTTGGTATGTCTTGGGATGAGCAGAATGCATGTTGGCCCAGTCATGGCTGCGGTCCCTCTACTGATGAAGAGATATTAGACCAGACTGACAAGGAGGCTACTGATGCTGACGAGGAGGCTGACGAGGAGGATGGTGATGCTTCTGATGATGATGGCTCTGATGGCTTCGTTGGTGACTCTGGTGATGAAGGCGATGCTGCTGCACCTTCAGACAGAGATGACGACTACGAGTGTGATGTTTATGATGTTGTGGATGATGTTGATATAGATAGCTTAGATGTTTAGTTGTCTTAGTTTTTAGTCTAGATGTTGATCATATATATCTTTCTAGGCTATTTTCTATAAGAAACATCTGGGCACACATTCTGAGCTGTACTATTTTATCATCTTAGCTTTCATCATTTTTGGCTTGTAGGTGTTTTATGAGAACTTACTTTCTAAGTTGTAATCTTAATTCTATGCACACTTACTCTTTAATTTACTATATCACATGAGTTGGTACCATGTTTTACCATATTTTGATTATGCCTTAAACTACTTGTTTCTCTCATCTCTATTTGGTGTATGTTTTGAGATTGCGTGTTGTGCCTGTATGCTTGGTTGTGCTTGGATAAGACCTATTTCTATGCTCTTCTACCCCCTCCCTTTTTGATAATGTCAAAAGGGGAGAGAAATTCAATGTTTTGAAGCTCAACCATATTGCTTTTATTGTCTATGTGTTCCTTTTCTTGTTCATTATATGCTTTATCATGTGACTTGCTAAATGACCATATAGTATATATATGCCATGTTGCTTTGTGTAGATAGACTAACTATGCAGGTTAGAGTAAGCATAGATTAAGGGGGATCAATTCACATTTCTCGAATCTTGAATCCCCTTACAATTCACAAGGCAAAGGTATAACTTCAATGTCCTTTTCAATATGATTGAGGAATGGTTTGTCATTGTTAAAAAGGGGGAGAATGTTGACTTGAGAGTTATACATTTCTCATATTTTGATAATTACTTAACCATTCCATTCCTATGTATCTAATATGCTTGTTCAAGATTGATTTCAGACTTTAGGTACATGAAAAGGATCAAATTACACAAGCCCTAGCTTGTTCAAGTTCAAGACAAATACAATGTAAGTGTGTAATTTGGGAAATCACTACAAATGACCTTAGATGATTTTTGTAATCACTTGTATTGATGAAATAACTTGTAACTAAGATGAGAAAAATTAGGGACACTTTATTCCAAGGTTTAATCACTCTAAAATCAATTTAGAAAATTTATCATAGGCTATTCATCGGTCGAGTTGGAAACTCGACCGATCCTATGACGGATTTTTTGAAGATGACCCATCAATCGAGTTGCACACTCACAGAACTCAACCGAACGACTCACTGAGCAAAATTGATTTTAGCTCATCGGTCGAGATTCCCAGAACAAACTCGACCGATAGTTTGAAAATTGGCTTTTTCTTTTAGTTGATCGGTTGAGTTACCTTTATTGAAACTTGACCAAATGTAATGAACGGAAAATGCATAAAAAGTGATTATAACCGTTGGTGAGTTGTTTTGTGTGAAAATAGATCTTTTGCATCTTGTAAAATAGCTACATTTTGACCCTAAGTGATCCCACACTCAAGGGAACACCCTCAGCTATAAATAGGACCCCTTGGAGTTCATTCTAAGTTTGCTCATTCATGTTATTCTAAGTCCTTGCTATAATTGAGTGTGTTGCTACTCCTTGAGCCCCTTTCTCTCTCTAGTTTACACTTCATTTTGTGAATATGAGTGAGATAGGATTGTTATAAGAGAGCTGCTTCCTTGTGCTTGTAAAGCTCTCATCTACTCCATCTTCCCTACCCCTTTCCTCCATGAAGCAAAGGTGAAACAAGCTACTCTGAGTGAAGGTGAAGTTGTTGTTATTTTTCTTCAAGGTTGAAGAAGAGGTGATGATCTTCTCTAGGTGAAGGAGAAGTGGAAGGCTGGAGATCCAAGAAGAGTGGAAAAGTCCTTGAAGGCGGAAGACTTCTGCTAGAGTGGTTAAGACCTTGGAAGAAGGCTGAAGACTCTTGTAAAGTGGGTAAGCCCTTGGTAAGGTGGAATACTCTTTGTGCTTGGATGGGTAAGTCCTTTGGTGGTCTTGTGGTGCAACTCTTATTGGTGAATATAAAGAGAAAAGCACTTGCAAAGCCCTAGAGGCTGACCTCTCCAGGTAGTGGACTGACTCTCCCCTAGTTTGGAGAGTGGAACCACTCTACATGACCTTATCAAGTGCTTGCTATCAATTCCTCTCATCCTTGCTATGCTTGTTAGTTAGGACTTCAAATTGCACTTAAGCTATTGGTTTAAAATTTGATATAATCTGAAGGTCTAATCTATCTTGTGAGGATTTTTGAAGCTCTATTCACCCCCCTCTAGAGCCCTAGATCCAACACCAACTGCACAGTGGGTGTATACTAACATGTAGAGACACAAATACTTTGTGATTCCAAAATCCATGCTCAAAGCCCCAAATGTATTGTTTACCGTCATGTCCTAATCGATCTTCACTTATATGAAATGCATCTAGATGAGGAAAAATAATTTAGGCCTAATCCCTTTAGTGAAAAGATCCTCATCAACTCCATAAAGCCAATTTGGATGCTTTAAACCTCTACAGATCTTGTGATGTCTGAACTTGAATCACTAGCAAGGAGCTTGAAGTAAGATATAGTCAAAATCCTTTACTGAGTCCTAGAATTTCTTAATAATGACATCTTAACAATATTAATATATCACCTAATTCACTAATGCTTCGTATATGTCTTTTATAATCATGAGTTTAGAAATAGTTCCTTCATATAATTATAAGTCAGTTATGATAACCAAAAAATTATAGAACGGCCTAGAAAAAGCTTAGGTGAATCATACTTTTGAGATTAAGCCACAACCCAAAGTGGCAATGCATTTTGATGAATCAATCCCTACAATATTGGTATATAACATAGATTATAGTTGTTACACTAATATGAATTAGATTGACACTAATTTCTAATCCAAAAATATATACAAATACCTAGTTATAAACTTTCTCTGAGGTATTTTTCCATAACATGTTCTCTTTTCTAAAATTAGCTCATAATAATTTCTAATTTTTATATATATATAGATTAATTGTCCAAATTAAATAATGTACAACATCTTTGGATAGTCAGGTCCCTTCCTATTTTTTTGCTTTAGCCGGTTGATGGCACTAAATTACATATGTACTTCCCATGTTCCCTACCTCCTCCTTCTCTCCTTGCCTCTACGGGTAATTGAGCCTTTAGCAATCTCTTCCTAGCCTCCACAGAGACCCCTAATTTTGTTTTCCCACTATGGTTTGGCATCGCCAGACTCTAAGTACAACTCCCCTACTCTGTCTGTGTCGTCTCACCTCCCCAAATATGGTGGTGTGCTTTTGTCCTGGGGAGCATCTGAAGATCACCCAGATGCCTTTGTAGCACCCCAAAAAAAGTATTTAAGCCTCCAATCTTACCTTCTAACCATTTATACATATTCCTACAATTTTCCCTTTTCTAGTGTGTTAGTATGGTGCTTGCATTCTGGACTACCTTCTATCAAGAATATGATGCCTTTGGCTTCCTAGAATATCCATGATTCTTTGGCAAATGGTTTTGGGCGGTCCTTTTTAGCCCTTTTGGTTGCTAGTTGTATGTTTATGTTTTGCATAATTGCATGTAATTCTCACTCTATTAGCTTTGAGCTATGTTTTGTCATCTAAAATCACTTCTACGTTACCAGTAATCTAAAACTCATATAATGATTCAACATTGATGTTCGATCAACAAAGAAAAGTTGAGAAGAGACTTGATATAGTAGGATTCACATTGGACAATAATCAACTATGGTCTAGGGCCTAGGAATATGGTTTTTATTTGTTTTTTTTTTCACTTTAGCCCGTCTTGTGAACACTGCTTAGCGGTAAAGCCTGTCAAAGTCCCATCATGCTCAACAACCTCAAAATTGAACTTTTTTGCGAACGCCTTAGAAATGTTTGATAGACAATGAAAAGAGGGGAGGCAGTCCACTAATTGGTTAAACAAAATAACAAAAGGATGCTATCGAACCATGGAGGACCAAGCCGTTTGTTAGAGAGCTGAGGTCCGAGTTGGCTAGAGCTAGTATTACTGGTTCACTGGTACACAAAGTTGCTAACTCTATACCCAGAGAGATTGGGAGATGGGGGAAAAGATTTTCAGAGATGACAGTTATTACGGATAGAAGGATGATACCAAATAGAATTCGAGGTATGGCTACTTTGGAGAAAAGAGGCTTTCCCTATGTGCACCTGAAGAGGATCGACGCTTGATGAACCATGGATGCTTTTTAGCTGTTTTTTTTGTTTGGATTGTGATGTTATATTTTATTTGGTTTTTGGGGGGAACAAACCTGCGGACATATAAGCAGGAGTTGTGTTTTTTTGATGATTTTCGCCCACAAGAGAGGGGTTGGATGAATAGAGAACCCTCTGGCTTAACTAAAAAAATAAAATAACAAAAGGGTAATTGAGGAGAATAATTCATCTACATCTTATCTTATGTCTCTATTCACCAATTTGGGGTTAATATATGAGGAATGGAATAATATTTTTTTTCTTATATAACTCTTTATTTGTATACCCTTCATTCTTTTCTTCTTCACATACTAACCATAAACATGATTAATAAAAAATCTCCTCCTATCACTCTTATCTCCTTCATCATTCTCCACCATTCTCCTTCCATCCCCTCCTAGACACCAAATATAATATTAATACACCTAGTCAAAATATAGGTCCATGGCATTAGGTTTTATGGTAGGCCATGGGTGTCATTTATGTGATGGTTGTTGACTTCCTATTTTTCCCAAGAAATGGAAGGTCAGTTTCAAAAATCTTAGTTATACACTTTTTCTCTAAAATTCCAAATTAAAGTTTGTATTTTCATACATTCTTAGTTAAATAGGTTTCCAACCATTTATTTTTTCTCATTTTGAAACTGAATAAGGAAATAGAAGTTTCTACACAAAATAAACAATAGCAATATAAGAGGTATTAATGTCCACATGGACATCTACTTAGAATGTTTCCTAGAGTTCTTTAATGTTTTCTAGGGTTATCTTTCACACAAACATTTGACTTGCAAACAAGAACAATGCTTTATTTTGGGTTTCTTTGGCTGAAAAAAGTACTTCTCCTAGAAGGATAACATTGAAGAGAGCTCAAAGATATACCCTCTAAGTAGCTCATCATCCAAATGAGGGCTATGTAGTTCAAGAGTTATTTCACATAGGTATCAATCATGATCCACTTCATAGATGGTCTAAGCCAAATCTTGTGTGCAACCCTTGACTTCACTCAATAATTATAATCTTATGATTATGTCTCATTTCTCCCTCAAATTTTACAGCTCATCTTTGAAAAAAAATCAAACAATCCTAACATTGTGGAGTTATATGTAGGTATTAGCTAAAAATAAACTTGTTGTCAAATAACTATATACTCATTTTTACAACAATATAAGAGTCACCCCCTATTGCTCAATAATGAAAAAAAACCCTAGGATGTGCACTAGTGACTGCAATAACACAACATTAACTCCGTTATATTGTTATTGTATCAAAATGGTGATAATCAATTCATGTTGCCAATGCCACTCTTAGTTCTACCGAACTCATGTTCTTTTTCTAAAATTGTGAAAGGTTACTATCATTGTAGGATTCTACTTTTGGAAGTATGTTGGATCATGATCTCATGTTAGTGGGATTTAATATATGAGTAATCAAATCTATCAAAAGGTTGAGATGAAGAATTAATTTTTTCTTGTCTGCATGGATTGGCGTTAGTTTTTTCACGAAAATGGAAATGAGTGTTTTTCCCCTTTCATGTATGTTATATGCAATCCAAAATAAGGTATGGGGTATTATACTAGTACAAAAACTCATTTGTAGAATAAGTGTCACAAAGTCTATAAGAAATGCAATCTTAGTAGTTATATGTGATGTCTAAATACCATCAATGCTTTATACATACTTTACCCTGAAATACTAAAAAACATTACTATTTGCTAAATATAGCTATATGAAAATTTTCTTTTTGTTTATTACAAGATAACAACCTCATGATATTTTGTGAAAGGAAGTGATTATAACACTACATCAGTTGGGAAATTTATGTCAATAGATAGTCAAACTTATGTTTTCTCAATTGTTTGGTTTTTAAAGCCATTCTTTGTGTTTGATATATATAGTTAATACTATTGAGACAAAATCTTGTTTTTATCTTATCCTAAAAGAAATACACTACATAAATTTATGTACGTCTAATGAACTAAGATGTAGCCAACAAAACTAAGATGTATTGCATGTGCTTTTAGTACTAGAAGCACCTCATGTAATCATGCATATCATTTGATCAAACTCCACATGCTATTATTCTTTTCATAAAATTTCATGTCAATTCAAAGTTAACATCTGTAAATAGTTGAGATCAACTCTCTACTAAAAATAATGCTAAAAAACACCAACGTGAAGCATCAAAATTATAAATTTGACTATATTCGATTGTATAAAGAGTACATTACAAAATTTCTCAAAAGGGATGACAACTTTATACAAACATAGGATCTAGGTAGAGGAAGACTAAAACCAAATCAACTTGTCTCCAAACAAAAGCAACTTAAAATGTAGCTAGCTAAGTCCAAGCTAGTAAGATGAACTCCATATTCCTAGCCTTAGGTTGGTTCACTAAGCTTCAACTGTGCACTCTGATCCTATACTTGGGTGGTTGGGATCACCTAGCAAGAGAGAGATAAAAGTATGTGTTAATCAAAAGTAATAAGGACAATTAATAAAACGCAAATTTGCATAATAAAATGATTCACAATATTAAGGGGTTTCAAGAGCATGAGACAAATAGTCAAATAAGTAATAGAGAACTGCCATAGTTTAATCAACAATAATACTCACATTGCATGAATAATATTATGACACAAAATCATACCAATGCAGGGTGAGGCACCTAATGGGACTACACTAAGAGGAGAGGGGAAAATGCACATCCCAAACCTCAAATATATATAAGGTGGCAGGGGGACTAAAATCCCAATGCTTATATAATGTGGCAGGGGGCTAAAACCCCAGTGCCTGGTAGGAGGACTAAAACCTTAGTGCCCTATGGGCGGTTTGTACTCATGTACACTACATTGTCATTTGGCCAAAAATACATCATGCTTAATATTCACTTGGAAATAGTGAAAATATAAATAACATTGCATCACATCAAGTGGGGAATAAAACCCATGAAACAACCTCAATAAATGATCCAATCATTGGAACTAGTAATATTCAAGTATTTCAAGTAAATGAGTCAACATAGGTAATAAGAGAATCAAATAAATAAAGAGACAAATAGATATAATAGATATATTCCAAGGCTAGCACATTATGAATGTAGGGTTGGATAAAAGCCCAACTGAGGTATAGGTTAATTGCACATTCTTACACAAGCATTATTATTTTATTCATAAATAGGCATCACATACATAAATAGGGGTCACATACATAAATAGGTTTCACATACTTAAAATAGGGGTCACATACATAAATAGGTTTCACATACCTTATTGAATATTCATAACATCATTTTCACCAAACTGATTGTGACCAATTGCACTTTATCCTAGTTATAAACATACACATGTATTAGCATGTATTAATGCATAAAGTATTTAAAATGATACCCATTTAGACCTCATTCAAAAACCACTACTTTAGGACTCAAAACTAGGACCAAATGCTCACTTAGGTTCCACTGATTAAGAAAACATAATTTATTTCTCAATTTGGAGTTAAAATGAATTAATTAGCAATTTTTAGAATATTTAACATACTCAAAATGGTATTCAAAGAAAAATTCGAAAAAGGAAATATAATTAGGACTCAAAAATAATAAAATCATATTCTTCATGAAAAATCCTTTCCAACGACTATTTATTTACATTTTTCTGACCATGGATCGATTTACTATGAATTAAGTAAAATCAGCCAATCAGAATGCAAGAAAAAGCCACGTAGGCTAATTGTTAGAGGGAGAAAGAGATAGAAATGACCAGAAGGTCCTCAATGTTAAAACACAAAATGAGAAGAGTGGGAGGGCAAAACTGGAAAAATGAAATGGGTCATCTTCTTCCCTCTCGCCCTGCCATGGACGACGAAGTAGCTCTTGCCCATTTGGGCGTTTCCGTGATTCGCAACCAAAAAGCAAGCTCAAGTACTCGAAATGAAGAGGAGAGGAAGCCGAACTCACTCGACCTTTCTATTGAATTGATGCTACCATCGAGACCCTAGGAAGTGTGTTGCAAGGTTAGGGAGCAACTGGAGGTATCAGTGGCTAGAAGCGAGTGTTTCAGACAAATGGAAGTAGGAGGGAGGACGCACGAGGTCAGGCGTTGCTCGTCCAAGCCTTATATAGGCCGGAGGGGAGTTAAGACCCTCTCTACACACAATGGCAGATAGGAGGAGGAGATCTCAAAGGGGCATTTTGTGTATAGAGAATGGGAGAAGATGAGTAGACCCTTGTTGGTTGCGCCTTGAAGAGAATAACTCGTAGGTCGAAGAATCACTCGAATCCATGCTCTGTGGAGGGAGAATGACGTCGAGGTCCGAGGAGCCAACATAGTCGACCGGGTTGGAGGTTGAAGATAGTACAAGGACTGTCAGATGGGGATCTGATGGTGATTGGGTGCGCATGACGCATAAATCAAAGAGACTTTGGCGATTAAATGCCATTTAATTGTAAACGATTCAAATACCAAAGTTACACTATATTAAACCTTATAAAATCAATTTGAAGGGTTAAACAAAGTCCAAAAGCCACAAAAATTTAACTATAGGTTAATTACGACTCCTAGAACAATTTTATGCCATTAGTTTTTCATTTTACACATATTTTGGCCCTTAAATGCTATATTGAATATTAATGCTTATTTTAATGTATAAAATGAGTGATTAATGTGAAGATAGTCTTTTAATGACATGAGTGAGTGAAATTCGAGATATTAGTCACATATCAATATTGAGAATCATATATCACCATATAGTCCTCTTTTCATGCATTAGTATCATATTTGAGGAGAGAGAAAGTGAAAAGGTTAATTACACTCATAACTAATTCAAATACACATAATTACTCATATCTTATCAAAGAGGTATAAAAAGCTCCAAATTAGCATTATCCATTAATATTCTCTCACTAATGGCCATATTACATCATTAGTCCCCAAATATCACATTAGGTGGGTTATTTGTGCAAAACCCCTTACATTATCATGAAATGTGGTAAAATATTGATTCCATCATCAAACTTTGCTCAATTTCAACATTGAGGCCAAAGAAGGCTCAAAAGGATCGGAAATTTATGCAGAAGGTCCAAAAGGACTAGAGAGTGAACAAAAGCTCAAAAGTTGCTAAATTGTAAGAAGGACCCTAAGATTCAATATGTTACAACACTCCACCCCTTAAAGAGGATTTCGTCCCCAAAATCACAATAAGAGGGAAGAGAGGGTGAGTGTGTAACATCCCAACATTAGGCAACTAAGTGTTACTTCAAATCTATGATACTTCACAAGCTCTATACATAAGACAAGTTTGACTAAGGTTTCCATCATACATATTACCTTTTATCAAACATAATATAGTTAACAATTTAACTTATAAACATAATCTCCAACATGAAAAAGCATCATCTTTATTATTCCATCACTTGTGTCATGTTTTACTCACATTGTTGTAACAAGGATTACATCTCAACATTATATCATATGTATTTCCCTCATTAAGGGGTTTTAAGCATAATTAGGGTTTACTAAGTAATCCAAACATTATTTAATGTACTAGGTCACAAACCTTAATAACATGAATTCATTATCCATTATACTCATATAGGATTATCACAAATTATCATGCAAGAAAAGATAATATTATCCAACAAGTTATTAAGTCTACAATGATCCCAAATAATGTCACATTAATTATTTATCTCTATATCACACATTGTCACATTATTTTTCATACGCATGTTAATGACATCATTAACCATTTTATCTTATTACACCATAACATAAATTATACATCACTTTAGGCATTTATGCAAATTTATGTGAATCCAATTACTCATTATCATATCCGAGTCATTATATGCATTTTAGTAGACAATATGAAATACATTAAACATTAATGAATTGATTTACATACCAAATCATGATGAGGTGATTAATGAGATGTATATTAGGGGACAAGGTGATATGCCTTACATGTATTGATAACTTGATCACAATAATGATTTGGTGATTACAAACCATCTATATATACAAAGGTATATTATGTGAGGATGACACCTAAGTCACTGATGTATCATGCAGACATTAAGGATACACACACACACACATATATATATATATATATGTATATATATATATATATATATATATATATATATATATATTGTTAGGGCTAGATGATTACACATTAGGGTTTGGGTCAACATGACCATTACATGTTATGCATGTTAAGGATGCATTAGAACCATTTATCTTACTAACCATACTATTAGGGTGACATGGTCAACATTAAGTGTATCAAGAATATGTTAAGGTTCAAGCATATGAACTATACCCTTAGATGACTTATTATATATTCATTTGTATATAAACAAACAAGATGAATTATAATTATAATTTTTTTGTACAACACTAACCATATGAACTTACTAATCTCTTATCCAAGGAGTTAGGGTTTCCAAAATAGAGTAATTAGATTTCAATGCATTGTGGGACTCCACCCCCTTAAAGAGGATTTCATCCTTAAAATCAGCAACTCCAAAATCTATCAAGGTATTACCGCTACCACTAGTGTTCTTTAAAAGCTTGACCTACCAAATCAATATAAACTAGGGGTAAAAGAGAAACTCTAATTAAACCATAGGATTCAACACTTAATTGTTTTGCTAATCACTACTATCAAACTTCTACATCTAACATAGGGTAGGATAACTACAAACATGAAATCTAAGGCTCCTTTAAGGAACTTATGGGAACATAAGGTGATTCTACATGATTAACTAAAACCTCATATACTAGGTTCAAAAGGTTAGTCAACAATGAGATTATTTGTTCAAAGGTATACTATTTTGGGATAGTTAGCATCAGCTCAGGCTAGCCTGGTGTCATATGGATCTGGGAGTCCTTGTAAGCCAAGCTAGTGGTGCGAAGGAAAATATTGCCACCCCCCAGACCCTGACCCTTTCTAGACACCTCTACTTTCAACTTATGCCCTAGTAGCAACCTAATAGACCAATCGCCAAAAGTTGATTAAATTATATATCTAGTATGAAATTATTCTGCCCTAAATCAATCTTTCATCATTGGTCAACTCTTAGGTGAGAAATTTACTAAAGGGAAACTATATAAGGTGAGGGTTTCTAACTAGGAGAAAAATTGAATTAGTCAAGACTCCGACTACCTTGATGCTCTGATACCATGCTGTAAAGAGCTGAGATCAACTCTCTACTAAAAATAATGGTAAACAAAAACACCAATGTGAAGCAGTAGAATTATAAACTTTGACTACATTCAATTGTATAAAGAGTTCATTACAAAATTTCTCAAAAGGGATGTACAACTTTATACAAACATAGGATCTAGGCAGAGGAAGACTAAAACCAAATCAACTTGTCTCCAAACAAAAGCAACTTAAAATGTAGCTAGCTAAGTCCAAGCTAGTAAGATGAACTCCACATTCCTAGCCTTAGGCTGGTTCACCAAGCTTCAACTACACACTCTGATCCTATACATGGGTGGTTGGGATCACCCAACAAGAGAGAGATAAAAAGTATGTGTTAATCAAAAGGAATAAGGAAAATTAATAAAGCACAAATTTGCATAATAAAATGATTCACAATATTAAGGGGTTTTAAGAGCATGAGACAAATAGTCAAATAAGTAATAGAGAACTGCCATAGTTTAATCAACAACAATACTCACATAGCATGAATAATATTATGACACAAAATCATACCAATGTAGGGTGAGGAACCTACTGGACCTACACCAAGAGGAGAGGGGAAAATGCACATCCCAAACCTCAAATATATATAAAGTGTCAGGGGGACTAAAACCCCAGTGCCTGGCAGCAGGACTAAAACCACAGTGCCCTATGGGTGGTTTGTACTCATGTAAACTACATTGTCATTTGGCCAAAAATACATCATTCTTAATAGTTCACTTGGCAGTAGTGAAAATATAAATAACATTGCATCATAGCAAGTGGGGAATAAAACCCATGAAATAACCTCAATAAATGAGCCAATCATTGGCAATAGCAATATTCAAGTATTTCAATCAAATGAGTCAACATAGGTAATAGGAGAATCAAATAAATAAAGAGACAAATAGAGAAAATAGATATATTACAAGGCTAGCACATTATGAATGTAGGGTTGGATAAAAGCCCAACTGAGGAATAGGTTAATTGCACATTCTTACACAAGCATTATTATTCATTCATAAATAGGCATCACATACATAAATAGGGGTCACATACATAAATAGGTTTCACATACTTAAAATAGGGGACACATACATAAATAGGTTTCACATACCTTATTGAATATTCATAACATCACTTTCACCAAATTGATTGTGACCAATTCCACTTTATCCTAGTTATAAACATACACATGTATTAGCATGTATTAAGGCATAAAGTATTTAAAATGATACCCATTTAGAACTTATTTGAAAACCACTAATTTAGGACTCAAAACTAGGACCAAAAGCTCACTTAGGTTTCATTTATTAAGAAAACATACTTTATTTCTCAATTTGGAGTTAAAATGAATTAATTACTAATTTTTAGAACATTTAACATACTCAAAATGGCATTAGAAACCAACTTCAAAAAAGGAAATAGAATTAGGAATAAAAAATCATAAAATTAGATTCCTCATGTAAAATCTTTTCCAACGACTATTTATTTGCATTTTTCTGACCATGGATCAATTTACTATGAATTAAGTAAAATCAGTAAATCAGAATGTAAGAAAAAGCCACATAGGCTAATTGCTAGCACGAGAGAGAGAGAGAGAGAGAGAGAGATCAAAATGACCATAAGGTCCTCGGTGTTAAAACACAAAATGAGAAGAGTGGGAGGGAAAAACTGGAAAAACAAAACGGGTCATCTTCTTCCCTCTCACCCTGCCATGGACGACAAAGCAACTCTTGCCCATTTGGGCGTTTCTGTGATTGGCAACCAAAATGCAAGCTCAAGTACTCGAAACAAAGAGGAGAGGAAGCCAAAATCACCTGGCCTTTCTATTGAATGCTACTACCACCGAGACCCTAGGAAATGTGCCACAAGTTTAGGGAGCAACTGGAGGTATCTGTGGCTAGAAGAGGGTGTTTCAGACAAATAGAAGGAGGAGGGAGGACACACGAGGTCAGGCGGTGCTTGTCCAAGCCTTATATAGGCCAGAGGGGATCCAAGAGCCTCTCTGCGCACAATGACATAGAGGAGGAGAAGATTCCGAAGGGCCATTTCATGCAAGGGCCATTTCATGCACAACAAATGGGAGAAGATGAGTATACCCTTGTTGGATGCACCTTGAAGAGAAGAGCTCATAGGTCGAAGAATCACTCGAATCCATGCTCTGTGGAGGGAGAACGGCGTCGAGGTCCGAGGAGCCAGCATAGCCGATCAGGTTGGAGGTTGAAGACGATGCAAGGACTGTCGAATCGGGATCTAACGGTGATTGGGTGTGTGTGACACATAAACCAAGAGACTTTGGCGATTAAATGCCATTTAAATGAAAACGGTTCAAATACCAAAGTTACACTATATTAAACCTTATAAAATCAATTTGAAGGGTCAAACAAAGTCCAAAAGCCACCAAAATTTAACCATAGGTTAATTACAACTCCTAGAACAATGCTATGCCATTATTTTCTTGTTTGACACACATTTTGGCCCTTAAATGCTATATTAAATATTAATGCATATTTTAATGTATAAAATGAGTGATTAATGTGAAGATAGTCTTTTAATGTCATGAGTGAGTGAAATTCAAGATATTAGTCACATATTAATATTGAGAATCATATATCACCATATAATCCTCTTTTCATGCATTAATATCATATTTGATGAGAGAGAAAGTGAACGGGTTAATTACACTCATAACTAATTCAAATACACATAATTACTCATATCTTATCAAAGAGATAAAAAGCTCCAAATTAACATTATCCATTAATATTCTCTCATTAATGGCTATATTACATCATTAGTCCCCAAATATCACATTAGGTGGGTCATTTGTGCAAAACCCCTTACATTATCATGAAATGTGGTAAAATATTGATTCCATCATCAAACTTTGCTCAATTTCAACATTGAGGCCAAAGAAGGCTCAAAAGGATGGGAAATTTATGAAGAAGGTCCAAAAGGACTAGAAAGTGAATAAAAGCTCAAAATTTGGTAAATTGCAAGAAGGACCGTGATATTCACTATGTTACAACATCATTAGCATGTTTACATAATAATAAGAAATTCAAATTAGGTTAATTACATGAATTTACTTGTTTCAAGCGAATAAATGACTGTCTTTTACACAAGGACTACTTTTCATATGGGAAACCGAACAAAATCAACATTTGCCATTAAATGTAAGAGGGGTTTAGGAAATTTATTATAAAATATTGAGAAAATGAAGTATATTATTCACAATGTAACAATAACCAATTAAAGCATGCTCAAAAGTTTTAAATGGCACACATCTTTCACATGGGTGATTAACCTTTTAATAGAATCCTTTACTTTGTTAAACACCTATACACTTGTAACTCTTGTTTGATTTCTTAAATGTCATTTCCCACCTTATGGATGGAAAAGTGAATTTAACTTTGAGGATTTAACATATAAATATTTTATCATTGCGTCAAAAAAATACGGTCAAAAATTGTTTTTCAAAAGTGTCAAAGTACTTATGATTTCCAATGGTGTTGTTGACACCCCCATTATGATCACTTAGTAAACAATCATGGTCAACTCTACTAACTAGATGATGATAGAATTCATCCCAGTACTCCACATTTTTTTATATTTTTCAATCAATTTAATCTACGTGACATCCATTTACTACTTGTCAGTGTTTCAATAGAAGAGAAAACCTTTCTATCCACTTAGTAATATTTATGCTTTAATGAGCTTCTTATAAGACCTTTTCCATAAATTTCTCAGTTCAATATCCTTTAATATAATATTTTCTCAATCCCAACAAAAATCCTTTTACCTCTCTTTAGCCATTATTTTAATACAAAAATCCTTTCAAATCCATATTGTTTGACAAAAAAGAAGATCTAACCTTCTCTTCTTCTCTTTAATTTTTAAAAATTGAGTTTTATTCATTGTGTAACTCAAACTTGTGATCAAAGTAATTTTTTCTTTGAGATATCTCCAGACTTCTCCAAAACTTGTTAGAAACTTAGATTGAAAATGCTTTTATTTTCTATACCGGGACACCCAAGGGAATTTAACATTCCTCCATGGTGTGACACGGTAGAATCAAGTGTTCCTGCAATGGTGTGCCCCACAGAATGAAGTTATCTACCAGGCTTTCTCCCTAAGAAATGAAAGTTCACCTTTGGTCCTACATTTCTCTAATCTAATAGGATGTACTCTAGAAAATTCTCTCCCAAATTTTGAACCTCCAAAAGCTAATTTGCAACTATGAAAACTTCCCATATTTACCACAACACATGCTCTATTGAGACTCTCTTGAAGCTAGAGGTTGATTATCTCCCCTATGTACAATTTTTTCGCCTAGTTTTTAGAAGTTCCTACTTCTACAACATCAACTCATGTATGTCAAAAGGTTGTAGGAACCTTAAGATGACAAAGTGTTATAATTTCATTTACTTGCACCTATTATGCTTCAACTGCTGACCTACAATTTCACACACTTATCTAGAATTGCTTCAACTACTTATCTATAATTTTTATAACTACTTGTCTTGACTATGTTTACTCATAAAATAGTAATTGTTGTGATCAATTAAACTAGCTAAATCCATAATAGCCCAGTTTATCTTCAATTACAATTGTACATCTGGATTTTCCTCCATGTAAAAAATATATTCCTCGATTTCTTATTTTCTTAGTCAAAAGAGTGCATCTTGCTCATATCGACCTCATATCTATCATATCTCTTTATTTGTCACCTTTAATCCCAATTGCCTAAGATGTATCTCCAAAATGTAAGATATTGATGCGATTGGGACCTCACCATTCAAAATTTAGAATTTTAGGAATGATGAAGAAAATCACGATCATCTTGAGTACCAAGTACTCATACACTTTAATAAAGTGTTTTTTCTATATTTTCTCATTTTGTTTTCTTTAACACAACCAATCCAATGATTTTCACGAACTTGAGAATTTCAAAATGTAGTACCTCTTTTTTCAGATGACACAAGGGTTCCTAACATCTTCTCTAGCCATGATAGGATTGTCGATCTCGGTCTCTTGACCACATTTTTCATGCTTTATTCACCCTTAGGTGGAGTTAATTTTGTTTTTTCATTTTTCCATTGATTCAAAGGCACATATATTATTTTTCACATTTTTTTTGCATAAAACACGGTGATGACACAAAATCCTTATCTTTTATGTTTTTCCTTTATGTTTTACAATGACCATCAAGATTAACTTTTCATGGATTTTTATCATAGGTAAATAGTACCAAAACCTTGTATTTTTTAAGAATGTATAAAATGGTATTGTCGCACAATTTAACTTGATGAATATGTTGTGACTATTAATCATGATTGGTGCGAGTGTAAATAGGGAATCACACTAAAGAATATATCACTGATTTTAAATGTTTGAGGAAAAAATTTAACAACAAAATCTCTTAGTAGGCATGCTAACCAAACCTAACCCTACAACAGAAATGTGGGGCTACTAGACATGGCATTGGTGATTAAACACCAAATTTATGGTCCTAGAATCTACTTCCTTGGGGTTGGTCAAATGTATTCCTAACATTACGACGGCTTCTTGGACCATAATCTACATTAGGGCTCACCCCTAAGCTCATCCTCAAGAAGCAAAAAATATGATGAATCTGTCATTACCGAAAATTAGGGTGAGAACATGAGCTAATATCAACTTGGAATTTAGCTCTTAAAATATTCAATCACAGGAAGAAGACTATATGAAGCTTTCTCTCTTTTGAATGATTTTGGTTATAGAAGTGAAATGTTTTTGAGACTAGGTGTAAACCTTGAATAATACATAATAAGACAAAAAAAACTAGAGATCTCAGGCCGATTGGTAGGTCTTTGCTATTCTAAAATAACACTCATTTTTGTGGGACCAATAGATATTTTCCTAAATGAGATGACATGAACTGAGAATATAACTTTGTCAACCATGCATCAAAATCTAATCATATGGCATAAAGCTATTGGGCTCTAAGAACATCATGTTTTGAATATGGACTTGACACACATCAATAGTGTCAAGATATACGAGGATATATTCAATAAGTACTACCATAAATTTGTCAAGGAAAAGGTTTAACTACATTTTTATTTACACTCATCTATAAACTTGGGGCATTTGTTAGACAAAATGGCATGACAAGGAACTCCTAATGCCATATATTTTCCTAAAATATATTTTTTAATATCATTGTCTTTCAACTAAGTTTGTGGTATCTAGATCTAAGATCAATTCAGAGAACATGTGGAAAGTGCAAATTTGTATGAGTAAAGCATCAACTATAGAAAGTGTGTATTTTTCCTTGCTTGTGAAATAATCAAAAGACATTAGAAATGATCCCTCTTTTTTATTTACATAGAATAAAAGTGCTCCATGTAGGTATGTTCTATGGCAGATGCAACATTTACCTAATAACTCACACAATTGTTTGTTCAACACTAAAAGATCTATAGGAGAAATGCTAGACAATGTCTGAGAAATAAGGGCGCTACACGACACTAAATCTACAAATATTCCTATCTAGTTATGTATGGTATCCCATGAGGATTCTCAGAATCTTTTTCCAACTCACTGCATATATACTCTATGACACCCAACCCAAGGATCAAAACACAAGAACACCCTGAATCTGAATAAGCCATTGTGAGAAGAAATCCCAAATCTAAATTAACAAAGTTAAACAAGAATGAGAGGATAAAATAAATTTCAAATTTCCAATAAGAATCAATAGACGATCACATAAAGGCCTCTGTATTAATTTGTCAACATGTAACATACATTGTTCATCATATGTGACCAAGTTCATACCTTGTTTATATGAAAGATACTCATCTTCATAATTACAAAATATACATCAATTACAAGGTACAAAACCAAAAACGAAGTCATAGATATGTTGCCAAATAAAGCACTCTACTTGGTACATAAGTGTATAGGGATGACTCTAGACACTACAAAGACTCTACTCCCACCTTTAGCTCATTGTTTTCCATGTGATAGAGGATCCTCACTAGACCCCCCCCCCTGTTATAACCCTTTCTTATCTTTGATGGTATTCCTAGAGATTTAAGATAATCTTAATGCTTATCATGCTTTTATTAGTAATATTTTACCTGGTGCTTTATCTTAACTTTATTAACCTTAAATACTTGTTTGGACAACTTATAATTATGACTTAAGCATAGTTTAAAGATTCAAGTTGGAGTAATATAGCATTAACCCATACATGTATGCTAGAAGAGAGTTAATGATATTATAGGAAATAATTAATAAATATTTTTATATTTGAGAATATTATCAAAATAATATTGTAAGATTGTATAAAATTGATTTGAATCCAATAAAAAAAGAATGAACCAAATCAGAGTTAAAATGAGAGAGTTATGTCCTTTTTAGTAAACATCTACAGACTGTTGCGACTGTGACACTAGTGCCGCGACTGCCACGCTGTGTCGCGACCGCAACACCAACAATGATTGCGATGGATGTTGCCCAGGACAATCAATTGTAAAATGATCATATCGTGAGCTATACTTATCCATTTTCAGTGAAACAAAGTGCGTTAGAATCGCAATTTGATCCTCTATAATCTCAGACTCTTTTCCAACCTGGAAGGTGATTTCTAGGGTGATTTTTGGGGAAGAATGTGAAGAACGAAGAAAATCCAAAGTGGTTGCCATAGATTTGACTTGGTAAGTAGTTTTAACCATTGATTCTTCTATTTCTTCATTTACCTTTCTTGCTCAGAATCTCTAATCCAACGAATCTGAGGTTTGGGTTAACCTCCAATCTTCATCTTCTACCTACAACAAACCTTCTTTAGGGTTGAGAAACACGTTAAAAGGTTGTTATGAACAAGATCTTGAGGTTTGAAACTTGATTCTGACTCGTGTGAGCTAAGATTCGAGATTAGTTGGTGAAAAGGCTAAGAACAGTGATCTTAGGCAAAGTCTGTGAGTAACCCTGATTTAAAGCATACAAATTCAAATAATGGTTTTTCAACATTGATTCTTGCTGCATGATATTTGTGATTGTTTAAGTAAACGTATGTAGTGATTATCAATAGTTGAAATGCTTTTATAATCATATTATGAGTGATTTATTACCATGTTGAAAGTTTCCATGTGAACTGTTGTGATTCGATAAGTGATGAATGTGTAAATTGACACACCAGAAAGTCGGGTTGCCCTAGTTCACATTTAAAAGAGTTGAAGTATGATTTATGAGATTTATGGAAATTATTAAATCATTTATATGTTTAAATGTGAGACGCTTAATTGTGAAAAATAGGATAATCATTAGCTATGATGATGAAACTTGTTGAATCAACTAAATATCACTAGACATTAGATGACATGGACACTATAGAATCCTCACAGGATAAGGCTTGCAATGTGGGGAGGAAACAGTTTCTCGAATGGAGGTAGTCTGGGTCAAGGTAAGTCAGAGCGTACCCGTACGGTGCGAGGGTTTTGACCAGTAGGGCAAAATCCTTACAATTATGTGGTACCCAACACTAACCGAGGATGTTGGTGGTACCTGTGTTACATGTTATAGTGATCAGTGGACGGTAAGTCCACAGATGCACATTAAGCCAAAGGGCTTTGACTCACCGCCTCAGTATCCAGGTTGAGAGGTAGAGTCTGAGATATCCGACTGCTCCCATTAGCCTCCGAGAGGCAGACATGCCAATGTTAGCTACATACGTGGTATTGAGATTAAAGACTTAGGAACCCATGCATACTTCTAAGTCTTGTACAATGGGATCATAGCTTGTTGTGATACTTCCGCATGTTGTGGTACACTTCATGTGGGTCCAAAGGTATAATAAATGGATTCAAAATAATGTAAATAGTTAGGTTATCTTTTTATTACGTTCAATATATGTACAAATACCATGTTGAGTGAATTATAATTATTAAACGTCCATACTTACATGATTGCATTTAAGTTCTATTAATTATAAAACATCATAAAGATCTTGGTTACCTATTGATTTTCTACTCACTGAGTGAGTAGCTCACCAACCTACTAAACAAATTTTCAGGTAAAGGATTAGCTCTTCCTGAGGAGACGAAAGCCAACTTTAATCAAGAGTAGCACAGAGGTCTTGAAAGAAGAGTAGTTAGAATAGATAGATGGTCTCTTATCCTTCCTCTGGATTATGGTATTGATAGAGTGAGAAAATAGAGAAGTTTGAAATGTAATGTACATGATGTATATTAAGTGTGAAACTCTTGCTACTATGTATTGGTTAAGTTTTGTTGTATCTTATTATTATGTTTAATTGAGACTTATCATTCAGTAAGTGATATTAAAATATATTTGAGAGAAAGAAACAAAATTTATGGCATATTTTCATCAAACTTATGCCCTAATCCCATGATCAGTGGTAAATGTGGGATGTAGGTGTAGCACCCCCTAGGATATATGATGGGAACCTAAAAAGGGTGTGAATTCATAAGAGTGAGACCAAAGTCAATGAGAGATAACGCAACCACAACTTAATCAGAGTATGACAATCTATTGTATCAAAAAAAAATTATAAAGTTCTATGACAACAAGTAACATGTTCAAAGCACATTTGAACATTAAAGGCAATACAATGTGGAATCGATAATATACTACACAAGTAAATGTAACATGAATTGATTACAAGTTTTATTATTAATTCATGTGTAACCGTACAACCCAAACTACGATCTAGTGATTGTGAATTCTCCTATACCATTATAGTGGATCTTAGGATTATGTTGTCCCACTAAGATCATGGAATGCCTCACTTAGTATGAGAACAAAAAACAAGAGATTGTCTACATGCAACATATATAAAAATATAAGAACCATATTGGATACTCAAGTCATGACATGTATCATATTATGTTGACAATAATGGAATATAAAGTCAGATCAAAGCATTTTCAATAACATTAACAAACCTATCATATAACAGTAGGGATACAAACTCGACCACACCGATATAAATGGGTGCATTCATTACACGTATGGTACCATGACCCATACATATTCTTGGTTACCCTCATATACCCAATACTATATGGATCAGAGTATCTTCTTACAATCCATGATTTTCCACAATGAAACATGTTCAGATTCCCTAATTCATGAACATTCATGAAGTTATACGGTCACATGACAACTACATGATCTGGGTTTGATTTATTTATTTAGTCTAACTACTCATATTTCATGGAAGGAGAAGGTAGATTTTAGAACATCATACTAAGATGTAAGAACATAAAGCATTATATATTACAGACCCCAACTCATATCCAATATGGATAATGAGAGTAATAAAAACAATATTTTAATCATACATAAAACATATCACAATTAAGGAGAAAAAGCTACTTTTATTTTTCAAACAATCATCTCATCATAGTAACAAACGATTCTAGAAAATTTCACTATAAGGAGTGGGACCTGAGAGGGAATCCACTTCTTACTCAGCTTGAGGAATAAAACTATCCAATCTAAACACACTATCAACTATGCTGAAATAGGTGTATATATTTTTTTCATTTCTCAAAAAAATGGTATACAAGAATAGCAGTGGAATAAAATAGCATGAATATATTCAATTTTCAAGATTACATAATAATCTCCCATCTGGGGCTTACATGAAAGAAACAACTTCTTTACTGAGCAGGGTGATATCCAAGCTATTTTAAGTCTAGCTCCAAGAGTCGCCTACTCTAAGCCAAGTCTAGGTTATCATGTCAAGTCATCCATGTTCTTCACCTAAGGGGTTGGAATCATAACCCACATAATATGACAAACTAGAAGTTTTCAACATAACTATGTCGATATGTGCATATAAATAGTGAATGAGTAACATTAGGGGAAAAGGGCAACAATGTATTTATCAAGGCTTCAAACAAGGGGAGTGTGAATGTCCAAATGGGTATCACAAAGAAATAATTATAAGATATACAAAAGATGCACTTGCCATTAAACAATATATTAAAAGGTGCCACAAAAGCACAAATAAATTAATTAGGGCAAAAAACCCATTATCATATCAAAAATTTAGCCTATAAATGAGATAAAAGACATGCTAGCGTAAATATAAAGTTAGTGGTAGTTAAGGCACGTAACCCAAAACTTGATAGAGGATAACATTGTGCTAGAATCCCAAATATATAGTTGTAGGAAGACTAAAACCTCAATGCATTGTAGAAGGACTAAAAACTCAATGCCTAATATCATATGTGGTAAAGTAATAAAACCCAGTGCCTGGCAGGGAAATAAAGCTGAGTGCTTAATATACCACAAAGGGAAAATAAAACCCAAAACCAATGCATTTATATAACTAAAGTGCTATTGACTCAAAAAACATTCGATAATGTAGAGGAAAGTGAAAGTATAGTCACAAAAAAAAATAGTGAGAATCCCACCACACCAATGGATAACATGGAACATCCACCACAAAGTGGGTAAAGTAGTTCATCTGCACAAACTAGGATTACGATGTGAAATAGGATGAAAAAAGTACAACTTTAGAGTCAATGATACTATCCAACATATTAAGAAGATTAAAAGACCCATATCATCATATACCTAATCACATAAGTTGACCTCTTAGAGGAGAGAGAAGTGTATAGGGCAGCTTGTCCCAAAGGACCAAGAGAGATAAATGTTGGTGATATGCCCTAAGAGACAATCATAGATGATTTAATGGCACATCTTGTAATTGATTTGATTATTGATAAAGGAAATTCCGATTACTATGTTTGCTTCAACATGAGATAATGAATAAGTACACTAATGTCATAAGAATGTATGACTCAATAACATGTGAATTCATGTTGAGGACCCAAACATGAGATCATGTGTATGTTAAGAGTATTCATACTTGTCTTAATCCCTAGTCAGATATTATTATGGATATTAGGATAACAATAATACATCAAGAATAGTATATGTCTTGATTGATGACTACATCTCATTAGTCATGAATTGGATATCAAACCAAACAAATAAGTACTTGTTGTGAACAAGTATACTGAACAGACCCACTTTGAGTGTGGTACATGGAAACCAATAGTGGCAGTCAGAATCACATCTCAATGTGACAATGGTGATTGTGGTCCTTAGACCTGGTCACTACAATGATCACATATCGTTTGGTGTGCTTTAAACTACTCAACGTGACCTTGAACAAGGGTTGCTATACAAGTAGTGTCTAGATGCATTGTGACACGTGAATTATTGTGAGTGATGTAGATGGAAAATTTCCCTCCCTTTGGAGTGATATGTTGGCCACTTGATGAGTGAAACTATGAAATGCATGACCATGCTCATGTGAGTCAATATATGATATTCAACTCATGTGTATCTTAAGTAGTCTACTCTATATCAGGAAACAAATATTGAACATTAAGAGGATGATGTTTTCACCCTCATATTCAATCTAGATATCAGTGACAAAAGGATGATACAATCACTATAACATTGGTCACAATACTAGGTTAAAGTTATTATCCAGTTACTTGGATATAAATGAAGTCTTCCTAGATGCCAATCATTGCTTTTAAAGTCATAATTTGATTAATGAACATCACTACCAATGTAATTTGAAGCCTATAAGGTCAAATACATAAGATGCACTGGAATAGAAGTGTAATTGTGGACATAATTGGAAATGTTATAAATTATATTGATTATTAAAATGTTAAGATAATCAACTAGAATAATATTGAAATATAATATAAGATAACCAGTTAAAAGTTTTAAGACAATTGATTGTATTTAAATGTTTAACTTATTTGATAAGGCAATGGGCTAACCCCAAATGACCTATTAGAGTTTACAGCCAGGTGAGGAAAAATTTGTTAGTTGATTAGTTTAATTATTTGAATAATAAATTAATGATGTGATTATAGAATATAGTAAGTCTATTTGATTGTCTATGAGAATTCCACTTAAACGCAGTCCCAACCTTTCATTTCCCTGGGTTTATGGAAACCCTACTTCCTTTCCTCTCATATTAAAAGGGCATGATGACTGGACCACATAAACACGCTCTTGTATGTGAACCCTAGCTATCATCAGAACTGAGAGAGAGAGAAGGAGAATGACCATGACTCTAACATGTCATCAAGCGAGAGACTTCTCCTCCCTGTTGAATTGAGCAACATGACAAGGAGTTCCAGTCCATCTGTGTAGACTTTGTAGAGATGCAAATGATAAACGACTGTGTTTAGAGGATGTCTACGAGGATCGTCGATGCAGGTGAGGAGCAACATACAACGTCATGTGAGGGGGGCGTCATTAGATTTTCTTCATGACAAGATATACCCCACACAACCTCTTTCCTAATATATTGTTGTCCCGATATTTGCTAGAAATCTTTGTTGTTGTTTCCATTGAGTCTGTCGCCTCCACAATTCCTAGCATGAAAAACATATGTAATTGCTCAATATGATTAATAAGAGATTCAACATACCTCACATAAAGTCTATATATCTCCAAAGCAAATATTTGTTCCATGTCAGAGTTACCAACCATCTATTAAATGCATACCGGGTGGTCTGGAAGACCCACAAAGGAGAAGGAGATTTCTCCAATGTGGAGGATTTTTTTTACCTTTCAAATCAAATTCGAGTTCTGACAAGATTAAGTTCACACAAATTACAAACTAAGAATCATCTTTTTAGACTACTCAATTAGGTCTCCAAAACCAAATTATTGTGTAGATTCATATTTTATTTTATTTTTTGAGTTATAGATTAGTATATATGAATTTTTAAAAATCTACCAATAAAAAATCCTTACAAATTACCTATTTATAATATCAGATTGAGAAAATTGATACCATTGGATGGAGAAAATCCCAAGATTTCAAATCATATCTTTATATGTTGATAGGACTTTTCTATGATTAGTTATGGTTTTTGGAAGATAACACATTTTTGGATTTTATAAGACTCCAGCAAAAAATCAATTTCCCCCCATATCGTGCATTAAAACTTTGATATGTGACAAGGTATAAATGGCAAATTGTCTAGTTAAACTTGACGCATTATAAACAAAAGAATCAACACCAAAAGACAAGGACACCCTTGATTGGCATGACAAAAGGAAATTCATCCAGGGACAACCTTGTAAAATGTTAGCAACTGAAGTGGTTGTCTACAAAAACAAAACTACGTGTTAATAGAGGGTGATCTTCAAGTCAAAACTTTGATCCCTCATTCATTTCCCTAAATGGATAATTCCATTGAATCCATGGTGTTAAACCAAAGCCAACAAGCTAAAAAATGAGGGTAGAAATCATCCAGAGCTTTGCTAGAGCCATTGGTCATAGATTTTGCATGAACATGCATCCACAAACCATCATTATAGCCATGTGATGAAACAAGCATGAACATTGAGTTTGTCAGGCCAAACTAAAGGCATTACTACCAAAATTTTGGGAGGGGAATATGTTGACTGGATGCAATAATTGTCCAAACACCCAAAATGCACGGAGAAAGGGAGAAATTTACTCACCTCGAATGGTGTCAAATTGTATGCCAATACATCTCAGTGAGGCCACCACGAAGATGTTTAGCAAGACACAAAGCTCCACAAAGGTCAAAAATGCTCGACCAAACACCATGAGCGAGTACAAGGCAAAAGATGTTGGGTAGGTGTGCAAGAAGGAAAGTCTTGGGCAACCAATGTAGGGTTATATGGAAGTTAAGAAGCCTCGAGAAGTAAGGGAAAGAAAAGGGAAAGGAAATAGGGGAAGGGAGAAGTCAGGATGCACCATAGAAAAAGGCACACTAAAACTATAGCAATTTTGAGATCAATATATGTATAATAGGGAGAGGAATCTAAAGGAAAAGAAAGTAGAAAAAAGGTGAGAAGGAGAGAGAGGTATAATAGAGAGAATATTATGACTACTATAACACCGACAGATTAGGAAAGTCGGGTGGGGAACAAGAGAGGGAAACCTGCGATGAGATTTGGGTCAAACAAAATAAATCACAAAGGAGATCTAAATCAATCATTCAATGGACCAAACTGGGAACATGTGTAATTAGGATTTTAATAGATTAGACATGGGGAACCTTAGGAAGCAAAGCATTAAACCCATAGTTAAATTACATTTCCTTTCCTAATTCATTTGAGGGATCAAACATGGTTCAATCGAAGTGAAAATTGACACCTAGTCTATTTCAGACATGTGAATATGCTTTTCACATTTGTTTCTCCTTTTGATTTTATTTAATATTTATCTAGTATTTTTAGATATTAACTCATATTTTATTTCCTAAATGAGATTAAGACATTTAGGATTATTCATTGAATGTGGAATTTGGACTCTAAGAAAATGTAAACACGAGGATTTTGAAGTTGAGGTTAGTTTCTCCTTTTGAGACTATTTATTAGGTCATATAGTGGATTACAGTTAGAGGATACTGTCTCCATGTTTATTCACCAAATAAAATATATTTATGGATAATGTGTTGATGTTAGATTCTTTATAGGATTATCTTCAAATTAATGATTTTACATAACTCTTACATGCAATCACTTCTTTATTTAATTAAAATTTCCTACATCAAGATATTTGGGGATATTATCTTTTCACTTAGGAAAAGACCAACTCCCATTTATTCTATATATTTATTTATGCCCTTTAAGATGTTTCCCATCTTTATATATGAATATGCCCAAACTTGTTTCCATTCCACTTATAACACATGCATTAAATTACTTACCTTTCTTAGGGTTGGGCACATATTAATATATTCATATACATGTATTATTCATTATATGGAATTTTTCATTTATTATTACTTGGATTTCTGAATCATACTTTGTTAGTTTATTTCGAGTGTATGATTTGTCATTATATGATATAGGATTTAATGCACAAAACTCCAATTACTTATTATTATTCAATATTAACCATTTTAACACTATCTAGTTACAATTATCATCCTATTGAGGTTAAGGGTGGCAAGGACTTATCTTTTACATTATACGATTTCTAATATCTCATTAAGTCAAACATGACATCTAGTCCATCTAAACTTATCATATGTCCACTCTAAGGCATAACCTATACCTTGTTTGAGGTTAGAATGAGAACTATACCCCTAGGTACCTAATTTAGGGGACTAGGGTTTGTAGTCCAAGGAGGATAGGTTTTGATATGTTAAATCACTCCACCATTTAAAGGCAATACATGAAATCTAACCTTACTTATACTACCAACTAACTACTCTTGACCCCTTGATAAGGTTAAACTTAAACTAAATAGATTCAAATATTAGGGTTTTGTATGCACGTTATCAAGTTGTGATTATGATGTACATAGGTCAGGCCTCTGACTAGTTATTCTTATCCATCTCGGGTTGAGTTTTAGGTCATTGGGGCTCTAATCTAACAACCCTTAGGTTCATAGTATCTTCCAAAAAGTCATTGGGCACGACTACCTACAACCTAATGGGCTAAAGAGATTGGTCCACCAAACCTTTAGCACAAGCCACATCTTATTACTCATCACTTAATATTTAGAAACAAGGTATGAGATTTCTATTTTAACTAATTATATAATTTGTCTATCAAGACTTCATACATATCTTCGTTGTGAATTGTTTCAAGAAAAGATCGATAAAATACATACAATTTTCCTTTGTAAATATAATAGTATAATAGAAATTAATTTTTATCTATGAAATTTATTTGATATAAAACAAATGATGGATCCAAAATAAATTGCAAGAACCAAGCCTCAAATTTTCCATGTTAAGATATCTTTATCCTACTACTTCCTCATTCTCATGCCAAATTCCACCTTAAAGCCAAATCTTAATCATGTAAAAAGATAGGTCACCACTAACCTACATCATAGGGTATGGGCTAAAGGGATCCCATCAGTTTAGGTTTTACTCATCAAGATTCTTATATGTACATCATGTGATTCCAAAACTTCCTTCCATCATATCGTAACAATCCTAGTTATATATAGGGTAAACATCTCACTTGAAGGATGATTATACAAGGTAAGGGTCCTACGTAGGGAGATAAAATTGAAATTATTAGAATTCAACCACCTTGGCTCTGATATCACCTTGTAAAGAGTGGAACCTGAGAGGGGATCCACTCCCTACTTAATTTGAGAAATAAATCCATATAATCCAAGCACACTATCAAGTATTCTATAATAGGTGTATATTTTTATTTCATTTACAAATAGGATGGTATACAAGAACAACAATAGAATAAAAATAGCATGACTATATTCGATTTACAAGATTACATGATAAGCTACCATATTTGGGATTTAAATGAAAGAATCAACTTCTTCACTAAGCATGCAAATATCCAAGCTACTTCAAGTCTATCTCCTAAGGGTTAGCTCCACTAAACCAACTCCATGTCACCATGTCAAGTCCTCTCCATGTTCTTCACATAAAGGATTGGAAGCATATCCCACAAAAGAAGAGAAAGTAGAAGTTGTCAACATAACAATGACAGTACGTGCATATAGATAGTGATTGAGCAACTTCTGGGAAAAAGGAAAATAACACACACACACACATACACACACATATTTACATACATATATATATACAGATATATACACATATATATACATAAATGCATACATACATACATACATACATACATACATACATACATACATACATACATACATACATACATACATACATACATACATACATACATACATACATATATATGTAATACCATGGTTCCGATACATATATATGTAATACATACAATCCCCCGCCCCCTCCGTCTCCTAGGGTTTTCTCTGGCGATAGCCAGGGCGATCCTGAGAAGGACCGGCGGTCATGGCGACCTCCGCAGGCCAGGCCAACCCATCCACCCCATCAAACCACCCACCCATCCACTCATCCACAACCCATCCACCAAAAAACCCTATCCCAGAACACTCTGAGAAGCACCACGGAAAGAAAAGTAAACCTTGGACTGATGTCATGAAGAGAACTCCTGCACAAGAGAAGGAAAACCTGGTTTTCCCCAAGCCAAAGAAGAAAGATGGCAAAGTGATCGTAGACCTGGATGCAGAGGAATACGGGCGTATGAAGGACATATGGGAATTCTCTGTATCGATCTACATCATGGGTAAAAGACCATTTTACCCTCATCTCCTTGCTTGTATCCATAGGGTTTGGAACCCTAAAGGAGACTTCAACCTTCTCTCTAAGGAAAGCGAATTCTTTCTGATACGTTTTTCGAATGCGGAGGACAAGAAGACCTGCCTGAATAGTGGACCACGTTGGTTCGACAGTCACCTAGTGATAGCCAGACACTACATGTATGGTGATGAACTGGTGAAGGAAGATATCTCTATGATCCCGGTATGGATCTGAATCCCCTCAAACGGAAAGACATGGACAAAGAAGGCGACAGGTACATTCACCTCAGGAGTAGGGAAGGTCCTACATGTAGAAACTAGATCGATGAAGACATCTGGTGCTGATGAAGCAATGGTGCTGGTAGAGCTTGAAGGGGAAGAGGATAACCCGGACATAGTCTGGGTAAACATACCAGGCAAAGATGAGATCTCGTTCAAAATTAAGTACGAATATCTGCCAAAAAAGTGCTCTCACTGCTGCTCCTTTGGTCCTGGGAATGAGGATTTTCCTCGGTTTGAGAAGGAAAAAAAGGAAAATAAGGTGGATAGTGAGGGTTTCCAAAAGCCCAAGAAAGTCTGGAAGGAGAAACATTCTACCACAAGGGATAAGGAGAAGGAGGAAGGCAAAATTCCCAACTCCAACACCAATCATTTTAATGCATTGAATGACTCGGATAAGGAAGAAGAAGAGATCCTTGAGATCCTGGAGAATGAGAAAACCCCACACAAACCTCCTAAGGATAATCACTCAAAATCCAAGGGGGTTGAGAAGGGAAAGGATAAGGAGCCTATCAGGCGAACCGGGAACAACAAGAAGGGTTAATGTCCATTCTTTCTTGGAACGTCAAGGGTATCAACAAGATTACAAAAAGAAGGGAGGTGAGAAGCTGGATAAAATTCAATGGAGTTTCTTTAGTAACTATCATAGAAACAAAAATAAAGAGGCGCAACTCTAAATATACTGAGACTGTGTACCCTATGGGATGGTCTCATACAAATAATCTCGAACAAGTTGACTTAGGTCGCATCTATCTCAGATGGAACCCTAATGTCTGGGAGGTTCATTTCATAAAGAAGACTGATCAGATGATCACTGCTCAGTGCATAAATAAAGGAGGTCTGAAGATAGTCTTCTCAGCGATCTATTCCTTCAATCATCACACCCAAAGGCAGAGTTTATGGAGAGACATCATTGAACTATCTAAGTCCATCAAAGACCCCTGGATCTTAATGGATGATTTCAATAATGTTCGGCTTCAGGAGGAGAAGCAAGGAGGACATCTAGTAGCTAAAAATATTATCAAATCATTCAACTACACAATAAATGCAGCTGAACTATGCGAGCTACCAATGATTGGAGATGGAGTGTTCGCCTGGAACAACGAAGGAAAACCAGACAAACACATTGCATCCAAGTTAGATAGAGCCTTAGTTAATTCAACTTGGCTCAATCAACTTCCCAATGTTCAAATTAAAGTAGCTAGCGTTGACATAAGTGATCACGTTCCTCTGATTATGCAACTAAATGAGAAGGAAAGGAAGGCCCGGCCTTTCATATTTGTCAACTTCTGGACTTCGTGGAAAGGGTACAAAGACATACTCGAAGAAGCCTGGAAATTGGAGATAGAAGGAAATCCAATGTTCATATTCGCAAAGAAACTTATGCATCTATAATGGAAACTCAAAGCATGGTCCAAAGAGTTCGTCAATATCCCCAGGTTGCTGGAAGATACGAAAAAAGACCTGATTAGGGTCAAAATCTATCTCCTAACCGACCCCCTTAACTGTGACCTTATTGAATAGGAGCTGAACCTAAAACATATGCTGGAGGACTCAAAGCTACAGAGGAAAAGTTTGCATGGCAGAGAAGCAGACAAACCTGGATTGCTGACGGTGATCGTAACACCAGTCTATATCACAATGCCATGAGGAAAAGAGAAGCCCAAAATGCTATCACTGAACTGGTCTCTACTAACGGAGAAATGGTGAAAATACAGTAGGACCTTGAAGCCCAATCTACGAAATTCTACAAAAACCTATACAACAAACCCATGGAAACTCAATTGGAGGAAGACAACAAACTCAAATGGAGAGCAAAACTTAATAATTCTCCTAACAATTTCCTGTGCAGGACTATCACAGAAGATGAAGTAAAAGAAGCCCTTTGGAGCATAGGCACTGAGAAATCCCCAGGACTCGATGGCTTCAACTCCCACTTCTACAGAGAAGCATGGAGTACAATCAAAGACGATCTATACAAGAGCGTCAAGTGGCTCACGGACGGTGGTGCAATGCTAAGACAAGTAAACCATGCATTTCTGGTCCTAGTTCCAAAGAAGAAGACCACCATGTCTCTTGCTGATTACATACCGATAGCTTTTTGTAATGTCCACTACAAAATTATGACTAAAATTCTCGCTGAACGACTGAAGATGGTCCTACCCATACTTATCTCAGAACAACAAGGCACTTTCATAACCGGGAGGAGCATAGCAGACTATGGACTTCTTGTAGGGGAGTTCATTGCAGACTTTAGAGTTAAGAGGGGTCATAAGAAGATCAGTCTAAAGCTCGATGTGTCTAAAGCCTTTGACAACATACGTTGGGATAAGCTATGGTGAATCATGGATCAACTGGGCTTCAGAGATAGCTGGATCAAACTAATCAAGCAATGTGTATGTACTCGTAGCTTTTCAGTCCTGGTTAATGGAACCTCAAACAACATCTTCAAAAGAACTAATGGCCTATGCCAGGGAGATCCGCTATCACCTCTTTTATTCACCATCTTGATGGAATACTTCACCCAGCTAATGAATGATGCTGAAGAAAAGAAAGAACTCAGATTTTACACTGTCCATAAGGCCAAAGTTTGGAGTCATCTAATCTTTGCCGATGATGTACTCATCTTCCTTGAAGCCAAGACTCAATACCTAAACAATCTCAAAAAGATTCTTCTCAAGTTTGGCGAACAAACTGGACTGCATATCAATCAATAAAAGTCACAACTCTTCATCTCTGACAATTGTATCAACATAAAGGAATCCATTGAAGAAGCCCTAGAGATCGAGAGCAGTCCCTTACCCACAAGATACCTAGGTTTTCCACTTACAGAGGGCAACCTACAGGTTAAAGATTTCACAAATTGCACGGATAAACTTGAAGGTATGATAGCTCGTTGGCCAATTACCAAAACCTCGATGGCAGGAAAAATCACACTCACCAAATCAACCATTGAAGGATTGTTAATATACTGGGTTCAGCAAGGAGAAATCCCTAAAGTAGTACTCGATCGGATGGAGATGATGATATCAAACTTCATATGGGCTGGAGGCACCCACCCTATGAAGTTTTCCAGACTTGCTCTCCCAAAAGAAGGAGGAGTGGGTCTCAAAACTCCTCAAGAAATAACCAATTGGGCTACAGTTAAAAGAATTATAGCTTATAACCATGGTGTCTCTCCCTGGGCGAGATGGATGAAAGGTAGGTATCCCAAAGGACTTGACTTCATGCCAAACACTAGGGAGGGCTACTCAAGAGTGATTAACAGGATGTCAAAGATTTGGCAGCAAATAAAACACTTATTCTCTCTACACAGAGGCATCTGGAGACAAAATGATCCGAACATGGACATTTGGCACACAATTCGTAATAGAGGGGAAGGCAACTACACCAGATACATATGGACAGAATATGAACTTCCTAAATGGTCTATTGGTCTATTTAGGGTGGCAAATGAAGCTCTGGCTACTTTGGACAAGCTCGAGAAATGGTACCCAAGAACCTTTAATAAATGCTACTTATGCGATGGAGAAGAACCTCATGAACATCTATTTAGAACCTACTCATACGCTAAGAAGTTATGGAAGTCGGTCAGCATCAACACTGGCTCTGCCCTCATTTAATTGTGGAATCCAAAAGAGATGATAATCTTGCTCAGAAAAGATACAGGCGCAAAGAAGAAGAAGTTACTGCTCATCGACTCTACCATGGTCTTCTATATATGGAAAGAAAGGAACGACAGAAAGTACAATGATAAAAGCAAAAGTATAGAATCAATTACAAAAAAGATATGTAAAGCTTTTAAAAGTAGACTCAATGTATAGGGAGTGAGCTACAAGTCTGATTACTTGTAAGATGTATAGTAGCGTATGAAGGTCACTATGTAATTTGACCTAACTTTGTTAGGGACTTCAGAAAAAAAATTACCCAATTCCGATACATACATATATATGTATGTATATATAAAATCATTCCAAGATAGATATCCACAGGGACTGGAAATATGACCTCATTCCCAAGAAGAAGATTACTACATATCTTGCTGATTTCAAACCTATTGCTTGTTGTTCTGTCCAATATAAAATCATTGCAGAAATTCTGGCTACTTGGATGAAGATGGTCCTCCCTTTCCTTATTTCTGAAAACTAAGGACCATTCATTACCGAAAGGATTATTAGCGACTGTGCCCTTCTTGCTGACGAGTTCCTAGCTGATTTTAATGTGATGAGAGGGAGCCAAAAAGCTTGCCTAAAGCTCGACATGTCTAAGGCGTATGACAGTGTTAGATGGGACAAGCCGTGGTGGATCATGCAACATATGGGGTTCTCCAAAACATGGATTGAATGGATGCAACAATGTGTCAACACAATGAGTTTCTCTATTCTAGTTAATGGCACATCGACAGGCATGTTCAAAGGAAGCAATGGGTTACGGCAAGGTGATCCTCTCTCGCCACTTCTCTTTACTCTAGTCATGGAATATTTCATAAGGAAAATGAAGGAGGCCAAAGATAGAAAACTGATTAAAGCATGCACCATTCACGGGATGAAGGTAATGAGCCATCTTATTTTTGCTGATGATATTCTGTTGTTTATGAAGCCAAAGTGGATATGCTTCTAGAGTTGAAAAAATTTCTTAAATATTTCAGAGAGTAGACGGGGCTACAGATTAATGTGAATAAAACTCATCTCTTTCTCTCAAATAACTATCATCAAATGGAAGATAGGTTGCAAGATGCCATTAGCATGGAGTTGGGCAAGTTCCCAACTAAGTATCTGGGGTTCCCGCTTGCAGGTGGCAATTTACAAGTCAAAATTTTTGCTGAATGCATTGATAGACTGGATGAAATGATTGCATGTTGGCCTACCCAAAAGACATCTATGGCTGGACGAGCAACTCTTATTAGAGAAGCTATTGAGGGCCTTCTAATTTTCTGGGTGCAACAAGGTGAGATTTCGGGTGCCGTGCTTGATAGGATGGAGATGAAAATGGCCAACTTCATTTGGGTGGGTGAGTTCCATCCTATGTGCTATGCTAGGTTGGCCTCACCAAAGGATGAAGGAGGTTTGCAGCTAAAAATACTTCAGGATATTGCTAGATGGGGGACACTAAAGAAAATCATTTTGTACCAAACACGTGTCTCAGTATGGGGGAGATGGATGCGAGATAGATATCCATAGGGACTAGATTTCCAACCAAGAGCTCGGGAAGGTATGACATGCACTATTCAGATGATGAGGAGCTTATGGCCGCAGGTGAAACATCTCTTTACCATGAATCATGTGGGAGAATGGCATATGATAAATTCAAAGGCTGATCTATGGGAAATCACAAGGACGAGAGCTGAAAAAGACAAGACAATGAAGCAAATATGGGCTGGAAAACATGTTCCTAATGGTCCGTGTGTGTCTTCAAGATATTGCATGGTGCCTTAGCTACCTTGGATAAAGTGCAAAAATGGAACAACAATATATCTCCTATTTGTCTATTGTGTAAGGAGGAGGAGACCCATAACCACCTGTTTAGTGGCTGCAATTTCATGAAGGAAGTATGGGAAGGAGTTTGCAAAATGTTCCACCTACAGATTGAGCTGATTGAAGATACTAAGAAGATGATCAAGCATAATGATAATGGAGAGAAGAAGATACTCTTGTTGGCTGCCTTGTGTTTTCATATCTGGACTAAAAGAAATACCTGCAAGCACAGAGGCGTAGCTAGGAGTGTGAGTACTAATGCTGTGAAAATTTGTAAAAAAGAAACTACGAATTAGCTAGATGTGTGAGTTGCTCACGTGCGTGTTGCATAGCGAGCATAGGGGCTATATGTAACTCATGACCTCCTACAATTGTAGGGGGTAGTCAGAATATATTTACCTAATTCCGATATATATATATATATATATGTATATATATATATATATATATATATATATATATATATATATATATATATATATATATATATATATATATATATATATATATATATAAAGGCTCCCAACAAAGGGGGAAAGTTAAAATTCAAATGGATATCAAATAGAAATAATATAAGGTATTACAAAAGATGCAAAACATTAAACAATATATCAAAATGTGTCACAAAAGCACAAACAAATAAATTAGGGCACACAACCCATCATTATAATCAACAATTTAGCATACGAGTGGGATAAACACAACACTAGTTAAAATATCAAGTTAGTGTTTGTTAGGGCACATAATCCACAACCTGATAGAGAATGACATACTGTCAGGCTCCCACATAAACTCATAGGAGGACTAAAATCTTATTGCCTAATATCAAATGTGACACACGAATAAAACCCAGTGCCTGGAAAGGGAATAAAACCCAATCCCTAAAATATCACCAAGTGGAATAAAACCCAAAAACCAAGGCACCTACATAACTCTAGGATTGCTAACTCAACATGCATGAAATAATATTAGAGGCAGATGAAAGTATAGTCACATAATAGATTTCATAATATTTCCATCACACTAATGGATACTATGTAACATACACCAAAAGAGTAGGTATAGTAGTTCATTTCCACAAACTAGGGTTTACAACATGAAATAGGATAAAAAAGTACAACTTTAGAATCAATAAGAAGATCCAACAAATTAAGAAGATCACAACACCCATATCATCATATAACTAATTACATGAGTCAATCTCTCAAAGGAGAGAGAAGTGTATAGGATAACATGTCTTAAAGGCCCAATATAGAAAAAAACATAGGTGATTTATAGATATGTTTCATGAGAAAAACAAAAGACCTTACATAAATTTTATGTGGCATCCAACTTATAAAACACGAGATTAACTAAACGGAAGCGAATCATTTGCAGTGGATTGCTAAAAATCACTAAAAATTAAAACTTTTTGCAAAGAGATCCACACATAGGAAATCTTTTTCATCAAGATCCAAAGTATAATATTTACATGAGAATGTACATCATCATGTCTTATTCAGGCATTGGTCTATACCAATCCTTTATAAATATTTCAGGCATTGGATTACACCAATCATGTGCAACTAGTACAAGCATTAGACTTGTATTATTCATGTGTATCCATTCTAAGTATTGAACTATGTCAATCCTGTGTAACCATTCTAAGTATTGAACTATGTCAATCTTGTATAACCATTCCAAGTATTGAACTATGTCAATCTTGTGTAACCATTCCAAGTATTGAACTATGTCAATCTTGTGCAACTATTCCAGGTATTGGGTTATTACCAATCCTGTGTTATTATTCCAGGTATTGGGTTATTACCAATCTTGTGTTATTATTCCAGGTATTGAACTATGTCAATCCTGTGACATTATTTTAGGTATTGGGATTTAACCAATCCTGTGTTATTATTCCAAGTATTAGGTTATTACCAATCCTGTGTTATCATTCCAGGTATCGAACTATGTCAATCATGTGACATTATTCCAGGTATTGGGATTTAACCAATCCTGTGTTATTATTCCAGGTATTGGGTTATTACCAATCCTGTGTTATTATTCCAGGTATTGAACTATGTCAATCCTGTGACATTATTCCAGGTATTGGGATTTAACCAATCATGTGTTATTATTCCAGGTATTGGGTTATTACCAACCTTGTGTTATTATTCCAGGTATTGAACTATGTCAATCCTGTGACATTATTCCACGTATAGGGATTTAACCAATGTTGTGTTATTATTCCAGGTATTGGGTTATTACCAATCATGTGTTATCATTCCAGGTATTGAACTATGTCAATCCTGTGATATTATTCCAGGTATTGGGATTTAACCAATCCTGTGTTATTATTCCAGGTATTGGGTTATTACCAATCCTGTGTTATCATTCCAGGTATTGAACTATGTCAATCCTGTGCATCTATTCCAGGTATTGAACTATATCAATCCTGTGATATTATTCCAGGTATTGAACTATGTCAATCATGTGTAACCTTTAAAACATTTTGTTACCTCTCACTAGTCAACAACCATCCTCATAGCTCATAAAGCCCATAAAACACCTTCTCACCTCTCACTAGGCAACATCTAACCATATGGCTCATAAGGCCATTACACATCTTTAGAATTTAGGCATGTTCGTTACTCTTAACATTTATCATTAAATGATTCTCAGTACAAGGTATGAGTTCATTCCTCATCATTATCATGGTATGATTACATCATACTCATTAGTTTGGCTTACCCTTATTCTCAAGGTATATTAGCCTATGCTTATCAAGGTATATCAAACTCATTACATTTTATTGTAACAATTTACATAATACACTTCATATATTTCTTACTCAAATCGATTGGATTTGAAATGCATAAAGGTATATCACTTCCCTCATCACCTCTATCTTCCTTGAGTTATTAGCTTATCTTGTATTAAGGCACTTCCCATCTTAATACTTTCATCCATTGACCTATCACTCTCATCATGAAGTGCATAGGTCACACACAAGAATGGTCCAACTACCTTTAATGACATGAACTCATTTTAGGTTAAGGCATTGCCTACAATAAGGTTGCCTATACTCAATCCTTTAAGGTATTTCACCTTTATAAGGTTTCACCCTCTGCTTTATTACCAAGGTTCTGGTTTGTCATCATATTGCACAAGGTTAGGGCTTTAAATATTATAACTCCATTTAGAATTTCACCTACCTTTACCATTTATTAGGGCTTTGGGGTTTCACTTACTATTCATCCCAACTAGGGTTTCTCATGACATCACCCTCAATTAGGGTTTCTCATGGCATCACCATCAATTAGGGTTTCTCATGGCATCACCATCAATTAGGATTTCTCATGGCATCACCATCAAGTAGGGTTTCTCCTTTCCTATCAATGGGGGATACTCATCCCAATTAGGGTTTCACTCTTTATTACCATAATTGGGGTTTTACATTATGTTACCTTGAACTAGGGTTAAGATTCATTAACCTTCTGGATTAGGGTTTCATGATATCTTTATTAAGGATCATAACCTAATCATCACATGATCAATACTCATATATGAATTCCTCTCTATCTTCCTCCCAACTTGATTAGGTCACATCAACCCTTCAATCAAGTACATACAACTATGGTTAACATAGTTGATAACCTTCTATTTTAGTCAATTATTTTAGTCCTTTTCTTTAGTTTTCCATACTCTTTCTAAATCTTAAACTATACATAATCCTAATTTTACCCTATTTTTTGTAAATATACCATAAGACTAACTTTCCTTTCTATATATGCAGAAAAAGCAAAAAAAAATCATAAAAGAATAACTCAACCTCAAGACCGCATGGATTCAAACGGTCCCAAGACCGCATGAAGCCAATTGGTCTCAAGACCGCATGAAGCCAATCGGTCTCAAGATCGCATGAAGCCAACCAGTCCCGAGACCGCATGAAGCCAACCGGTCCCGAGACCGCATGAAGCCAACTGGTCCCGAGACCGCATGGAGTCACACGGTCCCAAGACCGCATGAAGCCAACCGGTCCCGAGACCGCATGGAATTCAACCGGTCTCAAGATCGCATGAAGCCAACCAGTCTCGAGACCGCATGGAGTTCAAACAGTCTCAAGACCGCATGAAGCCAACCGGTCTTGAGACCGCATGGAGTTCAAACGGTCTCAAGACCGCATGATCCCAAACGGTCTTGAGGTCCAAACGGTCTCCAAACCGTTTGGACCTCACTCAAGGCCTATAAATAAGACCCCAAGGGTCCTCCATTAGATATGAAGTTTTCAGACGCCCAAAGGCTGCTTCAATCATTCCAGAGCTCATGCTACTTGCATTCTCCGCCCAGGGGCTGCCGGTCTGAGACTCATACTCCATCTCGAAGCTGCTTTCTCTCTCTCCACCAAAGAAGGTGGGAAGAGGGAGATCCCGTCATCGAGCAACCTGTGAAGCTGGTGGATCATTTCTCTCTCTCCAAGGGGTTGACCTTCCTCTCTCCTTTGTGGGGATGATGCTCTTTCTCTCTCTTCTTGCCTCCTTCTTTGTCCTAGTCATGAGCGAGTAGTCTTCTTCACTAGGGTGCGGGGAGTAGCCCCGCTACCCATGCTTTCATATCATGTAAATGTAATCCTTAGGTTGTAATATAGAGTTCTTATCTTTGTCAGTTCGACATCAAACGATTAATGAATGCTTGTTCTTGATCTCCAACTTGTGTTATCTTTTATCTCTTAGTATGAATTGTCCACGTTTGTACTATTAGATTCGAAACTCGTTTGTATGTTGGTTCTTGGTGCATGTATTCACCATGCATCTGTTTCGATATCTAGAAGTGTATCTCAAGAAGTGGAGTAAACTCACTATCATCCGTTGCACTTTCATACTATGAAATGGAATCAGTTGACGTATGAAAGTGCAACCTTGATAAGTCGAGGAACACACTTTGCGAGGGGAATGGTGCAAAGTAATGTGACCATTTGTTCGGGAATGGCTGGCGTTGCAACATTCCCACACTTCTCGTAGTTAGATTCTCCGAAAGGAGGCTAAGTCTACAAGGATACTAACTGACTGGACTCTTTTTACAGGTTAAGTTTTGCTTTGCATGTGTTGATCGATGTGTAGTGGTGGTGAAAAACCGATCACACCTTAGTGATTTTTTTATCATAGTTTAACTCATTAGATTTACCTGCTTTCTTTACTTTTCATGTTCTTAGTTAAAAACATCAAAATCCAACTTTCGATATAAGTACCTGCTAGTAAGTAACCAAGTGAAATTCCATACGTTTTCCATCCGGTTGCTTGCAACAAGACTGTTGTCCCGTGGATTCGACCCTTAACTATACTGCGATAAGACTTCCACGTATCTTAGCATACGTGGGTGGAGTTTTCTATCTAGTATAAGCAAGGCTAAACTTAAAGACTCACCATCTTTAGGATTTTTAGTGGTGCATGCAATTCCACGTAAGTGGAAGCTCCATCAAAAATTGGCACCGTTGCCGAGGACAACAGAACGTTGTAATTTCACTTAGTACCTTTCTAGTTGGTTAGGATTTTACACTTTCTTTTTAATCATAACTCTATATCTTCTTGAAACTATCATATCTTTTTCATTATCTAAAGGTCTTTTCTTTTCTCTACTCAGGTAGAAATCATGTATGCAACCTGCGCATAGCCTCAGATTCTCCCCTGATCCAGAGTTTGACTCTGAGGTAGAGAGAAGCTTCCACCACCGCATTTGACTCAATCGCCAAAGGGCCAGGAAAATGATTGAGGATCAACACCAGGTTGCTTTGGTAATGGAGAGGGTCAACGCCGCCATCGCCGCTCAAAGGGCACAACTCATCGCTGAAACTCGTGCCCAAATCCAAGCGGAGATTCGTGCAGAAGAGCAAGCTCGCATCAGAGCTGAAACTGAGGCAGCGACCCAAGCTGCTCAGTTGGAGTTAAGAAACAAACAACTGAGGGACTATGCGGTCCCAAAGAACTATGAGGATAACCACCCGGTCCGACCTCCGATTATTAATATCCCCAACTTCGATATTCAGACCCAGTGGATTCAAATCTTGCAAGGCGTATCTTTCTCCGAAGGTTCTGGAGATGATTGCATGGATCATCTAAAAAGGTTTAGGGCGTTGTGCCGCCTGGTTCCACAAGCTGGTGTCGCTTATGATGCGATAATGCTTCATCTATTCCATTTCACCCTATCTGGGAGGGCCTTGAGTTGGTATAACTCACTTGACAGAGAACCAATAATAACCACCTGGGCTCCTCTTGAGGAAAAGTTCTTAGAGAAGTTCTTTCCACCCTCACTAACCTATGAAATCAGAGGGCAGATCAATCACTTCTCTCAGCTACCTAGAGAAACCCTTGCTGAGGCATGGGAAAGATTTAAAGAACTTCTGTGTAAATGCCCTCATCATGGAATCTCTCAGAATCAACTAATAGAAACCTTCTACCGGGGAGTAAGCGATGATATTAAACAGTTCTTAGATTCCTCTTCTGGAGGAAACTTCATGAGGACAAATTACGAGGATGCATGGAAGATTGTTACTCTCGGAGCTGAAAACCAGTCCAACTGGGGACGGTCATCCAGTAAAGGTGTCCTCAAAGTTTTCAAAGCTGAAGAATCAATAGAGATGAAAGAAATAGCTGAAGTCATGAAAACCATAGTTCATAAACAGCAAGCTCTCGAGACTTCCCTCGGAGAGATCGATAAGAAGAAAACTCCGCTAGCTCAACAAGTGAAAGCTGTCACGGGATCCTGTGAGGCTTGTCATTCTTCTGACCATCTGACCCTTTCCTGCGGTATGCTATATAATGTGATGATGGATCTGCATCCACCACCACAACCATACAAACCTATCATTGATCAAGCGGAAGAGCAACTACCGGAACAAGTCAAATCTATCCACTCTATCCCTGGGCAAGTCTACTACAACCCTAATCAGCCAAGGAATCATCCAGGGTTTCAATATGGAAACCCTGCTGGGACTGCCAATCCTCAACATCAAACACAGGGGGGATCTACTAGTAGGCCAACACCTGGATTCCCAAACAACTTCAACCAAAACCAAGGGAATTCCAGGAGTAATTTTCCTAGGGCTAACTACCCCAGGAACCAATCAGCCTACTACCAGTACACTCATCCTCCGCTCCATCCACAGCTGCATACTCAGCAACCTCAGCTGGCGTTACCACCTCAACAATCTCAACAAACCCAGCAACCAATTCCTCTGAAAAATGCTCCTGCCCAACCAGAAGATGAAATATCCTTGATCAGGAAGATGTTACAATCACAACAAACTATGCTAGCTAACCAGCAGGCTCAGCAAAAAGCAGTTGAAGCTCAGCTTGCTCAGATCGTTGCACAATTGAAGCCCCCAGCAGGTACGTTTGCTGGGCAGCCTGAATCAAATCCTAAGCACGGACAAAACATACATGAGCAGTTGAATGCCGTCACCACCAGATCTGGACGCATTCTTCACGAGACTACCAAGATCACCCTGGATAATGATGATACCCCTGCTTTCATGACGAATGAGAACAACCCACAACAAGGAATGGAGAAGCCCTCCAAGGACACAAAGGGCAAAGATAAAGTGTTCACAGAACCTGAAGTTTTGCAATATAAACCAAGAATCCCGTACCCAGGAAGATTACGATAAACAAAGATGGACACCAGGTTTCAAAAGTTCAAAGAGGTAATGAAGAAACTATACATTGATATCCCGCTCCTTGATGCTCTTTTCGAGGTGCCAGCCTGGGCAAAATACCTCAAGACTTTACTATCAAGAAAATACATCACCGAGGAGCAGGAAACTGTTAAGCTTTCTCAGACCACTTCAGACATAATCTTAAACAAGATGCCCAAAAAGAAGAAGGACCCAGGTTCCTTTGGAATCCAATGTTGCATTGGCAACACATCTTCTAAAAAGGGATTAGCTGACCTTGGGGCCAGCATATCTATTATGCCTTACTCAATGTGCAAACGTCTGGGTTTCACTGAACTGCTGCCTACAGCAATGACTATCCAATTAGCTGATTCCACTATAATCGCACCTTTGGGGATCATTGAAGATATTCCGGTAAGGATAGGCAAGGATGCTTATGTACCATCCGACTTCGTTGTCATGGACATTAAAGAAGACCTGAGGTATCCAATCATTTTTGGCAGACCATTCCTCGCCACTGCCAGAGCACTGATTGACGTTGAAGCTGGTACCATCATTCTTAGGCTTGGAAAAGAAGCAATTCAATTCCGAGTCCTTAATAGTATGAAAGGGCCCAGCATCTAAGAGGAGGGTTTCCTCCTTGATGCTATTCAACATATGTCACAATTGGAAATCTCCGAGCCAGTTGACGAACTTGAAAATGTTCTAATCAATCCAGATGTTGAATTCTCTGCGAACGAGCTAGTTCAACAGTTTCTGCAACATTTAGAAAAGGCTGAGGAAGCACCAACGACCACTTTTGAAGAACTTAAAGCTGTTACCATTATAGAAGCAGCTGAGCCACCAAAAGCCCCTGAAATGAAGACCTTACCCACTAGGCTTAAACATGCTTTCTTAGATAAGGAAAAACTATGCCCAGTTATCATCAACTCCACCCTTACAAGAGATCAAGAGGAAAAGCTTCTAAACGAACTGAGGAAGCATAAAAAGGTCATAGGATATAAGATAACTGACCTAACGGGCATAAATCCAGCCCTGTGTATGCATAAACTTCCTATGGTTGACGAATTCAAGCCCTCTCGAGAACATCAAAGAAAACTGAATCCTAATCTGAAGGAGGTAGTGCGTATGGAGGTCCTTAAATTACTCAAAGCCGGCATGATCTATCCTATTTCTGACTCCCAGTGGGTCAGCCCTGTTCAGGTTGTTCCAAAAAAAGGGGGCACTACTGTAGCGCTCAATGACAAAAATGAGCTAGTGCCCACCAGGACTATAACTGGATGGCGAATGTGTATTGATTATAGAAAGTTGAACAAAGCCACAAGGAAAGACCACTACCCTATACCTTTCCTTGATGAAGTCCTGGAACGCCTAGCTCACCAAAAATATTTTTGTTACCTCGACGGTTACTCCGGGTTTTACCAAATACCCATACACCCAGAGGACCAGGAAAAAACAACCTTCACTTGTCCTTTTGGGACATATGCATTTAGAAGAATTCCGTTCGGGTTATGTAATGCACCCGCCACTTTCCAACGATGTATGTCTGCTATCTTCGCCGGTTTAACAGAATCCATCATGGAAGTGTTTATGGACTATTTCTCAGTGTACGGAGATTCTTTCGACAACTGTTTAATAAATCTTAGACAAGTTCTGCAACGCTGTGAGGAAACGAACCTTGTCTTGAATTGGGAGAAATGCCATTTTATGGTAACAAAAGGTGTCGTCCTCGGACACAGGGTAAGTGATAGAGGAATAGAGGTTGATAAAGCATACAACTATGGTTAACATAGTGTACTAATCAAGTACATACAACTATGGTTAACATAGTGTACTAAGACATTACTCTCATAACCTTTTAGGGTTAATTAATCTAAAGGTATTGATCATCTAGGTACTTTAGGGTTTCAACCTTTGTACCTAGCCTTAATAATCATCATTGGATCAATGGATCATTCATCATCTTAATTCTCAAGAGATTCAATCACATTGGACTTCCATTACATAAGGTATCCAAATGAATTGACCAATTGGATCTTCTATTACAATAGGTATCCAAGTGGATTAACCAATTGAGTCCTCAATTACATTAGGTATCCAAAACGATTAACCATATTGATCCTCAAACAATTTTGATTACTTGGGCCCCAAACGGTCTTGGTCTTTCAAAGTTCAAATGGTTTGAAACTATTTGATAAAAGTGACCTTCAAGATCGTTTGCTAAAGTACCTTTTTGAAACCGCATGAACTCAACCGGTTTGGGATCGTTTGGTCCCAAACGGTATTGAGACTGTTTGGTCCCAAATGGTCTTGAGACCATTTGGTCCAAACCTCCTCAAAACCACATGGACCAAATATGGTCTCAACTGCTCCAATCGGTTTAGGGTTCTCAATGTTGATTCCATCAACCATTGTATTCATGTAACTAATCATCAATTGGACCTATCACCATACTTTGATTGAGTTAAGTAGGTCATCCTTCAACTGATTTGACTCTCAATTGACCCTCAATTTGTCATCAATTAGGGTTTGAATCAATTGGATTAGGGTTTGGAATCGATGATCCTTCAACATTAATCAATGTGTAACTAGTTGCTTTAAAACTATTGGACCATCATCCAAATTGAACATGTCCTGACCCCAAATGGTCTTGAGGTCGTTTGGATGACCTCCAAATGGTCTTGAGACCGTTTTCCCATCTCATCACTCAAATCCAAGTCATCCAATTAGGGTTGGGATCATTGGATTGATCACCAAACCAGCATTTGATTGCACTTCAACTTAGTATCTTTAGATCTTCAAACACCTAACCATAGTCAACCCTAGACCTCCAAACGGTCTTGGGTGACCCCCAAACGGTGTTGGGATCATTTGGATGACCTCCAAACGGTCTTGAGACCGTTTGCCCATCACATCATCATTAACCTTGTCATTCAATTAAGGTTTGGATCCTAGGATTGGTCACCAAATCAGCAATTGATTGTACATCAACTTAATATCTTTGGACCTTCAATTGCTCAACCATACTTAACCCTAGACCTCCAAACGGTATTGGGTGATAACCAAATGGTTTTGAGACCGTTTGGGTGATCCCCAAACAGTTTTGAAACCGTTTGGGTCAATCAACCCAAAACATCATCTCAATCACTTGCAAAATCAACACTTAGCCGATTAGGGTTCATACCATATCTTTGGATCTTAAAACACTTAACCATACTCAACCCTAGACCTCAAAATGGTCTTGGGTGACTCCCAAAATGTCTTGATACCGTTTGGGTGATCCCCAAATGGTTTTGAAACCGTTTGGGTCAATCAACCCAAGTTTCCAACTTAATCAAATTCCAAATAAGCACTTAACCCGATTAGGATTTTGGTGATTGATGGACCTTCAAATCATGTACCAATTGGAACTAATCAATCATAATTGATGGGTCATTAACCTATATAATTTTCAACAGATCTCCAAATGGTCAACCCTGGTCAACACCACCAAACGGTCTGAAACCATTTGGTCTCATGCGGTTTGGTGAAACCGTTTGCTCCCAAACGGTTTGGGAAACCGTTTGAGCAACAAAAGTAAACCGTTTGCCTTGGATATTTTGGAGAGGTGTGTGCGTATCATCTTCAAGCTCTAAACTTATGAAACCTGCTGTGGTTTCCATGGTGATTGCATCAACCAACCAAAACATATTTTGGGAATGTAAAAAGGATCACCAAGTGATAAGGAATTAATTGAAATAAAAATATTAAGGGTTCAAGTTATAAAACCCACCTCCAATTGAGCTCCAAAGCTCCAAGCTCACGGAAAAAATGGTGGATGAAGCTCTTGCGACTCCCCCCTAGGCTCGTACTCAAGCTTTTGGTTGAAAAGTTTGGCTAGGGTTGAAGACGAGATCGAATTAAGAAGAAATCAATGATGTACTTTCAATTTCCACCATGGAATCAAGGGGAAAAGAGGTCAAGAACCTTACCAACAGGTTGGGGTCATCCTACTCCTGTTCCTGAGCTTCTCTTGGGGTCGTCCAAGGAAAAGAAAGAAAGGAAATCCTAAAGGAAGTCCTTAAGTGAGTGGAAAAAAGGAATATGTATAAGGAAATCCCAAGGAGAGAGAAAATGGGATTATTTCCTTTAATTCCCAAAATAATTTCCACCAAATCCCCCTCCATTTCTTGGACACGAAACCATATTCATGTTCTTTCAAAACCTCTTCATTATCCAAGAATAAAGGGAAAAGAAATTAAGCACCTTAACCCTTATAATATTAATATCCATTTTTTAGTGGAATTTCTTTTTCTTATAATAATGGTGAGTGGAATTTCACCTCCTTAGGATATGCTCGTGCCTTTGCAAGGATTAAGCTCATCCACACACATATGAATCCAAACATTTTAATTTTGGTTGAAGGCCCCTTCAATTATTTTATTTATTGTTGCATTAAATTGAATTAGGGTTCCAATTAGGCTGAAATCTTGATTATTTTAATATCAAGATTCTCTCTCCTCCAACTTAATTCAAATGAGGCGTTCCTCTAATTTTATTTGATCTAAATGATGTCAAGAAACATTAGGGACCTTATTGATGTGGTAATTTGCATATTGAACCTTAGGTTTTGGGTAAATTGCACTTTACACCAAAACTAGGTTTTAATGCACAAACATTGTCCAACAAGCTCTATCTTGGTGTCCAGGCTTGTGGAAACCATACCACTACATCATATTCATTCTTATGAAGTATCAACATCATAGGAACATATTATTATGTAACATTTGTAAGTTAGCCCCTTAACTTGGGTAATTTGCACTTTAGTCTAAAATAAGCAAACATTGCTTCAACATTGTTCAAACATGACCAAAATTGAAACATAAGTTCTTCATGAGCCCTAATTACTTTTCACAAGATAAGATTAAGAATTTAATCATCTTGATTTATTAAAACACCTAGGGTTAAAGTGAAAACTACTAGAGGGGGGAGTGAATAGAGTTTTATAGATAATTTAACAATTATTGAACTTAAACAACCACAATGAAAATATTGGACAAGGTGACACAAGGTTTAGAGTGGTTCCAACTATAGCAAATACTATAGCCTTCAATCCACTACCCGGTTTCTTACCCAACCGGGATTTGAAAAGAAATTTATTTTATTACCTCTTCAAGGAATTTACATAAAATACAATCTCTTTTCCTAAACCCTTCAAGCAGCCTTCACCTAGAAGCAATCGCCAACCTTGAAGCAGCCTTCCCTTGAAGTAGATGCACCAACTCCCATTGCACCAGCCTTCTGAAGTAGCTTCCCTTGCGATAGCCTTCTTGAAGTAGCTTGAAGTCCCCTTCTCCACCTGAGAAGTCAACCCTCTCCAATCCGCAGCCTCCAACCCTAGGAGTAGCAAGGAGAGTACAAAAGATAAACAGGAACAAGAAAGGAAAAGGAAATTACAACTTATCCTTTAAGCCCAAGGCTTGATATGCATAGATCAAGCGTAAGATCTCCTAGCCAAGTATGTGAACTTGTGATTGCTGTGGGTAGGAGAATCTAGCCTATAGGACACGAGATTGAGCTAAGATGAATGTAGGCCAATGATCACAGTGCTCAAATTGCTTGCAAAAGATTGCTCAAGTATGCTCAAGTGTATTCTCAAGTGTAACAAGTGAATTCTAGTGTCCTATGGCTTGTCCTATTTATAGGAATGGCCTAAGTATGCTTAAGGACGTTCTAGACAACTTCTAGGGGTTTCTAAGTGCTTAACTAGCCGTTAGGTACAAAGTTGTTGCTTTAACAACGGCTAATTAATTTATTCTGCAGTTGCTGTCAGAGACCATCTCGGTCGACAAATGGTCGACCGAGACACCTACTCGGTCGAACTTTTGTCGACCGACAGGCTCTCTGGAACAAGTGATTTGCAACGTCTTTCTTCAACTACCAACTAACTTGTTTGTTGTGTCTAACGGTTACTTTGGATCTTTCTCGGTCGAGAAGATGGTCGACCGAGAGTGTCTCGGTCGAGGAGTTCGTCGACCGAGAATGATCCTGTTTCAAGGTTTCAATTTAAGCACTAATTATATGTGTGAGTGTGCAAAGGTGATTCTATTCAAATGGGATGACATGTCTAACTATGGTGTTTGGCTAGGGAAAATCTAACGCTTGATTTACATGCAAATCTAAGTACTTGTACATTATATATTTGTACAAGTTTTACAACATTGATTACATTGTATGAAAATAAAACTAAGTAAGCTCTTGGATTTTCCCTTGCTACTTTGTCATCCTGCACACTCAAGTAGCTCGTTAGATTAATAAGAATGAAATGTTTGTCATCATCGAAACAAAGGGATTTTTAGATGTCCATTTAGCCAACAATCTCCCCCTTTTTGAAGATGACAAACATTTCCAAAATATGAAATAAGGAAATATAAAGCATGTGAGTTTCATACCTGAAAATTACCTTTTGTAGCCATGAAATTCATTTATATTTTTGATTTTTATATTCTTTCTCCCCCTTTGTCATTTCAAAAAGATATCCAAGTTGAATATTTTATTTTTCTTCTCCCCCTTAATATTATGCTCCCCCTTAAATAGATATCCATGGATTTTTGTCTAATTTATCCACACTTTGTTTCTCAATCATTTGCAAAGGATGTTAAGCCTTGAAATGATATGAGATTCCCTTAAGATCCTCTAATCTTAGAGTTCATAAAAAATGTCTCCATCCAAATGCAAGGGATGTTAAGCCCTGTTTTGGGTAGAGAGTTCCTTCAAGTACAAAATACTATTTTGAATGAATTCATAAATCGCTTTATAATCAAGGAAAATATCCAACTACACATGGTGGTTTACAATGTTTTTGTAAGCTTTTTTTTTAATCAAATGGTCAAAGTTGGTTTTAAGATCTCCCCCGAAGTCTTATGCTTTTCTCCCCCTTAGATAGATATCTCAAATGAAAGTTTGAGTACTAAGTAAATATATAAAATGTTGTAGATGATCTCCATGATTTAACAATGATGTATGCAATTTATGGCAGACTGGAAAACAGAAACCCGGTCGGTCGACAATTGTTCGACCGACAGTGTTCTCGGTCGACTAGTTGCTCGACCGAGGATGTTTCTGGAGAACTGTTTTGTCATTTGTCAATTTAGCCACAATTTTAATGGTTGCATGTTTTAATTATTACTCCCCTTATTTGTTATGTTCTACAATAATGAACTTATAATCCATATTTGTTGAAGATGTCTCATATGCTTAAAAAAAATAACCATTTGAATCAAGCAAAGATGGCAAACTTCATTCAATAACTTGGAAAATATTACAATCATATAGAAATGACCAATTAATTACAATCATTGTCATTACAACTAGTACAACTTCAACACTTCACTGGAAAGATTTAAGAATAACATCGATGTCCGGATCTTTCCCAAGGAATGGCTCGGCTCCATAATATTTGACCAGAGTTTGCCAATCCAAAGCACCTGTCGTAGTTAACGCATATGCTTCCAGAAATGTGGGAACTCGGTCAAATCGGAAGTGAGCAGCTATATCTTGCAATTGTATGGAGGAAAATTGAGTATGTGCAAGATCCATTGATGGTGGAGGTGGAGGTTGATAGTAGTTGTATGAAGGGTTAAATGGGTTGAGCATGCCAGGATTTAAGGAATGCGGATATTCATCGGTTTGGCTCGGAGAAAGATTTTGCATTCTTTGATTTAAGTATGTCATGGCATGGTGGGTATAGTTGAGTTGGTTACTAAGATGATATTGGGAGCCGACAAGATAAGTGAGAGTATTTTGGATGGGATCAACAGAAAGATTGGTAGGAGGAGGGGGTGGTGGTATATCTTGATGTGATGATTCTCCTTCTACTCTTGCCCTTTTATGACCAAAGTCAATCCCCATCTTTTCTACGGTGTTCTTACTTATCTTTGGTGGTCTACGCTCCCATGTATACCCCATATCTTCAATTTGTAACTTAAGACAATGTTGAGTGATCTGGCATACAAAATCGGCATATGGTGGATTGCCAGAAAACTCAAGCATGTTTTTAAGTATTATGCGAATGAAATTTATAGGGATTTCTTTTATGATAGCATAAATTAGACACATGCGGAAAATAGGGACCTTAGATTTATTGGCTCTAGGATGTATGTTAGTGGAAACAATGAGGTTTACTATCCTACATGCAGGTTTCAGGTTTATTGCATAATATGTTCCCCTATCTTCATGACAAGTGGTATTGGTTTGAAATATGGCTCTTTTTATATCACTAAGGCTAGTAGAGTGGTCATCATGGGAAAATAAATTTAGTGGATTGCCGGTGGTAAGGTCAAGGAAATCTTGGTATTCATCTATATCAATTTCTAGCATATCAAGAATATCCCCTTCGGAAAATTTAAAACTACGCCCATTGATCATGGTGTAGAAGAATGTGGTTTCATCTTCGGTGTGGGATAAGAGATTGGCATAGAATTCGTTGACTACCTTAGTGGAATAGATAGGAAAAGAAGGATTGATGAAGTCCTTCAGCTTTTGCACTCCAAAGAGATTCTCCAGATCGACTATGTTGATGAAGTCCATAGCTTCGACCGGGCGTCGGGGAAGAGGAGCTTTAGAGGAAAGTCGTAGATATCGATCTCCAGCATCTCCGTCGACGAAGGCGATGTCGTTGATGATCGTCAGTGGTGGAGTGGCTTCCCGATCTTCTCTTCTTTTTCTTCCGGTGACTTTCTTCTTCCCACGGACAGCTGAGGATGAGGCCATTTGTGTTTTTTGAGTGTGGAGAAGAAGCAAGGAAGATTGGAGGATAAGAATGCTGAAAGGTTGCACGAAAATGCACTAGAGATGGACTATGGAGGCAAGGAAATGCAAGTGTGAGTAAGTGACTCATTTTTGCTCCTATTTATAGCATTCCAGCGACCTGGTCGGTCGACGATTCGTCGACCGAGCGTCCGCAACGGTCGAGTTGCAGACGCGCCACTTGGTTCCCTAACGGTAAAAAAAAAACGGTCATAACGGTCGGTTTACAACGGTCGTTTCCAACGGCTATTTCTCGGTCGATCACTTGTCGACCGACGTTGTCTCGGTCGAGCATTTGTCGACCGACAGTTCGTCCGATATTGAGTCTGTTTAGTATTTGTCGGTCGAGAGAGATGGGCTGACCGAGAGGTTCTCGGTCGACGAATTCGTCGACCGACAGACTTACTGAGTACATCTTTTAAAGATGATTTTTAAATGCAAATGGTAGATCATTTTTGTAGAGCATATATATATTCTAAGGGAGTAATATTGGAATAATTTAAGGCTTTAAATGATAACAAATGATTTAATTTTCAAGAAAAATTTATATTAAGATTAGGTCCAAAGAGAATTTCCAAAATAAGCAATTTTTGTCGAAGCTTATTTTAGGTCGTCCTTGACTACGACCATAGCGCCCCTTAGTCAAGTTTTATTTTGACCAAGAGGCAAATTTTGCAGATATTTTTCAGATTTGAATATATTGAGTTTAATATCTGCATAAAAATTAAATATCAAGTTGAAGCATACTACTTAATTGGAGACATAATTATTTTAAAAATACTGAGTTAGAGATTTTGTGGCAAGCAATAACATATAACTGATAAGTTATTTTGCTGGCTTGCAAACAATTTTCTATGCGCACCCAATGACGAAAGCATGTCTAAAGCATACAATGATAATTCCATTAGTATATGAATAGACCAAAAATATTTTTACGAAAAATTATATGAAAATAGGAATTTTCTTTTTCATTAGACTTTAAATCATTTAGGAAACTAATATCAATTTCATTTATATTTATGTAGAGTTGAGATAGACATAGAAATATGCAACTAATGTCATTGTTCATATCTCAACTTTGATTTTGTTCATTTAGTTTGGAGGTTTTGGAACCCAAACTAACTCTACATCTTTTCTCTTATAAGGACATGAAAATGAATAGTGACCAAGGCGCAAACAGTAATGACAACATATTGAGTCAACTTCATATCTTTTTCTATGGTTGTGTCCTATGTTGTCATTGGGTGAGGATGTCCTTTTAGGTACATATATAGATTGGGTTTGTGACTTTCTCTGACTAGGTTGTTGATGAGATTTTCCTTTAGGCTTGTAACCTAGTCCCCTTCTCCCAATTTGTTGATAGGGATTATCTAGAATTTGATCAAGAATGCCATGGTTATTCAAACTACGAACTTGTTGTTGTAGCTTGGCAATCTCATCCATTCTTTTCTTAATGTCTATTTTTTCTTGGTCTAGATTTGATGACAATAAATTTCTTTCTTTAACAATAGTGTCATAATCTATATGGGTGCACAATAATGGTTGTTTCTGAAGATCGTTTACTTGAGTCTGTAAATTTGAATTTTCAACAGAAAGGAGCTTGCAATCGGCTTCCATAGATTTTAACTTAAGATCAGAAAATTTATTTCCCTCTTTAAGATTCTCATTTTCAGATGCAAGAGCAAGAAGTTTAACATTTAGATCACCATTTTCCTTATTTGATTTCTTTAATTTCTTTTTGCACTCAACATATTTATTATGTGTTTCTTCAATAATAGCAACTAGTTCTTCTTTAGATAAATCGAAAAGACTTACCTCTTCTTCTTCTTCTTCACTAGTTGTAGCAATAAAGCATTCTTTGTGCTTATCCTCTTCCTTTGATTTCCATGGGCATCCGGTTGTTTTGTGATTTGTTCCTAAACACCAATTGCAGCATGTAGTGGTTTCGTCCAAGCACTTTTCACCATTTCCCTCCATTCTTCAAGACCTGGTTAGGGTTCCTTGAAGCCTGCTCTGATACCAATTGAAAACTACTAGAGGGGGGGGGGGTGAATAGAGTTTTATAGATAATTTAACAATTATTGAACTTAAACAACCACAATGAAAATATTGGACAAGGAGACACAAGGTTTAGAGTGGTTCCAACTATAGCAAATACTATAGCCGTCAATCCACTACCCGGTTGCTTACCCAACCGGGATTTGAAAAGAAATTTATTTTATTACCTCTTCAAGGAATTTACATAAAATACAATCTCTTTTCCTAAACCCTTCAAGCAGCCTTCACCTAGAAGCAATCGCCAACCTTGAAGCAGCCTTCCCTTGAAGTAGATGCACCAACTCCCGTTGCACCAGCCTTCTGAAGTAGCTTCCCTTGCGATAGCCTTCTTGAAGTAGCTTGAAGTCCCCTTCTCCACCTGAGAAGTCAACCCTCTCCAATCCGCAGCCTCCAACCCTAGGAGTAGCAAGGAGAGTACAAAAGATAAACAGGAACAAGAAAGGAAAAGGAAATTACAACTTATCCTTTAAGCCCAAGGCTTGATATGCCTAGATCAAGCGTAAGATCTCCTAGCCAAGTATGTGAACTTGTGATTGCTGTGGGTAGGAGAATCTAGCCTATAGGACACGAGATTGAGCTAAGATGAATGTAGGCCAATGATCACAGTGCTCAAATTGCTTGCAAAAGATTGCTCAAGTATGCTCAAGTGTATTCTCAAGTGTAACAAGTGAATTCTAGTGTCCTATGGCTTGTCCTATTTATAGGAATGGCCTAAGTATGCTTAAGGACGTTCTAGACAACTTCTAGGGGTTTCTAAGTGCTTAACTAGCCGTTAGGTACAAAGTTGTTGCTTTAACAACGGCTAATTAATTTATTCTGCAGTTGCTGTCAGAGACCATCTCAGTCGACAAATGGTCGACCGAGACACCTACTCGGTCGAACTTTTGTCGACCGACAGGCTCTCTGGAACAAGTGATTTGCAACGTCTTTCTTCAACTACCAACTAACTTGTTTGTTGTGTCTAACGGCTACTTTGGATCTTTCTCAGTCAAGAAGATGGTCGACCGAGAGTGTCTCGGTCGAGGAGTTCGTCGACCGAGAATGATCCTGTTTCAAGGTTTCAATTTAAGCACTAATTATATGTGTGAGTGTGCAAAGGTGATTCTATTCAAATGGGATGACATGTCTAACTATGGTGTTTGGCTAGGGAAAATCTAACGCTTGATTTACATGCAAATCTAAGTACTTGTACATTATATATTTGTACAAGTTTTACAACATTGATTACATTGCATGAAAATAAAACTAAGTAAGCTCTTGGATTTTCCCTTGCTACTTTGTCATCCTGCACACTCAAGTAGCTCGTTAGATTAATAAGAATGAAATGTTTGTCATCATCGAAACAAAGGGATTTTTAGATGTCCATTTAGCCAACATAAAGCATAACCCAGGTCAGGGATGTTACAAATTATCCACCCCTCATAAGGATTTCGTCCCCGAAATCCCAGATAAAGGAAAATAGTTATTATTCATGTATCATATCATCATGTACTCACATAACACCTCATTATTATGGAGACACCATAGAGTTTTTATCAATAAAAATTTATTATATACAAGTTTATCATGGAATGATTCACATGGAACATATACTCCCATGTTCCTTAATTAGTTCACTCATACAAGATTCACCATTATATTCTGTCATTCACTTGGGACTATATGTCTTTTTATGCTTTAATTGTGTCACCTTACCTGATGACACAACACAAGCTTTCCTTATTACATGCACTAACTATCTCATTAGTTGTGCATTTTCTTACCATACAAAGAGGTTACATATCAACCAAGAACTTTTCTCAAGGATATCTTCAATTGTTATGTTTATGAAAAACATAAACCCCTAACATGTGATGTTCATATTATTTTACATATTTAATTTGATTTCATGGTTGACCATTCCAAGTAGTCAACATGAATCATCTGATATATCTTTAGATACCAGGATTTCTTACCTGGGTACCTATCACATGTGTTGAAGACACATGACATCTTTATCTTCCTTTCATCTTGGAACATTACTCATTACATATATCTTCATCTTGGAGCCAAAGTCCAAGATAAAATGATACCTTTCTAAGTATCCATCACATAAACATCTTTGTATTATGCACATCAAGTGTCCTATGACCCACTTGATTGTCATGTCCTTGAAAGGAAAGAAAACAAGGATTCATATTCCTCGTATTTATTCTTGTGTTTTCAACTATTCATGAACCATTTACTCTTCATCTCATCCTAAGTTCCTTGCCCTAAGCTCATGAATCTTTAAGGATGATCACATAACATTATTCTTTTCTTTATTATTATCTAACATGTTTATGATCATCTTAGGATCTCATCACATTTTCCATTCCCACATCATGGAAGGGATCTTTATAATACTTACAACTTTATTGTATAAGATTCATCTCCCTTATTTTCATTCTTATCTTATGAGGAGTATACTTTTAATTCCTCATACAACCATGCTCATTTGAGGTTATCTTAGATTTCTCTTTCTTATGCTTAGGACAGGACACATTTATTCATTCCATACTTCTTATTTCATGATACTCATTAGATTGTATCAGAATGACTGCTTGATTAGGGCAATCAAAAAGATAACAATCTAAGAGTCTCCATACTCACTTTATCATCAATAGTTGTATACCTGGCTAGGGTATATAAATACTGAGATCAAGTAGTATGCACTTACTTTATTTTATGTTTTTCATCTCTTTAGATTTAGTATATTTAATATCTCAGATTTCTTCTGAGTTCCTTTTTCATCTCTTCCCTTTCTTGATGGAGAAAGAGAAACTTAAAAACATATAAAAGAATATTAAACTAAACAAAAATTTCATACTACAATCTCTTCCTCATATCCTTAAAGGATTATACAGATGAACTAAACAACAACTACTTTTCTTATAGTAGGAAACATAAGGTAACTCAAAATAGAAAGTTCTATCTTGACAAGTCTACCATTCACAAGATAACTAGCATCTTATCTAACCCAAAACATGGACTTAGTTGTTATTTGTTATTGCCTTTGTCCTTTACTACCAGAAGTAGATGGACTAAACTGTGACACTTGTCTTTGTCCTCTATCATATGCTCCATTGGACTGAGGTCCTTGTGGGTTTTGCAGATAATGCCTTGACTACTGGGTCATTTCACAGTTTCTCCTTGGACATTGTTGTCTAAAATGTCCTAGTTGTCCACATTTATGACAAGCTCGACCCCAACTTGATGACCCCTGCATATGTGCACTATATTGTGGTTGGACTGGTGAAGATTTTGGTTGTCTTCTGCAACTACTCATTAGTCCCTATGACTGTGTAGACTTTCTTTTGAGGTTTGTCTCATGTTTCTTTATCGTAGATCTTTCTATCCTCCGTATAGACTCCACAAATGTGGAAAACCTCTCCCTACTTTCTAAGGCAGATGCCAGAATGGACATCTCAGCATTCAATCCTTTCTCAAAACGTCGAATCTTTTCCTCCTCAGTAGCATCCATCTGGGGGCAAAATTGTAAAAGTTCCATGAACTTAACCTCATATTCACTTATTGACATGGTTCCCTGTCGTAGTTTCTCAAACTGTGAGATTTTTTCATCTAAATAAGTCTTTGGAAAATACTTATTGATGAATTCTCGACAGAATTCCTCCCAGCCAACCTCTTCATCATTCCTTTTTATTTCTTCTATAGCCCACCAGTGTCCAACACTACCTTTCAAAAGGTACACTGCATGTTTAACTTTGTCAGCCTCTGGGATACTAAGGATCTCAAAGGCTTTTTCTAACTCAGTGAGGTAGAGATCAACATCTACTAGATCAGATGTTCCAGCATATGCAATGGCTCTGACACGACGTAGTCGTTCAAAGGTATTACCAGACCCATATCCCTCATTGGGAGTTGGTGCCCTGGGTGTTGATGATGGCATCCGATCTGCCATATACCTTAGTGTGGTCATGAGCTGCCCAAAAAGATTATGAATATCTGGGTTTCCTCTCATGACTTCATCAACATGGGGATTTTCAGGCACTAGTTCCTCCCTTGCCTGATCCCTTGCACCTCCCATTGGTGCAACAACATTGCTCTCAGCAACATATTCTTCACGTCCTTCAGACATCTTTAAGTTATATATCTTCTTCTGCGTAAGCAAAAGACACTATAAGATATACTGAGGTACACTTAGAATAGACTCGATACCTTAGTCCTATATCTCTGTAGACTCAGCGAACCTAGAGCTCTGATACCACTAAATTGTGGCATCCAACTTATAAAACACGAGATTAACTAAACGAAAGTGAATCATTTGCAGCAGATTGCTAAAAATCACTAAAAATTAAAACTTTTTGCAAAGAGATCCACACATAGGAAATCTTTTTAATCAAGATCCAAAGTATAATATTTACATTCTGTTCCATAAGTACACAACCTGTACTATCTCTTCTCGAGGATTACAACATCAATTGTCTTATTCAACATTATATACAGACATCATAAAAACCTCGAGGCATCAAGCCAAAATCTCAGATCGATTAAATAAAAACACTGACTACTGACTCCGAGGACCTGAGAGTACAGAGACAACACATAGGACTTTCTAACTATAAGACTAGACATGCATTATCTCCACCTGAGATATTACTGTTGTCCTCGATGCTGCTGCTGTTCTTTCTCTGCTAAAGTTTTCCTGCCTCCTTGTCCACGTCCACCTAAAAACATTGGATCCCACGGGGGTGAGACAATTGTAAATTGTCCCAGCGGGAGATATAACTCTCCGCCAAAACATCATTATTACAATTAAATATATAAAACTGGACAGAGGATATGCATTTTAAAGCATTCTCATCTTAAAGCATTGTAACTATTTATGATAGAACAATAGATCAACTATTCACTTAATAAGGAATAGGAAGAACATGTATATCATTTATCCTTCGTATCATACCATCATGTCAAACTTCTCTTGTGACACTCATTATCTTGATATGTCACCCATGAGACATTCTTAATTCAACTTATTGGCCTTGGCCAATCTGCTAAATAGATTTTTTGTTATATTGGAGATGAGAATGTACATCATCATGTCTTATTCAGGCATTGGTATATACCAATCCTTTATAAATATTTCAGGCATTGGATTACACCAATCCTGTGCAACTACTATAAGCATTAGACTTGTATTATTCCTGTGTATCCATTCTAAGTATTGAACTATGTCAATCCTGTGTAACCATTCTAAGTATTGAACTATGTCAATCTTGTGTAACCATTCCAAGTATTAAACTATGTCAATCTTGTGTAACCATTCCAAGTATTGAACTATGTCAATCTTGTGCAACTATTCCAGGTATTGGGATATTACCAATCCTGTGTTATTATTCCAGGTATTGGGTTATTACCAATCTTGTGTTATTATTCTAGGTATTGAACTATGTCAATCCTGTGACATTATTCCAGGTATAGGGATTTAACCAATCATGTGTTATTATTCCAGGTATTGGGTTATTACCAATCCTGTGTTATCATTCCAAGTATTGAACTATGTCAAGCCTGTGACATTATTCCAGGTATTGGGATTTAACCAATCCTGTGTTATTATTCCAGGTATTGGGTTATTACCAATCCTGTGTTATTATTCCGGGTATTGAACTATGTCAATCCTGTGACATTATTCCAGGTATTGGGATTTAACCAATCCTGTGTTATTATTCCAGGTATTGGGTTATTACCAATCATGTGTTATTATTCCAGGTATTGAACTATGTCAATCCTGTGACATTATTCTAGGTATTGGGATTTAACCAATCCTGTGTTATTATTCCAGGTATTGGGTTATTACCAATCATGTGTTATCATTCTAGGTATTGAACTATGTCAATCCTGTGACATTATTCCAGGTATTGGGATTTAACCAATCCTGTGTTATTATTCCAGGTATTGGGTTATTACCAATCCTGTGTTATCAGTCCAGGTATTGAACTATGTCAATCCTATGCATCTATTCCAGGTATTGAACTATATCAATCCTGTGATATTATTCCAGGTATTGAACTATGTCAATCCTGTATAACCTTTAAAACATTTTGTTACCTCTCACTAGGCAACAACCATCCTCATAGCTCATAAGGTCCATAAAACACATTGTCACCTCTCACTAGGCAACATCTAACCATATGGCTCATAAGGCCATTACACATCTTTAGAATTCAGGCATGTTCATTACTCTTAACATTTATCATTAAATGATTCTCAGTACAAGGTATGAGTTCATTCCTCATACTTATCATGGTATGATTACATCATACTCATTAGTTTGACTTACCCTTATTGCAAGGTATATTAGCCTATGTTTGTCAAGGTATATCATACTCATTACATTTTATTGTAACAATTTACATAACACACTTCATATATTTCTTACTCAAATAGATTGGATTTGAAATGCATCAAGGTATATCACTTTCCTCATCACCTCTATCTTCCTTGAGTTATTAGCTTATCTTGTATTAAGGCACTTCCCATCTTAATACTTTCATCCATTGACCTATCACTCTCATCATGAAGTGCATAGGTCACACACAAGAATGGTCCAACTACCTTTAATGATATGGACTCATTTTAGGTTAAGGCATTGCCTACAGTAAGGTTGCCTATACTCAATCCTTTAAGGTATTTAACCTTCATAAGGTTTCACCCTCTGCTTTATTATCTGGGTTCTGGTTTGTCATCATATTGCATAAGGTTATGGCTTTAAATATTATAACTCCATATAGAATTTCACCTACCTTTACCCTTTATTAGGGCTTTGGGGTTTCACTTACTATTCATCCCAACTTGGGTTTCTCATGACATCACCCTCAATTAGGGTTTCTCATGGCATCACCATCAATTAGGGTTTCTCATGGCATCACCATCAATTAGGGTTTCTCATGGCATCACCATCAAGTAGGGTTTCTCCTTTCCTATCAATGGGGGATACTCATCCCAATTAGGGTTTCACTCTTTATTCCCATAATTGGGGTTTTACATTATGTTACCCTGAACTAGGGTTAAGATTCATTAACCTTCTGGATTAGGGTTTCATGATCTCTTTATTAAGGATCATAACCTAATCATCACATGATCAATACTCATATATGAATTCCTCTCTATCTTCCTCCCAACTTGATTAGGTCACATCAACCCTTCAATCAAGTACATACAACTATGGTTAACATAGTGTACTAAGACATTACTCTCATAACCTTTTAGGGTTAATTAATCTAAAGGTATTGATCATCTAGGTACTTTAGGGTTTCAAGCTTTGTACCTAGCCTTAATAATCATCATTGGACCAATGGATCATTCATCATCTTAATTCTCAAGAGATTCAATCACATTGGACTTTCAAGATCGTTTGCTAAAGTACCTTTTTGAAACCGCATGAACTCAACCGATTTGGGATCGTTTGGTCCCAAACGGTCTTGTCCAAACCTCCTAAAAACTGCATGGACCAAAGATGGTCTCAACTGCTCCAATCGGTTTAGGGTTCTCAATGCTGATTCCATCAACCATTATATTCATGTAACTAATCATCAACTGGAACTATCACCATACTTTGATTGAGTTAAGTAGGTCATCCTTCAACTGATTTGACTCTCAATTGACCCTCAATTTGTCATCAATTAGGGTTTGAATTAATTGGATTAGGGTTTGGAATCGATGATCCTTCAACATTAATCAATGTGTAACTAGTTACTTTAAAACTATTGGACCATCATCCAAATTGAACATGTCCTGACCCCAAACGGTCTTGAGGTCGTTTGGATGACCTCCAAACGGTCTTGATACCATTTCCCCATCTCATCACTCAAATCCAAGTCATCCAATTAGGGTTTGGATCATTGGATTGATCACCAAACCAACATTTGATTGCACTTCAACTTAGTATCTTTAGATCTTCAAACCCCTAACCATAGTCAACCCTAGACCTCCAAACGGTCTTGGGTGACCCCCAAACGGTCTTGGGATCGTTTTTATGACCTCCAAACGGACTTGAGACCATTTTCACATCACCTCATCATTAACCATGTCATTCAATTAAGGTTTGGATCCTAGGATTGGTCACCAAATCAGCAATTGATTGTACATCAACTTAATATCTTTGGACCTTCAATTGCTCAACCATACTCAACCCTAGACCTCCAAACGGTCTTGGGTGATCACCAAACGGTTTGAGATCGTTTGGGTGATCCCCAAATGGTTTTGAAACCATTTGGGTCAATCAACCCAAAACATTATCTCAATCACTTGCAAAATCAGCACTTAGCCGATAAGGGTTCATACCATATCTTTAGATCTTCAAATACTTAACCATACTCAACCCTAGACCTCCAAACGGTCTTGTGTGACCCCCAAATGGTCTTGAGACCGTTTGGGTGATCCCCAAATGGTTTTGAAACCGTTTGGGTCAATCAACCCAAGTTTCCAACTCAATCAAATTCCAAATCAGCACTTAACCCAATTAGGATTTTGGTGATTGATGGACCTTCAAATCATGAACCAATTGGAACTAATCAATCATAATTGATGGGTCATTAACCTAGATCATTTTCAACAGATCTCCAAACGCTCAACCCTGGTCAACACCACCAAACGGTCGAAACCGTTTGGTCTCATGCGGTTTGGTGAAACTGTTTTCTCCCAAATGGTTTGGGAAACCGTTTGAGAAACAAAAGTAAACCGTTTGCCTTGGATATTTTAGAGAGGTGTGTGCTTATCATCTTCAAGCTCTAAACTCATGAAACCTGCTGTGGTTTCCATGGTGATTGTATCAATCAACCAAAACAAATTTCGGGAATGTAAAAAGGATCACCAAGTGATAAGGAATTAATTGAAATAACAATATTAAGGGTTCAAGTTATAAAATCCGCCTCCAATTGAGCTCCAAAGCTCCAATCTCATGGAAAAAATGGTGGATTAAGCTCTTGCAATCCCCCCTAGGCTCTTCCTCAAGCTTTTGGTTGAAAATTTGGCTAGGGTTGAAGAGGAGATCGAATTAAGAAGAAATCAATGATTTACTTTCAATTTCCACCATGGAATCAAGGGGAAAAGAGGTCAAGAACCTTACCAACAGGTTGGGGTCGTCCTAATCCTGTTCCTGAGCTTCTCTTGGGGTCGTCCAAAGCAAAGAAAGAAAGGAAATCCGAAAAGAAGTCCTTAAGTGAGTGGAAAAAAGGAATATGTATAAGGAAATCCCAAGGAGAGAGAAAATGGGATTATTTCCTTTAATTCCCAAAATAATTTCCACCAAATCCCCATACATTTCTTGTCCAAGAAGACATATTCATGTTCTTGCAAAGCCTCTTCATTATACAAGAATAAATGGAAAAGAAATTAAGCATCTTAACCCTTATAATATTAATATCCATTTTTGAGTGGAATTTCTTTTTCTTATAATAATGGTGAGTGGAATTTCACCTCCTTAGGATATGCTCGTGCCTTTGCAAGGCTTAAGATCGTCCACACACATCTGAATCCAACCATTTTAATTTTGGTTGAAGGCCCCTTCAAATATTTTATTTATTTTTGCATTAAATTTAATTAGGGTTCCAATTAGGCTTAAATCTTGATTATTTTAATATCAAGATTCTCTCCCCTACAACTTAATTCAAATGAGGCGCCTCTCTCATTTTATTTGCTCTAAATAATGTCAAGAAACATTAGAGACCTTATTGAAGTGGTAATTTTCATATTGAACCTTAGGTTTTGGGTAAATTGCACTTTACACCAAAACTAGGTTTTAATGTACAAACATTGTCCAACAAGCTCTATCTTGGTGTCCAGGCTTGTGGAAACCATACCACTACATCATATTCATTCTTATGATGTCTCAACATCATAGGAACATATTCTTATGTAACATTTTTAAGTTATCCCCTTAACTTGGATAATTTGCACTTTAGTCCAAAATAAGCAAACATTGCTTCAACATTGTTCAAACAGGACTAAAATTGAAACATAAGTTCCTCATGAGCCCTAATTACTTTTAACAAGATAAGATTAAGCATATAATCATCTTTCTTTATTAAAACACCTAGGGTTAAAGCCTAACCCAGGTCAGGGATGTTACAATTTAGATATGTCCAAAGTCAATATTAGTTCCATAATAGAGTCACAAGCCACCTATTAAGTGCATATATGAAATTAGAGTTAAGTTCATATTAATTACAAATGCCCTAAGAATTGTATTTTTAATATTACTGATTTATGTCACCAAAACCAATTCATTATGTATATTATATTTTCCTTAGTCAATATCACATTTTATTTTATTTATGTTTAATTATCATATACGAATTTTATAAATTTTGGCCAATTGGGAAAATCCTTACAAATCACATATTTATGATATTAGATTTCAATAATGAAATTTATAGTAATGTACGGAAAAAATCCCAAGATTTCAAATCATATATTTACATGTTTTTATGAGCTTTCTATAATCAACTATAATTTTTGGAAGATAAAGCATTTTTTGGATTTAATAATTCAGATCCAGTAAAAAGACAATATGCCCCCCTATTTCACTTACTGAAGCTTTGATGTGTGATGGGGCATAAATGGAAAAATTACAATTTAAATTTAATGTGGTATAAACAAAATAATCAAACCCAAAAGATGGAAACACCCTTGATTGGGTGTGACAAAAGGAAATAAACCGAGGGACATCTTCATAAAATTTTGACAACCAAAGTTTTTGTTTGCAATAACATGATTTTAGCTTAACAAAGGGTGATATTTGGGTCAAAACTTTGTTCCCTTGGTCTTTCCCCAAACAAATAATTCCATCAAGTCTAGGGTATCAAAGTGAAGCAAGCAAGGTAAAAAGTGAGGGTACAAACCATCCAACGCTCCACCAGAGCCATTGGCAACAAATGTGGCAGCAAAGTGCATTTCAAAAATTTGTATGCCACATGATGAAAACAAACATGAATGTCGAGTTTGTTAGGCAAAACTAAAGGAAACACTAGTAAAATTTCAAGAAGTCGTCAAATGGATGCAACAATTGTTTCAACACACAAAAGGGTGGAAAAGGGGGGGGAAGCTACATCACCTTAAATGGAGTCAAATTGGATGTTGATACACCTTAGTGGGGCCACTAGAAATAGTTTTAGAAAGACACAAATCTTCACAAATGCCAGAATCTCCCATCCAAACACCATGGGTGAGTAGAAGAGAAAAGAGGTTGGGTGGGGAGTCATGGGAAATTGATGTCAGGAAGACGTATAAAAAGGTTTGTTGGTGGTGTATGTTGGGTTCTTTAGAAGTTAGGAAGCCATGATAAGCAAGGGAAATAATAGGGAAAGGAAACATGGGTAGGTAGAAGTCACGATGCACCAAAGAAGCAAACACTGTGAAACTATAGAAAATTTGAGACCAATGTATACAAAATTGGGAGAGGAAGCTAAAGGAAAGGAAAGTGGAGAAAAAGGTGCATGTGAAGGGGAGAGAGATAGCATGGAGAGAAAATTGTGACTACTATAGGATTGACTGAAAAGGAAAACCTAGAGGGAAGGAGAGAGGGAACCATCAATCAAATCTAGGCGCAATAGAATAAGCAAAGGATGTTTAAACTATTCATTCAGTGGACCAAATCAAGAATCCATGCAATGAAGTGTGTGATAGATTAAACATGTGTGACATTAGGAAATCAAAGCATCCTTTTTGTGATCGAGAGAACCCACCCCATTCAAGCTCATCATGGTAAACTCTCGAGGCATGAGAGGGTGTGGTCTGTTCACCCCCTCCCGTGCCAAATCAATGTGGATTTTAGTTCGCAATGCGCCTTCAGTGTGGTTCAAACATGGGTCCTTCATTGGGACTTACTGAGGTTTTACCACACATGCTACTCTAATTATAAATGGAAGCATTAAAATTGAACCCATATTTTAATTATATTTTGTGTCCTAATTTATTTGAGGGTTCAAACATGATTCAATCAAAGTGAAAATTGACATCTAGGCTAATTAAGACATGCATGATCTGTTTCCCAATTAGTTTTTCCTTTTTAAAGTCATACAATGTTTTATTTAATATTTTTATATATTAACCTATATTTTATTTCCCTAATGAAATTAAGGCACCTTGGATTATTCACTTAATATGAAACTTGGCTCCTAATCAAACTTCAACATGAGGATTCTAAATTTGAGGTTAGTTTCTCCTTTTAAGAATATTTATTAGGTTATATAGTGGATTATTGTTAGAGGGTGTCATATCATTATTTATCCATAAATATATTTATGGATAATGGGTTGACATTAGATTTTTAGTATTATATCCACATTAATGATTTTACTTTAGTCTTACATGTAACCACTTCTATTATCTAATTCAAGTTTCCTTTTAAAGATATTTGATGACATGATCTTTTCACTTAGGAATAGACCAACTCACATTTATTGTATATATCCTTTTTATGTCCTTTAAAATGTTTCCCATAATTTTTGTTGATATGAATATGTCCAAACTCGTTTCCATCTCCATTATAACACATGGTTTGAATTAGTTACCTTTTTAGGGTTGAGGACATATTACTATATTCATATGCATGTATTATTCATTTTGTGAAACTTATCATGTATTATCACATACATTTCTAACTTATACTTTGTGAGTTTATTTTAAGAAAATAAATGTTTACAATATAGGATCTAGGTTTTATTGCACATAAGTCAAATTAAATATTATTATTCAATATGAATCACCAGGTTCTACTCTTAGATGCACTAGCTTCAACTATGCCAAATAAGGGGAAGGAGATATTTAGGTAGAGAGGCATGGTTTGTACCATAGGACATAAAAAACTTTATTCAAGAAGGCAGTGAGGATATAAAAAAATAGCAAAAATGAGCATAAGGTAATAAACATAGACGAATTCAAGCTCTATCGGGTTAGGGAGATAATTTCTAGCCTTTATGATCAAGAATCTCAAAAAATCACTAATATGCAACTCATTTATCTGCAAAATCACATCTATATAGCTCCACAACACATCTCCTTCAACTCCAAATAGTGTAACTAGGAATTAGGATCAAAGAGGGTTCTATTTATGTGATTAGGATAATGAGAAAAATTGCAAAACAATAATCAAACAACTCACTTTGACCAAAAACCACCCTGCTTCGACCTCCATTGGGTCACACCGACCCCAAAATGGGTCACAACACCAATAAACCAATCACATTGACCACCAATAGGCCAAAATTTACCACTCATTGCTTGCTTTAGTCCAAAACATGGTTGTAATGGTCCTAAAGCAACATGGTTTGACCCAGATTGGGTCACATTGGTCAATCTTTTATATACACTGACCCCAAGTGTGTTGCATCAACATAGACCCGGGCATGCATCAACCACCCACATGGTTAAACCAGCCCAACTTTAGTCTCTTTTCTCAAAGAGGCAAAAAAATGCACACACACACTAATCCTACTCCATCGATCATTCCAATTAACCAATGCAACACATAAGGTACATCTTCATATAGTTTGGAAAATACATTATATCCTTGAGACATATATTAACCATAAATTCTCCACATTATTTAAAACATGCATGTGGAAAAGCACACATCATAATTTTTAGCATTTAAATGGCATTTTCATATATTTTGGAACTTTCGTAATTCCCTTGAACCACATTTTAACCATAAATTATTCACATCATTTAAAACATGTACGTGAAATGTTAGACATCATGATTTTTAGCATTTAAATAAATTCAATTGAATCCGTAATAAATCACATATTTATTCAGGGATAACCACAAGGTGAGACTCATATGCCAATAAGAAAGGCACCTTTCCCCAAAAGATCTCCAAAAAAACCAGAGATAATTCTTCCCTCATGAGAAAGGAACCTCTTAACAAAACACATGGTTATGCTATCGACCACCTAAAAGATGTGGATAACCATGAGGTGAGACCCATATCCCAGTGATATTATATACCAACTAATAATATTTCATGCTCATAATATAACAATTACAATAGTAATAATGGAAGAAATTGAAGACCAAACAATCTTTAGAGTGTATGAAATAGTAGTAAAATCAGAATAAGAATGCCAAGTAACATTTTGTTTTGGAAAATTTGGGTAAATATATTCCAAAACCCCTAAAAGGGGATAAAGGTACAAATTACATCCTTACATGTAGTTATCAACTATCAACATGCCAAACAAAGAGAGATTACATAGATAGGACAATTTAGTAGAATTCCCAAATCCTAGCTATAAGAGATGACACATTCAATAGTTCCTTCTTATAGTTAGAATATAGCTGCTTAATTTCCAAGGAAAGCTGCGTGAAGATGACAATATAATCTGATGAACCTCCATTATGATGTCTTCTGTTCCTTTCATCTTAGATCTACTACCAACAACAGATAGACAAGTGTGCAGGGAATAAGAAGACCTGATATTCAGTTTTAATTGAGCTTGACCCCATACATATTTCCAGTACTTGCATCGTTCAAATAGATGATTGACTGAGTCCATTTCAAGATGACAAAGGAGACAAGGAGTAGAAGGCATTCCAGACCATATATTGATCTTTTTATAGGTAGGAAGGATGTTCTTGAGTGCTCTATAAGTTGTGAGGCTCCATCTTGGCTAATGCTTAGATAGCCATAGGATCTCAAACGCTTTATCATTGGGGAGCTTTTGGCGGTAGCTATTCCATAAGATGTGATCATCAACATTGGTATAAGAAGGCCACAACAACAACATTCTTCTACGACATGTAGAACCCCACATAGGATGAGCAGTGGCTGTGAGTAGATTAGCACCATAACGTCTAGTCATCCAAGCACTCTAGATGCATGAACTATTGAGAAGCTTCTTTGTTCTTTTTCAAGGTGAAGTAGTCAACAAGTTTGTCTAGTTTCTTGAGGCCAAGACCCCCTTCATTTTGTGGAAACACAATGTTTGACCAGCTAGATGGATGTGTAGAGCTTCCCTATATGAAGTCAGACATGAGAAACTCCATTCTTCTCAAGATAGAGCTGTGAATTTCCCCCATTCACATCCAATCAGATATCAATCCCATAGCATAATATTTGATTAACATGAGATGACCTGCCATAGAAATCTTAGAACCAATCCATCTCTGGATTATATCATAGAGTTTATTGAGACATTCATGAAAATGTCATCTTCTCAAGTTCCCAACGGCCATAGGAAATCCTAGGTATTTGGTAGGCCAAGATCCTCTTTGAATATCCAAGCAATTGAACAGACCTTCCTTATTGAGACATGAAGAAGAGATATAAAGATGAGTTTTGCTAGGATTACATTTCATGCCAGAGAAATCCCCAAATCTTTGGGGAAGATGTTTAAGGTGAGTAAGACCGTGATCCCATCCTTCAGTGAAAATAAGCACATCATAAGCAAATAAGAGATGACTTAGAACTCTTATTCTATTTATAGGATAGCTTCTAACCTGCTTCTTGTCATGAGCTTCATCAATGCATCTACTGAGACCTTTGATAGAAATAACAAATAGTAAAGGTGATAAAGGATCACCCTACCAAAGATTGTTAGAGATTTTAAAGAAACCAACAGATGAGCCATTCAAAAGAAGAGAGAACGAAGGGGTTTCCACACATTGTTTGATTAGAGCAACCCATCTCTCACTGAATCCGAGACCAGATAGGAAATCCCATAGATAAGACCATCTAACTGAGTCAAAAGCCTTAGTAACATCTAGCTTCACACAGGCAGTTGGAGGGTTAGCCTTGAGATTGAATATAAGCATGAACTCTGCAGCCAGTAAGGAACAATCCTCAATACTCCTACCTTGAACAAAAGCACCTTGATAAGGAGAAATAGGTTTAGGCAAGATGGTGGCTAACCTTCAAGATATGACTTTGTTCATGATCTTGTAGAGCATAAAACAATAATAGATCTGACAAAAATCAGCTAGAGATGAAACTATATCTTTCTCGGGTATTAGGGCAAGAAAAACATGATTGACTTGCCTAACCATGTTCCCACCTTCAAAAAACCATTGAACAACCTTAAGCAGGTCATTGTAGATGAGGTTCCCATTTTCCCTATAAAAGAAACCATTGAATCCATTAGGTCCATGGCTCTTATTGGGCCCAATGCTCCAGACATCATCCCTAATCTCCTTCATATCTAGTATACAACACATCTTGACATTGTCATTAATAGTGACAATAGGTGACCATTCAGGAATATAAGAAGGAGAATCTGGTTGACTCTGATTATACAACTACTCAAAAAATTTGATGGCGAATCAACATCATGTGTAAGGTTACCTTTGGAATCAAATAACTCTATGATGGAGTTGTTGGCATCTCTTCTCTTGACTATAGTGTGGTATACTTTGGTATTCCTATCACCATTCGATAACCATTCCATTATACTTTGTTTCCAGAAATAGTTCTCTTCAACTTTGAGTAGAATATCAGGCTTATTAAGTGTAATCTTTTCAACTTCAAAAGATCAACATCCAAGGGGTTCCTTCTGAGAACAACAGAAATATCATTAATGTGTCATCCAACTTACAAAACACAAAATTAACTAAGCGGAAGTGAATCATTTGCAGTGGATTACTGAAAATCACTAAAAATTAAAACTTTTTGCAAAGAGATCCAATCATTGGAAATCCTTTACAACAAGAACCATGTCATAACATTTACATCCTGTTTCAAACTACATCTTTTGCACTATCTCTTATTGCTAATTACAACATTATCTGTCTCAAGACATAATATATAGACAACATATAACTTTGAGGCATCAAGCCAAAATCTCTGATCGATTCTTTAAAACACTAACTATAAACTCCGAGGACCTGAGAGTACAGAGATGGCACATAAGACTTTCTAACTATATGACTTGACAGTCAGGGTCTCCACCTGAGATCTAACTACTGTCTGGGATATTGCTTTCCTTTTCCTATAAAAGAATATATGCTTCTTTGTCCGCGACCACCTAAAAATGTTGGATCCCACGGGGGTGAGACAATTGTAAATTGCCCCAGCAGGAGATATAACTCTCTACCAAAACATTGTTATTGCAATTTAAAGATATGATAATTGGCAGAGGAATAACAGTTTAAAGCATTCTCATCTTTGAAAGCATTGCAACTATTTATGACAGAGCAATATATCATCTATTCTTTTAATAAGGAAAAGGAATGACATGAATATCATTTACCCATCATATTATGTCATCATATAAAACTTTTCTTGTGACACTCATTATCTTGTCATGTCACCCATGAAACATTCTTGTTTCAATCTGTTGGCCTTAGCCAATCTGCTAAATAGATAAGGAATTACATCTACCATGTACTCATATACCATTGATACAGGCATTAGGTTATTACCAATTTTGTGTTATTAATACAGGCATTGGACTACTTCCAATCCTGTGTCATCATTGCAGGCATTGAGCCTCTGCCAGGTATTGGACTCTTCCAAACCTGATTACACCACCAGGCATTGGACACTACCAATCCTGATTTCACAGCCAGGCATTGGACTTTAACCAATCCTGATTACAGGCATTACACCTCTGCCAGGTATTGGACTTCTCCAAACATAATTACACCGCCAGGCATTGGACTTTAACCAACCCTGAGTACACCGCCAGTCATTGGACTTTAACAAACCCTGATTACACCGCCAGGCATTGGACTTTAACCAACCCTAATTACACCGCCAGGAATTGGACTTTAACCAACCCTGATTACACAACCAGGAATTGGACTCTAACCACTCCTGATTACAGGCTTCATGCCTCTGCCAGGTATTGGACTCTAACCAATCCTGATTACACAGCCAGGTGGTGGACTTCAACCACTCCTGATTTCACAGCCAGACATTAGACTTTAATCAACCCTGATTATAGGTATTACACCTCTGCCAGGTGTTGGACTCTTCCAAACCTGATTACATGGATCCTGGAATATAAATTCCTTTGACCCATCATTAATCATCTTGGTGTCTCTTACTATGCAATAATTGTTCTCATGGATCATAAAGCCCATAAAGCATCTTGTCACCTCTCATTAGGAAACATCTAATCATATTGCTCACAGGGCCATTCAACATCTTGTCACATATCATTAGGAAACAAAATCATTTTATCTCATGTATTATAATAGTAACACCACTTCTCCCTCACTAGGGTCAGGGCTTGATGTTCACATCGCATTATGGCTTCTCATGTCCCATTACCCAATTTAGAGTTAGGGTTTTCCCATCTCACATTAATTAGGGTTTCATACTCACATTATTAATTCAACTTCTAATATGTTGCTCCACACCACTAGGAGCATTCAAAGATATCATAAGTATTTGCTTATGATCACAATTCTCATCATATATCATTAATGATCATCTATTCATGGTATGAGTTTATTTCTCATCCTTATCATGGTATGATTACATCATACTCCTTGATTGGGCTTAGCCCCATTCTCAAGGTATATTAGTCAACATTTATCAAAGTACATTGACTTTATTACATTTTTATTGTAACAATTACATAACACACCCTTCATGTGTTTCTTATCCAAGAATGTTTGATTAGGGGTCCATCAAGGTATGCTTACCCTAAAATGCTGAATGTGATATCTATCATATCTTGATGTATCACTTTCTTCTCATGTCCATCTTACTTAAGTTAGTCAACAAACCTTGTATTAAGGTATTTCCCTCTTAATACTTTGTCCACTAACTTATCACTTTCATCATATGGTGCATAGGTCACACATTGGGACTACCCAATTATCTTTAATGATATGAACTTAACCAAAGGTTAGGCATTGCTGATTTAGATTAAATCATTATCAGCCACTTTAGGTATTTCAACCCATAGGATGTTATTCACTTCATTATATGATATTGCATACATCACTCCTAAGAGTTTCATACCCTCATAATTGTAAGATGAATAGGGTTATTACACATACATGAAATTAGATATATAATAATCTAGGCATCATCTTGTCCTTTAGACCCTTATTCATTAGGGTATCAACACTATCATTCATACAGTTCATCAATTTTACCCTTCATGGTTATAACATCCTCATCTTACTTGATTGTAATAACCACATCCTACTTTAGTATATTGGCCATTATACCATGACTATGGTTGCACATAACATTATATGGCATCATCCTAGATTTAAGTCTCACTTCACATCATTCTTCATGGTTTCCATAATACTACGCTTAATTAGGGTTTCACATGACATTACCCTAGATTAAGGTTTCTCATAACATTAATCTTAATTAAGGATTCTCATAACATTACCCTAAATTAGGATTTCTCATGGATTCACCCTCAATTAGGGTTTCACATGGAATCACCCTCAATTATGGTTTCTCATGGCATCACCATCATTTAGGGTTTCTCCTTTCCTATCAATTGGGGATACTCATCCCAATTAGGGTTTCACTCTTTATTCCCATAATTGGGGTTTTACATTATGTTACCCTGAACTAGGATTAAGATTCATTAACCTTCTGGATTAGGGTTTCATGATCTTTTTATTAAGGATCATAACCTAATCATCACATGATCAATACTCATATATGAATTCCTCTCTATCTTTCTCCCAACTTGATTAGGTCATATCAATCCTTCAATCAAGTACATACAACTATGGTTAACATAATGTACTTAAGACATTACTCGCATAACCTTTTAGGGTTAATTAATATAAAGGTATTGATCATCTAGGTACTTTAGGGTTTCAACCTTTGTACCTAGCCTTAATAATCATCATTGGATCAATGGATCATTCAACATCTTAATTCTCAAGAGATTCAATCACATTGGACTTACATTACATAAGGTATCCAAATGAATTGACCAATTGGATCTTCTATTACAATAGGTATCCAAGTGAATTAACCAATTGAGTTCTCAAACAATTTTGTTTACTTGGGCCCCAAACAGTCTTGGTCTTTCAAAGTTCAAACGGTTTGAAACCGTTTGGTAAAAGTGATCCTCAAGATCGTTTGCTAAAGTACCTTTTTGAAACCGCATGAAATCAAACGGTTTGGGATATTTTGGTCCCAAACGATCTTGAGACCGTTTGGTCCAAACCTCCTCAAAACCTCATGGACCAAAGATGGTCTCAACTACTCCAATCAGTTAAGGGTTCTTAGTGTTGATTCCATCAACCATTGTATTCAGGTAACTAATCATCAATTGGACCTATCAACATACTTTTATTGAGTTAAGTAGGTCACCCTTCATCTGATTTGACTCTAAATTGACCCTCAATTGGTTATCAATTAGGGTTTGAATCAATTGGATTAGGGTTTGGAATTGATGATCCTTCAACATTAATCAATGTGTAACTAGTTACTTTAAAACTATTGGACCATCATCCAAATTGAACATGACCTGACCCCAAACGGTCTTGAGGTCGTTTGGATGACCTCCAAATGGTCTTGAGACCATTTTCCTATCTCATCACTCAAATCCATGTCATCCATTTAGGGTTTGGATCACTAGATTGATCACCAAATCAACATTTGATTGCAAATCAACTTGGTATCTTTAGATCTTCAAACCCCTAACCATAGTCAACCCTAGACCTCCAAACGGTCTTGGGTGACCCCCAAACGGTCTTGGGATCATTTGGATGACCTCCAAATGGTCTTGCAACTGTTTTCCCATCACATCATCATTAACCATGTCAATCAATTAAGGTTTGGATCCTAGGATTGGTCACCAAATCAGCAATTGATTGTACATCAACTTAATATCTTTGGACCTTCAATTGCTCAACCATACTTAACCCTAGACCTAAAACGGTCTTGGGTGATCACCAAATGGTCTTGAGACCGTTTGGGTGATTCCAAAATGGTCTTGAAACCGTTTGGGTCAATCAACCCAAAACAACAACTCAATCCATTGCAAAATCAACACTTAGCCGATCAGGGTTAATACCATATCTTTGGATCTTCAAACACTTAACCATATCCAACCCTAGACCTCCAAACGGTCTTGGGTGACCCACAAACGGTCTTGAGACCGTTGGGTGATCCCCAAATGGTTTTGAAACCGTTTGGGTCAATCAACCCAAGTTTTCAACTTAATCAAATTACAAATCAGCACTTAACCCGATTAGGGTTTTGGTGATTGATAGACCTTCAACTCATGAACCAATTGGAGTTAATCAATAATAATTGATGGGTCATTAAACTAGATAATTATGAACAAATCCCCAAACGGTCAAACCTGGTAAACATCACCAAATGGTCTTAAACCGTTTGCTTCTATGCGGTTTAGTGAAACCGTTTCATTCCAAACGGTTTGAAACCGTTTGCTCCCAAACAGTTTGTGAAACTGTTTGGACATTTAATTGAAATCATTTGGTGTAGATATTTGGGGAAGTGTGTGCTTATGATGATGTCATCATCATCAAGCTCTAGACCCATGAAACCTACTGTGATTTCCATGGAGATAGCATCAATCAACCAAATCAATGATTGTAAATAGAGAAATGATCATTATTTGATGGGGAATTGAATGCAATAACAAAAATTAGGGTTTCAAGTTATAAAACCCACCTACAATTGAGCTCCAAAGCTCCAAGATCATGGCAACAATGGTGGATGAAGCTTTTGAAACTCCCCCTAGGCTCGTCCTCAAGCTTTTGGTTGAAAAGATTGGCTAGGGTTGAAGAGGAGATCGAAATAAGAAGAAATCAATCATTTATTTTCGATTTCCACCATGGAATCGAGGTGAAAAGGGTCAAGAACCTTACCAACAGCATGGGAGTCGTCCTCCTGGTCCTCCCTAGCTCCCTTGGTCGGTTTCCAAGAAAGGAGAAGAAGTGGGGTCGAAAAAGCCTTTGTTTGGGCTAGGAAAGGGTCCTTTTATAAGAATTTCAATGAGAGAGAAAATACTTTATAAAAGTATTTTAATTCCAAAATTGTTGCCACCCTCTCCCCCTTGGTTTCTTGTATGCAAAGGAATCACTATCCCCACCATTATCCCTTCCATTATCCAAGAATAAAGGGAACAGAAATTAAGCACCTTAACCCTTATAATAGTAATTTCCATATTTGAGTGGAAATTCTTTTTCTTATAATAATGGTGAGTGGAATTTCACCTCCTTAGGATATGCTCGTGCCTTTTCAAGGATTAAGATCGTCCACACACATCTGAATCCAACCATATTAATTTTGGTTGAAGGTCCTTCAAATTATTTTATTTATTTTTGCATTAAATCGAATTAGGGTTTCAATTAGGTTTAAATCTTGATTATTTTAATATCAAGATTCACTCTCCTCCAACTTAATTCAAATGAGGCGCCCCTCTCATTTTATTTGCTCTACTTGACGTCAAGAAACATGAGGGACCCTATAGAGGTGATATTTTGCAAATTAAACCCTAGGTTTTGGGTAATTTGCACATTACACCAAAACTAGGTTTTAATGCACAAGGATTAGTCTACAAGCTTTATCTTGGTGCACAAGCTTGTAGAAACCACACCACTACATCATATTCATTCTCATGATGTCTCAACATCATAGTAACATCTTATCGTGTCCAATTTTTCAAGTTATCCCCTTAACTTGGGTAATTTGCACTTTAGTCCAAAATAAGCAAACATTGCTTCAACATTGTTCAAACAGGACCAAAATTGAAACATAAGTTTCTCTTGAGCCCTAATTACTTTTCACAAGATAATATTAAGCATATAATCATCCTTATTTATTAAAACACCTAGAGTTAAAGCATAACCCATGTCAGGGATGTTACAAATTATCCACCCCTTATAAGGATTTCGTCCCCGAAATCCCAGATAAAGGAAAATAGTTATTATCCATGCATCATATCATCATGTACTCACATAACACCTCACTATTATGGAGACACCATAGAGTTTTGATCAATACAAAGTTATTCCATACAAGTTTATCATGGAATGATTCACATGGAACATATACTCCCATGTTCCTGAAAGGAAAGAAAACAAGGATTCATATTCCTTGTGTTTATTCCTGTGTTTTCAACTATTCATGAACCATTTACTCTTCATCTCATCCTAAGTTCCTTGCCCTAAGCTCAGGAATCTATAAGGATGATCACATAACATTATTCTTTTCTTTATTATTATCTAACATGTTTATGATTATCTTAGGATCTCATCACATTTTCCATTCCCACATCATGGAAAGGATCTTTATAAGGCTTACAACTTTATTGGATAAGATTCATCTCCCTTATTTTCATTTTTATCTTATGAGGAGTATACTTTTAATTCCTCATACAAACATGCTCATCTGATGTTATCTCAGATTTCTCTATCTTATGCTTAGGACAAGACACATTTATTCATTCCATACTTCTTATTTCATGATACTCATTAGATTGTATCAGAATGACTGCTTGATCAGGGCAATCAAAAAGATAACAATCTAAGAGTCTCCATACTCACTTTGTCATCAATAGTTGTATACCTAGACAGGGTATATAAATACTGAGATCAAGTAGTATGCACTTACTTTATTTTATGTTTTTCATCTCTTTAGATTTAGTATACTTAATATCTCATATTTCCTCTGAGTTCCTTTTTCATTTCTTCCCTTTCTTAATGGAGAAAGAGAAACTTCCAAAACATATAAAAGAATATTAAACTAAACACATGTTTTCATACTACTATCTCTTCCTCATATCCTTAAAGGATTATACATGTGAACTAGATAACAACTACCTTTCTTATAGTAAGGAACAGAAGATAATTCAAAATAGAAAGTTCTATCTTGACAAGTCTACTTTTACAAGTTATCTAGTGTCTTGTCTGTTGAGTCTCCTCATCTCTTTCTATTTGGACATTGCCACCTCAGATGTCCTCTCTGTCCACATCTATAACAAGCTCGGAGCATTTTAGGTAATTGTTGCTTGGGTGCACTGCACTGTGGTTGAGTCAGTGCTACTGAAATCTTTGATTGTTTAGTACCACCAATTCCCTGTCCCTGTGACTGTTTAGACTTCCTTTTAAGGTCTGTCTCATGTTTCTTTATCATAGACCCTTCTATCCTTCTAATTGACTCCACAAATGTGGAAAACTTCTCTCTACTTTCTCAGGCAGATGCTGGAATAGACATCTCAGCATTCAATCCCTTTTCAAATCATCAAATCTTTTCCTCCTTAGTAGCAGCCATCCGAGGACAAAATCATAAAATTTCCATGAACTTATCCTCATATTCACTTATTGACATGCCTCCCTGTCGAATCTTTTCAAACTGTGAGATCTTTTCATCTAAATAAGTCCTTGGAAAGTACTTATTAACGAATTCTCGACGAAATTCCTCCCATCCAATCTCTTTATAATTTCTTTTTATTTCTTCTATAGCCCACCAATGTCCAGCACTACCCTTCAAAAGGTACATAACATGTTTAACTTTTTCAGCATCCGGCATACTAAGGATCTTAAAAGCCTTTTCTAATTCAGTGAGCCAAAGATCAACATCTACTGGGTCAGATGTCCCAGTGTATTCAATGGCTCCGACACGACGTAGTTGTTTAAAAGTCTTTCCAGACCCATATCCCTCATTGGGAGCTAGTACCCTGGGTACTGATGTTGGCACCCAGTCTGCTATATACCTCATTTTAGTCATGAGTTTCCCAAAAAGATTATGAACACCTAGGTTTCCTCTCATGATTTCATCAATATGAGGATTTTCAGGCACTGGTTCTTCCCTTGCCTAATCCCTTGCACCTCCCACTGGTGCAAAAACATTGCTCTCAACAACGTATTCTTCATGTCCTTCAGACATCTTTAAGTTATATATCTTCTTCTGCATAAGCAGAAGACACTATAAGATACACTGAAGTACACTTAGAACATACTCGATACCTTAGTCCTATGTCTCTGTAGACTCAACAAACCTAGAGCTCTGATACCACTAAATTGTGGCATCCAACTTACAAAACACAAAATTAACTATGCGGAAGCGAATCATTTGCAGCGGATTACTGAAAATCACTAAAAATTAAAACTTTTTGCAAAGAGATCCAATCATTGGAAATCCTTTACAACAAGAACCATGTCATAACATTTACATCCTATTTCAAAGTACATCTTTTGCACTATCTCTTATTGAGAATTACAACATTAGCTGTCTCAAGACATAATATACAGACAACATATAACTTTGAGGCATCAAACCAAAATCTCGGATTGATTCTTTAAAACACTAACTATAAACTCCGAGGACCTGAGAGTACAAAGATGACACATAAGAATTTCTAACTATATGACTTGACAGTCAGGGTCTCCACCTGAGATCTCATTGTTGTCTGGGCTGTTGCTTTCCTTTTCCTATAAAAGAATATCTGCTTCTTTGTTCGCGACCACCTAAAAATGTTGGATCCCACGGGGGTGAGACAATTATAAATTACCCCAGTGGGAGATATAACTCTTCGCCAAAACATTGTTATTGCAGTTTAAAGATATGATAATTGGTAGAGGAATAACAGTTTAAAGCATTCTCATCTTTGAAAGCATTGCAACTATTTATGACAGAGCAATATATCATCTATTCTTTTAATAAGGAAAAGGAATGACATGAATACCATTTATCCATCATATTATGTCATCATATAAAAATTTTCTTATGACACTCATTATCTTGTCATGTCACCAATGAAACATTCTTGTTTCAATATGTTGGCCTTAGCCAATCTGTTAAACAGATAAGGAATTACATCTACCATGTACTCATATACCATTGATACATGCATTAGGTTATTACCAATTCTGTGTTATTAATACAGGCATTGGACTACTTCCAATCCTATGACATCATTGCAGGCATTGAGCCTCTGCCAGGTATTGGACTCTTCCAAACCTGATTACACCGCCAGGCATTGGAAACTACCAATCCTGATTTCACAACTAGGCATTGGACTTTAACCAATCCTGATTACAGGCATTACACCTCTGCCAGGTATTAGACTTCTCCAAACCTAATTACACCGCTAGGCAATGGACTTTAACCAACCCCGATTACACCGCCATGCATTGGACTTTAACCAACCCTGATTACACCGCCAAGCATTGGATTTTAACCAACCCTGATTACACCGCCAGACATTGGACTTTAACCAACCCTGATTACACAGCCAGGAATTGGACTCTAACCACTCCTGATTACAGGCTTCATGCCTCTTCTAGGTATTGGACTCTAACCAATCCTGATTACACAACCAGGTAGTGGACTTTAACCACTCTTGATTTCACAACCAGGCATTGGACTTTAACCAACTGTGATTATAGGTATTACACCTCTTCCAGGTGTTGGACTCTTCCAAAACTGATTACATGAATCCTGGATTATAAATTCCTTTAACCCATCATTAATCATCTTGGTGTCTCTTACTATGGTATAATTGTTCTCATGGCTCATAAAGCCCATAAAGCATATTTTCACCTCTCATTAGGAAACATCTAATCATATGGCTCATAGGGACATTCAACATCTTGTCACCTATCATTAGGCAACAAAATCATTTTATCTCATGTATTATAATAGTAACACCACTTCTCCCTCACTAGGGTTAGGGCTTGATGTTCACATCGAATTAGGGCTTCTCATGTCCCATTACCCAATTTAGGGTTAGGGTTTTCCCATCTCACGTTAATTAGGGTTTCATACTCACATTATTAATTCAACTTCTAATATGTTTCTCCACACCTCTAGGAGAATTCAAAGCTATCATAAGTATTTTCTTATGATCACAATTCTCATCTTATATCATTAATGATAATCTATTCAAGGTATGAGTTTATTTCTCATCCTTATCATGGTATGATTACATCATACTCCTTGATTTGGCTTAGCCCCATTCTCAAGGTATATTAGTCAACATTTATCAAAGTACATACATCTTTATTGTAAGAATTGCATAACACACCCTTCATGTGTTTCTTATCCAAGAATGTTGGATTAGGGGTCCATCAAGGTATGCTTACCCTAAAATGCTGAATGTGATATCTATCATATCTTGATGTATCACTTTCTTCTCATGTCCATCTTACTTAAGTTAATCAACAAACCTTTTATTAAGGTATTTCCCTCTTAATACTTTATCCACTAACTTGTCACTTTCATCATATGGTGCATAGGTCACACATTGGGACTATCCAATTATCTTTAATGATATGGAATTAACCAAAGGTTAGGCATTGCTGATATAGATTAAATCATTATCAGCCACTTTAGGTATTTCAACCCATAGGATGTTATTCACTCCATTATATGATATTGCATACATCACTCCTAAGAGTTTCATACCCTCATCATTGTAAGATGAATAGGGTTCTTACACATACATGAAATTAGATATATAATAATCTAGGCATCATCTTGTCCTTTAGACCCTTATTCATTAGGGTATCAACACTATCATTCATATAGTTCATCAATTTCACCTTTCATAGTTATAACATCCTCATCTTACTTGATTGTAATAACCACATACTACTTAGTATATTGGACATTATACCATGACTATGGTTGCACATAACATTATATGGCATCATCCTAGATTTAAGTCTCACTTCACATCATTCTTCATGGTTTCCATAATACTACTCTTAATAAGGGTTTCACATGACATTACCCTAGATTAAGGTTTCTCATAACATTAATCTTAATTAAGGATTCTCATAACATTACCCTCAATTAGGATTTCTCATGGATTCACCCTCAATTAGGGTTTCACATGGAATCACCCTCAATTATGGTTTCTCATGGCATCACCATCAAATTGGGTTTCTCCTTTCCTATCAATTGGGGATACTCATCCCAATTAGGGTTTCACTCTTTATTCTCATAATTGGGGTTTTACATTATGTTACCCCAAACTAGGGTTAAGATTCATTAACCTTCTGGATTAGGGTTTCATGATCTCTTTATTAAGGATCATAACCTAATCATCACATGATCAATACTCATATATAAATTCCTCTCTATCTTTCTCCCAACTTGATTAGGTTATATCAATCCTTCAATCAAGTACATACAACTATGGTTAACATAGTGTACTTAAGACATTACTCGTATAACCTTTTAGGGTTAATAATCTAAAGGTATTGCTCATCTAGGTACTTTAGGGTTTCAACCTTTGTACCTAGCCTTAATAATCATCATTGGATCAATGTATCATTCATCATCTTAATTCTCAAGAGATTCAATCACATTGGACTTCCATTACATAAGGTATCCAAATGAATTGAAAAATTGGATCTTCTATTACAATAGGTATCCAAGTGAATTAACCAATTGAGTTCTAAAACAATTTTGATTACTTGGGCCCCAAACGGTCTTGGTCTTTCAAAGTTCAAACGATTTGAAACCGTTTGGTAAAAGTGACCTTCAAGATCGTTTGCTAAAGTACCTTTTTGAAACCACATGAACTCAATCGGTTTGGGATCGTTTGGTCCCAAACGGTATCAAGACTATTTGGACTCAAACGGTCTTGAGACATTTTGGTCCAAACCTCCTCAAAACCGCATGGACCAAAGATGGTCTCAACTACTCCAATCAGTTTAGGGTTCTCAATGTTGATTCCATCAACCATTGTATTCAGGTAACTAATCATAGTTTGTACCTATCACCATAATTTGATTGAGTTAAGTAGGTCACCCTTCAACTGATTTGACTCTCAATTGACCCTCAATTGGTTATCAATTAGGGTTTGAATCAATTGGATTAGGGTTTGGAATTGATGATCCTTCAACATTAATCAATGTGTAACTAGTTACTTTAAAACTATTGGACCATCATCCAAATTGAAAATGACCTGACCCCAAATGGTATTGAGGTCGTTTGGATGACCTCCAAACGGTCTTGAGACCGTTTTCCCATCTCATCACTCAAATACATGTCATCCATTTAGGGTTTGGATCACTAGATTGATCACCAAATCAGCATTTGATTGCAAATCAACTTCGTATATTTAGATCTTCAAATCCCTAACCATAGTCAACCCTAGACCTCCAAATGGTCTTGGGTGACCCCCAAACGGTCTTGGGATCATTTGGATGACCTCCAAACGGTCTTGAGACCGTTTTACCATCACATCATCATTAAGCATGTCATTCAATTAAGGTTTGGATCCTAGGTTTGGTCACCAAATCAGCAATTGATTGTACATCAACTTAATATCTTTGGACCTTCAATTGCTCAACCATACTTAACCCTAGACCTCCAAACGGTCTTGGGTGATCAAAAAACGGTCTTGAGACCGTTTGGGTGATCCCCAAATGGTCTTGAAACCGTTTGGGTCAATCAACCCAAAACATCAACTCATTCCATTACAAAATCAGCACTTAGTCGATTAGGGTTAATACCGTATCTTTGGATCTTCAAACACATAACCATATCCAACCCTAGACCTCCAAACGGTCTTGGGTGACCCCCAAAAGGTCTTGAGACCGTATGGGTGATCCCCAAACGATTTTGAAACCGTTTGGGTCAATCAACCCAAGTTTTCAACTTAATCAAATTACAAATCAGCACTTAACCCGATTAGGGTTTTGGTGATTGATAGACCTTCAACTCATGAACCAATTGGAGTTAATCAATCATAGTTGATGGGTAATTAAACTAGACCATTATGAACAAATCCCCAAATGGTGAACCCTGCTCAACATCACCAAATGGTCTTAAACCGTTTGCTTCTATGCGGTTTAGTGAAACCATTTCATTCCAAATGGTTTGAAACCGTTTGCTACCAAGCAGTTTGTGAAACCGTTTGGACATTTGATTGAAACCATTTGGTCTAGATATTTGGGGAGGTGTGTGTTTATGATGATGTAATAATCATCAATCTCTAGACCCATGAAACCTATTGTGATTTCCATGGAGATAGCATCAATCAACCAAATCAATGATTGTAAATAGAGAAATGATCATTATTTGATTGGGAATTGAATGCAAAATAAAAAATTAGGGTTTCAAGCTATAAAACCCGCCTCCAATTGAGCTCCAAAGCTCCAATATCATGGAAACAATGGTGGATGAAGCTTTTGAAACTCCCCCTAGGCTCTTCCTCAAGCTTTTGGTTGAAAAGATTGGCTAGGGTTGAAGAGGAGATTGAAATAAGAAGAAATCAATGATTTATTTTTGATTTCCACCATGGAATCGAGGTGAAAAGGGTCAAGAACCTTACCAACAGGCTGGGAGTCGTCCTCCTGATCCTCCCTAGCTCGCTTGGTCGGTTTCCAAGCAAAGAGAAGAAGTGGGGTCGAAAAAGCCTTTATTTGGGCTAGGAAAGGTTTTTTTTTAATAAGAATTTCAATGAGAGAGAAATTACTTTATAAAAGTCTTTTAATTCCAAAACTATTGCCACCCTCTCCCCCTTGGTTTCTTTTATGCAAAGGCATCTCTATCCCCACCGTGCTCCCTTCCATTATCCAAGAATAAAGGGAACAAAAATTAAGCACCTTAACCCATATAATAGTAATTTCCATATTTGAATGGAAATTCTTTTTCTTATAATAATGGTGAGTGGAATTTCACCTCCTTAGGATATGCTCGTGCCTTTGCAAGGCTTAAGCTCATCCACACACATATGAATCCAACCATATGAATTTGGGTTGAAGGTCCTTCAAATTATTTTATTTATTTTTGCATTAAATCGAATTAGGGTTTCAATTAGGCTTAAATCTTGATTATTTTAATATCAAGATTCTCTCTCCTCCAACTTAATTCAAATGAGGTGCCCCTTTCATTTTCTTTGCTCTAATTGACGTCAAGAAACATGAGGGACCCTCTAAAGGTGATATTTTGCAAATTAAACCCTAGGTTTTGGGTAATTTGCACATTACACCAAAACTAGGTTTTAATGCACAAGGATTTCTCTACAAGATTTATCTTGGTGCCCAAGCTTGTAGAAACCACACCACTACATCATATTCATTCTCATGATGTCTAAACATTAGAGGAACATCTTATCATGTGCAATTTTTCAAGTTAGCCCCTTAACTTGGGTAATTTGCAGTTTAGTCCAAAATAAGCAAACATTGCTTCAACATTGTTCAAACAGGACCAAAATTGAAACATAAGTTTCTCAGGAGCCCTAATTACTTTTCACAAGATAAGGTTAAGCATATAATCATCCTTCTTTATTAAAACACCTAGGGTTAAAGCATAACCCAGGTCAGAGATGTTATAATTAAATTCTAACCTTTCCATTGAGATGAGGTTATTAAGATTAACATACTACTTAGACCATGTTTTCAACTTGTCTATAACATGCTTGACCTTTTGATAAAAGTAGAAGATAGGATTTTTAGATACACCATAGTTCCAGACATCCTTGATGGTGTCACAACATCCTTCCCAATCCATCCAGAAATTAAGAAATATAAATGGCTTCTTTTTGTGAATAATATTCCTCATGTTGACATTTAAAGCATAGTGATCAGAATATGAAAAAGTGATGAATTTGGTTTTAGATCCTGGGAACTTAGCCAAACAAGCATCAATGACCAAAGCCTGATCAAGCTTGCAAGCTATCCTCTTAGCAACCCCTTGCTTGTTATGCCAAGTATAGATCTCCTTACATATGGTAGGTAGCTCAGTGAGGCTTGCAATGTCAATTGCAGCATTGAATGAAATCAAAATAGAAGATGGAACCTCACGACCCCCTGGCTTTTCTTCTTGTTTCCTAATATTGTTAAAGTATCCAATAATTAACCAAGCATCATCAATATTTTCAGCAAGACGTTCAAGTGTGCTCCAGAGAATAGATTGTTCATTTAAGGAATTCCTCACATAGACAACAGTAAGCACTATCACAAGACCACCTTTGTTAAGACATTTGATAGTAATTTGTTGATCATCCATCTCACTGAACAGTGTGTCCCAACAATTTGGGTTCCAACCCACATACACACAACCATTGGGATCATGTAGATGATTAGAAACCCAAAGCCATCCTTTAGGAAACATTCTGTCATATGTATGTATCATATATTTCTAAATTTTTGATTCAACTAACACAACAATAGTAGCTTTATTTATCTAAAATTGTCCTCCTGCCTTCTCTCTTCTTCTGTGGTTTCCCAAAACCATGAACATTGATCATTAAGAAGGTCATTAGTGACCTATGTAGGCTGATCGGGTCTTACGAGACCCATCACCTTTAGAATACTTGGGAGTCTTAGTAGACACCGACCTGGATGGCTTGGAAGCTTTATCAGTCATTGCTTTCCCAGTTTTTTCTTGAGCTGTGTCATCCACCATGTGATCTGAGGAATTGTTTAGTCATTCACCACCAACACTAGCCACCAGATTGGATGACTTGGAAACTTTATCAGACGTGGTTTCCCCAGTTTGAACCTGGGCTATGACATCCATCATATGATCCGATGAGATATTTAGTGATTCACCATCATCACTAGCCACCGCTTCCTTCACAACATCATTAACATCATAATTAACATTCACTTCAACGCCTCCATCACTTGTCAGAACATCAAAGCTATTACTAGTGCGAACAACCTCCCCTTGGTCAAAAGTATGCTTTGTTTGATGCTCGGTATCGCCAGTTTGAGTATCATAAACATGGGTGGATTTGCTTTTTCGTCCAACCACCTTCCAGACTTGTGAAGGCTTGGGTACTTGAATATCTTTAGTTGCCTTAGGTTTAACTGGGCAGTCATGTGAGTCATGACCAAAAACCTTGCAATCCGATCACCTCTTTGGAATATATTTGTAATGCACTTTAACAGCAACAGGCTCCCTTCTCAACATGTTGACCCAGATCTCCTCTGGTGGCTCTTCATCAGCTTCGACCTCAACCAAAGCATGCACTTCCCCTAGTGATTCTTATCCAATCGATTTATAATCAATTCTCATTAACTTGCCAACCCTACTAGCAACAATGCCCACAACTCTAGGGGACCAATTCTGACCCATGCTAGGGATACTAATCCCGACTGGAATGGTACTGAAGAAATCTTTTAGAAGATCATTGCCAGTTTTGTAATCTTTGACCACAACCAGCATGTTGTCAAACCATATGGAGCCACTTTTAATGATGTTTTGCTTATCCTCAGTAGAGTTAAATCTCAACAGATTGAACTTATCTGGCTTGGAGAATAGATCAAAGCCACCTCTAGGCTTCCATGCACGGCATATCCATGCAAGGAGATGAAAGTAGTAGGGACGCTTACCCATGACATACATTATTGCGGTATGTTCCCAACACTTTTCCATAGATTCATATGTAGGATCATCAATGATAACATATCGTTTCCTATCGATTTTCTCTGGTGGATTAAAATTATGTTGCTCGAAGGTATTAGCACCTCCAAGCACCTGGTTCCACGCCTTCTTGGTGATGTTAGGATTTCTTTGATCCTTAGAGGCAGTCTGTTCATCTGATGTGTCTAAGGAACTCTCCATCAAGGCCATCGTGGTAGGAGAGAGGGGAGGATATCCCCTCTCCATGAAGGTCAAAGACGATCACCTCTTTAGTCGTCATAGGCAGCAATGCTAACCCTGGGGTAACACACAACTTTTTTTTCTAACTTATAAGTAACATTTTGAAAGTGTGGAAGAGCAATACAAGCATTACAATGTGAATCACCAAGTAACTCTAAACAGATATGCTGCATTGTTGGATTATTTATTTTATGATTAAGCCCTGGGTGGTATAAGAAATACCAATTCAAACCAAATAAGTGACTGAGAAGTCCCTTGAACACCATGACATGTCTTAGGATTATTGGACTCCATAATACCCTACCACGCCTCGATCAATTTGAAAAAAAAAGTAGTGTTCTCAAAGGCTGGACTACTCATGGAGTGTTCAAAGGCCAATACACATAAACTAGGTCCACCTAGGCACTTAGGTCATGTAATATTTATCAAGGGTATAAAAGACATGTAAAAATTTGTGTATCACATTTCAATAAAATTTTAGTTTATCACATATCACTAGAACCATGGCCTCGATCGTACTCATTCACCTAACCATATTGGATGATGAAGAAAAACCTTCACTCACAATAAAATTTCAGTTTGTCACATATCACTAGAACTATGGCCTAAATCGTACTCATTCACATAACCATATTGGATGATGAAGAAAATCCTTCACTCACTTGATTACACTCAATAGTATACACCTCTCATTCCCTTCTCATAGATCTAGACAAAGACAAGGAAACTTGTTTGTCCATCTTGAATACCGAACTTTATGATAGTACCTACGATCTTATGGTGCTACATAATTAGAAAAACACTTGTTTAATTAGGCTAATTACTTGTATTTCACTGCATCAATCAAATTACAAACAAGGTATACACACATCATTGTGAGATTAATCTAGTATCAAGACAATAAAAGATATAAATTATATCAATATTTACTTTAAAGTACCCATTCATTGTACAATTAACCATCTTTGGCCATATCAAGGCCCAATTTATCAATTTAATGCACATCAAGGCTCAAAACACCATTTAAGGCCATATCAAGTTCAAACCCACATATATATAATGCATGCACATGAAAAGATGCATATATACTCTCATGACATCAACAAAGCAGCATGCAAAATTTAAGATTAAAAATCACAAACATGTGAAAGTTACACCTAGAACAAGATTTGGCAAAAAGGCCATTATTAAGCACAAATGAGCTACTTTCAGGTATAAAGTCTAATTTCAACTAAATTTTAGCAAAATAATAGTTATATTATAATTCTACATGCAAACATTAAGGAGAGTTGTGTAATTTGATTTCCACCAACATGGCATAAAAATAACATAGAAGGAGCATATTTAGGGCACAAAAGCATGTATTTTGGAATTTCAAACCTTAAGAGAAAAATAGGACATACTAATACCACAATGGATCACCACTACATAGTAAGGAAGGACGCATACATTCTTAATAATTCCATATTATGGCAAAACATCCATAAAAATTCCATTTTTAGAGCTATAGAGCAAGTTTAAGCAAGATTGAGGCGTGCATATTAATTGCAGGCAATAAGTGCTAGTAGAAGTTATATCTCTCCTTAGAAGGTGATGGAAACATGAAAAACAAGATATCCAAAAGATACCCCCTGTCTACGTCCATAACAACCAATCAATCTCCAAGATCACACCTCCAAGGTAGGTAAAAGTAAACTAGGGAAAAAGAGAGAGAAAAGAGGGTGATGTAGGTAGATGAAGCAAGTTCCACCACGGAAAATCCATGAATCAAGGACCAAGGAAGATGAGAGGGAACGAAATACAATAGAGAGCATAGATAGAATATCTTGTGTAGAAGAAGGTTCCAAAGAATCTACTAGGTCTTGAATCTGCCATGGAAGCTTAATTCATCAACATGCAAGTGCATGCAAGCACTTTCTCCAAGATATCAACCTTCAAACAAGTGCGTCAAGGTTCTAGATCTGATTCTACTCATTTATGATAAGTTTTTAGATATAAAAATCACCATAGGACGTCTAGGGGTTGGGTATATATAGGAAAAAGGGTCAAAAGTCTAAAACAACCTCACTTATGCATGGCTATTGAGGTGCAAAGAAGGAAAAGCTATCGAGTTGTAAGCCCCCCTAGGCATCTAGGTACCTATTGAAGGTCCTCCCCTAAACAGGACCTATCAAGGTTCATATTACATGGATATATCAAGTCTCATGCCTTGATCTCTTATGGTCCAAAGGGCATGCTATTGAGGTGTACAAGACAAGCTATCGAGTTGCACCCATGCAACCCTATCAGCCTTCCCCCTTACACAAATCTATTGAAAGGTCCACCAATGAGGTAAACTTCATATATAGCCACACAAGGAACCTTCTACCGATAATATATAAATGTTGTGTAGTGTCTTAGCTATCAAAATCAAGGATCACTCAATGAATCACGTCCATCTGGACTAGGGTGGGAACCAATGATGAAACCTTATACAAACCAAGCACAAAATCATCCAAAAGCTATAAAATTCATAATGTAATGAAAGAGAACATGTAATTAGATAATTTTAATTCATATAGCGATTGGGTCCTCAAATATGGTTAAGTTACATATTAGAACACAATTGTATTGAAAAAGTAGGGAAAACATAATGCAAAGTGAGTACAATTTGAAATAAATTCGAGTCAGTTGAGTTCAAAACTTGATCAAGTATTATTCAATTACTACTATCAAGAATTACTAGAGGATAATATATGTCAGGGTCTAGACAATAATAAACTCCTACTAAGTATTTTCCCTTGAAATTCAAATGAAAAAAGGTTGCATACTTGCTACACATCTCATCCTCTAACTCCCAAGTGTCTTCCTCCAAACAACGATGATTCGAAAACACCTTCACAATAACTATATCCTTATTAGTAAGCTTCTAAACACGTCTACCCAAGACCAAAATTGGGTTCTCAACATAAGATATGTCATCATCTAACTGAACCTCCACTGGATGGATCGTCTCCTATGCATCTGGATGGCACTTCCTCAATGTAAGATATGGAACATATTGTACAAACTATGCAACTTTGATAGTAACTCCAACATGTATTTCACCTTTCATCTAAAGTTTCCATAGGGTTAGGTCTCATCTTACCAAACCCCAACACGCCTTTCCAAGTTGAGACCTCAAGTACACAGTCTCCAACATCAAACTCCAAATGGTCTACATTGGTTATTCACGTAAGAATTATTTTTGTCATGAGCCGCCTTCAACTATTATCTAATCACCTTGACCTTATCTATCATATGGTGTACTAACTCAAGACCCAAAAATTGATTTTCATCTATCTCAAACCAACAAATATGCAATTTGCAATGCCTACTATACAAAGCCTCGTATTTTTCCATGGCTGTGCTTATTTGATAATTGTTGTGTAGACAAACTCAATAAAATTCATGTGAATATCCAAACTACCTCAAAATTGCACAACACATGTCCTCAAAATATATTCCAAGACTGGATAATTCTCTATGACCATCCATATACCTAATGTATTGAATCGAAACTGTGTCATATACTCCCAAACTTGATCATGATCCGAGGTCCTCTATATAACATTGTCTTCGTCGACACGTGACATATATGAATAATCTCAGACACATAGACCTGTGTCAACTTCTCAGCATTGTAGGTAGTAATGATGTGACACCCAATGCCACGACATATGAGATTACTCAAAACTAAGTGTATGATTTACTAATAATTAACCATGTACTAGAAAACATAGTAAATTAAATTTGATTCATATATTACTATCATGTGCGGGAACATTACATGAAGGTCCATCAACATGTATCATATTACATGTCAAACCATGTAATTACATCTTGTTCAGTGGCTTTCTGCAAACACCTATTACAAAAGACATTGTTCAACATGTATATGCTATATATGTATACAAACCATGGCATACTGCCAAAAACACGTGACAATATACATATCATATACAAAACACATCCCTTCTGGGACCTGAGAGTATAGGGATGACACTAGGACTCTACCATACAACACAAGAAGCTATCCAACCTCATGAGCTATTGATCTCCAAGATGCTCTTCCTCAACGGTTTGATCCTACCCACGTCGCTGACAACAACCTACAAAGTTGTGGTAACCCACAAGGTGAGAACAAGTCCCATGGAGAGATATAACTCAAAACCAAAGGTTATTGCCACATCAGGATATATATATATATATATATATATATATATATATATATATATATATATATATATTATTGAGCAAGACCAACAGATTTAGCTAAATGAATAATCAAAACTGATTACATAGGTTAAATAGGTTAGGCAGAAACAACAGATAAGCATAACAATATATATGAATAGAAGGAATTTGAAGAACATGTATAATATTTACCTTCTCTTACCACATTATAAAACAACTAAACAATATAAGAAAACAAGGCAAGGGTAAAAATCCAATGTGAAGCATGTTTAACCCTAGGGAGATATACTACATGGTTGCATTACATCTTTTATTAATCCCTAGGGAATTTGAGTCATACCACCCAAAGTCCATCTGACACCACTTGGTCACAATCAATTCCATACAAGATCTACGAAGAGCTGGACTCCTAAGATCTTCTTCCCCTCAGTCAGTACGAGTGAAAACTATAGTGACATATTAGTCAAACTGGCACCAATGACATATAGTCAAGATCAAAACACGTAGTCCACCTTGGTACATGTCACAGAACTAGAAACTAGGGTATACAAACCCAATCAGCCGAGGTACAACCACAATTGTCCTCCATCACATCACATATATAAAACTCTGAGATATGACTATAATCATTCTCACACCAAGGCATGACCACAACAATCCTTAAACACTTGGGGTCAAGATGATAGGGACACAATCTCTTGTACCTCACATACTCAACAATATGCACTCTGAGCTTCCCTTACGAATACTCACTTCACCATCCAACAAGTGCTGACACTAGAATGGATCTATGGCTCAAGGCACTACATGATTAGTGTTCTACATGATGAGTTAAATCCAATTGGGTGTCTTTTGTTGCATTCAACAAGTTACAAGCAAACCCTAAAAGGATTCTACAAAACTTAGGTAGAGTGCAACTTTAGAAGATATAAAGTGTTTTAAACATAAACTAGCCACATCACCACGTGGTACTGCTCACTACCGCTCATGAGACCATTACCATTATCACATCACCATGGGATACCAATCACTCATCACATCACATATAGGATATCACCTCAATTAGGGCACATGACCATACTCAAGGTCATAGAGCTATCACATCATTCCCTATAAGATCATCATTATCTCTCCATGCCTAAACAAGGATCATCATCATCATCATCATCACCATACATGTGATATATAAGTGCTACAACAATTATTTAATTAGTTATGATACTTATCTAACAACAAATTTGGGTTACAACATTAAGAGAGAGGAAATACTATATCAACATGCTAATTACTCAAGAAAGCTAAGCATTGTCATTATGTACTTGAAGTTAGGGTTAGGTCCAACATTATAATTGAATTACGATTTCAAATTAAAAAATAGATGTAAATCCTAACTACCACCATCACCAACATACTTGGAAGCCAGAAGGTCAACTATAATAATCATATAGTCAACCACATAGGACAACCACAAGTCCAAAAATTCTCATCAACCATTGAGAATGGGACTCACCTTCTTCATCAAATGAAGAGATGAATCGCCTTTAGCGATCACATGGGTTCAAACATGATCATCGATTGTTGAAAACTAGATCAAAGAATTATCTTCAATGACCATTGAAAACTAGATCATACATGATCTTCATCGACCGTTGAAAACCCAAGATATCAACGACCATATATTTTGAAAGTTCATTGACCACATAGGTGAGAAAAATTCATCGACCGCATAGAAATGTGACCAAACTTAGTGACCACATGAACCAAACTTGGTGACCACTATCTTCAACATTCTTGGCGACCTCATGAATCCAAAATAGATTGATCATGGCCACAAAACTAAAAACCACCAAGGTGTAAAAATCATGAAGAAAGTCAACTCCAAAACCCTAATGTCAACAATCACCATGAAAGAAAAACAAAGCCATGATTGAGAGAGAGAGAAAAACCATCATTTAACACATGCATTTATGGATAAAACCCCATCATAAAGCAAGATAATTGTGTATAAAGATTACAATTTATCAAAGGAAAGATATTTGTTCAAGATCACCATATGAACAAGAACCCTAAATCATAGATATCATCTTTCAACTTAGAATCACGTTTTTAAGGATAGATTACTTGCATGCAAGGTTAAGTGTAAGCTAATATGGAGAAAGTTATATAACTCACCTTGGATGTGAAGAAACAACTCAAAAAGCAAGGAAGCTCCAAAAAGAGAGAGAAAACCCTAGCTTGATCACCACTTCAGACAAGCTAGTAACACATCAAGAGATAAAAAAACCATAGGTTAAAGGAGTACAAGAAAGAGGGAAAAACCCTAGCCCAAAAAGACAAGATGGAGAGGTGATCTTCAACTCAACTTAGACACTACCATGGAGAGACATGAATTCAACCAAGAAGAGAGATGTTCCTCAATCTCAACTAAAGTACCACCATGAAGACCTATGGGCTCAACCAAGATGAGAAAGGGACAAAGATAGAGTTGCAAGAAAATGAAGATCAAGAGGGGTAGATCACTTACTAAGATCGAGAAACACCAAATGATCACCAAAGAAGGGTTCCTCCAAACCCAAGATCAACATGCAATGGTGTTTGACCACCTTCTACAAGGTATAGATCCTTCCTTCACCACCAAGTACACAAGGGGACGAGCTACATGGATAAGAAAGAAATAAGAGGGTGCAAAAGGGATCACTTGCATGCAAAGGAAGGGGTTTTATATACAAGGGTTAGAGAGAGAAAGGGGGTTAGGTGTCATGCAAACATGTGCCACTTGTCCATCAAAAATCACCCATGAAAGCATAAACTCATGCATGTGTCAAGGGTGATGAAAACAAGAAAACCAAGTGACCAACCTGGTCCAGGAAATCATGGAAGAACATAACATCCCAAAGGAGATCAAACATAGCGACGACATAAAATCCAAACCCTAGGATTTCTTGGCCCATAGACCGCTAAGACCACCGGGAACACCTCAAACATCATTCACTAAAGAAACCAAGGTCGAAGAAACAACACAATGATTGCTGAAAACAAAGGGAAACCATCGGTCAACACTCAAGGTCAACATCAAACTAGGACATCCAAGCAAACCCTAAAACATCAACACACAACACATCATCACTCAAACCAAGATGAAACAAGGTGCCAAAGGTACCAATCTTTCCAACATGATTCCAAAACATATGAGGTACAACTAGAATGTGACAAACTTCGAGAAAAACCTCAGAAATGGGTAAATTGCAATTAGGTCCAAAACAAGCACATATAAGCATAGCTAGCTCAAACAACAACCAAATTGGACCAATCTTGAAACACAAGCATGTTACATGTTATCAAAGCACATAATGAGGTTAGATTAAGGTTTTAAACATCTTATTAAGTTAAGAAACCAATATTAGCCAAAAAGCTAGGTTAGGGGTCTTACAAATGACCACTATGAAGTTTGTCAAATGAAAAATGATTACCCAAATGGAATCATGTCCCTTGGATGTCCCACTTAGGATTTAGCATGAAACATACCTATGTGATTTTGGTTTTTCTACCTTGACTTACTGACATATTGGTAACCTTTCCACAAACTTTGCCATGTCCATCTTCAATTCATGCCACCAATAGATACCCTTCAGATCATGCTTCATCTTGGTACTACCATGATACATCACGTACATAGATGAATATGCCTCCTCAAGCACCATATGACACCCCAAATTTTCACACATACAACAATTAGGCAAAAATATCAATCATGGACTTGTAATATTAATGGGGTATACCATACATTGAAAAATATGTATTAAGAATAATGTAAATGATAACTATCACATGACCTAATAACATTCCTCATTCTATATGTCTTACATATACAAACTTAACACAAGCTGATGACATAGTCCAAAAACCTAAAATCAATAAGCTAATCTTAATACATGAATATGCTAATGTGGATAATGGCATACCATCATGACTCTTCTATTCTTTCATTGGGTCCTCATTGCCCTTACCATTATGTATTAATCCTTCTTGGTTTTCCACCTATGGACATCTCATCCACAAACATGAAAAGCAACATGAACTTGTGTGAGTGGAACTTAGTAATTATAACTAAAATTAAAATATAAAATCCACAAGAGCTTCAAATTACTTGGAAGTCTTGAATACTTAGATCATGACCTGGAAACTTACATAGTTAATAGTGACATTGAAACCTTAAAATGACTAGCATGGCCGACATAATAAAACATAAATGTTAGCTTGAGTTGATATAGTCACTCTCCTTATTGCACCCACGATGCTCATAAGTTTAGCTAAGGCTCACATAAGTCCCATCATGTCTCAATGAATTGCTTCATAGAGCTCATGAGGTTGGTTAAGGCTCAGACAGGTCCAATTAAGGCTCACTTAACATGATGAGAGGACTAGTAAACAATTTCATAATATCTTGAACTTTAATATGATTATCATGATTTGTAAATTCACTAGCATGGCATACATAACGTTCAATTTGAAAGCATAATCATGGAAATAATAAAAAAGAAAGTGATTCCTAATATATGCATCATTTTCAATAATAATAAGACAAGTAATAACATAATTATACTTTAAACGAGCCATCGTGAATAAACCAAATACCATAACCCTAAAACCCTAATCTAATACTCAATGTGCATGACCCACTCACCTGAGCCCAAGGAGGGACACCACCATATATTTTATCTTGGTCAACTATAATATCATGTAAGACAAACACAATAATTCTTAATTAGGATCTCAAGACCCTAATTACTCTAGGTCTGTTTCTTCATGAAAACCAAACTAAATTAGGGTATGCAACTAATTACATTAGCTAGAGATAAATAATATGATTAATATTACACGTCAATTAAAATAGGAACAAGATGATATAATTATAGATAGGAACACCAGTTAGATTAGCCAAAAAGCTAGGTTAGGGGTCTTACAAATGACCACTATGAAATTTGTAAAATGAAAAATGATTACCCAAATGGAATCATGTCCCTTGGATGTCCCACTTAGGATTTAGCATGAAACAACCCTATGTGTTTTTGGTTTTTCTGCCTTGACTTACTGACATATTGGTAACCTTTCCACAAACGTTTCCATGTCCATCTTCAATTCATGCCACCAATAGATACCCTTCAGATCATGCTTCATCTTGGTACTACCATGATACATCACGTACATAGATGAATATGCCTCCTCAAGCACCATATGACACCCCAAATTTTCACACATACAACAATTAGGCAAAAATATCAATCATGGACTTGTAATATTAATGGGGTATCCCATACATTGAAAAATATGTATTAAGAATAATGTAAATGATAACTATCACATGACCTAATTACATTCCTCATTCTATATGTCTTACATATACAAACTTAACACAAGCTGATGACATAGTCCAAAAACCTAAAATCAATAAGCTAATCTTAATACATGAATATGCTAATGTGGATAATGGCATACCATCATGACTCTTCTATTCTTTCATTGGGTCCTCATTGCCCTTACCATTATGTATTAATCCTTCTTGGTTTTCCACCTATGGACATCTCATCCACAAACATGAAAAGCAACATGAACTTGTGTGAGTGGCACTTAGTAATTATAACTAAAATTAAAATATAAACTCCACAAGAGCTTCAAATTACTTGGAAGTCTTGAATACTTAGATCATGACCTGGAAACTTACATAGTTAATAGTGACATTGAAACCTTAAAATGACTAGCATGGCCGACATAATAAAACATATATGTTAGCTTGAGTTGATATAGTCACTCTCCTTATTGCACCCACGACGCTCATAAGTTTAGCTAAGGCTCACATAAGTCCCATCATGTCTCAATGAATTGCTTCATAGAGCTCATGAGGTTGGTTAAGGCTCAGACAGGTCCAATTAAGGCACACTTAACATGATGAGAGGACTAGTAAACAATTTCATAATATCTTGAACTTAAATATGATTATCATGATTTGTAAATTCACTAGCATGGCATACATAACGTTCAATTTGAAAGCATAATCATGGAAATAATAAAAAAGAAAGTGATTCCTAATATATTCATCATTTTCAACAATCATAAGACAAGTAATAACATAATTATACTTTAAACGAGCCATCGTGAATAAACCAAATACCATAACCCTAAAACCCTAATCTAATACTCAATGTGCATGACCCACTCACCTGAGCCCAAGGAGGGACACCACCATATATTTTATCTTGGTCAACTGTAATATCATGTAAGACAAACACAATAATTCTTAATTAGGATCTCAAGACCCTAATTACTCTAGGTCTGTATCTTCATGAAAACCAAACTAAATTAGGGTATGCAACTAATTACATTAGCTAGAGATAAATAATATGATTAATATTACACGTCAATTAAAATAGGAACATGATGCTATAATTATAGATAGGAACACCAGTTAGATTAGCCAAAAAGATAGGTTAAGGGTCTTACAAATGACAACTATGAAGTTTGTCAAATGACAAATGATTACCCAAATGGAATCATGTCCCTTGGATGTCCCACTTAGGATTTAGCATGAAACAACCCTATGTGTTTTTGGTTTTTCTACCTTGACTTACTGACATATTGGTAACCTTTCCACAAACTTTGCCATGTCCATCTTCAATTCATGCCTGAAAAAACACTAGAGGGGGGGGGGGTGAATAGAGTTTTTAAGAATAATTTTAACAATTATTGAACTCAAGCAATCAACCACAAGAATATTGGACAAGGGGACAAGGATTTAGAGTGGTTCCAACTTTAGCAAATACTAAAGTTGTCAGTCCACTACCCGGTTGCTTACCCAACCGGGATTTGGAAAGAATTTAATTTTATTACCTCGCAAGGACTTTACATAAAATTACAATTCTTTCCCTAAACCCTTCAAGCAGCCTTCACCTAGAAGTAATCGCCCAACCTTGAAGCAGCCTTCACCTAGAAGTAATTGCACCACCTTGAAGCAGCCTTCCTCCTGAAGTAGCTTCCCGTTGCAATAGCCTTCTTGAAGTAGCTTCCCGTGCGATAGACTTCTTGAAGTAGCTTGAAGTCAACCTTCTCCAATCCGCACCCTCCAACCCTAGGAGTAGCAAGGAGAATACAAAGAATAAAAGGAACAAGAAGGAAAATAGAAATTACAACTTATCCTTTTAAGCACAAGGCTTGATTTGCCTATATCAAGCATATTGATCTCCTAACCAATGAGTGTAGAAGTGTAAGTGCTGTGGTAAGGAGATGCTAGCCTATAGGACACGAAAATGGAGCAATGGGAATGAATAGCCAATGTTGGAATTGCTCTATTGCCCAAAACAGATTGCCAATGAGTATTCAAGCTCAAGTATAGCACAAGTGTAGCTTAGGTGTCTTTAGGTGTCCTAAGGCATGTCCTATTTATAGGAATGGCCTACAAGTGCTTAAGGACGTTCTAGACACTTTCTAGGGGGTTCTAAGTGCTTAACTAGCCGTTAGGTACAAGTTAGGCGCATTAGCAACAGCTAGTTAATTAATTATGCAGTTGCTGTCAGAGTCCATCTCGGTCGAGGACTTGTCGACCGAGATGCCCAGTCGGTCGAGGATTTGTCGACCGACAGGCACTCTGGATCAAGTGTTAGTAACGTTTAGCTCCAACTGCCAACTACCTCTAACGGCTACTTGGGTCATTTTCGGTCGAGAAGTTTGTCGACTGAGAGTGTCTCGGTCGAGGAGTTTGTCGACCGAGATTGACCCTGTTTCAATTTATCAATTAAGGCACTAAGTGTGTGTATGAGTGTGCATATATGAAGCTATTGAAGGTGATGACCTATCTAAGTGTGATGTTTAGCTAGGGAGAATCTAACGCTTGATTTTACATGAAATCTAAGTACTTGTACATTATATGTTTGTACAAGTTTTTACAAAGCGATTACATTTCATGAAAATACACATGTAAGCATATGAATTTCCCTAATTGCTTTGTCATCCACCTTATTCCTGCAACACTCAAGTAGCACGTTAGATCAACAAGAATGAAATGTTTGTCATCATCGAAACAAAGAGATTTATCATAATGTCAAATTTATCCAACAATCTCCCCCTTTTTGAAGATGACAAACATTTCCTAAATATGAAATAAGGAAATATAAAGCATGTGAGTTTCATACCTGAGGATTACCTTTTGTAGCCATTCTTGTTTTGCAATTGAGTGCTGGCCATCAAGATGAAACTCATTTATATTTATGATTACTCATTTATATTTTTGATTTTATATTCTTTCTCCCCCTTTGTCATTTCAAAAAGATATCCAGGTTGAGTATTTGATATTTCTTCTCCCCCTTAATTTTATACTATGCTCCCCCTTAAATAGATATTCTATTAGGAACATGGATTTAATATCATTTTTGTCTAATTTAGCCACAATTTGTTTCTCAATCATTTGCAAAGGATGTTAAGCTTTGAAATGATATGAGATTCCCTTAAGCTTATGATGAATGTATATTGATTTCTCACCCATTTTATAAGGGATGTTAAGCCCTAAAAATGAAATGAGAATCCTTTAATCTTAAAGTACATAAAAATGTCTCCAATCAAATGCATGGGATGTTAAGCCCTGATTTGTTTAGAGAGTTCCTTTAAGAACAAGATATATCATTTTTATGAATTTCATAGATTTCGTCATAATCAAGAGTAAAAGTACTAAGGTCTTAATAAGCTTCAAATGATGATTACAATGTTTTTATAAGCTTCTTAAGAAAATAATCAAATTTGTTTATATGAGCCCCCCCTTAATCTTACAATTAAAGCAATTTAAAGCTTCTAAGGTCACAGATGATTTTAAATTTTGATTTTGACCTTTATCAAAAGTATATTAAGATAAAATGATGTCCAAATAAGCATTTTGTCAAAGCTTATTTTAGGTCGACCTTGACTTCGACCATAGCACCCCTTGGTCAAATTTTATTTCAACTAAGAGGCAAAAATTGCAGATTTCCAATTTAAGCATTCATATGTGAAGTACTTTATTGGATATCAATTTTGAAGCATGTTTAGTAATACTCAATATGAAAACATCCTCTTAAAAATGAAAGCACGATTAATATCTCAAGCCTTTTAAAGATGCCAATTGAGAAATTTTTATCTTATGTGTTGCAAGCATTTCTAAGAGAGATTGAATTATTTTGCTTGCCTATGTATCATTAAGGATCCATGCATACAATTATCATTATCTATTCTTGCTAACACAACATCATCATGATGAAAATGATAATTTCATGATTGTAATCACATGATTTCTATATGGGTAGACCATAAAATACTTTAGGAAACATCATGTGAATAATGATAAAATAGAAATTTCCTTTTTATTAAGCTAAGCATAATTTCAGTTTTAACTTAAATCAAACCAAATTAACCTCATATAAGTTTTCAGGGATGATTTCCAATATCTACAGTCATTAATCACAAATAGATAGCAATTTGATCAATTTCAAAAAGAATTCAACAATTTTACAGCAGACTGGAAATCAGTGACATGCTCGGTCGACAATTTCTCGACCGAGGTTCACTCGGTCGACAGATTCTCGACTGACAAAGTTTCTGGAATATTTTCAGAACTTGTTAATTTATTCCAAGCAAAATAAGATTATAGCAATTTGTATATCAAGAATCAGTTTAGGTCAAATCTCAACTAGTTAATTTTAAGCTACTAAGTTTTAGGAATCCAAGCTAAATCATCATTCTTTTTCTTATATGGGCATGAAAATGAATAATGTCCAAGACGCATGCAATAATGACAGCTAATAGAGTCAACTTCATTTCTCTTTCTAGGAATTGTGTTCCTAGGTACAAAGATAATCTTAGTCTTGGATGCTTTAACTCTTTTGGGTTTATTTCTCCTTAGATCATATCCTAATCCTTTTCTTCCATTATAACTAGAGGAAATTTTCAGAATATTTTCAAGCATGTCATTTCCTCTTAACTCATTTACATTTCTTTGTAACTTAGTAATATCATTCATCTTCTTGTTTATATCTTTCTTTGCTTGATCTAAATCAGATACTAGAGAGTTTCTTTCTTTGACAACCTCATCATAATCTAAATGTGAACATAGAACAGGTTGTTTCTGAAGATCATTCACTTGAGTTTGCAATTTTAACTTTTGTAAGGAAATAAGATTGCAATTAGCTTCTACCGATTTTAACTTAAGATCATAATCTTCATTTTCCTTTTTGAGATTTTCATTTTCGGATACAAGAGCAAGAAGTTTAACATTTAAATCATCATTTACTTTATTTGATTTCTTAAGTTTCTTCTTGCACTCAATATATTTCTCATGAGTATCTTGAAGACTAGCAATTAGATCTTCTTTTGGTAGATCATAAAGACTTACCTCTTCTTCGTCTTCATTTGTTGTAGCAATGAGGCATTCTACTTCTTCTTTTCCATCATCACTATCATCACTTGAATCATCCCATGCAGCTTTATATGCTCTTTCTTTCTTTTTGTGAGATGATTTCTTCCCTTTCTTGAGTTTTGGACAATCACCTTTCATGTGTCCCTTTTTGCCACATTCAAAGCACCTGGAAGAAGAAACACTAGAAGTTTTATTAGTTTTAAAACTTTTATATTGCTTACCATTTACAATGAGAGTTTCTTCTTCACTATCATCTTCACTTGTGTCATGAGTGTCCTTGGTTGATGCTTTGAATGCAATGTCCTTCTTTTTGCCTTGTTGACGTTCACGTTCTCTTCTTTCTTCCTCTTCTAACGTTGCCTCATGAGCTTCTAGGTTGCCAATGAGTTGTTCCATCTTTAGTCGGGTGAGGTCATTTGATTCTTCAATGGCCGTCACTTTGGGCTTGTATTTGGGAGGAAGTGATCTAAGAATCTTTGATACCTGATCTTCCTCAAGAACAACTTTACCTAAGGCATTTAAACCATTTACAATAGAAGAGAATTTTGCATACATTTCACTAATAGATTCATTTGGATCCATACGGAAATGTTCAAACTTTTGTTTAAGCATACTAACTTTGGAATTCTTAACTTGAACTGTCCCTTCATAAGTTATAGAAAGTCTATGCCATATTTCATAGGCTGTTTCACAGTTTGATATTCTATTAAATTCTCCTACTGAAATTGAACAATAAAGAATACTTACAGCCTTTGCATTCATTTGAGCCGATTTTACCGTATTGGTGTCCCAAGCTGCATATTCTATTTGAGGTAGCTCATAAGGGGTTGACACCATTCTCCATAGATCCCAACTTATGCCTTGAAAGTAGAACTGCATCCTTCTCTTCCAATATGTGTAGTTTGTTCCATCAAACATTGGAGGCCTAGCAACAAATGTCCCTTGAAGATTAAGGTTGTTGAGCACCCCGTCACCCATTCTTCAAGACCTTGTTAGGGTTCCTTGAAGCCTGCTCTGATACCAACTGAAAAAACACTAGAGGGGGGGTGAATAGAGTTTTTAAGAATAATTTTAACAATTATTGAACTCAAGCAATCAACCACAAGAATATTGGACAAGGGGACAAGGATTTAGAGTGGTTCCAACTTTAGCAAATACTAAAGTTGTCAGTCCACTACCCGGTTGCTTACCCAACCGGTATTTGAAAAGAATTTAATTTTATTACCTCGCAAGGACTTTACATAAAATTACAATTCTTTCCCTAAACCCTTCAAGCAGCCTTCACCTAGAAGTAATCGCCTAACCTTGAAGCAGCCTTCACCTAGAAGTAATTGCACCACCTTGAAGCAGCCTTCTTCCTGAAGTAGCTTCCCGTTGCAATAGCCTTCTTGAAGTAGCTTCCCGTGCGATAGCCTTCTTGAAGTAGCTTGAAGTCAACCTTCTCCAATCCGCAGCCTCCAACCCTAGGAGTAGCAAGGAGAATACAAAGAATAAAAGGAACAAGAAGGAAAATAGAAATTACAACTTATCCTTTTAAGCACAAGGCTTGATTTGCCTATATCAAGCGTATTGATCTCCTAACCAATGAGTGTAGAAGTGTAAGTGTTGTGGTAAGGATATGCTAGCCTATAGGACACGAAAATGGAGCAATGGGAATGAATAGCCAATGTTGGAATTGCTCTATTGCTCAAAACAGATTGCCAATGAGTATTCAAGCTCAAGTATAGCACAAGTGTAGCTTAGGTGTGTTTAGGTGTCCTAAGGCATGTCCTATTTATAGAAATGGCCTACAAGTGCTTAAGGACGTTCTAGACACTTTCTAGGGGGTTCTAAGTGCTTAACTAGCCGTTAGGTACAAGTTAGGCGCATTAGCAACGGCTAGTTAATTAATTCTGCAGTTGTTGTCAGAGTCCATCTCGGTCGAGGACTTTTCGACCGAGATGCCCAGTCGGTCGAGGATTTGTCGACCGACAGGCACTCTGGATCAAGTGTTAGTAACGTTTAGCTCCAACTACCAACTACCTCTAACGGCTACTTGGGTCATTCTCGGTCGAGAAGTTTGTCGACCGAGAGTGTCTCGGTCGAGGAGTTTGTCGACTGAGATTGACCCTGTTTCAATTTATCAATTAAGGCACTAAGTGTGTGTATGAGTGTGCATATATGAAGCTATTGAAGGTGATGACCTATCTAAGTGTGATGTTTAGCTAGGGAGAATCTAACACTTGATTTTACATGAAATCTAAGTACTTGTACATTATATGTTTGTACAAGTTTTTACAAAGCGATTACATTTCATGAAAATACACATGTAAGCATATGAATTTCCCTAATTTCTTTGTCATCCACCTTATTCCTGCAACACTCAAGTAGCACGTTAGATCAACAAGAATGAAATGTTTGTCATCATCGAAACAAAGAGATTTATCATAATGTCCAATTTATCCAACAATGCCACCAATAGATACCCTTCAGATCATGCTTCATCTTGGTACTACCATGATACATCACGTACATAGATGAATATGCCTCCTCAAGCACCATATGACACCCCAAATTTTCACACATACAACAATTAGGCAAAAATATCAATCATGGACTTGTAATATTAATGGGGTATCCCATACATTGAAATGTATTAAGAATAATGTAAATGATAACTATCACATGACCTAATTACATTCCTCATTCTATATGTCTTACATATAAAAACTTAACACAAGCTGATGACATAGTCCAAAAACCTAAAATCAATAAGCTAATATTAATACATGAATATGCTAATGTGGATAATGGCATACCATCATGACTCTTCTATTCTTTCATTGGGTCCTCATTTCCCTTACCATTATGTATTAATCCTTCTTGGTTTTCCACCTATGGACATCTCATCCACAAACATGAAAAGCAACATGAACTTGTGTGAGTGGAACTTAGTAATTATAACTAAAATTAAAATATAAACTCCACAAGAGCTTCAAATTACTTGGAAGTCTTGAATACTTAGATCATGACCTGGAAACTTACATAGTTAATAGTGACATTGAAACCTTAAAATGACTAGCATGGCCGACATAATAAAACATAAATGTTAGCTTGAGTTGATATAGTCACTCTCCTTATTGCACCCACGACGCTCATAAGTTTAGCGAAGGCTCACATAAGTCCCATTATGTCTCAATGAATTACTTCATAGAGCTCATGAGGTTGGTTAAGGCTCAGACAGGTCCAATTAAGGCTCACTTAACATGATGAGAGGACTAGTAAACAATTTCATAATATTTTGAACTTAAATATGATTATCACGATTTGTAAATTCACTAGCATGGCATACATAATGTTCAATTTGAAAGCATAATCATGGAAATAATAAAAAAGAAAGTGATTCCTAATATATTCATCATTTTCAATAATCATAAGACAAGTAATAACATAATTATACTTTAAACGAGCCATCGTGAATAAACCAAATACCATAACCCTAAAACCCTAATCTAATACTCAATGTGCATGACCCACTCACCTGAGCCCAAGGAGGGACACCACCATATATTTTATCTTGGTCAACTGTAATATCATGTAAGACAAACACAATAATTCTTAATTAGGATCTCAAGACCCTAATTACTCTAGGTCTGTATCTTCATGAAAACCAAACTAAATTAGGGTATGTAACTAATTACATTAGCTAGAGATAAATAATATGATTAAATCCTAAACGTAGTTTGGCTCTACCTGAGCTCTACAAATATTCCAATGAATATCAATGACCATACTTATTATTAACCAACCAAAAATGGGATAAATCCATTAAAATATTTTATTAATACTTTAGAAACTCAATCGTAATAGTAGATGATGGACTTACATACCCTTGGTTTTTCATTTGGACCTTAGGTATGACAAGGTAAAAATCCTTCAAACACTCATATAAATTGATTTAGATATATTGAATTACACTCACGTCAATGCTCCACTTATACCCTAGATCAACATGACTCATCAGATAGACCGAGAGCGTATACAATTCATTTTGCATTTCAATTCATCTTCCTTGTCATGGCATCAAATTGGTGTTCCTAGAGCAAAGAACATCAACCAAGACTCAAGACACAAATTTTGTAAGGAGTGAGACATGACTGGGGTCTCCACTCCTTAATCAATAATAAAAAAATAATACTACACCAACATATATAAGTTGTGTTGGAATACATTCCAATGTATTCAACTATTATGTTCAAATACCATGATATAACAACAAAAAATATTTTGGCTATTACAATTTTATAAGATTATTAGGTTGACACCCATATGGGTGAGATGAGACATAAACTACAATTATCTTGGATACATATGGTAATTCCAATGCTTCAATTCTATCTCACAAGGAACATCAGGTACACAAGTGCATCCCCTTTTCAACTTGGTTATCCTTCCAAAATCCTCTTTATCTAATGGGTAAAAGAAAATCACACAAAAGAATAAATAATGGAAAAAGTTAGTTAAAGTTTGTATGCATATAATAGTGAATTGGGAAATTATAAGGAAAAGGAAAAATAATATATCAATGCTTCCAACAAAAAGGATGATATGAACCATCCAAATGTATTTAAAAAAAATAACGATACCAAAAGGTTATTCAAATAAAGAAGATTATTAATAAGAATATTTTTTATCCTTTTAAACCATTCCACATTCTTGATCCAATAAAGCAATTGTAGATTGCTTATAATGAAGACTAGCATTATATAAAAAATAGGGCTAGAACCCAAAAATTATGAAGCAAGGGTAGGAGGAAAAACCTCAAGTGCAAATAAACTATAGCATTGTAGGGGGGATAAAATCTTGAGGCATAGTGGGAGGAACAAAACCCCAATGTATAACAGGGGAATAGAACCTAGTACCTAAATATATCACATGTTGCTAGGGTAATAACACCCTAGTGCCTGGAAGAGGAATAATCAATGCCTAAAAATATGATGTATCTACTTCTAGATAAGACTAGTCAAAATCCCACATCAATAATAGAGTAGGCATGATCATAAGTCCATTCCAAATAATACTCTCACATGGAATAGGGACAAGAACATCAATGGAATAACAACTGGGGTCAAAGGACACATAAATTAAGATCCAACCAATTCCAGTTCTTGATGGAGAGAAAGAAACAAAAGGGGTCTTTTTAATAATAATGTTATAAAAAGATATAAATGGGAATTAATTTAGGATATTGTGCCTCATTAACTGAAATTAGGGATTCAAGTCTTCGAATAGATCAAGAGAGTGAAAATAGGTAATTTCTCAATTATGAATCAATGAATGCTACAAACACAATAAGCAGACCTAAAAACATATAGAGGCAACTCCTAATCCACGCTAAGGTCTGAAACACCTATTAAAGATTTTAGATAATTTAGGGTTAACCTTCAAATAAACTCATAAAACAGAAATATCACATTTTATTGTATTGGAATAAGGTTACAAAACTCACACCACTAGATGGAGAATAATTTTATGATTCTAAATCATATTTATTTGTAAATTTCTTAGTTATGAATCACTAAGTGTGGGTTTTATAGATTTAATATATTTTCTAAATTGTTAAATAAATTTACAACTAAAATAACAAACTACCTTTGCATCATGCAATATAACATAGATGTGTGATATGACCAACCAAGTAAAAATCATGGACAAAAACATGCATAGTTGGATCAACCAAAACATCTTAAAAGTCCAACCCACCCCTACATCAAGGATATACAAAAATGTTAGCAAGGGACATCCAAGGTAATACACTCATGCAATTCCTTCATTTGCATTTCATGACAATCGATGAACTTTCCAAAAAAAAACCAAAAATGGGTCCTTGATTCTATTGTACATTAAAAATCACAACCATGACTCATCAAGGAACTAAGTTACTTGAATATTTTTGGTTGCAACAACCCCTTAGAAGGATCGTATGCCTAGATGGAAGATTATAGGTCTCCTTCTTCCATGGAATATCAGTGAAGAAGAACCTCATTCAAAATATCTAAGCATTGCATGGAAGCAAAATAAAACATATCAAATAGATCGTAAGGCATAATCAAAAATCAAGTCACATGAATATGTAAATATATCTTCTCCCATCGTGTTAATGGATCCATGTTCCAAAACTTGCAGAAAAGGGGAAAAAGAAGAACTAGATACCATGTTTGCATTACAACCAACAACACCATAAGAGCAAGGTAAACATAGGTGATTTCCTAAGATAATTTGCAAAGTGCAATGACCTAAATCCATATACCAAACCCCATACCGCTGTCGTAACTAAATGAGGTTGGGGTGGAGGTTAGGGATGACTGAGGGGAAATCAAGGCATGCGAACTTCTTTTAGAGGTTTCTTGAGGACTTTAGCATGACAATTTATAGGATGGATGTCTAGATTGGTAATGTGGTTCACGAGAGTCGAGAACAAGGCAACTGGGTTTCACTAGGGTGTTAGAGGAGATAAAGGTAGGGTAAATTTGGGAACAAAAGATTTGAGGAGAATACATGAATGTGGTGGAAAAGAAATTGGGGCATGAATATGGAAGGGTATGAGGAATGATATTGGAAAGAAAGAATCAAACTTGAGAGAAAGAGAGTGGGTGTAGCTTGAGGAAAGAAAGAAGATCATGAGGTAGGAGATTAAAGCATTGGTGTATGATCCTGATCCAATGATTATGAAAGGTTTCTACCTTTTATTAAGTTGAGAAAACTAGTGTGGCATATACACATGCAAGATTATTGATTATTTGTTAAGACTTTATTTCATTTATATTAGGACACTTACTCAAATAGCATATTTTGTAATTAGACTAGGATATCTAGCCTTATCCAATGAATCTAAACTTTGACATCTAGACTAATTTTGGTATCTAGAGTTTAACTTTGTAGTTAGTTTCTTCTTTTGAGGTCATCTATTATATTATTTAATATCATTGATTATATTTCTATTATTTCCATATATATTATTCTAATTATTTCATGCTTATAGTAACCCATAATTTGGTTTGGCTTTGGTTTTATCTAGACATGAAATACTTCTATCGTTTCCTATAACCTATTATCATCAATTTTTTACTCAAGCTTCCACCTTTTTGATTATCTATTAGGTGATTTATTGTATTAGGCTATACTGTATTATTATTAGCTTAGTCAAAATAACACTCAAGTATATAATAATTAGAATTTTTTATGTGATTTCCTCATCAATAAATACCTTCCCTAATTATTATATGCAACCAAATGCTCTATTTAATTCAAGATTCCTTGTAAAGTTATTTAATGATTTATCTTTCCATGAAGAACAAACCAATTCTCCGTGTATCTATATATCAGTTTCATGCTTATTAGGGCGCTTCTCACCATTATTGTTGGTATGAAGATGTTCCTTCTTATTATTAAGTTATTTGAAATAGATATACTATTGGGGACAGTGACCTATTTTTATATATATATAATTTTTATTATATCAATTAGTGGTGTTATGACATGTCTTCATTGATTCATGTATTTAAAATTTTGAAATTATGCTTTATTAGTTACTTTGTGATAAATGTTTTGTATCATTCGAATTAGGGTTTAATATGCAAAATTTCTAATTATTATTTATCCATTAACATTGCTCATATTAAAACTACTTCCATTATCATCCTATTAAAGGTTTGTTAGGGAATAACTTACACCATGTTTGGGAGTTTTCTCATGAACTAAGTACAAAGGCATCCATACTTGATATTAGGGTTTCCAGGGATAAAAGGTATAATTTTTTATGTTACAAGCATGGATTTGCATAAACAACTTTCCTAGAAGGTTCCCTAGTATGCACCAAACATGGATAGCCTATGATGAGGCTCCATCGAGAAGTAGAGATCCAACTCCATGACTTGGCATTTCTAGAAAAGACCAAGGATTTGGAAAATGGAATATAGTGTTGTGACAATGAATACTTGTATTTAAAGGCGGATTTAGACCCAAGGTCATATGATGAATGTCTATGAAGAAAAATTGTACTCAGAATAACACAAAAGGTCCCTGATAACCATATTCATATTTAGTGAGGATTGGGATTCATGGGCATAATAAAGTAAAATTCATTGATTATAGGCGTGGAAAAAAGGAAGATGAGTCATTGGGGAAGCTTACCTATAACACCCCTATAATTTCAAACTAGAAATACATTTAATTAAAAATATTTAGACCCAAATTTCGTATATGATTAATAAGTTGAAACCCTAAACTGACCTAATTTGATTTTCATATGTTCAATTATCATGGATACTTGTTATGCCTGATATGATTTAATATGCTTACAAGATATTAATAAACCCTCAAATGACAAATGAATATGATAATGATGCCCTGGTTTGCATCATAGTCAAATAATTGACAAAACATGTCTAAATATGTAATGTTGAGTAATTAAATACCAAATGACCCAAAAATGTTCATAACATGTTCCCTTCCTTTGTATATTAATATTACATAACAGACATTCCCCAAGTTTGGGTAGTCTAAAGCCTTTTAGATGATAACCGATATGTTATTTAAGCTAGAGTGCTTAAGATAAGAAATAGATAATTTCATTGCTCGTACATGAAAATTGAGTGCATTGTCATTATTTTATTATAAAACCCGCTAATTTTTATTCATCTTGGATAACCTTATGCCAAGTATTATCAAGAAAAAAAGTATAGAAAATCCTATTTATTAACCTAACTATCCAATCCAATGAAACTAATGCATCCAACCATTTCTAAGTCAATCTGGATTAAGTTAAGTCTGCTTGTCATGTCTTTTTCCTACATTGGTACCAACTTTAGTAGATAGGGGCTCACACGGAGCTGTTTGATGACAATCTGAGAGAATGACCCTTATCTTTTACCTCTAGTGAGAGATGCAACCAATAAGAAATAGAAAGCATGAGGTGTCAACCCTTGATCTCTCCTTCTCCACTATGTTCTCCTTAGCTCTTGTCACCAGCAGACCTAGAGAGTCATTATGAATCCAACAAACCCTAGAATGAGCCTTATATTCCTCTATTGATGAAACCTAAAACAAAACCACCATTGTAGGCTGCCACACTGCATCACACTGGTTGAGATTACTCCCTTAAGCACAATCCAACACCAATGCATTTTTTCCCATCCCCAACTTTTGTCAAATCTAGTCAAGGATCTTCCACAATCTGACCTTTTTCACCAACAGTGACAGGCTCAAACTAATGACTCCTGAACATCATTCTCTAATTAAAGATCCAGTAAACTTCCTTTCCCATATTATTTCCTTTTCCTTAACCAAATAACAACCACCTTTAGCCTTTACATGGACCGAAATACTCATGCATCATGCCATCTCAAGCTCTTCCTAGGCCTCATCACCATGATTATGCCACAAAACCCTTCCAAACAATTCTTTTTTCCTGAAGAAGCTTTCCTTGTACCTAGTTTTCTCCTAGTCACATTGTAGATCTAAACCTCATTTCCAAGTGTACGACTATTTTTTCTAAAATGATAATGATGCTTTGGGTTTTCTAGGTTTTGGTCATACCACATAGGTAGGGAGACACCTAGTGCTAGTTTTATATCTCTACCCTCTTTTTTCAATTAATGTATCACAACACCATGGGTATTGTAGTCATTTCACACCTTCTTCTGAATGTAGCCACATTGATTGATTTTTTATTTATTTGATTAATGCACCCTACCAAGCACCTAAGGTGGTGTGTGGTGTGAGGGTTCATAATAGGAAATGCAATACTTATTTATTCGATTTCTAAATTTCCATAAAAATATTTTAATCATTTTGTCTCTCCATGTGATTAATTAGATCTTGAATAGTTCATATCTTTTTTGTTTGGGGTTAGAAAATTAAGTTTAGTAATCATTGGAAAGTGCTTGAGACAAGGAACATACTTGACCCATGAGTAGACCACATTCCCCAACCTAATTTCCCTATTTCAATTAGAAACCATAGACCTATGTTAATAAAGTGTAATTGATTCATGGTTATGATATATACATGAAACCAGGATTGATTAGAACTTATCTTACAATTAGTATCCCTCCTCACCCTCAAGCAAGCGCTTCATGCACATCGAGCATTAAATTAGGATTGGTGGTTTATATTATTTTTCTTATTTATTCATAATACCTCATTTAAAGTATAAGTACATTTTTTTTGATGAACCCAGCTATATGTACAACTTTAAGTATGTAAAGCTCTCATATCTATGCATATGGCACTCCAAATATCTATAGGTCTCCTGTTAGCGCCCCCAAAAATCCTAATATTCTTTTCCATCCAAATCTTCTGTAGAATCAAACCTGTAGCCATTTTCTTCTCTCCAGAAAACTGTAACAGATCGCTCAAACAGCTAGGCCGATCCCCGTAACTTCTGAAAGCGTTCCACAAATCAGACCCAAACGTACATTCAAACAACAAATGATGCAATCCCTCCTCCTCAGAACAGCAGAGAACACACCTTGTGGCCATAGAGAATCCAACTCTCTTCATATAATCACATGTAGGAACTTTATTAAGGAAGCATTTCCAAAGAAAACAAGAGAAACTTCTCAGAAATTTAGCTTTCCAGACCCAACTAGCCCAATTGGCCTTCCTTCCTTTCCTTCTAGAAATCTTCCAACCATCTTTAATCTTGAACTCACGCTTCCCATCACACAGAATCTGGTCCTCTTCATCAGTTAGGACCTTCATACCACTAACAACAGTACGAATCACATCAATTCCTCTAATGTTAGGCATATTCCAGTTGTTGTCCAAGACACACGAGGCAATACTACAATTTGGACCTTTTCCCATGTGAAGGATCATGTGATCATCACATTAGTCCAACAACTTTCTTTTACCATGAAGCCAAGGATCACTCCAGAAGTGGAAGGTTTTTCCATTACCAACACGAAACTCCAAATTTGCCTTCAGCATATTTCTCGTACACAACAACTTCCTCCACATCCATGGGGCAGTAGTCTTGCACCCTACCAACCAAATGGAATCATGCTTTATGTATTTTTCATGCAGCCATTTCACCCAAAAAGATTCTTTGTTATTGGCTACATCTCAAAGGTTCTTCAGCAAACCAGCCTTAGACCAATCCTCCACCAACCGAACTCCAAGACCTCCTTCCTCCTTAAGTTTACAGATCTGGTCCCAGGACACAGTATGGATATGATTTTTCTCATTGGAATCCCCCCAAATAAAGTTCCTCATGTGTTTCTCTATATCTAGCACAACTGCCTTCGGGTGAGGGAAAGCTGATGACCAAAAAACACGATAAGTCGATAGGGTGGATAAAACCAACTCCACACGACCAAAAAAGGACAGCAAATTACCTTTCCAGGCATAAAGTTTCCTTTTTATCTTATCAGTAATCGGAGCACACATAGCCTTGGTCAACCTGCCAGTGAAAAGGGGGAGGCCTAAATATCTAACCGGAAGATCCACTCTATAAATATTAAGAGCTCTCCTAATACTCTCAAGATGCACATCAGCTCCTTTACTCAAGAACAGTTGACTTTTAGTGTTGTTGAGCCTCAACCCCGAAATAGAACAAAAAGTATCCAGCACTTCAGTCAGCTGTTGGGCATTCCTACTATCCGCCTTAGTGAACAGGAGAAGGTCATCACCAAATATAATGTGTGAAATCCCAAAGCTATCAGAAGACTTAAGAGGGGAGATCATATTCTCATTAACAGCAGCCTCCATCACCGAAGTGAAGCCCTGCATAGCCAGCACAAAAAGATAGGGGGCAAGAGGATCGCCCTGCCTCACCCCATTCGAAGCTTCAAAGGAAATAGATGGGGAACCATTAATCAATACTTGAAAGGTTGCTGAGTTAAAGCACACATCAACCCAAGACAGCCAACAAGGGGGAAACTTCATCTTTTCCATCATAAAAAGAATGTAATCCCTTCTCACAGTATCATACGCTTTAGAGAGATCAGCCTTGACACACATATCAGGAGGACCATTGGCCGAAGAAAAAGTGCTCAACATCTCATTTGCTAACAGAATAGCATCACTGATGACTCTACCTTTAATGAATGCAACTTGATGTTTAGAAATCAGACTGGGAAACACATCCCTAAGTCTATTTGCCATAATCTTTGTAATGATCTTGAACATTACATTACAGAGAGAAATAGGCCAGAAATCTTTGAGATTTGTAGCACCATGTACCTTTGGAATAAGGGTGATAAAGGATCTATTTCATTCTCTCAAAAGCTTGCCAAACTCGAAGAAGTTCAGGATAGCTTTGGTAACATCATCCCCAACAATCGACCAACAACTCTTAAAGAAAGCTCCATTAAAACCATCCGGGCCCGGAGCCTTATCCACATTAAGATTATTAACAACCAGGTCAATTTCCTCCTTAGTGACCCTCTTACTCAGATTATGGATTTGAGAAGGATTTAGGATAGGAAGCTCCCACTTTTGATTCCAGTGGACAACATTCAAATCTGAAGAATTGAATAAGTTCATGTAGAAACTCACAATATGGTCTGTAATCTCCTCCGAATTACTGATGGACCTATCACCCTCATTAAGAACATAGATGCTGTTATGAATCCTTCTTGTCTTGAGAGAAGCATAAAAGTAAGATGAGTTTCTATCACCCTCTTTAAGCCAGATGGCTCTAGATTTATGCCTTAGAAAACTCTCCTCATCAAGAATGGCTTTACTTAGAGCTTTCCTTTTTTCAATCAACCTGCCTTGCAGCTGTAAATCATTAGGAGAACAGTCAACCAAATTTTGTAGTTCAAGAGCTTTAGTTTCTAACTCTTTAGCTTTTGAAGAGAAGTTACCAACATGATCTTTATTCCATTTCAGCAAGGCTTCCTTAACAACATTCAACTTTCTATACACCTTGTACATAGGTGCACCTTCCACCGATAAATTCTTCCACGCATCACACACAACCTGATGGAAACCAGGCTGCATAAACCAACTATTAATGAACCTAAAAGGTATGCTCCTCCTTCTATTAGTTTGCAAATGCCACAGTTGGACACGATGATCACTGATCATACTAGAAATAACTTCACTCCACATAGTAGGAAACAAGCCCAAGAACTTCACATTACAAAAAGACCTATCAATACTCGAGAAGGTACTAACACCCTTAGCACTATGGCTGTCCTAGGTGAAGAAAGACCCCTTAGATGGAATCTCAATAAGACCAGTAGTGTCCAACGAATTATTGAAATCAGACATACTTTTATTTGTAGGCGGATGCTTCCCAAGTTTCTCATAAGAGAACCTCACCGCATTGAAATCACCAAGAACGCACCACACATCCATGTTCAACCTCACAATAGAATTCACAGAATCCCAAAGAACTGATCTTTCATTATCACCATTTGAGCCGTAAACAGCAGAAATGTAGAATCTAGACTGGCTACTCTGCAAACCAATCTCACAATGCACAATCTGCTCATTATCCAGCAACTTGTTGATCGAGATATCATGGTCTCTCCACAAAACAAGAATCCGAGTATAAGAATAATAGTCCTCGTTTGAAATATACTTCGCTTCCTGCCAGACCTCCTCCACAATCGCTTCAATGTCGTCCTTCTTCATTCTCGATTCTAAAATGATATACACATCAGCCTTCAGCCTGCTAATCTCACCTCGGATGCGGGGGATTTTATTGTGGATCCCTCTCACATTCCAGGCGTAGATCGATAATGGTCTATCCATTTGAGATGATTGGAACCCCCCTACTCATGTTGCCTTCACCTGCATCACCTTCCCCCAAATTCTCAAGAAGAGAAAATTTGTTCGGAGACAATTGGATGTTCCTCACAGAAGACACCGGCTTCGCTGCAACTCTTGGGGGAGATTTAGATCTCCGCCTCTACATCTCCCAAGCTGGTGAAGGTGAAGGAGTGACAAGCTTACCTTTATCATTCTGTATACTTCCTATAGTTCTGCTAACAGAGCCTTCAGGAATCTGCACCATCTCTTCCACTACATCACTGAACTCATCAGTTTCCTCCTCCATCATTTGGGCTTTTGTCTTCTTCGGCATCCACACCTTTTTCTTCTGCCTGTTCTCCACGATTCCCTGCACTACATTTTTTGCTTTATCCTCACACAGCCCCGATTCGTAACCAAAATTGTTACAGACAACACAGGTATCTGGTCTCCATTCATACTCGAAACTGATCTTATCAGTTTGTCCATCATCACTCTGAAGTTCCAGCTCCTCCGGGAAAGAGAAGTCGGCTAGTATCATCACCTAAAGCCTGACATACTCTAACCTTAAGTACTCCGCAGTAAGCTGGTCTGTCCACAACGGCTTCCCAAGAACAGAGCCAATCCTCATAAACATCTCATCATCCCAAAGTTCTAAGGGCAGATCGTGAATCTTGATCCAGATCGGTATTTCCATAATCTTCATCTTCTCCATTGGTTCCCCTCACTCCCATTTCTTTAATATCAGTGGCTTCCCGACGATGAACCATGGTCCTCCATCCAATGCCGTTGTCATATCTTCCTCGTTAGAGAATAGCAGGATGAAGAACCCCCTTCCTCTAGATCCAATTTCGATCGACCCCTTAACCTTCCACAGATGTGCCAAGCACCTCACTAACGATGGCCAATGCGGGTTCAAACCAACTATGTAGCTAGCCGCCGCCTTACTCCATCGCTGTAGGTTCCTTTCCGCAATGCACTTTGAGTACAGAAGCTTGCCGTCAACAACCTGAGCATCTAGCTTGGTGAAGAAAGTCTTGGAGGATGTCATCTTCGCCGTGACCAGATCTGCCCATGACTTTGCTTCCTTCGAAACCCCAATTGACGCCGGCCTTCTCCCAATCTCCCTACTCCCAGGATTTGTTGTATTCGTAGCATTCGTCAGATCTACTAAATTGACTTCCTTTGACACCTCCGAGGAACTGGCCACCTGCGCAGCCCCCGTGACCTTCTCCGGGACCGCCAGTGGAATCACCTCAGATGCCGCCACTGGAATCGCCTCGCCAGACTCACCTCCTGCGGCCACGGCCATTGAATCATTTCCCAATCCAGGTGCCAACACCTTCTCCATCTGGAGCTCAGGTGTATAAAGTATAAGTACATTAGTACTATATGGTTATAGAAAATCTTGCACATGCTAAGGATTCATGTTTTCTACTATATTATGTTTATGATTTCAAATGGAACATTATGTATCAATGCCATGATAAGGTCTTAGAAAAATGTAAACCATGTTTAAGATTAAGAAATCATGCTATGTTAATATAGTCCCCTAGACCATGTTATGTGAGCCTTAATTGAACTTATGTGAGCCAAACCTACTTTATGTGATCCTTAACCTACCTTATGAGCTCTTTGGTATAAATTATGTGAGCCTTAACCGACTGTATGTGAGCCTTAATTAGCCTTATGAGCACTATAGTTATCATCAGGAGATTGACTATATTAACTCGATATAAAATACACATTATCAAGTAGTCATGCCAATTTACTTAAGTTTTCAAGTAATCATGTTAAACATGTTAAGAGATTATGTTTCAAATCATTTTTTGTAGTTTCAATTATAAGTTATTTTATGTATAATACTTAGTTCCCTTCATGTTTTATGTGCTTTGCATGACTGGAGATGAATTGTACGCAAGTGAGGAGAAGGAGAAGATAGAATTAGAGATGTCAACTCAAGCATGGCTACTTGATCTTACCCATGTGGGGTGCCATTCTAGATAGTTATCATATTCATTTTTAGTCATTCTATATAGGAGTTTCTTTGTTAAAACCCTTTTCATAATTGGACTTTTAGTACCTTTTGATAAGGCATGGAATATAAAACCTTGTGGTTTATGTTATTATATGGGCTTTGCTTGGTTAATGTTATCATTTGGTATTTTTTATGATCTACAATGAATAACGCTTCCTCTAAATTGTGTTAGCATTAGAAATGAGGTCATGACAAAATTGGTATCATAGAAAATCCTAGAATGTAAACTTAGTAGGATCCTATTTATTAAAATGCATGCTTATGAACATCTCTCTTCCTTTTCAGTAGGTCCCTAAGGGTCACCCTGACAAGGGTAAGGCCCCTCTAGATTTTGATGAGGAGGCCTTCTTTTCCAGTAAAGAGGTGCATGTTGAGAGTCCTCTAAGGGTTAACCCCTTGGTCACATGTGACATGTTGGTCAGAGTGTTGACCGATGCTTTGGGAGGTATGGTGACGCCCACCAAAGGATGCATGAGGCGACTCTAGTTGAATTTTCTCAATATCAAACTAGGATCCTTTGCTAGAGAGTTTGGAAGTTATAGGGAATGACAAGTCCTAGCTCTACAACATGGATCATTAGTTCCATGACTTTAGATAGTCAGAGGAATCATGTGTCAGGTTTGGGACACATATGATACTGGAAGTTGCACATAATTGCTGGTAAAAATCCATAATGAAAGAGACCTAGGCGGTGACCTCTTACTAGGGGTGAGTTTGTGGATGCTTTTAGAGACCTCACATTATATAGGCTATGGTAGACAAGAAGGAGGAAGAGTCATTCAACCTTCATCCGTGTGGGGACATGACTGCTACACAAAATGTCATGCATTTCTATATCCTTCATAAATATGTGCATGGGATTACAGAGCCACACATCTCAAGAAGTTCATTAGTGGTCTAAAGGATGATCTCAGTTATGCCCTTACTAATGAGGCCATAAGATGGTTTAAGAGGTCCTTGATGCTTTTCTTGAGCTCGAGGACCATCACAAGAGGTCCTGGAAGAAGACGTCTCATGGCGGGCAATAACATCATCAACATCATCATCACCAGTAGGGTAACCATAATGGCAAAAAGAACCAAAAGCACCATCATAATGACCACATGAAGCATACGTCTATAGAGGATTCTACAAAAGAGCTTCATACCATAAGTGTGACAAGAAAACAGGGATCACAAGTTTGCTATTACCATGGGGGAGAAGGGTACTATAGAGACATCTGCCCTAAGTTAGCTGCAAAAAAGGGTGCATGTCAGATTATAATCCATAACCCCCAAAGAAAGGCAAGCTAGGATTTTTTCCATTGTGGTTGATGAAGGTATGGTTTAGTTTCAACATGAATTAGAAAGACATGCACTTGTTAGTTTTGCTATTCATGTCAAATACAATGTTTTGATTATCAATGTGAATATCCCATGTCATGAATATGCTCGGATGAATTTATAAAATGTTATGACAATATTTCTATGTTAATGTACACATATGTGAAACCCTAAGGTGGGCAGTGTCTTTGTGAGACACAAAAAAATTATAGGACAAGATGTTTGGAAGGTGGTTAGGTTTTAACAAACCTAATTTTTCAACCTAGATATAATTTCAATTAATAATATTTAGTTCCAAATTTCCTTTTACTTAATAAGGTGGGACCCTAAATTGATCTAATTTGATTTTCATATGTTCAATTATACAATTTGAAGTCATGAATTCTTGTTATTCTCAATAAGATTTAATATACTTCCATGATATTATAAACCCTCGAACGACACACTAATAGGATAATGATACCTTGGTATATGAATAGTTCATGACATTATAGATATTCACCAAACTTCTAGTAGTGTAAATTCTTTTATATGACTACCAATGCGTTAATTAACCTAGAGGGATTAATATGAGAAATAGATATTTTCATAGCTCAAACCTAAAACTGAGTGCACCATCATATTCCTCATGATTATATATAAAACCCACCAAATTTTGTTTGGATGGGATAACCCTAACAATTCCAAGAGTTAAAAGGATATAAATCCTATATATTGCGTAACTATCCCAACAATACAATCAACACAACTAATTATACTTAAGTGAATCTATATTAAGTTAAGTCTAGTCGTCACACCTTATTCTTGCATTGGTCCCAACTTTAGTAGACACAAGCTTACATTGAGGCATCAGATGTTGATATGAGGGCATGACCCTCATCTTATACCTCTCACAGGAGACACAATCTATGAGAAATAGAAAGTCCGAGGTTTTAATCATTGATCTCTCCATCTCCTCCACTATTCCTCATCTCACACCACCAACAGACTCGAACAATCATTATGAATCCAGCGGACCTTCACATGAGCCCTATATTTTGCTATTGATAAAATGCCCCAAAAAAACCATCTCCAGTTGATGCAGGCACCACTCTATGCCACTATGCTACATCACATTGACTAAGATTGGTTCCTTGAGGACAAGAAAATGCCAGGTCACATTTTCCCATCCCCAATTTTTGCTAAAGCCAGTAGCGGAGCTACCACTAATCCAACCTTCTTCACTAGCGATAGTGAGCTCTGACCAGTGACTCTGACCATCATTTCCAATAAATATCCAATAAGATTCCTTAACCATATTGCTTCCTTTCCCTTGATCCAAGGATCAACCATTTTAAGTTACATGGACCCATGAACTCTGGCTTCATATCAAAAGGTATTGAAATCCTCCCAGGCCTCACAACCATATTGATGCCACAAAATCCTTCTAAAGAACTTCTACTAAAGAACTTTTTATGTATAAAAGAACCTTTCCGTATCCCTTGTTTTCTCCTTGTGATGTTCTAGATGTGAATCTCATTTTTTATTGCATGACTCTATTTTTCTAAAAGTGTCAAGAATTTTTGGGGTTCTAAGGGATTTTATGCACTGCTAGTTACTTCATTAACTTTGTAGACCTCTTCCAGTTTCACCTTACCTTTTATTATGTGATTTTATGTGACATGACATGACATGGACACCTACCTACTCCTCTATCCATGGTTTGGACTAGACGTAGAGATATGGTTCACCAATGACCTATTTCATTGGGTCCTTGAGTTCTTCAGATATGGGGAGCACAATATTGATCCCCTCCTCCATCCAGAGTCCTCAATCTTCACTCTTATTTGAAAGTACATAGTCCCCATAGTGTTGCGCACACCATGGGTTTCTAAGAAGAAGATACCAAATCCTGGTTCTAAATATCTACTCGTATGATTTTAATTAATGTGTCATGACACATGGGTATCCCAATCATTTCACTACTTCATCTGAATGTAGTTGTACTAATTGATTTTTTAGTTTTTAACCAATATGCCTCATCACACACTTAAAGTAATGCATGCCATGAGGCGTCATAATAGAATGTTGATACTAATGAACCAATTTCCAAATTTATAAAAATATTTATATCATTTTATCTTGCCATGTGATTAGTCAGATCTCAAATAATGCATATATTTTTGTCTAATGTCAAAAAATTAAGTTGAGGTAGTCATTTGAAAGGATTTGAGACAAGGAACATCGCTAATCCATGATCATACCACATTAAATTTTAATAATTAAATTACAAACCCCAAAATCTATGTTAATAAAAGGTAATTGATTCATATTTATCCTATACATAGGAAATTATGATTGATTAGGTCTTAGGATATGATTAGTATCCCTCCTCATGCTCAAATGAGCAGGTCATGCATACTTAGTATTAATTTATGCTTTAAGGTTTATATTATTTTACAAATTTATTCATAATGCTTCATTTAAAGTATAAGTACATTAATACTCATTATATGCATATTGAAAATCATGCACATGCTAAGAATTCATGTTTTATATTATTTTGACGCTTATGATTTCAAATGGGGAATTATGTGTCGCTTTCATGCTGCTGAATTAAGAAATTATGAAAACCATGTTTATATTAAGAAGTCATGTTATTTATGTGAGCCTTAACCGATCTTATGTGATCCTTAACTGCCCTTAAAAGCTCTTTGGGAGCAATTATGTGAGCCTTCATTATCCTTATGAGCATTGTGGGTGCAATCAAGAGAATGAGTAAATATAACTCAAGATAAAAAACACATTAATAAGTAGTAATGACATTTTACTTCAAATTTAAATTAATCATGTTAATCATGTGAAGAAATTACGTTTCAAGTCATTTTTATGTCATTTTAATTATAACTTGTTTCGATATATAACTACTCAGTGCCCCTCACATGTTTTATGTTAGTTTGCATAGCTGGGGACGAGATGTCTGCTTGTGAGAAGCATGAGAAGAAGTACAACCAAAGACTTCAGCACAAGGATAAATACCATATCCTACCTGGTAGGGTGCCATTTTATATAGTTATCAAATTCCTTTCTAGTTACATGATGTAGGAGTTTCATTGTTTAAACCCTCTTTATACTTGAAGTTTTAGTTCCTTTTACTAAGTCATGTAATGTGGCACCTTCTAGTTTATGTTACTCTATTGACTTTTCTTGGTTAATTATACCATTTCACAGTTCGTCATGATTAATGAATGAAAAATTCTTCCACTAAGGTTGTGTTAGTATTAGAAAGGAGGTTGTAACATTTACTCTATTATGAATTTGAGTGTCTCGACTAGATTTTCTGGTTCAAGGTTACTATTTCCATAAACAAAGTAGCCTTGCATTGGCTTCTTGGTTGACCTCTGCCAAAACTAATGATGGAGTGGGGTTGTCGTGAGAAGTAGGCTACTTTTGATATCAATGAGCTTTAGTGTAATTTCACATGATGTAGCAGGTTTCTCTCTGTAGTTTTTAGTGAAGGAAGGAGGGCACTACATATTTTTGGGCGTTTCTATTAGGGGTGAAGGAAATAGTCCAATGAGGGGTCGTTGGATTTGAGATAAACTCTTGATGTTGTTGATGGAAAGATAAGAGGAAATCCTTTAGGATATATGTATATATGTATATGTATATGTATATGTATATATATATATATATATATATATATATCAATGGAATTACTTGTCAGTGATTGTTCCCCAACAAGCAAGGAGTGGTAGGAAGAAGACAACATATGGACTATTAAATAGAATCTCAATGGTTTGCAAATAGGATGATCTAACTAACATGCATGTGAACTATTGTTTAAGTTGCATTAATCATGACATAGCTATATCTCTAGCTAATCAATTGTATGAATTAGAGAATGGTATTAGACAATGTGTTTTTCATATTATTTACTTCCTTATATGAATTGGCATGGATAGGGCTATCCAATATTAGTGTAACTTGGTAAGTTGACTAACTTAAGTATGAGGAATCCAACTATACCCTTATTTTTTAGGTTTGACCTAGGAAATAATGTAATTTACAGCATTAGGAACCTAGTGTGATCAATGAATTTATAAATATTACTAAGGATTTACATTATTAAACCAAGGGAAACCCTACTATATTATCAATGGCTTGTAGGGAAATACAGGCACAAAGTATAGAAGCAAAAAAAATCTATATGTATTCTCTAGTACAACAAGATCACGTCAACTACTATGAAATAAGAAAAATGGTTTTAATAAGTTATACCTGATGTTGGAGCAAGTATAGTGACAAAACTCACTTCTTTGCAACTGCTGATAAGTTTTTCCTGGACGACGACTATGTAGCTCCTGGTCTTCACCACGAACAACGTCTATGCAACCTCTACAGTGACTCCAGTGGTCTCACCACAGACCTCAGGTTGAGTTTACTCTCCAAGAAGAAGCCAAAAAACTCCCGCCTCTAGAGTAGACCTGTAACACCCGGGCCCACTACCCAAGGCTCTAGTAGAGTTTTAGGAATGACGACTATCCCCACAGACCACCACTATCCTTAACTGTGTGCTTTGTCCTCACTCACGCGCATTCCAGGATCAACTTCCCGACAGGTCACCCATCCCAGTACTACTCCAAGCTGAGCAGGCTTAACTATGGAGTTCTTAGTGATGGGTTCCTAGAAAAGGAGGTGCACCTTGGTGATATGGGTAGTCCAATCATTCCTTTTAAGATCATGTTATCCAATGCCTCAAATCCTGGGATGTTACAATCTCCCCCACTTAGACTCTTGACATCCTCATCAAGGCTCAACTATATGGCATCATAATATTTTCCCCATATCAATGCAGACCCACAATGGCCCATGGACACCCAGCTCCTGATCATGGAATACCAGCGCAAGGGTGGCTACATCAACCATGGACAACCCTTTCCTACATGCCTGGACTGCACGACTCAAGACTGGCATGCCATGCCCATGTGGGTCCCACCTAATAGAGGGGTTTTGGCTCTGATACCATTTGTAACGCCCAAACCCACTACCCAAGGCTCTAGTAGAGTTTCAGGAATGACGACAGTCCCCACAGACCACCACTAGCCTTAACTGCGCGCTTTGTCCTCACTCACACTCATGCCAGGATCAACTTCCCGACAGGTCACCCATCCCAGTACTACTCCAAGCTGAGCACGCTTTACCATGGAGTTCTTAGTGATGGGTTCCCGGAAAAGGAGGTGCACCTTGGTGATATGGGTAGTCCAATCATTCCTTTTAAGATCATGTTATCCAAGGCCTCAAATCCTGGGACGTTACAAGACCATATTGACCAACTAGAACTCTTATCATTCATTAAGAATGGACATGAAGGAGTTGTCCCTCCCATTGGTGTACTAGTCACCAACCTTCTCTCCCACAATGAAAATTTCTCAGTTGTTCTCTCTCGTTGGCTATACCTCCTTTCATAGGTAGGACTTGCCCATTCTCTCTTGGCTACCACAACCAGAGAGGACAATAGTTGTCAGAGGAACTCATTTCAAGTTTTCTATGTTGTAGTTGTTCTTTAGGAAGCCCCAGTACCCCTCTATTTATAGTAGATGCCAGGGTCAAGGTTCCCAGTTACTATCTGGTATGGGATAAAGGTGCGAGAGTGGAAGGGACCGGAAGATATTGAATTTTTGCAACCTGCAACAACCAAAACTACCATTTCACACACCCAGACGGTCGTTTGATGTATGAGACAGTCATCTCACATTGCTAAATGACCATTTGGCAGTTCCCAACCTAGAAACAAATTTGGCTATTTTGAATCCAATTAATATCTCAAATTAATTTCCTTGTTTCCAACAATAAAGCACAATCAAAACTATTCAAGAAACAACCCAAACCTTCATTCGACCCAATTGGACCATCTCACCCAAGCGAGAATCCCATCTCCCTCACCCATATGGCCATCTGGTGAGTTGGGTCGAGCCAATCAATTCAATCATATTGAATTGGTTTGTTCAAGGGAAGAACTAAGCTAATTTGAACTCTTATCAACCTGACCCCCAAACGGCCGCCTCAAATATTTGAGACGCCTGTATGGTGACCCAAACGACCGTCTCACCTAGTGAGATAGTTGTTTGGAAGATATGGTCAACCAATATAGCAATCAATTGCGTGAACTAAATACCTAAACACTTTAGTAATCAATCCAATTGTCATTCAAGATTAAAATCCTCTTCTAGATGAGTTCCTATGTGTGTGACCCTATAGGTCCCATGTCACGTTGGTAGTGAATGTCCATAACTAGCTTATGACATCACAAGCAAAGAGTGGTGCCTAGTCTCACATCAGTGCTACCCAAGTGAAATAAAAAGTTGGAGAATAACTTCATCCTACAATCTATGTAAGGCATTGTAGTGATTGTATAATTCCTTTATCTCTGATATCCAGGATGAACTCAAGGCATGGTAGGTCATCCTGTCAACATTCTATCCATGTTTCTTGAACCAAGAGAAGACTGTTTGAGATAATGTGACCTCAATATCATATATTGATTCACATGTTCATGCACATGCATTTCTCAGTCTCACTTATCAAGTAGCTAGGACATCATACTCCAGTAGGAGGGACAAATCCCATATCTATCACTCATAGTCTATCCCTGTGTGTCAAAGTCTCCCAATCATCACCATTATAAAAACCCATGTTTCAATACTACGTTTGTGATGTCAAAGCATACCCAACGACATGTGACGAGTGTAATGATGCTGGTCTAAGAATCACAATCACCACATACACTATGAGAGATGATTGTGACCACCACAACCATGTGTCACTCTCAAGGTGGGTCTGTCCGATACAGCGTTCCCTAACATGTATCTGTGTGTTGGTTTAATATTACCATATCATGACTTAGTGAGACTCAGTCATCAACCAACTCACACTCTAGTCTTGTGTGTTACTGGTGTCTATCTCCCTTCTAGAGTAACAACCAACTAGGGACATAATGAGAATATATATATTTACTCTTGACAACCCTATGGTCTCATTTCAACAAGGCTAATACTTGAAGACATACGTCATTGAGCAATATTATTCTTTAGACATTCACTCTGTATCCTCATTATCTCATAACTGAGTGAAACATATGAATTGGAAGCTTGCCTTTTGTATATGTTATTATTAATAAAATGCTTTTAGGTAATTATGCCATGTCAATCATTATATGAATCACTCTATGGGCATACCATACCAACAGACTCCCACTTACACTTAGAGCCAATCACAACGGATCTCATCCTTAGTGACTTGAACTTGTCCAACATGCTTCTACTGTGCTAGTGTTGATTTAGCGGGTTAGCAACATTTTTTTTATAGTCAGTTTATTGCATGTTTCCTTATCTCTTCGCTCTGAGATGAAACTACCATAATATGGTATCTTGATATTCCTTACTTAACAATTAGCTTCATTGTTGTCACAATATTTCTAATGAGTCATCAATGGTTGGAACCTCTTTAAGTTCATCCTATGAACCCTTAGATCCATATAGTATCTATGTTCATAACACAAGTATACTCAGTTTCTAATGTAATGGCTATTAGTTCGGAACCCTTTCCAACTAATCAACACTTGTTTTTTAAATCAAACGTATTTTAACTTGTCATCATTTTAAGCTTACATCGATGTAACTCTTTACATCCAACTCTTCCTCTTATTGCTATTATCATTGATTATCAATCTTATCCTTAAGTACTTCACAAGTACTAATAGATGTCTTTAATGACTTCCCAATCACCCTCATTGGATTTTAGTAACATCTTATCATGACCATACATACCAAATTGTATGGGATAAACACATTTATTGCACTCATGATAGATTCATTATTGGTATATCCCATGGAATCTTATTCATGATATTTCCATTCTTCACAAGAATAGGAATATAAGGTTCATGAGAGACAAATCCGGATTTTCTTCTCATTGAATCCATCCATGTTGAACTCTTTCAACACAATGCTATTGTATGTGCTCAAACTTCCATTGTGAAAGATTCAAGAACTATCTCATAGATCTTGATCTTTATCTCACAAGATGTTTCATCTTATCCTTCATTGCTGAAGGATGTTTCCATGTCAGTTCTCAATATTCATAGTACTGAGATGTCATTCCTCATCATAGGTGAAATAATCATATATGCTCCCACTAAATATTTTGTAATCATAGATTTAATCTTTTGTCTTGATTCAAGTCAAACTCTTTAGCTATCTCATCAAGTCATAAGATCCCATCTCTGAGGTGCTTATTTCAGTCCCATATTGAACTTTGTAGTTTATAGACTTTATTTGCATTCTTGAAGTTGTAAAACCTTTTAGGTTGTGTCACGTACACATCCTCTAATGTATTCCTTTTAAGGAATCCAGTTTCATCTTCACATGAAAAATCTCATAGTCCATTCTAACTACAACAACAAGCATGACAATTGGTAAAGGAATTTCTATCATGTCTAATACCTTGAACTTGATTGATTCAACCAATCTGTCATTTTATGTTATCCATGTAGGTCTTGATCCTATTGCACCCATTAGGTGTTACCCCTTTAGGTGGCGCTATCAAGGTCCTACCTTGTTTGATTACATGGATTCCATATCACTCACAAATAGCTTCTAGTTGACTAGTTGGCTCATCCTATATGACCAACCCGTCTGAATTGTTGGATTCACAATCCTCCAATCTCAGATGTATTCTACTAGAATATTTTGTTATGTATTACATGATGAAATTGAGATTCCACAACAATGTGTGATTCTCACTATTCTCATTGTACCTCATTGTTGACCTAGAACATTTCAAGTTCTACTTTTACTCCCATTTATTCTTTAGGAACTCAGTTATCCTATCAATAAAACAATTTTGTTTATTGGATTGGGGTTAATAGTAGTATTCAACAATCATGGTTTGTGGATAAACCTTCTTCAAGCAACAAATTTCTCAAGGTGGGTTTCAGTCCTTTAGACCTATTGGGACATTCCCAAATAATATCATATATTACGTCTCATAAACCATCCAGATGGTACATTATTTAGTGATAGGTATACATTTATGAGCATGTAAGAAGTTTAGATTAATTGACAATTATATTATGACTTATCATGTCACAATCCCTTCATTCTGACACATCATCATATTCATAAGGATTTGACTTGTGATACATTATCACAACTCATTCCAGAAGGTACTCCAGGTATTGATTGTAAAATTATTTCAACATTTGATCGTATCAAAGTATCTTAATACTTTCGTCAACATCACACTTCATTTAAAATCTTCTTGAACATTTTCAAGAGATTAATTCTTTCATTCCATTTGGTACATATCATCATATTACCAATAAATGAAAATGAAGTATTAGTTAATATAGCATTCATTCCATAAGATCTTCATGCATTATATGTATGAGGTCTAATGGAAGACTTATCCTCCCACTACATTTAGTGAAGGATGTCATGTCATATTTGTGTGTCAATAGGATTTGCATGTTTCCTTAGGTTCAATAACCAAGGGAATCTAGATCAACATCGATATGTATTCTAAGCATGCTCTTCTCATATTCATACAAGATGACTAATGCTAGTGATAGTCTTGAGTTATCAATTATAATCATTTGGTACATTATAAACATTCATCTTTGGATCATTTTGAATAAATATCGCAAGATGTTTTAGGGCCAATGCCATGCCAGATCATATCTTTGAAATAGAAGCAGTAACACATCTTTATTGATAATCATCCTTGTTCATACAAGATGCATAAATAAAATGTTTCTATCCTAATGGCATAATGAAATAGTAGTTCTAGTAACTCTATTACATGCCCATTGGGCTAAGATAAATTTAAATGTAGACTATGGCTTCCGCAACACTTGCTCCACCTTGTCCAACTTTGTCCTTATATGAGGGCTTTTATTTCTTATTAGATCTTGCACATCAGTATGTCAGGTTTCAATTTGATATCACATACCAAAATTTAAGAAGTAATAAAATTTATATTATGTTGTTTATACCTGAAGTGGAGGCCTCAGTGGCTTCCTTCTTCTTCTTTAGTTCCTCTAACCAGAGTGGGCAATTTATTCTCCATTGTCCAGGCTGGTGATAATGGTGACAATCGCCTGTTGGTTTCTTTACTCCACCTTTTGCCTTGAGATATGAAGACTTGAGATTTTGGCTAGCTTTAAAACTCTTCTTAGCTTTGCCTTTGCCTTTAAACTCCCCTTTGTCTTGTTGATCATCATCACATACTTGGTCTTATCTTTCTTCATTTATGTCTCAACTGTCCTCAACATGCCCAACAACTCTATCAACGACTTGTCAAAGTCGTTCGTGTTGTAGTTCAGGACAAACTGACTATATGAATCTGGCAAAATTGTAGAATCACGTGAGTGGCCAACTCTTAGGCCAAGGGGAATCCCAGTCTAGCTAGGTTCTCCACATACCCAATGATCTTGAGTGCATGAGGACCTACAGATCTCCTTTTGTCATGTTGCACTTGAATAACGCCTTGGAGAAATCATATCTCTCCTGTCTTACTTGATCTTGGTACATGTTCTTGAGATGTGTGGCCATATCATTCACCCCCATGTTCTCATGCTGCCTCTGCAACTCATGGTTCATGGAGCATATCATCAAACACTTGACATCCATGACATTTTTAATATGCTTCATATAAGAATCCTTGTCAGCCTTTGGAGCATTTTGAGCAGGTTCCTCTCGGTCTGGCGTTTCAAGGACATAGAGCTTTCACTCCCATGTGAGAACAATTCTTAGCATCCTCAACCAGTCATGGAAGTTGATCCCAACAAGTTTGTCCTTCTCAAGGACTGATAGCAAAGAAAAGTGATTGTTTGTTTTTGCCATTTGTTTCTACAAAAGAATTTGAAATTTTGTCAAAAAATCAACCTTTTGTTTTGATTTGATTTGGTTAAATTTCAGAAATAATAATTAGGTCTTTAATTAATTATTATTCTCATTATTTAGTTCAAATTGATAACCCTCAAGTATCAATTTAGAAAATTGCAGCGAATAATTTTCTAATGATCCAAGATCAATATTTTATCAAGTCATGAGTCAAATTTGGTTGATCGCCCACAACTTGACTATTTAGGTAGGTAAACTTGCCAATTGCATCACATGCAACTCTTGGATAGATGATATGCACAACTCCTTGCCATAATCATCTGCATGCTTCTGGGCCTAGATGCTTTGAGAATCACCAGTTAAGCCTGACCCAATAGCAAATACAATAATAATGCGTCTCGCTTTGGCGGAACCTACATTCCTACCATTACACTTCCATGAGGTAGACGGTGCACCATGCTTTTGCATCACCAGTGCTTGTTCGAACAAGGTTTTCATGTGTATTGATATTGGAAAGCATCTAAGACTTAATATGTTTGATTGATGGGTTTTATGTATATCATATATATCCATATACTATATCCAATCACCACATATATAGTACGTATCATATACATGCTATATCCCACAATGTAAATATGCAATATAAAACAAAAATGATGGCTATGACCATGTCTACTTGTAATTCCTTGGAGACACAAGGAATTGCTACCACCTAGGTCAATAATCACATCACATGTATGAACTTGTTGTTGGTTTAGACCTGTTCTTTCCAATCTGGGTAGATCGGTTCAACCTTGAACCGATTGTCTTACCTCTTGGCTAGTTGGTTTGTCCTCCTATCCAACCGATTTTTGGACTCCTTCCAAACAGTCAGTTGGGCCTCCAGGTTCTGGCTTCCTATCCAACCAATGTTTGGACTCCTTCCAGACGGTCGGTTGAGCCCACCAAGCGGTTGTATGGTTCCATTGTCCTCTATCCTCCATGGTCCTCCAAACGGTTGACTTGTCTCACGAATCGGTCGTCTCAACTGACGGTGAACATCTTCAACGGCGTTGCAAGAAAAGAAACTATCCTATTGCTACTTTATTACATTGAATAAGAGAAACCTTGAGTTACATTTGAGGGGAGCAAAGGTAGGAAAGAATTAACTTTACATTGGGAAGAGAGAGGTAGAGGCTCGGTGCATAGACCAAAATAAACAAGAACCAAACCATCTAACCGCACACAGATATAGGGTTTAGGCAATAACCATGCTACACATCCACCATAAAAACCCATTCAAGGGTGACACGTGTAAATTATATATATATATATATATATATATATATATATATATATTAGTATGGGATTATGTGGTCTTTGATTAGATATGCATATGAGAGCAGTTTAAATATTTGCATCGTATGCAATAAATGAACGATTCACGTCAACTACTATGAAATAGGAAGGATGTTTTTAGCAAGTTATACCTGATTTTGGAGAAAGTCTAGCGACAAAACTCACTTCTTTGCAACTGCTGATAAGTTTCTCTTGGATGACGGTTATGCAGTTCCTGGTCTTCACCATGAAAAACATCTGCGCTACCCCTACAGCTACTCCGGTGGTCTCGCCATGGAATGCATGTTCAATTTGCTCTCCGAGTAGCAACCAAAGGACTTCTTCATCTAGAGTAGTCCACACGGACCAACTAAAACTCATGCCATTCACCAAGAATGGATAGGAAGGAGTTGTCCCTCCCATTGGTGTACTAGTTACCAGCCTGCTCTCGCACAATGAAAACTTCTCAGTTGTTCTCTCTTGTTGGCTATCCCTCCTTTCACAGGTAGGATTTTCCTGAGCTCTCTTGGTTACTACAAGTAGAGAGGACAACAATTGCTATAGGAACTGATTCTGAGTTGTTTGTGTTGTAGTTGTGCTCTGGGAAGCCCGCAATACCCATCTATTTATAGTATAGGCTAGAGTCAAGGTTCCCAGTTGCTATCTGGTATGGGATAAAGGTGAGAAAGTGAAGGGACCTGAAGATCTTGAATTTTCACAACCTGCAACATCCGAAATGGTTGTTTCACACACCCAAACAGTCGTCAAGTGCATGAGATGGTCATCTCACACTGTCAAATGACCTTTTGTTAGTTCCCAATCTAAAAACAAATTTGACTATTTCGAATCTAATTAATATCTCATATTAATTTCCTTGTTCCTCAAGTAAAGAACAATCAAAACTATTCGGGAAACATCTCAAACCTTCATTTGACCCAACATGGTTGTCTCACCCAAGAGAGACATCCGTCTCACTCACCCATATGATCGTCTCATGAGTTGATTCGAGCCAATTAGTTCAATCATATTGAATTGGTTGGTTTAAGAGTAGAACTAAGCCAATTCAAACTTTGATCAACTTGACCTCCAAACAGCCGTCTCAACTACTTGAGACACCCGTCTGGCTACCCTGACAGAGGTCTCACCCAATGAGATGGTCGTTTGGCAGACCTAGTCAACCAATCGATCAATCAGTTGTATGAATGGAATACTTAAACACTTTAGTAATCATTCTGATTATCATTCAAGATCAAACTCCTCTTCTAGATGAGTTCCTATGTGTGTGACCCTATAGGTCCCATGTCACGTTGGCAGTGAATGTCCATAAGTAGCTTATGACATCACAAGAAAAGAGTGGTGCCTAGCCGCACATTAGTGCTACCTAAGTGAAATCAAAAGTTGGAGAACAACTTCAACCTACAATATGTGTAAGGAGTTGCAGTGATTGTATAATTCCTTTGTTTCAAATATCTGGGATGAACTCGAGGCATGGTAGGTCATACGCTCAATGTTCTATCCATGTTTCTTGAACCAAGAGTAGATTGTCTAAGATAATGTGACCTCAAAACTATATATTGATTCACATGTGCATGCACATGCATTTCTCAGTCTCGCTTATCAAGTGGCCAGGACATCATACTCTAGTAGGAGGGACAAATCCCATATCTATCACTCATAGTCTATCCCCATGTGTCAAAGTCACCCAATCATCACTGTTATAACAACCCATGTTTCAGGACTGCATTTGATGATGTCAAAGTGTACCCAACGACATGTGATAAGTGTAGTGATTTCTGGTCTAAGAATCAAAATCACCACCTTCACTATGGGAGATGACTGTGACCACCACAACTATGTGTCACTCTCAAGGTAGGTCTGTCCAATACACTGTTCCCTAACATGTATCAGTGTATTTGGTTTGATATTACCATATCATAACTTAGTGAGACACAATAATCAACCAACACACACTCTAGTTTTGTGTGTTACCGGTGTCTATCTACCTTCCATGGTAACAATCGACTAGGGACATAATGAGAATATGTATATTAACTCTTGACATCTGTTTGGTCACATTTAAACAAGGCTAATACTTGAACACATACGTCATTGAGCAATATTATTTTCTAGACATTCACTCTGTATCCTCATTATCTCATAGCTGAGTGAAGCAGATGAATTGGAAGCTTGCCTTATATATATGTTATTGTTAATCAAATCCTTTTCGGTAACTATGCCTTGTCAATCATCATATTATTGGCTCTATGGGAATACCTTACCAACATTACTCATATACCAAACAAGGAACATATTATGCACAAATGTGGGGTAATTTCTATTGAATCATATATAGTCATTATTGAAAATTTGGAAATGAGTAACACACACTGATTAACTAAGATATAAATTGGTATTGAAGCATCATTTATATGAGTTATTTAGGGTCTTTTGCAACCTTTGCATGTCACCCTACACATAGAGAGATTTATTAGGTACTAAGTACTTCCTGTAGACGAGTTGAAAAAAATAGGGTGAATTGGAGTGATTTTGAGTTTTAAATACTTCAAAGTAAATAATCTATGACTTTGGTTTTTTACTTGATTGGGTTGTATGATATTTTTGGGCTAGTACAAGCTACCCATCTTAAAGAAATTTCATCTGCAAAATTTGCATGTCCTATGAAGGCACTACTCACCTTAGGATCTCAGATATATGTACACCAACACCTTAATCATGTCATATTTATTTCTTGTCGTGCACATATACATATTATTAGCACCATCATCAAATTCATATGTTGCTCAATAATGTCTCAAATAAATAACCTAGATTTAACATTAGATCCATTCCCTTTATTACTCTTTGGATTAATTACCTCCAATAATATCAAATTTTTCTATAATATAAACTGTAGTTCTTAAACCTCTATAGTAGCTCCTTTTTCATAGCAACTCCGTCTTCATGAATTAATTCGTAAACGCTTTTGACATCAAACTATGGCATAAATAATGGTGTTTTACTCACTAGATGTATTAGGTCGAGAGTATATATAATTAAGGCTTTGTGTGTCAACCATTTTGTGACATCCCTGGATATGTGTTGATCATGCACATAACCAACAATGTGAGACCTAATTATGCTACTATGCAACAACCTAATAGCACACATGTCCATATCTCATGCACTAGTAAGCAGGAAGAGATACACAATTAGTCTTTATTCTCATGACATCCCTTCTACATCTCACGATTGGTTGGCCATAACCATTGAGAAAATAGAGGACATGTCACATGCTAAGATAAAGTTAATACATAGGATCCAATCTATGTTTATGTCCTTTCCTAATAAATGTATCTTAACATTCATACAACTAAACATAAGGATTCCTAATCAAGGTTCTTATCTTTATCTATTCCTCAAATAAAAGGATCATTCATTCTCACATTTCGACTGCACTTACTCAATCAATTAAGCATAAGTAGATCTTATCCTAATGGGCATAAAGGAACATCAAACTAATTGATAATCATAAGAGTTCCTAGTCGCCAACTATCCTTTTATTGTAATACCCATTTTTGACAACCCAATATTTCACACATCCACATAAGCAAAAATACCAATTTCTAACTCGTAATACTAGCAACATTGAAAAATTAAGATGATTAACATTATTGAAATAATAAAACATATATTTGAACTGGATATACTATAATCCATCTCTTAATTATATCCATAGTGCTCATAAGGTCTCACATAAGGCTGGTGAAGACTCATAGCTCCCATATAACTTATAAGTTCGGTTAAGGCTCACAAAACTTCTCCCATAGATCTTGTAAGACTGATTAAGGCACACATAGGACCGCTTAAGGTTTACATGACATGTGAGAGGACTAATCAACAATATCATGATTTCATGAACATAAACATGATCTTGATTTCATATTTCACTATCATGACAATGAAACATAGTGTTCACTTTGAAAGAATAAATAAATAAAATAGTAGAAAATATTAATTCTTAACATGTTTGTGATTTTCAATAAGCATAAATTGAGTAATAACATAATTGTACTTTAAACAAGCCTACATGAGTACATAAGTGAATAAAATAACTGTGACCCTAATTCAATAATTAATGTGAATTAACCACTCCCTTGAGCCTAGGGAGGGACACTAAGATATCTTTATTCTTGATATTCCCTATCCTTTAAACTAAAGCCAATAATCCTCAAATTAGGATATTAAAACCCTAATTACTATAGGTATGTATCTTTGTGAAAACTAACCTAGAGAAGTTTATGTAATCTATTCCATTATCTAGATGATCAAAATACATATATGGTTTGACCCTATATTATTTATAGAAAGTTTTTTGTACAAAATCTCATCCAAATAGAAATGAGATTAACATCGATTTTTTAAAACTCTTGGAAACTTAGCCTTCATAGTAGGTGATGGAATGATACAACAATGGTGTTATTTTTGGACCATAAGTGTGATAGGGGTCAAAATCAGTCAAACACTTATACAAATGGACACAATTATATCAAATAGAACTCTCACCAACATTCTCTTATAGCCTAGATCAGTGTGACACTTTAGACAGGTCAAATAGGGTAAAGGATTCATTCTCATATTTGGCTCCATCTTCCTTGCCATCTTGTTGAGCTATCATTTCAAGAGCAAAGGACATTGATCAAGACTCAAGATACACGTGTGATTTCACACAAACAACTTCCCCCAAAGGTTACTCAATCTATGTTGAAATAGGTGAGCCTCTATTGAGGCTCCCTAGAGAATTGGATATTCAAGCTCGTACCACCACCATATCCACAATAGAGCAAGGAGCTTCAAGATGGAAAACGACATTGAAATAGTGAATACTTGCAGCCATAGGTGTAATTAGATTTTCAATCATATGAAAAATGTGTATCAAGAAAAAATGTTCTTTGAACAACACATAAAGGCCTTGATGACCATCATAATCTCCGACGAGGTAGCCATAATTCATAGGCATAACTAGATCAACTGATAATAGGTGTGGGAAAAGGAATACAATTGGTTGGCAAAGCTCACTAGATGATAAATCCTGATTTTCTTGACTAGAGTCACTAGGTTGAGGTCACATATGTTGGTGATGTAGATTGACCTTGTAGGGGCTTCTTGGTTAATTTAACTAAAATTGACAATGGAGAGGGGTCTCCTGAGCCATAGGTTGCTTTTAAGGTCAATGAACTCCATTGGTATTTGGCATGGTGTAGTGAAGTTTTCTCTATAGTTTGTAGTGAAAGAAGGAGAGTGTTGTAGTTTTTGGGTGTTTTTTCTAAGGTTGAAGGCAATAGTCAAATGAGGGGTCGTTGGACTCAAGATAAACACTTGTATTTGTTAGTTGTGAGATAGGCGAGAACTATTGAGGAAATAGAGAGAAATTGATAGAATTTTTTGCCAAAGGCTATCCCTCAACATGCAAAGAGTGGGTGGAATAAGAAAAAGTCTAGTCAGATCACAACAGTCCATAAATAGGATGATATAACTTATAAGCACTAATGTGCTACCTTAGTTATATTAGTCATGACTTGGGGATATGTAGGATAATTGGCATACCCAATAATATTATTTCACTATGGTCACTAATTCATTATTGATCAAAGAAGTTACAATACCAAATAATTGATGAAGCCCTAATATCTTATTGATCTCTCATATGGCAAACATGGGAACATTTCTACACAAACACTGTGTCACTTCCTTTTTAAACCTTGAGTAGTCATTATTGAACACTTTATGCTGAGCGACATGCATGCTTTGATTAACTAAGTTATAAATTTGTGTTGAAGCATCATGCATATGTGTCACTTAGGGACTTATAACCTTTTCATGTCACCCTACAAAAAGAATATGTATTAGTACCAATGACTAAAGGGAAATGAGTTGAACATATTAGGATGAACTTGAATGAGCTGGGGCTATACATAATTCAAAGTAATTGAATATGTCCTTAGGTTTTTAAATTTGATTTGTTTCTAGTGTGAAATTTTGGTCTGTTAAACACCATACCTTTCATAACTCTATCATCTAGTGTCACCATCCTGTTGTGAAAGCATATTGTCCCATTATACATCTCATGGTGTCCATCATGCTTCTAGCTTCCAAACGCTGATATGACATTCTATATCACAATATCATCCCGTTGTACATCACTAATTTTCTGTATCAAAGTTGAATTCAACTACAACTATGCCAACAAAACTTCTAATATCAAGACTTTAATATGCACATTTGTATGTCATCAAGACACCAACATGTCACTCTTGTTGTAGGCCATGGAGTACATTTGTTCTATGTTTGTACAAGAAGATGAAGATGACTTTCTACTCAACACATACCACTATGTTCACATTTCATGGATGGCAATATATGATGCAACCATAGTCCTTTATCATATCCAAACACCTCCTGTACCTCATTTTTAGATCCTAATGTAAAAATATGTACTTAAGGTTCTTGTGGTCTGTGAAGACTCTACACTTATTCCCATACAAATAGTTATTTCATACCTTAAAAGTTAAAGACACCATTCTAGCTCCATATCATGAGTTGAGTATCTCTCCTAATGCTTCTCAAGCCACCTAGAAGCACACGAGATCACATTCTTGTCATGTCATAGCACACATCCAAACCCATTCTTAGATTCATCATAGAATATGATGTATCCATTCCCAGGATCTATTAGAACTAATTTCAATGTATGCGTCAGTTTCTCTTTCAACAGTTGAAAGTGATGATGACACTTCTCTTCCCAGACAAACAACACATGCTTCCTGGTTAGCTTGGTTAAAGGCAAAGTGATTGCAAAAAAGTTCTTGACGAACCTCTTATAGTAACCAGCTAAACCTAAGAAACTTCACACCTATACTAGTATCTTGAGCTGCTTCTAACCTAACACCAACTTCACATTCTTGGGATATGCACAAATCCCCTTCCTGATATGACATGACCAAGAAAAGATACATGAACTAGGAAAAATTTACACTAATTGAACTTAGCATACAACTGATGATGTCTCAACAACTCCACCACTTGGAAAAGATGATTCTCATGCTTAACACTATCTCAAGATTAGATCATGATATCATGTATTAACACATGAACATTCTATTCATCAAATCCATAATTACAGATGGTGCATTGGTTAGCCCAGACGACATAATTAGACACTTCTTTTGATAATACCTACTCCTAGATGCTATCTTAGGTATGTCACTAGCCTTGATCCTCAATTGTTGGTACCTTGATCCTAATCTATATCAGAGAGGATTCTAGTACCCTCAATTGGTCAAATAGATCATATATCCTTTACAAAATATACTTATTCTTGACAATCACGTTGTTCAATTGTTGATAATATATGTACAACTTCATAGATCCATCCTTCCTCTTCATAAAAACATGGAAGAACTTTGACAGGAAGTGTTTGGTTGGATAAACCTATATAAGTACTCATGAAGTTGTTTCTTCAACACCTTAATCTATGTCACTACCATCCTATAAGGTGCTTGTGCTTCAAGTTGAGTACCAGGCACTATATTGATTCAAAATTAGTCTATCTAGGGAGCGGAATACCTATAAACTCCTCAAGAAAAATATCCACAAACTCTTGCACCCCATGCACATACTCTATCCTTGAACTCTTTGCCTTGGTATCTGGTGCACTCCTGCCAATGGTGCTACACACTACTCAATTGGAGTTTTGAATAGATGCAACCCCACGAACAGAAGAACACGGTGGATTAAACTTTTGAATTTATAAGGAACTAAACTTAACACACTCTCAAAAACCAAAACACTACACCCATAAGCACACGGGGTCGTGTCGTAGTATAGGAGGGAGGTAAGTGTATGGTCGATCTACAGGGAAAAAAGGGGGTATTAGAGCTAGGTTAGTTTTTGGTGCTAGGTTCCTACTATAGAGAGTAGGGTTAAGCGTTTAAAGGTTGTTTTGATTGTTAAAGTAATTTGAGCAAGAAAGCAAGTAAAGGAAAGCAAACAAGATTAAAACCTAAGTTAACCCTAGACAATTAGTTCTACTAAGCAAGAAAGACAAGATAAGGCAAGAAAAGGTCTACACTACACTAAGCTAGCAAACAGGGCAAAAGAGCAATTGAAGACCTAAAGTAGTAAGAGCAAAGCAAGAACAGGGCAAGAATCTATATAAGCAAGAAAAGATCTAAATAAGATAACACTAGCTAAGCAAGATGGAAACTAGGGTTTTAAAGAAATTAAGGGAAACATGGGCTATTTAGGGGGTGAGCTTATCAATTCAGTTGGGGGTGACATATGAACATAATGATTTCATTTAGATTACCAAACCAAACAACAAGTTAGAGTCTAATAAATTTGCCTAAGATACTAACTGGCCATGGATATTCTAGGTTGTGTATAGGGGAACTAGTCCCTAACACTCCCTACTACCCTTGCCAGGCTCAATTGGGTTAGAGTTTAGGTGTAATTCAATTAGAGTTTAAACAAGTCTAGGTTTCTAGGTTAGATGATCTATGATGATTAGGGGTTGAGGTTAGTAATGGGAGTGGAAGTGAGATTTTAGGCCTCCCATCACTCTCATTCTAGCCTTGAGAAAGCTCCATGCTAAGCACACCAAATTCATCTAAACTAGCTACTTAGACTCTCAACTAGGGTTAGGAGGATTGATTAGGATGTAGGAGTATGGGTAGCTAGCTAGGGATCCAAGAAGTGGACCCAAGTTCAAATCCCACACACATATAATCAATTTCCCTAAATTCCTAAGTGATTTCAAGCACAAACCAATAAGAAATTTATGAAGAGTGAGATAGAAATAGAACATTATCATTAGCAAATGAAATTACAATGTTTACATATCATTTCCCCCCAACATGGTATCAAATTAACATTTTACACCCCAAACAACCCACCTGAGGGGGCCTAGCTATTCATAACAATGCAAAGTACAACGAGAAGGGGGAAAGAGGTAGAAGAAGCCATGGATCTTGGTATAGATGAAGAATTCCTCCACTTTAGCTACTATAGGGCTTCCTCCTCTCTCCTCCAAGGTGCAATGGCATGGGGTGATGGTGGAAATGGGTGGAAACAAGAATAAACTAGGGTTTTGATGGTGGAAATGGTGAAATGGAGTGGAATGGAGGTGGAAATGGAGTGGAATGGCTAAGGGGAGAAAATGTGGAGCTATCACGTTTTTCTTCATGTTTCCCTTGTTCTACTCCATGTTGTACTCTAAGATGAACATGCGGGGCTAATCCCCTTTGTCTTTAGGACCGGGAGTAGCCTGGGAATTCATTGTATGACAATTTTATCATAGTAATTCATATCTTATCTCTTAAATTTGTGGTATAATTTTGTTTTCTCAAATATATTATTATGGTGATCAAGCATAACAATATATTTGAGAAAACAAAATTATACCACGGATTTAAGAGATAAGATATGAATTACTATGATAAAATTGTCATACAATGAATTCTCGGGCTACTCCCGGTCCTAAAGACAAAGGGGATTAGCCCCGCATGTTCATCTCAGAGTACAACATGGAGTAGAACAAGGGAAACATGAAGAAAAACGTGATTGAGTGGTTAAACCCATAAACAGAGAAGATCCAAGCGATCCTTGGCGTGGAATACATGTTCTACCGCCTTTCGATGGTGGAAATCACCTTCTTCAGCGTCCAAATCGGCTGGGGCGTGCTTTCGTGCTCCGTTCTTCTCTCCTTGCTCTCCGAGATGTGTGCAGTGGCTAATGACATGATGATTCCCTCTTGGGCGCCGTCATTAGGTATATTTCCCGAATTAGGTCGCCAATTAATCACAGCCGTCCGATTAAGATTAATCTGAAACAAACTCATATCTGACGGTGTCGATACCATCGACGCGGGTCGATGGTATCGACCTAGCGCGATATCGGTTGTTCTTCTTTTTTTGTCTTTGCGCCTGATGTCATCTCGATACCATCGATGCGGGTCGATGGTATCGACATTCATAGGCGTCGGTTTTGTCCTTTTACTGTCGATGTAGCTCAACTAGTCGATAGTATCAACTCACTTCTCGCCAGCAACCTGATGGTATCTCGATACCATCGACATTCGTGTCGATAGTATCGACTTTCTTCTGGTCCTTGCGGCTGGCAACCTGTGGTCTGGTCGATGGTATCGACCACTGTCGATGGTATCGACAGTAGCAGATACTTGTTTTTCCTGAAATTAACACACGAAACCACATAAGTTCACACAAAATGTATTCTTTTGATAGTTAATACTCAAAATGCTGAAATAGGGGAAATTTGACATAAAGAAGTAGATTAGACCAAAGTGAATGAATTATGCAACATTAACCATGAAAATGACTAATAAATGCATAAAAACACATATCAAACAAGTCAATAAATGCGACTCAAAATCATCACATCAAACTCCCCTAAGCTTGAACCTTGCACGCCCTCGAGAAACTAAACCTTAGAATAGAATTGCCAGAGTCAACTAAAGAACAAAGCATCACAACAAACATCCCATATGACTCCCACCGGACATTCACATACCGGCCCTCGCTATCCACAGAATGATAATTACCCTAAAGGCGACAGTAATCATCCATAAAAGATATCAACCTCAAAACTGATGAACACTATCACATAAGGCAGTTAACATAATAAAATTTGCCGGCCCAGACTTAATGCATCTTGTGATCTCCTATACTACGTTGCTCGCCCTAACTACCATCTACATGGAAGCAGTTCTCCTGATATTCACTAGTGAGGAGAAATTCATGGTGGCCTACCAATCCGAGCAATGGGTGGATGGAATGGGTGGCTCATGGAAGAAGTGGAAGCATTATACGGTTTCAACATGCATAAAATAAAAATGCCCTAACTGATGCAACTGCACATGAAAAATGCCCTAATGCCTAAGATTGGGTGTAATGATGCATGCACTAACAATCCATCTCAAAATGAGATGGATATCTAATTAAGCTACATCATGTACTTACTCATCTTAAAATGCAGGTGAGATTATGTTCCTTTCTCCTTCTTATTCTAGTTGCTTATACTGATGCAAATGCACATGAAAAATGCCCTAATGCCTAAGATTGGGTGGAATGATGCATGCACTAACAATCCATCTCAAAATGATATGGATATCTAATTAAGCTACATCATGTACTTACTCATCTTAAAATGCAGGTGAGATTATGTTCCTTTCTCCTTCTTATTCTAGTTTCTTATAAATGACTTTTTTTTTCAATATCAATTTTTTTCTCAGATTTTTTTCTTTTTCTTTTCAAACCCTTATATCCATTATTGAAAATGAATGCTTTATTGGGCTTATTTTTTTCTGCATAACTCAAATATTTGCACTCTTTAGAAGGTATGGAACAATTTAATTCACCATTAAAGAACAAATGAGGTACATGATATACTCTATGCATAAAAGTTATGAATGCAACTAAATGACATGCACCTAAAGGTAATGTGCATGTAGACCTATTCTATTTTTTCATTTTTCATGCAAAACATATGAAGGCGGTTGCAATGCAAGTTCTATCTACATGACATGCAATCAAAAAGGTTAAAACCGTACTTTACTTCCAAGTCTTGGTGGATTGTGAAAAGCAATGAGGTGGACAGATCACAAGACTAATTGACTGAACCTTTGAAAAAAAATATTATGTGTCCCTCCCTACTGACCTGTGTAGTAGTTAAGAAGTTTCTCTCTCTTACTTCAAATTAAAGTCTCATTATCATTTGGTCAGTTTAGGCTCAAACAACCAATTCCGTCCACTTTCATGAATCATTAGGAATGTAAAGTTGTGATTTTCTATTTTAAAGTTGACAAAACCAATCATTTTTTAAGTTAAGTGATCAAAGTTGAACAACACTCAAGCTTGCGAACACTCAATTTTTTTTTAAGTTTCCCTTAATTCCCATGTACATGCAACTGAAATGACACAAAATTAACGACATCCACGATTACACTAGATAGAATGTGGATCCTACAGACAAACTAAAATTGTAGGAAACAAATGACAAGAAACAAAAGCAATAAAACTAAAAATAGAGAAAATAAAAGATAGAGTTGTTCCAACACCCCCCCAAGCTTGAATTCGACTATGGCCTCATAGTCAAAAACAATCTTAAAGGTTGGAACAGAGATACCGATTTACTCTTCAGGCGGAGGCTGATACTGTGGAGCCGTAGGGTCCCAAGACGGATACTCCCCCTGGAAGCTCGGATCAAACTGGGCCCTAGGTGGAGGTTGTGGATAGCGTCCAAAGTAATTTTAGCTCCAATAGTGGTCGTAAAAGGGCTGCTGTTGCATCTCCATCCATTGCAACCGATCATGAATTTGTTGTTGGTTGTCGAGGAGAAGACGCTCGTTCTCGAACATTGCCCTTTGATTGTCCAGTAACCGGTTTGTAGTGTCTTGAATACTGGTGTACATCGCCATGTGATGCTGCTGCGTCTGCTGTATGTCTTGCAGCATAGCATACATGCCCTGCATCGAGTAGGCATCCTTACTTGGCTGTGAGGGCAGTGGTGGTGGTGGAGGCTGTGATGATGAAGATGCACCCATATGCATGCGAGGACGCTACAGTGGAGCCACTCGTACCCGAAGAGGTGTGAAGGCCTCCTCTTCCTCTTCAGCCTCATTGTCATTGCCGTCGTCGTCGTTGCCGCCGTCTTCATCGGAGTCAGTGATGGCTATGGTAGGCCATCGGAAGTGTTGCGCCCCTTCGATGTTGAAGACCGGATCGAGAAGCGAGCATTCCTGGTAAGCATGGTTGACGTGGCAGTGCGCATACGCCAAACCATCTCGAAGAAGGATGAGGTTGGAGCGGTGCAGATGTTGCAAGTTCACCTTGCTCATGGTGGAGAGAGGAGTCAAAGTAGAGAAATTCAACCTGAGGTAGGAAGCCAGCTTGGTGATAAGCCCGCCAAAGTGAATCGGCGCTTTCCGTGTACTCCTCTTCACCGCCAAAACCCACTGCAAAAAGAAGGCGCCCCAGTTGCATTCTTGGCATTTCAGGAGTTTATACAAGAAGAATAAGTCTGTCTCCTGAAACTTGCTGAGAGCCAAATCACCCCTAGCAAACAACGTCGAACTCAGCATCCGGTGAAGTATCCAGACGAAGGGGTGCTCGAAATCAGCTACCGCAGCATTATGGTAGCTCACTGACTTGCCCGGCGGCACCGTGAGCTCGGCGAAGATTGCATCGTAGTCGGTGCAGTTGTCCGGTCACCGGTAGTCGGATCGCGAGTGATTCCAGTTGAAAATCTCGTTGAACTGTCGGAATGTAATGGTGTAGTCATTGTTGTACAGCCAGAAAGACACCCAACCCTTGATCCACTCGCGGTCGGTGGCTATGAAGTCGTTGGGTACGACACAGACGTCCAGTGACGTCATGAACTCAGCCACCAACTCCTTGTAAGTAGGCCACTTGCCGAAGAACGGCTGGCCATCTGCATGAAACTCCAGCTCGTTAGGTCATCTTCCCGTGTGTCGGGCCTGTCCCTTCAGAACGTAGTCGAGGTTAGCTTCGAACCCCAAGTTGTGGATGGTTTCCCGTTCAACATAACGGGTCGGCTCGATCTTCCTCTTTAGAATCTCCTCGTATATCTTCTTGACCTCTGTGGATGGATGGATCAGCCGTGGGCGTGAGATTGACGCGGTTGGAGGTGGCATGAACTCCGGGATGTCCATCGGGTTCTTGTGTGAAGATGATGCACCAACTACATGCACCATGATTGCAATAGAAAGAGGAATAGAAAGGGAGCTCGGTGAAGATCGGAGAAGTGAATCTCCGCTCGATGAAGAACTTGCTCGGTGTTGCTTTTCGTCGGCCTTGAATAGCTCTGGAACACGCTCGACACAAGTCAAGGAGAATTGCACTGGAGTTGTGATGTCATCTGACACAAATACTCCTCATATATAGCCGTGGCCGGTGCTACTGTATGCCCGTCGATACCATCGATGCGAGTCGATGGTATCGACACGGGTAGCACAATCCGTACCTCCGCAAGTATCGACAGTTGTCGATGGCTAGATCTGCGGGGCCCAGATTGCTGACACGTCGATACTATCGACGCAAGTCGATGGTATCGACCCGTCCCCCTGATCGACTTCCTTGTTGCTGCGATCGCCGTTGATCTTTCCTCGCGGATAGTTGACGTGGCGCATCGATACTATCGATGCGAGTTGATAGTATCGACTCTCTGATTAGGGAAAACCCTTACGAGGCCCAGCCGCCACCTTCTTTGCATAAATGTGTCTATACCATCGACACACCCGTCGATGGTATCGACTTTCCTGAGACGATTCATTCTAAAAATCTCCAGAGATCTCGATAGTATCGACACCCATGTCGATACCATCGACCTCTGCTTGCGATCTGCCTGTTGGTATGTCCATACCATCGATGAGGCCATCGATGGTATCGATGCAGTGCGATTCCTGTAGTCTCCAACCTATACCATGGTCGATACCATCGACACAAGGGTCGATGGTATCGACTCTGCCTCAGCCCTGCACATGTAGCAAACGATCACGGTATCTTTTTTACACTACAAACTAAGTTAAAACAAATCAAACTACGAATGTAAAGGAACTAAACTAAAGTACCAATGGTTGGGTTGCATCCCAACAAGCACCCTTATTTAACATCTTAGGCTAGACGACTTGAAGCACATCATGCATCCAAAAGTGAAATGAGTTTGACCTCATTCACCTTCCTCGTGTAATCTTCACCAAAATATAACTTCAACCTCTGTCCGTTCACCAAAAATGTAGTCTCGCCATCACGCACCATGATTGCGCCATGTGGTTTAACCTCTTCTACAGTGAATGGCCCACTCCATCGGGATTTAAGCTTCCCGGGATGCAACTTCAGCCTCGAATTGAACAAAAGCACACGATCTCCTTTCTTGAAGGTGTGCATCTAAATGTGGCGATCGTAGATCAACTTAGTGTGCTCCTTGTATATCCGAGAGTTCTCATATGCAGTCATTCGCAGCTCATCCAATTCATTTAATTCAAGTAATCTCTTCTTCCCCGCTTCATCATAACTCAAGTTGAGCTTTCTCAACGCCCAGTGTGCTTTGTGCTCTAACTCCACCGGTAAGTGACAGGCCCGACCGTACGCCAACCTAAAAGGCGTGGTGCCTATAGGTGTCTTGTATGCCGTCCTATACGCCCACAATGCATCCGGTAGTAAGGCACTCCAATTCTTCCTCGTGGAAGCCACCGTACGCTCCAAGATCTTCTTAATTTCGTGATTGGAGACCTCCACTTGTCCTTGAGTTTGCGGGTGATACGGGGTACCAATGTTATGTTTAACCCCGTATTTCCTCAATAGTGCCGAGAACTTTTGATTCTTAAAGTGCGTACCCCCATCACTAATGATCATTCGGGGCACTCCAAACCTGCAGAAGATATTTTCCTTAACAAACCTGCACACTATAGTAGAATCGTTAGTCCTTGTGGGTATTGCTTGTACCCACTTCGACACATAATCAACAGCTAAAAGGATATATAAATTCGAATTGGAGGACACAAAGGGTCCCATGAAATCTATACCCCATAGATCAAATACCTCAAACTCTTGGAAAACATTTAGGGGCATCTCTTGTCTCTTTGAAATGTTAACTGCTCTTTGGCAGGAATCACATTGCCTCACGAACTCATAGGCGTCTCAGAACAAGGTAGGCCAATATAGGCCACTTTCCAATACTTTGGTAGCCGTACAAGAGCTCGCATGGTGTCCGCCCGTAGGTAGAGTGTGGCAATGATGAAGAACACTCTCATATTCCACCTCAGGTACACACCTGCGTAGGACACCATCCCTGCATTGCTTCAAAAGAATGGGGTCATCCCAAAAAAATATCATAGAGAATGGAAAAATTTCTTCTTCTCTTGAGATGTCCAATCATCTGGGATGATCCTGCAAGCAAGATAATTCATGATATATGAAAACCACAGATCTTTAGAATTGACTTTCAAAAGTTGTTCATCCGGAAATGTCTCGGTTATGGGTATGTGTATATCTTTTTCATCTACCCTCTCTAACCTAGACAAATGATCTGCTACAACATTTTCAATCCCCGCCTTGTCTTTGATTTCGATATCAAATTCTTGTAAGAGAAAGATCCACCTAATCAATCTAGGTTTGGCATCTTTTTTCTCCATCAAATATTTAATAGCGGTGTGGTCAGTCCAAACTACTACTTTCGATCCAACTAAATACTGCCGAAATTTTTCAAAAGCGAAAACAACAGCAAGCAATTCTTTTTCAGTAGTCGTGTAATTTAGTTGGGCATCATTCAAAGTCTTAGAGGCATAAAAAATCACGGCGGGTTTATTGTCCACCCGCTGTCCCAACACAGCTCCTACAACGAAATCAGATGCATCACACATGAGTTCAAACGGCTTAGTCCAATCTGGTGTTTGAACAACCGGTGCGGAAATCAATTTCTCCTTCAGCATGTTGAACGCGTGTAAACAGTTGTCATTGAAATAAAAAACAACATCCTTTTCTAGCAGCTCGGATAAAGGTTTGGCGATTTTTGAAAAATCTTTTATGAAACGACGATAGAATCCGGCGTGACCTAAGAAACTTCTTACCCTTTTTACCGAATTTGGTGGGGGCAATTTAGAGATTACTTCAATTTTTACCGGATCTACCTCCAAACCTTTGCTAGACACTTTATGTCCTAGCACTATCCCTTCACTCACCATCATATGACATTTCTCCCAGTTGAGGACCAAATGTGTGTCCTCGCATCTTTGTAACACCTTATCCAGATTATAAAGGCATTCATTAAAAGAAGCACCATAAATTGAAAAATCATCCATAAAGACCTCTAGACAGCGTTCTACCATATCTGAAAAAATGGCGAGCATACAACACTGAAAAGTCGCTGGTGCATTGCATAATCCAAAGGGCATGCGGCGATACATGAAAGTTACATAGGGGCAAGTGAAAGTAGATTTCTCTTGGTCCTTAGGATCAATCGAAATCTGATTGTACCCCGAATACCCGTCCAGAAAATAGAAATGTGACCGGCCGGCTAAACACTCTAGAGTTTGATCAATAAACGGAAGAGGAAAATGATCCTTTAGTGTAGCGGCATTCAGACGTCGGTAATCTATACAGACTCGCCACCCGGTTACCAAGCGGGTGGTGACAGGTTCATTTAAAATATTTTGAGTGACAGTTATTCCCCCCTTTTTAGGGACTACCTGCGTGGGACTCACCCATGTCGAGTCTGAAATTGCATAGATGATACCTGTGGAAAGAAGCTTAATAACCTCCTTCTTCACCACCTCCATCATGCTCGGATTCAGTCGATATTGTGGTTGAATCACCAGCTTGGCTCCCTCCTCGAGCCGAATCTTATGCTGACACAAAGTAGGGGAAATCCCCTTGATATCTACAACAGACCACCCAAATGCTCCCCGGTGGTTCTTCACCACTATCAACAACTGGTCCTCCTCTTCCGTACTTAGATAAGCAGAAATAATCACCGGTAACTTTTCTTCCTCAGATAGGAAGGCTTACTTGAGGTGCGGTGGCAGTGGCTTTAACTCCAACTCCGGTGGGCTGATTAAGGATGATTGAAGTGGTGGGGGAAGTTCGCCTAAATCTTCATAATACCTAGCATAGAAGCATGGAAACATCTGAAGCATCTTGGCACACTCCTTGAGTGATTTGCTTCTCATCCAATCATGAGTGATATTGACTAAACAAGCCTCCAGTGGTAATTCCGGATATGCATCAAAAACTGAATTTGCTACAACATCATCCTCCGTAGAGGGAGGAATGTCCTCATCCTCATCATTCGGGAACCCTACAGCCTTGCAAAGGGATACCACTTTGGTCTGCTCCATGATGTCTACAGCCAAAGTCCCCTTGTCCACCTTGGTCATTACATGAGCCATATCTAGAAATGGCTTCCCTAGACAAAGTGAGATATTGTTATCAAGATGTTTTACCATGTGGCATTTCTCCTTGGATTTAGGTGAAGTGACGCTGGAAGGCATGACCATCTCAAATCGGTCATCGGCTATACCTAAGGTCAAACGACCTCTCCCCATCTCAAGTATCATGTCGGCTGTAGCTTGGAATGGTCGTCCGAGTAGTAGCTCATTGCCTTGTTCATCTTGCATCTCCATGATGACAAAATCTGCTGGAAATACAAATCGATCCACTTTCACTAGCACGTCTTCACAAATCCCATATGGCTTTACCACTGAATTGTCCGCCAATTGGATAGTCATGTTGCTTGGCCGTGACTCTTTTAATCCCAGCTTTTTGAATGTAGAAAGGGGCATCAAATTAATGCTCGCCCCTGAGTCACATAGTGCTTCACCAAATTTGACTTTCCCGATGGAACAAGAGATGCTAAAACAGCCTGGATCTTGCCTCTTTGGTGGCAATGTGCCCATGATGAAGGCACTCACCTGCTCCTTAAGCACAACAACCTCAGTGTCCGGGATTTTTCTCTTCTTGGTGATGATGTATTTCAGAAATTTCCCATAAGAAGGGATTTGCTCAATAGCTTCCAATAGAGGGATATTGACTGAAAGCTTTCTAAAACTGTCTAAAAACTTTTTGAATTGGGCATCTACCTTCCTTGCCTTAGCGTTGTTCGGATAAGGGACCGAGACAGCCTGTGCTCTTTGATGTGGTGGCACATAGGGTGTCCTTTTCTGAGGCTCCTCCTCCTCTGCAATAGGATCTTTAGTAGAATCACTACTATGTCAGCGACTGGTTCTGTGACCGGTACGGGTAGCTCCTCAGTGGCCTCACCTTCAATTTCTGCTTGGGGTTTGCTTGGTTCATCGGCTCTGGGGTTTAACAGTTTCTTGCAACTTCTCAGTAAGATGGCCTTCGTCTGCTGGTTTCCTCCTGGAACATTAGTATTACCCGGAAAACCTGGGTGCGCCGGCTTCTTCAAATTGGCTATCTCTGCTTCCATTTGTGCCATAGATGTCTCTATTGTCCTCATTTGAGCCCCATGGCTCTGCAGTGTCTGCCCAAATTGGTTCATAAACTCCCCTTGTTGCTTTATTTGCTGGCCGAAAGTAGTCATGAGTTCTTGATTTTTCTTTATCACTTGATTGAGTAGCTTTGTGCTCTTATCCTCCGCTACTGGCTGGGGTTTATCATCTGGATCCTGCAAGAAGTTATTTGGATCCTTCCAGGAGAACTTCTTGTCTTTCCTCCATGAATAGTCATTATTCCTGTAGCCTTGCTGCTGCCTCATGAATTTAACTTGAGCCTCATCCTCGGACTCAGTATCCTCCTTTGCGAGAAGATCCATCTTCTCATTCAGCTCCTTGATTGCTTTAGATTCACCTGCCACTCGAACCTGCTCCACGGCGCCTCTTTCGCCCCACGATTGTTTCTTAGCCATGTTCTTTAGGATTTCCCAACATCTTGTGTCCGTGTTATTCAAGAAAAATCCAGAGCCGACTGAATCAAGGTTGCTTCTATCATGCTCGGAGAGAGCAAAATAGAAGATCTTGACTTGTGTCTCCTTATCAAGCCCGTGATGCGGGCATCACCTGAGCATAATATGAAACCTTTCCCAGGTCTCAGAGTAGGTCTCTCCTGCTTGTTGGGTGAAGTTGTGGATCTTCCTGATCATGTCATTGGTCTTCTCAGGCGGGAAGAACCGTTCAAAGAAAACCTCCACCATGTGGTCCCAAGACTCCACATATTCATCGTCCAAGTTGTGTAGCCATTCTCGTGCATTTCCCGCTAGAGAACTCGGGAAAAGCTTCAAGTAGAGCACATCTTGTGGAAATCTGTCGATTTTTATCATATCACAATTCTCCACAAATTGACTTATATGCACAACGGGATCTTCATTCTTGAGCCCATGAAAAGAATTTGACTTCACCAAGTTGATTAAAGCCGGATCAATCTTGTATGTCGGAATATTAACCGCCTGCTACTTGATCGGCCCCTTGGAAGTGGATGAGGAAGAAGCCTTGATCTTCTCCCATATTGTCTGTGGCTCTTCCATTTCTTCTTGTTCGGATTCTGAATCTATTTCTTCTAAATGGTCTTGATTGTGGCCTTCCTCGTCGTCAGATCCCGTCAGTGGAACCTCTGGTGCGTGACTTGTGTAGTCTGTACTACGCGTCTGCACCATGCACAGTACCTGCAAATAGAAAGATTAAATTTAGTACAGTGCTTGACGATTGCAAATATTTAGAAAATAGATTATGAATTTTTGAAATGATAAAATAAAAAAAAATGTGGCCTAGAGTGGCCGCTTGCAGCACTCGAAGTGACGACAATTTGTCGTATCCCCGACAACGACGCCAAAAACTTGACGCAAATTTACCGTGCGCAGAAACGCAAGTGAACGCATCGAAGTAATACAGGCCTTTGTGAGGCCCGAGTCGAACACAGGGATACTTGAAATCGTCGGAGACTCCTACTAACTACTCGCGATCATCTAAGCCGATTAAATAGTTGAGAGTTGTTGTCTAAATTAAAAGAAAAAAATAAAGCAAAACAAGCAATCGATTAAATGTTTGGTTTAATCAATTCAAAGTGAGATCTTTAGGATTGTGATTTCACCATGGGTTTTCATTGTATTAAAGTCTATATAGTTACTCAATTTTATCTCTCTATCTGGGTAGTGGCCTGAAATCAGAATTGCCCACTGTCGTGGTACAATTCACTACCTATGTCTAGGTCGGCTCTACCGTCGTAGTAACCTATACCCTAAACTAGGTGCATTAAAAACGACCTCTCGGTATCCACCATTAATCTTACACCGCCTTGTTCAAGGGATTTGTCAATTAATGTAAATTCCGTCTCTTTTCAACCATTAATTCTTCTTTCAAAGCAATTAAGGGCGTTAGATTATTATTATGGTGATCAAGCATAACAATATATTTGAGAAAACAAAATTATACCACAGATTTAAGAGATAATATATGAATTACTATGATAAAATTGTCATACAATGAATTCCCGGGCTACTCCCGGTCCTAAAGACAAAGGGGATTAGCCCCACATGTTCATCTCAGAGTACAACATGGAGTAGAACAAGGGAAACATGAAGAAAAATGTGATTGAGTGGTTAAACCCCTGAACGGAGAAGATCCAAGCGATCCTTGGCGTGGAATACACATTCTACCGCCTTTCGGTGGTGGAAATTGCCTTCTTCAGCGTCCGGATCGGCTGGGGCGTGCTCTCGTGATCCTTTCTTCTCTCCTTGCATTCTGGGATGTGTGCAGTGGCTAATGACGTGATGATTCCCCCTTGGGCGCCGTCATTAGGTATATTTCCTGAATTAGGTCGCCAATTAATCACAACCGTCCGATTAAGATTAATCTGAAACAAACTCATATCTGACGGTGTCGATACCATCAACGCGGGTCGATGGTATCGACCTAGTGCGATATCAGCTGTTCTTCTTTTCTTTTGTCTTTGCGCCTGATGTCATCTCGATACCATCGACGTGGGTCGATGGTATCGACATTCATAGGCGTCAGTTTTGTCCTTTTACCGTCGCTGTAGCTCCACTAGTCGATAGTATCGACATATGTGTCGATAGTATCGACTCACTTCTTGCCAGCAACCTGATGGTATCTCGATACCATCGACATTCACGTCGATAGTATCGACTTTCTTCTGGTCCTTGCGGCTGGCAACCTGTGGTCTGGTCGATGGTATCGACCACTGTCGATGGTATCGACAGTAGCAAATACTTGTTTTTCCTGAAATTAACACACGAAACCACATAATTTCACACAAAATGTATTCTTTTGATAGTTAATACTCAAAATTCTGAAATAGGGGAAATTTGACATAAAGAAGTAGCATAGACCAAAGTGAATGAATTATGCAACATTAACCATGAAAATGACTAATAAATGCATAAAAACATATATCAAACAAGTCAAAAAATGCGACTCAAAATCATCACATCAATGGCTAAGGGGAGAAAATGGGGAGCTAGGAGGTGGTAGAAGGTAGCTAACCTTGTGTTGGAGCCTCCACCTAGGTATATATAGGTGTGGGGAAGCACTAGGTCGAGTAGGGGTAGTATGGGAAATGCAGTGCAAAAGTACCTAGGTTTCTTGTAGGTAGCACGATTGTGGTGGTACCACGACTGTGGTGGGGAGGGGTGAGAAGGGTCATGGTGGATGGGAATGACCATGGTGAAAAATGGGGAAAAATCACTGAGAATTGGTTGCTTTTGTACTGAAGGTGGCCCGACCGTGGTGTGGCTAGGGTAGCACGGTCGTGGTGGCTCAAAATGCATAGCCCGTTTTTGGCTCCACAACCATTCTGTCTCTATTGTCACACGGTCGTGCAAGGTGGCACAACCGTTCTGGGTCAGTTCACCGTGATCATTCTATGTGGCATGGTCGTGGTGATTCTAGCTTTGCTTGGAGATGCTCTATTGATTGTAAGTGTGCTAGCACGGCCGTTCTGTGGTACCACGAATGTGCTGGCCTCTGAATCAACACTTTGACTTGTTTCCTTGGATTTTGTTGTACATATTTGCTTCAATGGATCATTGGTCACTAGGGGTAGGTTGAGGGAGCATTAGACTTCACTTTAGGCCTATCTAAATGTAGAGAAATCCTAGGATCACTCCTTCTCTCACTCTTCCATCAATCATGGTACAAATGCTTGAAAAACATGAAGATAATGTCCATAAGTCCATTTTATACAAATATGCATATTGAGGGAAATAACATGTAATCTAACATGTATATATGTGATTTAAATACAATATGACTCAAGATGAAGCCCTAAAATAGGGTTGAATCACCACCCAAACATAAAACATATTTGTCCTCAAGTATGCTCCAACTCAATCTCTCTATATTTTTTTTCCACAATCATGAAATGACAAATGTAATACAAAAGACGATTATTGATGAATGGGATAAAAAATGACTAAGTGCATGTGTTCCACCTGTATCGTATTCTAATTTCACAAACCAAACATGAAAAGAGCACAAAGCATATGAACTTCAAATACAGTGCATAAAAGACACATGCTATCGATATTTCTTTCATGTAGTTCTGGGTAGACCGTTTCATGATGGCATTAATGAAGGACGACTAGAAGTGTTGTTTCACCTTTATGCATTTGACCTTATGTTTCAAATCACACCAAATGACCCACATGGCTACGGAAAGGGCAAAATGAGCTAGGTTTGATGTTTCCTAGCTCCAGGGGTATGAAAATGGAAGAAAGGATTGCGATATGATTTTGGAGTGCTTTAACACACTCATCTTTTCTTTATTTAGATGCTCTTAAACAAGAGCATCTTTTATTGTCTTTTTGAATTTATCCTCTTTTTTTTCTTTTTCTTTTTCTTTGCCCTTGGAGTAGATAGGGCACATGGTGATGAGAGTGAAGCAGTGAGATGTAGATGTGGCCACCCCAAAGTCTTAGAGGTGGCCAAGTTTGATGTGTGTACTTTGGCATCCTTTCATGAGGTGGAGTGGTAAGAAGATAGTGAGTGAAGAGTCGGGTCAAAGAGGGGTCACTGACGTGATTCTCAATAGAAGGTGTAACATCCCATGATTTGAGGCCTCAGATAACATGATCTTAAAAGGAATGATTGGACTACTCATATCACCAAGGTACACCTCCTTTTCTGGGAGCCCATCACTAAGAAACTCCATAGTTAAGCGTGCTTGGCATGGAGTAGTACTAGGATGGGTGACCAATCGAGAAGTTGATCCTGGCTTGCGTGTGAGTGAGGACAAAGCACGCAGTTAAGGATAGTGGTGGTCTGTGGGGCCAATTGTCATTCCTAAAACACTAGTAGAGCCTTGGGCAGTGGGCCCGAGCTTTATAAATGGTATTAGAGCCATAACCCCTCCAATAGGTGGGGCTCACATGGACATGGCATGCCAGTCTTGAGCCGTGCGGTCCAGGCATGTAGGAAAGAGCTGTCCACAGTTGACGTAGCCGCCCTTGTGCTGGTATTCTGAGATCGGGAGCTGGGTGTCCATGGGACATTGTGGGTCTGCACTGAAATGTGGAAGAGATTATGAGGCCTTATAGTTGAGCCTTGATGAGGATGTTAAGAGCCTAAGTGGGGGAGATTGTAACATCCCAGGATTTGAGGCCTCAGATAACATGATCTTAAAAGGAATGATTGGACTACCCATATCACCAAGGTGCACCTCCTTTTCTGGGAGCCCATCACTAAGAAACTCCATAGTTAAGCGTGCTCGGCTTGGAGTAGTACTAGGATGGGTGACCAGTCGGGAAGTTGATCATGGCTAGCGTGTGAGTGAGGACAAAGCACGTAGTTAAGGCTAGTGGTGGTCTTTGGGGCCAGTCGTCATTCCTGAAACTCTACTAGAGCCTTGGGCAGTGGGCCCGGGCTTTACAGAAGGTCTCCTGCATGAAAATTAATCCAACACTTCATCCAACAATTGCACACCACATGAATGAACAACTTGAAATTGATACTTCTATCAAGTGATTTCATAGGCACTGAGCACTCATAGCTTGCTCAAGTCACAATTCAACCAAAAAATTCACAAACATAAGAGAGGTTGTGCGCATGCAAAAAGTCAAGAACTTATTCCATTTAGCAATAAACAATGATAATTCACTTGCATTTGTCAAAGGTCATCATTTTAATCCAAAGAGTAGAGATCAGGTCAAAACACACTTTTAGGCAAGAAATGTCAAATTTGGGCAAAATTGGCCAAATTGATGCCAATTTGCCTTCAATCATATCTAAGCCTATATTATTGAACTTGAAGCAGGAAACAAGCAAATCCTATCTAAAGCATGCAAAAATTACCAAAAATCTACATGATATGCAATGGATGGCAAAAAGAGCATTTTTTTTTGAAAATTATGCGAACATGACAAGAAAGTAAACTACATGACATGCATGTATGCAAAGCAAGTAAATTATAAGATAAAACAAACATAAGCAAGCAAACAAAAGTAAATGGAAGATGAAATGCAAAATGAGAGTGAAAATGAGGTAAGGGCATACCGCCCTACCACCCCAAACTTTTGAATCATGCTGTCCTCAACATGACACTAAAGTATAGGAATGACAAGGTGGATGATCACTGTGGTGGCGGTGGTCCTTCCTATGGTGGGGGGTGTTGGTAGTAGGATCCCTAGTAGTCCGACTGTGGAGGTGGGTAGTTGTCCTAAAATGTTGATAGTGAATTCCACCAATCTTCCCCCCACTGGGGGTTCCTCTAGGACTGAGCATGCTGGAACTAATATAAGTGGTTGACCTGATAATGCATATGTTGATGGTCTAACCACATGGCATCTTGGGTGTGGTGGAATCCCTCATATGTCCTCAAAATACCCTCCTTAGTGCTTAAAATGTGATCATGAGTGCTCTGGATGCCCTCTAGATGTCCATGTATGGTGGACATTTCATATGTATTTGTTGTGGGTTGCTGCTGCTATGATGTCTCTGCCTCACGATGGCTCACCCTGTGATTCTCTTGCTCCTCATCTATCCTCCTCCTCTCGACGGCTGCATGTGACTCTCCAAGCCCCTCAAGCAAATCTCTAGGTTGTTACTATCGTGTATCTCTAGGGTGATCCTCTTCCCACCTCCTCAGGATGTCTAAAAATTCTGGAGATGGACCACATACCTCTAAGAGAGGTGTGGCATGGTAGGGGAGCTCTAGTGAAACCCCAATAGAATGAGGGTTGACCTAGTAGAAAATCTCCTGATCAACCACTAATATCATCGATGAGTGAGTCAAGTAATCCAAGTCAACTAGCTTTCCTCCTTCTGCCTTTGTGTAGCCAGATACATCATGTCCTAGGGCCAAAGCAATGGAAGTTACAATCCCTCCCATAATAAAAGGATTCTTTCTCTTAAATAGGATTGTCTTCATATGATCAATAATAAGTGACCCCAAATTTACAAGCTTTCCCTGCACCATCCATCTCAACACAAAAAAGGTCTTTCCTGGTGCAATTGCCTTGATTTTCATATCGGGCAAAGATGGTGTTCGCCAAGACCTTCTAAATGTATATCAAGACGGGGTTGTGAATCAGACTAGTATTTGATTTACTCCCCACAATATTGCTTTGCCCTGTGAGTTTCTTCCACATTGCAGCATAGTTTGCATTAGTTTCCCTATCAGTGATTCCTTGATCAAGTGATGTTGCTACCTCGAGAGTTGGAGTAAAGATTCCATTCATGAAGGATGTAGTGATGAGGTAGGTGCTACTCCCTAAGGTGACACTAATGACATCCTGCAAGACTTTCTCTAGTGTTGCAAAGAATTGCTGTGTAAGCTCCACATAGGTCTCCTGCACTATGGTCAACACCTCAACTATCCCAACGGGCTCCATGATATCCTAAAAAAAATTGAAGATGCCCAAAGTTTTCATCGTCTCCTGGCACGCACAACGAGTGACAATCACTCGAGGTGTCAAGCACTTTGGGTCCTTTGGCTTTTTCCCTCTGTTACTATGACTGTCAGGTGTTGCCTCATGATGCGCTTCAGGTGCATCCTTTTGTTGTATATCTGACATTGCCTCATCTATGTCATCTATGAAAAGCCTTCATCATTCTTTCAGATGTGGATGTGGTTGCGGTGCCGTAGAGGTCGAAGGGCATGCAGTTGAAAAAGACAGACAAGTTGCCGAAACCGATGGACGGGCTTTTGAGACCGATGGGCAGGCTGCTTCCCTACCTCCACTGGGTTGTCTAGAAGACTCCTCCATCATGGGATCCACTGCCACAATCTCATGGGGTGATTCCCCTTGTGAACTGGAGGCTGTCGATGGTGTTGGGAGGGCAAGAGGTGCCGATGGTGCCAAGGAAGATGCGTTCTTGGGCCGACGTTCATAGGAAATGACCTCCTTGGTCTTAGAAACAGCCTTATTAGCCATTTCCTTCATTTTGGATCAAAATTGGTGGAGAAAATGGGATTTTAGGTTTTCTCCTGAAGAACAGGGCTGTTGGGGAGGATTGGAGAGAAATGGGGTGTTTTGTGGATGAAAATGGGTGGAATATGGAGATTAAGGTAGTGGAAATGGTGGGGGATTGATTGCAGATGGATTGGGGGTGATTTGGTGGAGATTTGAGGGTGGTGGAGTGGCCAGGAGGAGCTTCATGGCCGTCGTTCGCAAGGAACAGTTGTGGTGTTCATGGAGTTGGAAAAAGAAATGATTTTTTATTTTTGCAAAACACTAACTTAAGTGCTGGAGTCTGGATACATCACATCTGTTGTAAAAGAGTGAAATCACCCCTTTACTAAATTATGGTAAACAAAACACATTGGAAAATAGCAGAATAAACATTACTGACTATTTTCAATTTCTGAAGAAGGATTTACAAAAATACATCAACAATCTCCCTTTTAGGGTTACATCAACATACATAAACTAGGATCTAGATAGAGGGAAGTCTAACTACCACAGTCTTGTCTCCAAGCAACAACTCCATCAACTAAGTTCATGCCAAAGCTAAGATATTCAGGTCTTATCTATCAACTTACTCATCACCTGGGTGGTTGGGAAGGCACCCTACAAAAGGGAAAGGAAAAACAAGTATGTGTCACAAAACTATTTTAGGATAACAAGATAAGCAAAATATGTAAAAATAGGCTAGCGTTCATCATAAGATGAAGATAATAAGAGAATGATGCCATATATCAAAGAAGCTTTCAATAGATGCTTGCCATAAACAAAGTATAATAAAATAATTGCATGCATGATTAATATTGACTACCTTAACTAAGTAGGGTTGAGGTACCTACTGGACCTTCAACTAAAGGGTGAGGGGAGAATAACACATTAATAGTCACCTACACATATTTCATGTGTGGGGGAGAATAACACATTCCCCAGGGGAGAAATAACACATTCCCTAACTGTGGGTGGTTGTACATAAGTACCGCTACTATAGCTAGTTAGTCTAATAAAATCATCATGCTAGAATCAATGGCAAGTAATAGCATCAATCAAATAGAACATGGTAGAGGGGAAACAAGACCCAAGAACAATATTCCAAAATAGATTATGAGGCAAGTATAGCAAAAGAATCATGAATATAGTATATAGGGTTCAAATAAGCCTCATTAAGAAAAAGTATAGGTTAAGCCACAAATATTCCCAACTTAAGGTGTAAATGCACATACCTTTAATATTGATTCCAATTATCAACTTGCACCACTTAATTTATTCTGAGTTCCACTTTTCCTAATATCAACACCATGTTCATGTATTAGAACTATATTCATTCATTAACGGCTTAAAACCCTAATGTTACTAACTTTTTCCACAAACCTTATAATTAGACTTTGAAAACATCATCATTGTCTTAGTTAGGGTTTTCTAATCAAAATGACATATAATATTATGTATTTTGAAGATATGGAATAGTAGATGTATTTTTGGTGATTTTTAGTTAATTAAATCATCCTCAAAAACACATACTCAAAAAACTGAAAACCAGGCATTGAAATTATTTTTATTATATAGAGGGTATTTTTTGATTCCAAAACATAATTTACTTTTATTTTTCTACGAACGAATAAAAAGATATGGAGTTTCTAAAACGGACCAATGCTAGATTGCCACGTATGCAGTTCGTACTAGAGAAAGGGTGAGAGAGAGGACGAACTAGTGACTTGGCCCAATGGGTGGATGCCAAGTCACTTAGTCAAATCTGATCAGTGATGCATTGACTTGCCCCAAACAAAAGGGAAAACAAAGCACAAAAAATGTTTATGCCCCCGGACGAGAGGATGAGAAGCGAGCAAACAGTGGGGCAAAGTGGTCATTTGACCTGGGGGTTTCTTCTCCACTTACGCCACACCATGGCTAGTGGGCCGCAAGCTGTTGCTTGCAAAGTTTTGGGCAAAAATGCGATACTCGATGGAACTCAAAGTACATGTATGCAAAAGAAAGCTTAGGGAAAGATGAACTCAATGGTACCTTGTATTTGTTTGGAGATGAAGAGACCAGAGAGAGAGGGACACCACAAGCTGGGTGTCTTCGGTGGCTCGTCGAGGATCAAAATAGCAGTAGTTTCAACAATTGAATGAAGAGTTGAGTTGCAAACGAGAGGGGGAATCTTAGGGTAGCAATATTTATAGATGGGGAGAAGTAGATTAGGGTTTTAAAACCCAGGGTGAGAGCAAGAGCTTTTTCCAACTTGGGAAACATTGAATATTCACCAAAACATGATAATCTTGGGATGAGTAGATGCGGAATCACGGGAGGAGTCTGGAGCAACAAAAATCATTTGATTTGGTTGAGTGTAGAAAGAGATATTACAAAATGAAAAATCCAAAACTTTCTCTCTGTTTCCCAATATGGACTGAAGTAGGAGACAAGCTCTCTACCATCCGATCAGTATCCACTGGTCGTGATCCATGTGACAAAATAAATCGAAAGTCCTTATTCAAATCGAATTTCGACAAAAGTGGAGCATTAAATTATTAGATGAATTTCTCTCTCTTCATTTGAGAGCTTAAACGGTTTCCAAAAATCACCAAAATTTACACCCTGACTGATTTTGATGCGTAGAATCCAAATATGGAATTAGTTTTACCTTTTAGGGAATTTTAATAGGTTAAATAATTCAAATCCCATTTTCTCTTTCCTCCTTCATTAGTGGTGATAAGATTCCTTAAAATTTGTCAAACTTCACCCATAAGTAGGGCTGAGCATCAGTCCAACACTGGACTGGACCGGACCAAACTGGACCAGACTGTGGACCGGATTTCAACAAATACATGGACCGCAGACCAGACCATTTCGAGGTAGGACCGGACCGAGACCGGACCGTTTTGAGCTATGACCGAACCGAACCAGACCGTTTGGACCGTAATCAGTCTTTTTTACATGATTTACAACTTATTTATATGTACAAAGTTGATAATCTTAGTCTCTTCTAACAATTATATAACTTTAGTATCAAATATTTATACTAGTACTGCTTATATATGTACTTTATTTGTAGTTATTATAGAATACACCTTCAAATATACATAAATTTTGTGTAAAAGTCAGTCTGCGGCCCAGACCGGACCGGACCGAAGACCGAACTCATCGAAATTCCCGGACCGCAGACTGGACCGAACTCAAAATGGACCGGATCAGACCAGACCAAATTGAGCAGTCCGGTCCGGTTTTGCGGTCTGGACCATTATTTGATCACCCCAACCCATAAGTCTCCCTAAGTGACTTTGATACAATTTTATCTTTAATTTCACAAGTTGAGATTATTTCCTTATTTATTTAATGATTAGAAGATTCTACACACTTTCTCTCTCCTATTTTTACTCATTATTCAAACATATCCAAATTAGTTGCAAATTTTCCCAAAGGCTTATTTCTATGTTTAGATCATGAATTTGGAGTTAGTTTTCCAATTTGTGGACATTAAATATTTTATTTCACCTTATTGGCTTATCTCCTATTTTCTTTTAATCAAGACTAATATATGCATTTATCTTTCAAATTAAATGATACTTGGCCCTTAAGTTTCTTTTAGGTCAAGAAAATGAATTTGCATATCAAATTATCTTACGGCTTCCTATTTATGATTTTTGAAACAATGTATTCCTCATTATCTTCTTGTATCCATTTAAATCCCATATTATCTCCAATTATTGCATTTATCATCTCCTTTATTTATACTTGGGATTTATTTCCTTTTTCATATTCTAAAAAGCACTAGAAAGTTTTAGGACGAAATACTTAATCCTTTTTATTACTTAAGTGGACATTTTACATATTAAGCCCATTTCTAAGCTTTCAATGAGGTATTTGTGCATAAACCCAATTATTGGTAAAAAAGGTGAACAAATGTTCATTAGACCATTATATTTTCCACAAATTAAACAGAAAGGCCAAAGAGGATAGAAATGAAAGAAAAAGATGGGAAAGCGGTCCAAAAAGATAAAATGTCCAGAATTCGATATGATATAGCCGTACTGTGTGGCACGACCGTGGTGGCTTGCTTACTGCACGATCGTGGTGGCCCACACAGTCATTCTGAGTGGATGGCTACATGGGCATGCTATCTTGCACGGCCGTGGTAGGTCTGTTCTTCAATTTCAACTTCTTTGATTTTTTCTTGATTCCCCTATTGATTGAGTGCAATTGATTGTGAGTGCACCACCACAGCCATTTCGTGTCACCACTGCTGTGGTGAGTACTATGTCTATAATGTCACACTCAAATCTCACCAAAACATCAAATCTATGATCCAAAATGGTTTTTCATGGATTACTTGTCAAAATTTCATCAGTTTTTCCTCATTTCACCTGCACATCTTAAAACAAAACAAAAACTATTAAAAACAAGTGTGTGTGTATTTTCTTGGAAAGTGTAGAAACAAAACAAAAGTATCAAAAATGGAAGGTTGGGTGAAAAATTCCCAAACCTAGCTGGGTTTCCTCCCACAAGCATTGAGTTTCATGCCTCCAACTGGGCTTCTTGGAGATTCTTCAATCATTCATCCCTTTGGTATCCTCATGTGCCCATTTTTGCAATAGATACATCTCTTTTTGCATTCAACCTATGGCCCTCATCCCTTTGAACACCAAATCTATCATCAAATCCTTCATCTTGATCTCCTCTTCTCAAATGATCAATAGGACTCTTGAAGTGACCATATCCAATATCCTCATCTCAAACTCACCAATTTGAGGACTTGTATATGTGGATCTTTATCTTCATGTCCATGAAAGAGACTGTCATTATGCCACTGTGAACATGTATCTTGACATTAGCTGTGGATAAGAATGGTGTCCCCAAGATGATGGGGATCTTCCTTTCATCCGACTCCATGTCAGGAACAATGAAATCAGTCAGGAACACTACTCCTCTTTCCCTGTCAATCATCACCAAGACATCAACCACTCATCCTTTAGGCACTTTGATGGAGTGATCCTCCAAATTGAAAGTGCAATGTGCTAGTTTCAACTTGCCTAAGCCCAACTCAACATAGACACTATATGGCATCAAATTATCACTGGATCCCAAATCAAGTAGGGATTTTCCTAGGTGATGTCCCCCAATGTAGCTAGGTATGATTGAGGATCCTGGGTCTTTCCTCTTCATGGGGAGTGAGTGCTGTAGGATAGAGCTCACTTGTTCAATCAAATTCACTTTCTTTGGTATCCTCCTTGTTGACCTTCTCTTCACAGTACATTTTTTCTTTAGAAACTTGGCATATGATGGGATTTGTTTAATACCATCCAACAATGGAATATCGACTTTCACTTGGTGAAACACCTCAAGAATGTCAACATTGTGCTTTTGTCTCCTCCTTACTTTCGGTGGCTCATCTAGTGCTTCAGTGAATGGTGGCTCACTTGCTTTGGCCTTTCTTGCATCAACATGAGGTGGAACACTAGGGATGGTGGGACTTACAAATGGAGTATGAGGTGGATCACATGGGATCCCAAAATAAACATGATGTATCATAGTATCATCTTCTCCAATATCAATCATAGTATCACCACTTGGTTGTCTTTGCTTTGCTTTATCAACCTTTCTTTGACTAGTGGGCTGCTCAAGAGACTTTCCACTCCTTAGTACTGTCACAAAACTTCCTTGCTCATGGTGGAGAGGGGGAGCTAGTTGTGGCTATGGAGGAGGTGGAGGTGACACTTGGTGTTAAAATTGAGGTGGAGGGGAGAATTGAAGTTGGAAGGTGAATTGTTGAGAGATTTTTGGTAATGGAGGGGGAGGTGGAGTATAAGGCTTGGGATTGCCTTGAAAGTGGTATATGGGTTGGACTTGCATGGGAGGTGGACTATAGAATACTTGTCAGAGGGAGTTGGTCCACTTGCTTCATTGAAGCTCAAGATGAGTTTTGAAGACAATTTTTCTTCTTGGAGAGAAATTATGGAAGATAGATACTCTATCCTCTCCTCAAGCCTTGTCAGATTCATTTGTATGTCATCAATGCTCTTTAGCCTAGAGAGAATATCTTCCTCAAATTTTGAGCTATATCTTGGACTTTGTGGTTCCTGGTAGCTATAGGAGTGAGGTGTCTTCTTTTCTTCACCATAGAACTCAATAGAATTAACCAGGTGGTAAGGAACATCTGTCACCTGGTTCTCCATGAAGTTCACCATGTCACCAAGAATCTTCATCACTTGCAAGATTGAGTCATTATGAGGTGGAGATGTCACACCAAAGGCATACCCTCCGTCATTCATCATGCTAGAAGCTCAAATTCTTGATCCTTCAGCCAGCTACTCAAACAAAGGCCATGTCTCCTCAGGCGGCCTAGCCATGAAAACTCCCACACAGGAAGAATCTATTGTATCTTGATCCTTTAGAGATAGACCGGAGTAGAATGATTGAACTAGGTGCCACAAAGGGATCTCATGGTGTGGGCACTCTCTCAAAATCTTCATAAATCTCTCCCATGCATTGTGAAACTGTTCATTGCCCATTTGATTAAAACTTGTCACGGCATGTCACATTTATGTTAACCTTGCTATAGAGTAGAATTACCTTAAGAAGGCATTCTTCATTATTTCCAAACTCATGATGTCCCTCCTTGAGTCATACTAAACCTTGGCTATATCTTTTGGGGAGAATGAGAACAAGGCCAACCAGATTGTGTCATCACTAGCCGTCGGCATCCTAAAGGTGGATCATACTTCAAAAAGGAGTCCAAGTGCTAGTACAGGTTCTCACTCTCTGAGCCGTAGAAGATGAGTAGGAGCCCAAGAAGACCGGGAAGGATGGAGAATTGCTCCCATGGCATTTGATCAACCCTGCTAGCAATTGGCGATTTATAGTTGCTAGGCATGAAGTCGTCTTGAAGCGGCTTGTGGGGATCATTTTGGCCTTCCATCTTGTCTTCTCCCGAGTGGCTTGTCACATGCAAAAATCACAACAAAACAAAAGAGGGCAAGTTAGCAAACCAATATGCACAAAGAATACAAAGAATAAAGAATAAATTATAGCAATGATGAGGGCAGTATGAAAATTCAAAGCAAAACTAACTAGATAGGCCGAGCACATTTCTCTCCGTCAACGACGCCAGAAAGCTTGGTGTGCTCCTGGCAATGGTGTCACACACTACTCAATTGGAGTTTTGAATAGATGCAACCCCGCAGACAGAAGCACACGATGGATTAAACTTTCAAATTTATAAAGGCCTAAACTCAACACACTCTCAAAATCCAAAACACTACACTTGTAAGCGCACAGGGTTGTATCATAGTATAGGAGGGAGGTGAGTATAGGGTCGATCCATAGGGATAAAAGGGGGCACTAGAGCTAGGTTAGCTTTTGGTGCTATGTTCCTACTGTGGAGACTAGGGTTAAGGGTTTGAAGGTTGTTTTTATTGTTAAACTAAGTTGAGCAAGAAAACAAGTAAAGGAAATCAAATAAGATTAAAACCTAAGTTAACCCTAGACAATTAGTTTTACTAAGCAAGAAAGACAAGATAAAGCAAGAAAAGGTCTACACTACACTAAACTAGCAAACATGACAAAAGAGCAATTAAAGACCTTAACTAGTAAGAGCAAAGAAATAACATGGCAAGAAGCTATCTAAGCAATAAAATATCTAACTAAGCTAACACTAGTTATGCAATATGGAAACTAGGGTTTTAAAGCAATTAAGGGAAACATGGGTTGTTTACGGGATGCACTTATAAATTAAGTTGGAGGGTGACATATGAACATAATGATTTCTTTTAGATTACCAAACCAAACAACAAGTTAGAGTCTAATGAATTAGCCTCTAAGATACTAACTGGCCATGGATATTCTAGGTTTTGTATAGGGGAACTAGTCCCTAACACTCCCTACTACCTTTATGAGGCTCGATTGGGTTAGGGTTTAGGTGTAATTCAATTAGAGTCTAAACAAGTCTAGGTTTCTAGGTTAGATGATCTTAGCATGATTAGGGATTGAGGTTAGTAATGGGAGTGGAAGTGAGGTTTTAGGCCTCCCATCACTCACATTCTAGATTTGAGAAAGCTCCATTCTAAGCACACCAAATTCATCTAAACTAGCTACTAGGATCTGTCAACTAGGATTAGAAGGATTGATTAGGATGTAGGATGATGGGTAGCTAGCTAGGGATCCAAGAACTGGACCTAGGAGCAAATCTCAAAATTCACACATAGTATTTTTTTTTATAAACAACCTAATTTTATTTCGGAGTAGCCATACATCATCTACATGAAGAGGAAGACAAACTTACAAACCACGCAATGGTCAAGAACAGATACATCCTACCACAAAAACTCATATTAGAATCTGATAAGAAAAATGATGCATAGATCCCTCTTCTATTTCACTGGCTAATGTAGCTTTCCATGAAGAATACCTTCAACTTGAGCATGTATCTGTGGTAGAGTAACTACATCAAACTGGTGTTTTGAAAGGAAGTTGCCTTTGCACTTTCTGCCATACAACTACACAACAAAATTAACTGAGAAAAAGTAACCTACTACGAGGAGAGAAAGAAACACCGATTAATGGCGAGAAAGACAAAACAAGACAAAAAAACCTAATCTCAAAAAACAAGTAAAGGAGAAAGGGGTAGGAAACTCGTCGTAGTAGGATTCAACAATAGGATAGAAGAAGATCGCTGCCTCCAAAGGCACCACAAACTGGCCACCAAGCAAGCTTAGCAACCAAAATGCGTCACAAGAGTTGAGAAGTCACTAAAATTCCCAAGATCCAAACTCAAAAGTCTAGAACAAAATGCCTCCACTGTTGACGCCTGGAAAAAGAGGAGAGAAATGACCACACCTCCCCGAGAAGAAAGCACACCAATGTCGAGCGATAAGAGGTTGAGGAGAAGTGGGGTGCTAATTTGCAGTAGCTAGAAACCCCCTCCCCCCAGCCAGCTGCCGCCGAAGAGGATGACCTAGCCAATCTAGGGCTAGGGAGAGCGGAACCGCACCGTATTATGAATGTCGTAGTCTAATTCACACATAGTATCAATCCTAAATTCCTAGGTGATTTCAAGTACAAACCAACAAGAAATTTATGAAGAGTGAGATAGAAATAGAACATAATCATTAGCAAATGAAATTACAATGTTTACATATCATCCCCCTGTAAAGAGTGGGACCTGAAATGGGGTCCACTCAAATGATATAATACAAGAGCCATGTAATAATAAAGCAATGGAAACAAAACTATTACAAAGTCACTTCATAATTCATTTATACAATTGTTCCTCACTGTAATAGGTGATTTTATAAAAAAATTAAAAAAAACTTGAACTAAGTACAACTAAAGCCAGTAGCAGAGGGTAGCCCAATCATTCCAAGCTATACTTTAATTCATGATGTGTTAGCGATCTTTTTGAGCTCTTGTCTTCCAATGTACCTAAACTAGGGTGGAAGGGAACATCACCCAGAACATAGGAAACAAAAAAGAGGTCAGCAAAGGCTGAGTATGTACATATATAAAACACTTTGGGCATTATATAGGGTTAAAAGTGCAAAAAGAGATGTTCCCACAAGAAATGGGGGCTATTTACAAGTAGGTATGTTCAAGAGAAAAGTAACAAAAGAAATGAGGCATATTAAATTTAGATTTGCAAGCATGATAATAAAGAGTGTCTTTCCATAACAATCATCCACAAATTCATATTAAAACAATAAACATTTGCATGCATAACAATGTAGACTAAATATACCTAAAACAAGGCCATAACACCATAGGATCATGGCCTAAAAGAAATAAGGGTGGAAACGCACACGTCGGGCGGAATACGCACGCCCTATATAAGTATGGTTGTACATAAGTACCACTATTCTAGATATTCTAGTCAAACACGTAGCATGCATAAATAGAGTGGCAAGACTAACATTTTAGTCAATTTCACATAAAATGAAAATCATAGGAGGAGAGGTCCAAAGACCCATTATACATGAATATTCCAGCAATCACATGAATTTATATGAATCAAAAGTAGAAAGTATGAATGTCCAACAATTGGATTTTAAATAAAATTGATAGTTCAAGAGATGCCTCATTAAAGAAATGTAGGTTCAGTCAAATACTGCCCAAAATAAAATAGAGGATGTACGTACCTGATCTTCATAGCTAAAGCTTAACTCAATCTATATACTTGGTCCTCAAGGTCGAGTATTCATCATAAGAACACAATATGTGTGTTAGTCAACCTAAGTCAACATGTGTATTTATTCCTGGTATAGTCACATATTTAGATCTTACCCTAATTTTTGATCACATGTTGGTATAAGGTTTGAAGATTATTAAGTGAACATATGACCCATTAGATGTCTATCTTAGTCTTAAAATCCATATCTAGTATGAATATTCTTATGTTACATAAAGTTGTGAATAACAATATGGATTCATACGAATAGTTGTACCAATGTACATGACTACTCAAAGTATATCATTATAACCATGCTTTGTATTAGTACGAGTATGTCTCTTTCTAAACATACTACCTTAAATGAAACATTTAGCTACTAAACTACACAATTTCATCAATTGCTATGTACCAAAACCATGTACTAACATGTAGATTTAGATTATTAGTGTTAAGGATTCAAGTGGTTAATACATATGCTATAGTTAACATTTACTAGTTACCTTTAGTTTAATAAATCAACATTTATTAAAAGATTCCATAATACTAGAGATTGTAAGAAGACATGGACTGAGTTACATAATTTTGGTTATTAAGTATCCACATAGTCTATAATAGGTTCACGAATTGTTACTTGTGTACTTATGGTACCGATATCGTTAGTTATATAAACATTGTAGCTAATAATATTAGTTAATCAATCATACTCTAGCTGAAGGTGATTCAAAAATGAAATGATAAGAGGTTGCGTACTCACGTCGAGATTCACTTATGTACAAAATCTGTATCAAGGTCCTCGTCGGCTTGGCTTCATACAATATATTGAAGATCACCATGGCAAGATGAGCCCACATCAATGTGTGTCAAGGGTCATACATATATTCACATGTATGACACACAACTTGCTGAAACCTTGAGATTGTGTTTACAACTGCAACCACACTTTGCAATGCGAGTAGGAGGGATCCCTACTCTTCCTGTTCGTTGAACCCTTGGCAACAGTCGATGATATATGGTGAACTTGTGATGATCTCAGTGGCTAGAGATCTGAGTGGTGATGGGTTCCTATGTAGGCAGGAGGGTGAGAGAGGTAGTGTAGGGAAGCAAGACGCTATGTTGTAGATTGTTGAGTTTGAGACAATGGGTAGTAAGCAACGTGCTAAACAGAATCGAGGCTAATAAAGCAGGTGGTGAGTGTAGAACTACTGTGGAGGATTCTCTATCCATCTAGGATGGCACAAGGGTTGAAGGGAGTCTGTATATTGTGGAGGTGGGAACCATGACAACTAATCTCCATAAGGCATCATCGAGTCTTGCATCCATCATTGCGGATGGTAACCTGCAGAAGCCGACGCTAAGCTTGAAGAGCAAGGTTGTAAGAGTTTTCCAAGGGAACTGAAGACGAATGAGGTGAATTGATGGAAAGGGCAGCTGCATCAGGGATCTTAGGTTGGTTGCAGGCCATCAAGTTCCAAAAAAAGGCCCCATGTCGGAGGACCTGACTGCAGGTCGTTGGTGAAGTCGGTAGACCAAGGAAGGTAGGTCGTAGGAGGAGAACATAGAGAGTTGCTTGTCTACCGATGGGGTCACTGGAAGACACCATAACTACACCTACGCCGAGGGTGGTAGACCATATTGTCTTCTCGCATTCAGGGAGGAGGATGACGTCCTTGGCGGATTCCTCAATAGATTATGTTACTGGTGCTTGTTTCGGTGACAGAGAAAGAAGAGGAAAAGCTGGCATCGGGTGTGCATGTGAAGACCTCTGCAGTAGCCTGCAAGTGCAGTTCTGGTTCTCACATGATTGGTGCAAGGAAAGGAGGGAGAAGGGGAGGCGGCAGCACTACCTATGATGTAGGGCTCTGCCTGGCATGGTGTTGCCGTCAAGGGTTGGGGGGAAGGAAAGATGGGGCGGCTAGGGTCCTATGCGGTACCATAAGAGAAAGGAATGGAAGAGAGGAAAAGGGGTAGCAAAGAGGAGGTGAGGAATTGGGGGAGAAGAAGAAGGGAAAGGGAGGAGAAGGAGAAATGGCCCTGCCGGCTGCCTGTGATCCATAGAGAACGCGTTGATCACACAACAGGAGGGAGCGGGTCTCCTGGACAAAGATAACTGGTGGCATGAAATGTAATTAGCATGAATACAAGGGTGTATACTAAGTTAAGAATTCAAATTAGTAAATGGTTGTGCAAGTGATGTTCGATTAATACCAAAATTGATAAGTAGATCAATTAACATGTGAGAAATCCAATGGTGCCATCAATTTCACATTTTGAAGATGTTTAATGGTAGATTCATTATTTGTATATCATACATACATTTAATGTACTCACTAATTTTAATACTTATTACACATTAATTTGATTCATTTCATCTTATACTCCTAAGAATATGTTAGGGTGTCAAATTAGAGTCAAGCATGATATTTGGTGTATTTGTTCCTTAAGTCTTGTTATTGAGTGTATTATGGTTATTTTATCATATATAAAGGGTATTAATGAATTTATGATAATGAATGGCTCTGATTATTTCTAATTCATTGCGAACTAGGTAGATCAGGTATTCATTGTAAATATAATCGATTAGGGCCTAGAAAAAGGGAGGCTACAACTATGTGTCTAGATTTGAGTATGTTACAACACTCCACCCCTTAAAGAGGATTTCGTCCCAGAAATCCATCCACTGCTAGACCTGAGTGCTAGTTTGTTCTACAGATCGTCATCATCCACATCATCATGGTCACCATCTTCTCATCTACTCATTATCATCATCATCATCATCATAATCACCATCATCATTATCATCACCATCATCATCATCATTATCATCATCATTATCATCATCATCATCATCATTAATATCATCGACATCATCACCTACTCCTTATCGTCATCATAAACATCATTAGCATGTTATTATTTAAAATGGTCACATGGGAAAGCTCAAAAATTCCACCAGACTGAATATGTTCACCCTAGCCTATACTATATAGTCATCCTTACCATTTAATTATTAGTGGTTTGGGGGTATAGAATATTAATTTGATCTTTGAAGTGTAATTCACTTTTACCTACATATGGATTAAATAAATCCTTTAAGGATAACTCAAGATTAAGGTTTAAAATCTATTTTAATCACCAAAGTAAAATTTATGATGGTGGTTAGAAAGTTTCATCTAATTTCTTGATTCGGTAGCCTCTACATATGTTTGACATTATTACTAGGAGTTATCCAAGTTTTACTTATTGTAGCTTCTATTAATCCTGATCCTTTCTTAAGTTAGTTTGATTCCTAATGAATAAACTGTATGAAACTCCACCCCTTAAAAGGTTTAAACTATAACTCAGTGCAAAACCTAGAGGGGAAAAAGGGTGGATCCACTAGGTCTGATATATATATATATATATATATATATATATATATATATATATATATATATATATATATATATATATATATATATATATATATATATATATATATATATATATATATATATACGTATATATATATATACATACATATATATATATATACGTATATATATATATATGTATATATATATATATAGAGGGGAAAAAGGGTGGATCCACTAGGTCTGATATATATATATATATATATATATATATATATATATATATATATATATATATATATATATATATATATATATATATATATATATATATATATATACGGTATTAGGGTTGAACATGCCAAACAAGGTACTTCACTAAAGAGATTCTCTGCTACTCAACTTTCTTGTGGTGGCGACTTGGTTCCAAAAACCATCGATAAAATATGAAAACTTTTATTTTGTACATATAGATTAATAATGAAAATAAATTTGACGATGCAAAACTTGCGGTGAAAAATCCAAAATTGGCACCAAAATCAACAAGAGAACCAATTCAACCACTACATACTATTATTTCATCATCACATCCTTTTGCTTAAAGGGTCTAATCCTTCAGATACCACATAGGACATTTGACTACACCTCAACTACGTTTTTTTTTACATGGGAGGGAGAAGGGTTCCCTATTACACTTGGTCAAATTCATCAAACCTTCACGAGGTAAGACATCCACCATTCCCCATGTCATTCTTAAGCTTAATTGAGACAACCTCATCGCAAGACCTAAGGGGGTCATATGATCATCCAATGATTGTAGTAAGGTATATGTGTTCCTTCTATACTTGATGATTTACAACCATAGTCCCCTCATAAGACAAGATGAACTATATAGTAAGTTTACCAATAACATCATTCACTGAGTAATCTAATTGTACCAAGGAGGCGAGAGAGGAAAACTCCTAAGAATATTATACAAAACTTAATAGCTTCCACCCACTAAACCTCTTGTATGAGGCATAAAAGCAATCAAACATGGTATCCAAACTTTAGATAAGTGGTCTTGGGACATACCTATGTTGTGATTCTTCACATTGAAGGAAAGGCATGCCTAACAATAACTAAGATCATTCATACCATCACTTTTTTTAGGTCAAACACCAGCTTTCTATTACTCCGAGCTCAAAGATGGCTCAACCCAGTTTGATACAGACTGAGGGAAAGACGAAGATAAAAAGAAAGAGCTAGAACTAATGATGGCTTCACGAGCTAGCAGGTGTGCTAGTCCATTTTCCTGTCTTCTACAGAAAGCAAATCTAATAGACTGAAAGAAAGACTTTAAACTATAAATGTCTGCAAGCAGAGTTCCAAGCAAATCTGACCTTTTATCTTCTGCCTTTATGAAATGGGTGATGGCTTCCAAATCTAATTCCACCACTAGCCTTTTTATGTGATGTTCCTTGGACTGTCGCATGCCCTCCCTAATGGCCCATACTTCTACTGCCGGTACGTCATGAAGAGTTGGCCGCCTGCTCCCCGCTATGTGAAGCACTTTCCCAGCGTGATCTCTCCACACGAGACCTGCTCCATCAAAACCCTGTATGTGAACTGCTGTATCACAATTAATCTTGATCATCTCGACGTCGGGTGCCTCCCAAACTACCCTCCTCTTCTCCTTTGCAACTGGTCGGTCAGCGTTATATTGCTGTGCCTCGTGATGTCCAGCGATCAACGCTAGAAGATGACGCTGGGTTAAGACTGGTGGCTTCGGTTGCTCCTTGAATATGATTGCTTTCCTCCTGGTCCACACCGTCCATAGTGAAGCTATCATAACGTGGTTGTCATCTTCCCATTGTTGGGTAATGAGTCTCGTGATTCCGCTGTCCACACTGGTCTCACCAGCTTCTCGGATCCTCACTTGCACTACACCCGGTCTTTCTTTCCAGAGCTCCCACGCTTGAGGGCATCTAAACAACATGTGCCTAATGTCTTCTTTTTCTCTTCCACAAATGCTGCAAATTCTGTCTGGATGACAGTGTCAGTCATATAGATGTCCCAAAGTGCCTAACGCCCCTGTCATGCATCTCCATAGGAAATGTGCCGCCTTCGGGATGAGGTTCTTCCTCCATACTAGCCTCCATCCTTTAGCCTCCTCTTGGTTTCTGCGCACTTCTCTTTCTGCCGGGTCTTGGACTGCCATCTAGTAGGCTGATTTTACAGTGAATTCTCCTCTTCTATCTGGTTTCCAGTAAATGTCATCCTCCTGCTTGTTGAGACTAAGTGGTATTGCTAGGATCTTCTGTGCTATTTCTTGGGTGAAGAGGGTGTAGATGCCTTCCTTATTCCAAGTGGTAGAGTCATCCGTCATAAGCTGGTTCACCCTTTGGACATTGATGCTTGAGAAACTGTAAGCACTCTCTATGCTCCCTCTTATTCCCGGGATCGAGGGATCCTCCCATATGTTGATATTTGTTCTGTCTCCCACTCTCCACTGCATCCCTTCAAGAATGATGGCCTTTGCATTCCATATACTCCTCCAGGTGAAGCTTGGATTGTGTCCCCTTCTGGCATTAAGGGCTGCCCCCCTAGGGAAATATCTTGCTTTTAACACACGGTAGACTAAGGTATCTTGTCTATGGAAGAGTCTCTATATTTGCTTTGCCAGAAGCGCTTGGTTGAAAATGTGTACATTTCTGAATCCCAAACCACCTTGGTTCTTTGGTTTGCACATGTTGTCCCAGCTGACCCATGCCATCTTCCTCTCCCCGTCTTTTGCCCCCCACCAAAATCTCGCTATAGTGCTGTTTATAGAGTCAAGAAGGTACCCCGATAGCTGAAAGATACTCATGATATACGATGGTATGGATTGGACCACTGCTTTGATGAGGACTTCCTTTCCTGCTTTAGACCGCAACTTCTCTTTCCACCCCTGTAGCTTTTTCCATATCCGCTCCTGTATATAAGAAAAAACTTGTTTCTTTGACCTCCCTATAGCCGTGGGCAACCCAAGATATTTCCCGTGCTTGTCTACTTCTTTGACCTGTAAGAGCTGTGTTATCTCTTCTATCTTCTCCCGCTCCACCCCTTTATAGGTTGATTTTCTGTCCGGATGCCCGCTCATATTGGCTGATAATCTCAGCTAACTTCAGGCATTCTTCTTTGGTTGCTCTCACAAACATGATGGAATCATCTGCAAAGAAGAGGTGTGAAACCCGAGGGCCGTGGCGGCTTGCTCGGATTCCTTGAATAATCTTTTGCTGCGCTGCCAAGGTTAGAGAAGTAGAAAAAGCTTTGGCACATAAAATAAAAAGGTATGGAGAGAGAGAGGGTCACCCTGGCGAAGTCCTCGGGTTGGTTGAATCTTCCTGGTCCGTTCCCCATTGATGGCAAACGAATGGGACACAGTTGACATACAATCATATATCTTGTTCCTCCATTTCTCCCCAAACCCCATTTTTTCTTGCACATAGTCAACAAACTTCCATTCCACTATGTCATAGGCCTTTGACATGTCTAGTTTGAGAGCTATGTGTCCCTTCTTTGCTTTTTTACCCCTCTTCATTGTGTGAAACAGCTCATATGCAATAAGGGCGTTATCTGTAATGAGTCTTCCCGGAATAAAGGCACTTTGGTTTTCAGTTATGATTCTATCCATGAACGGTCGCAGCCTGCTTGCTATGACTTTGGGAGCTATCTTGTAGATGACATTGCATAGACTGATGGGTCTAAACTCACCAATCTCCATGGGCTTCTGAGTTTTTGGAATTAGAACCACCAGCGTGTCATTGATGTCGGCTATGCTCCTTTCAGATTTCCACCACCCTTTTATATAGTTGGAGACATCATTCCCTACTATGTGCCAGTACTTCTGAAAAAACATTGCTTTCATTCCATCCGGGCCCGGTGCTTTGTTCGGATGCATATTCTTCAATGCCGCCAAGATTTCCTCAGATGTGAATTCTTTCTCTAGCTCCTTACTCTCATTCTGACTAAGCTTGGTATTGATTCCTCTCGTAGCCTCCTCCCATCCAAAGGGGTTGCTTGTCTGAAAAAGAACTTGAAAGAAATTCAGCACTATTCCTTCTATTTCATATTCTTCCGCTTTCCACTGCCCTTCTTCGTTCTTTAGGCCTTCAATCATGTTCCTCTTCCTTCTTTGAGATGCCTTGTGGTGGAAGTATGCAGTATTTCTGTCTCCTGACTTCATCTCATTCACCCTTGCTCTGGCATGCCAGAACGCCTCATCCCTTCTGTGCCATTCTTGGAGTTCTGCCGTAATGTGAGTGCACCTCTCTAAGTTTGTCCTGTCAGGTGGTAAATTTTGTAGTCCCCTTAGCGCCTCTTCCAACTGTTTGATTTTCCTTTTCCTTTCTCCGAATTTTCCAGCAGCCCATTCTTTCAGTTTACTTTCATAGTAACCCATCTTTCCTTGTAGATCTGTCATATGACGCTCTTCCCATGCTGTCTTTATGATTTGTTCGCATGCCTTGTCCTCCTCCCACATTGGTTCAAAGAAGAAATATTGTTGGTTCCTTGCCTTCTTCCTCTTTTTGTACTCAGTATTGATGATGATGGGTACATGATTGGATTCATATTTGATGCAATGGATCACTCTCACCTGTGGAAATTTTGCCACCCATTGTGCACATCCCAGTGCTCTGTCAAGGCGTTCCCTCACTAAGGTTTCTGGAGTGAGTCCTCTCTGCCAAGTGAAGATGCTACCATTGTATCCCAGATCCATGAGATCACAGTCATCGACAACATCCATGAAATCATGGATGAACCTGAGAGGTTTGGGAGGCCCTCTAGCTTTTTCTGAATTGGATAGGATTTCATTGAAGTCTCCGAAGAAAATTGTAGGCAGACTCGAGATTCCTTTCTGTTCTCTCATTAGATCCCATGTCTTATGTTTTTGTTTTTGTGTCGCCCATCCGTATATGCCAATAGCTCTCCATCTGCTAGCACTGTTGCCCTCCTTGATATCGCAGCTACAATGGTTTTGGGAATATGATGTTACTGTGAGATCGACATCCTTCCACCAAAGTCCCATCCCCCTAGCTCTGCCTATACTAGAAAGACATACTCCTTGTGTGAAGCCACATTTCCTCATAACCACCTCTAGATCAGCACTAGAAATCATAGTTTCCATCACGAAAACTATGCTCGAGCCCTGCCTCATGCACCATGACTTGAGGGCAGTAACCGTGTCAGGGCGGGCTAGTCCATGACAGTTCCAACTTAGTATTTTCATTGCTCTTCGCGGGGCTAGCTCTGTCCAGCCTCCGCTACTTGGGTTGAACACCCTCCTGCCTGCTACCCTTCGCAATCCATGTTCCTTGCTTTCTTACCTGCCTCAGTCACAGAATCATATGAATCTAGTTCCATGTCACATAGCTTTGACTGTCTGCCTCTTTTCCCTACAATCGTGCTCCATTCTACTACATCCTCTGGAATACCCAGTCGTTGGCTCCTACTCATCTTATAAACCCATGGTGGGTCTCTCTTCTTCTTCTGGTCTATTTTTGTCTTCCTCCCTATTTTTCTTCTATTTTCCTTCTCTCTTTGTCCCCTCGTTTTAACAGCTGATATCACCTGCTTATGGCTGATCCACGTCTCATCAGTCCCAAAGGTTGCATGCTGCTCATTTTTGTTTGTTTCGTTTCTGTCTTCCTGCCTGACCACCCCTAATGTGATAGTCAGGTCCTCCACACGCAGGACGCTTTCCCATATCACTGCTGTTTCTTCTCTTGTATTTTGAGGCTGCAGCTGTTCCATTGTCTGACTGTGTTCTTCCCCTTCCTTTGTAGCAGAAAAGTCTGGTTCTTCACTTACATCTCCTTGCCTCCTGCGACTTGACTCTGTGGTTCTCTCCAGAAAAAGAGCACCCAGGTTATAATCTGCCTCGTCACTGCCTTCAGCTTCGCTTTGCGCCTGCACTTGTGCTACTGTCATCCCATGGTGATCTTCGGCAAGTTCCCTTTCTACCCTTCCTGTCGAACTTTGGTTTGGTTCCTTTTGTGATCCTTGTTCGCTGCTCTCCTGCTTCTCAGTCACTGATGTTGGCTTGAAGTTGAAGTGTATCTTCTTGCTTATTCTGGTGTTGTCGTGAACCTCCTCCTGTAGCGACCGCCTGGGCTTCCTCGGTGATGCCTTAAGCCATGCGCCCCACTGCTGCTCCCGTCCTCTGCCTTCATCACTTCCCTCACAGTCCTTGATTACGTGCCCAAGTCGACCACAACCATGACAAAAGTTCGATAGTCGTTCGTATTTTATCTCGATCTCGATCACATTATTCTTACTTCCTCACATATGTAGGACTCTCTTCAGCAGCTTCGATACGTCGAGATTAATTCTCACCCTCGCCGACGTATTCCATCCCAATTCGTCCAGGTCCGTCGTGACCACTACACCTACCCTGGACGCGATCGCTTCGATATTTTGTTTGTTTCGAAACCCTAGAGGTATACCATATAACCGAACCCAGAACAGGCTGTGGTTTATGATAATTTCCCCCGACTTCTCTTCTGCCTCTATGTTCTTGAACAATAGGAGTTTATTGTCAAAGTTCCACAGTGAACCTTCTTCTACCTTCAGCTTGTCTCGCCAGTCAAAGAATTGTATGATGAACTGGTCTCCTTCGATTTGCTTGAAGATGACCTTGCCATGGAGTCCCCATGCCTGAGTTAGGGTGTGTTTCATCGCCCAGAAGTTCACCGGTCTGTCTGTTAAGATCCGTGCTACCAGCAACAGGTTTAGATGACTATGATCTCCGTCTGTCGCAGCGTCGTGACTTCAATTAGATCTTCCTCCTTCGATGTCAACTGCAATTGCGCGCACCTATCTGCCAATTCGTCTGCCATCGCTGGAAGTGGACCAGAGAGATTGACCAACTTTGAACCTGTAAGAGATAACCACGAAGTGGAGAAGGGTATCCCACACTTCAAACCCTAATCACCGGAGCGACGGGTCGGCCGCGGGGAGAGTTATGTAATTTTTCTTCCTGTGCTAACTAATCATACCATCACTTAGTAATAAGGGAATCATCTAAATTCCTAAGATTTACATCGGATTTTTTTATATCACATGTGTTCTCAGCATCGCCATAGTAGGATATTTAAGGCATGCTAGAGAACAACAAAGGTAAAGGGATTTAATATGAGAACTAGAATATGCCTATCTATGACTATTTAAGTCAATCTGTACTTCATGGCTCTTAGGCTAATATCTTAGAAAATTATGAGATGTAAACCAAACACTACAAGAGTCAGTTCGATGTGACTTCATCCCACCTCCATATAGAGGGTGTGGTGTTAAATATTACTAACGACTAACTCACATTCACATAGGTGGGTCGAGTAGTGCAAGTGACCATCTTGGTCAAGGGTTGAAAACTCGAATTGGTATTGACTACTAGGAAATAGGTTTATCAATAACCTGTAAGGGTCACCCATATAACTAAGGGTCAACCAAGGATAACTTGAAATGTTCAAGTTACCAGCTGCTTAGACTCTGATACCATTTTGTAAAGAGTGGGACCTGAAATGGGGTCCACTCAAATGATATAATACAAGATCCATGTAATAATAAAGCAGCGGAAACAAAACTATTACAAAGTCACTTCGTAATTCATTTATACAATTGTTCCTCACCATAATAGGTGATTTTATAAAAAAAATAAAAAAAAACTTGAACTAAGTACAACTAAAGCCAGTAGCAGAGGGTAGCCCAGCCATTCCAAGCTATCCTTAAATTCATGATGTGTTAGCGATCTTTTTGAGCTCTTGTCTTCCAATGTACCTAAACCTGGGTGGAAGGGAACATCACCCAGAACATAGGAAACAATAAAGAGGTCAGCAAAGGCTAAGTATGTACATATATAAAACACTTTGGGAATTATATAGGGTTAAAAGTGCAAAAAGAGATGTTCCCATAAGAAATGGGGGCTATTTACAAGTAGGTATGTTCAAGAGAAAAGTAACAAAAGAAACGAGGCATATTAAATTCAGATTTGCATGCATGATAATAAAGAGTGTCTTGCCATAACAATCATCTGTAGATTCATATTAAAACAATAAACATTTGCATGCATAACAATGTAGACTAAATATACCTAAAATAGGGCCATAACACCACAAGATCATGGCCTAAAAGAAATAAGGGTGGAAACGCACACCCCGGGCGGAATACGCACACCCTATATAAGTATGGTTGTACATAAGTACCACTATTCTAGATATTCTAGTCAAACACATAGCATGCATAAATAGAGTGGCAAGACTAACATTTTAGTCAATTTCACATAAAATGACAATCATAGAAGGAGAGGTCCAAAGACCCATTATAAATGAATATTCCAGAATTCACATGAATTTATATGAATCAAAAGCAGAAAGTATGAATGTCCAACAATTGGATTTTAAATAAAATTGATAGTTCAAGAGATGCCTCATTAAAGAAATGTAGGTTCAGTCAAATAATGCCCAAAATAAAATAGAGGATGTACATACCTTGTAACATCCCTGACCTGGGTTATGTACTAACCCTAGGTGTTTTGTTTAATAAAGATGATTATATGTTTTCTCTCATCTTTTGAAAAGTAATTAAGGATATTGAGGAACTTATATTTCAATTTTAGTCCCTTTTGAATAATGTTGAAACATTGTTTTGTTAATTTTGGACTAAAGTGCAAATTACCCAAGTTGAGGGGTTAACTTGAAAAATTCCACATGATAAGATGTTTCTTTGATGTTGAGACATCATAAGAATGAATATGATGTAGTGGTTTGGTTTCCACAAGCTTGGGCATCAAGATAAAGCTTGTAGAGCAAACCTTGTGCATTAAAACCTAGTTTTGGTGTAATGTGCAATTTACCCAAAATCTAGGGTTAAATATGCAATATATCACCTATAGAGGGTATCTCATGTTTCTTGGCATCAGTTAGAGCAAATAAAATGAGAGGGGCGCCTCATTTGAGTTATCTTGGAGGAGAGAGAATCTTGACATTAAAATAATCAAGATTTAAGCATATATGGAACTTTAGTTTAATTTATACAAAAAGAAATAAATTAATTGAGGATCCCTTCAACCAAAAGTTGAAGTATGTGTTTGCAATAGTGTTGGACGAGCTTGTGCCTTAATATGGCACAAAAAGATCTTGGTTGAGTGGAAGCCACTCACATTAAGATAATAAAAAGTAATACCCACTAAAAGGATGGATATTAATATAAAACTCTTTAAGGTGCTTAATTTCTTTTCCATTAATCTTTGGATAATGGAGAGATTTTGCAAGAACATGAATATGGATTCGTGACCAAGAAATGTAGGGGGATTTGATGGAAATTATTTTGGAATTAAAAGAAAATAATCCATTTTCTCTTTCCTTGAAAACCCCTTATACATGCTCTTTTTCCAATACACATAAGGATCATTTCCTTAGTTTCCTCTTCCCATCTTTTCTTTGGCCAACCAAGGAAGAGCTCAGGAGCAGGAGAAATACGAACACAACCTGTTGGTAAGGTTTTGATCATCTTTTACCTCGAATTCATGGTGAAAACCCTAAAGCAATGCTTGATTCTTGGTTTCTTCACCCGATTTCCAATTCTAGCCAACTTGTTCATCCAAAAGCTCCAGAACGGACCTTGGGCAGTTGCTGAAACTCCATCCACCATTAGCTCCGTAGATCTTGGAGCTTGGAGATCAGATTTGAGGCGGGTTTTATAACTTTAACCCTTAAACATTGATATTGCATCAAGTTCTCTATGATTTGTTGGTTATTTCTTCTATTTCGAACTCTTTTGATGCATTGCTGCAATTTCCATGAAAAATGACTGTAGTTCTTGGATGCACGAAGGAAGATGATGATGACATCATATTGACACGTTTCCCAAGAAAATTATTAGGTCAAACGGTTTGCATAAGTTGCTCAAACGGGAGCAAACAGTTTCAAACCGTTTGAGATGAAACGGTTTCACCAAACCGCATGAGAGCAAATGGTTTCAGGCCGTTTGGAGGTGTTGAACAGGTTTGACTGCTTGGGATTTTGTTTCTAATAATGTTGGTTATTGATCCATTAAATATAATTGATTAGTTCTAATTGGTTCATGAGTTGAAGGTCCACCAATCACCAAAACCCTAATCGGGTTGAGTGTTGATTTTATAATCGATTGAGTTTGAAACTTGGGTTGATTGACCCAAACGGTTTCAAAACCGTTTGGGGATCACCCAAACGGTCTCAATACCATTTGGGGGTCACCCAAGACCGTTTGGAGGTTTAGGGTTGACTATGGTTAAGTATTTGAAGATCCAAAGATATGGTATGAACCCTAATCGACTAAGTGCTGATTTTGCAATTGAACAAGTTGATGTTTTGGGTTGATTGACCCAAACAGTTTCAAAACTGTTTGGGGATCAACCAAACGGTCTAAAGACCGTTTGGAGGTCTAGGGTTAGGTATGGTTGAGCAATTGAAGGTCCAAAGACATTAAGTTGAAGTACAATCAATTGCTGATTTGGTGTCCAATCCTAGGATCCAAACTTTAATTGAATGACATGGTTAATGATGATGTGATGGGAAAACGGTCTCAAGACCGTTTGGAGGTCATACAAACGATCCCAAGACCGTTTGGGGGTCACACAAGACCATTTGGAGGTCTAGGGTTGACTATGGTTAGATGTTTGGAGATTTAAAGGTACTAAGTTGAAGTGCAATCAATTGCTGATTTGGTGAACAATCCAATGAACCAAACCCTAATTGGTTGACTTGGATTTTGATGTTGACTTGGGCAAACTGTCTCAAGACCATTTGGAGGTCATCCAAATGACCTCAAGACCGTTTGGGGTCAGGTCATGTCCATTTTGGATGATGGTCCAATAGTTTGAAAGTAACTAGTTTCACATTGTATAATGTTGACGGTTCATCAATTCCAAACCCTAATCCAATTTATTCAAACCCAAATTGGTGATCAATTGAGAATTAATTGAGGGTCAAATCAGTTGAAGGATGACCTAATTAACTCAATTGAAGCATGGTGATAGGCCCAATTGATGATTAGTTCCATAGATTCAATGGTTGAAGGAACCAACATTGGAAACCCTAATTTAATTGGAGTGGTTGGGACCCTTTTTGGTCCTTGCGATTTTGAGGAGGTTTGGACAAAACGGTCTCAAGACCGTTTGAGTCCAAATGGTCTCAAGACCATTTGGGACCAAACGATCCCAAACTGGTTGAGTTCTTGCGGTTTCAAAAAGATACTTTACCAAATGGTTTCAAGTATGAAACCAAGACCGTTTGGAGGTTTATTGAGCAAGACCGTTTGAGGTCTGATTTGGTCAAGACCGTTTGGGGTCTAAGTGGCCAAGACCATTGGTGGATAACTAACCAAAATTTCATAGATACTTAAAGTGGTTAAGGGACAAATTGATTAAATGATCAATACAATATGTAATTAAAGATGATTATAGTAATTGAATCTTAGTGAGATAAAGTGATTATTACCCTTTGAATGAATAATCTTTAATGATCATGGTCATAATGACATAATCCATGATGTCAATTCTTCTTCAAGGTTGATTGACTTATCCTAATCAAGGTTGAACAAACATCATCCTATAGAGGATGAGAGAGAGAAGACTTCCTACATGAATGATAATCATGTAGTGGACTTCTAATATGAATGAATGCCTATATAGGGTATGATCCTTAATAATGAGATCATGAAACCCTAATTATGATGGTTAATGAATCATAACCCTAATTGAGGGCATTGATAGGTAAAATCATAACACATGATGATGATATGATCTTAATTCATAATGATGACATGAGAAACCCTAATTTATGGTACTTTGATGATCACTCCTACTTGGAATGAATAGTAAACCCTAATCTAGGGTGATGCAATGTGAATAGTAAACCCTAATTGTGGGTTATTGAACTTAAACCCTAATCAAGGGTGATGCAATGTGAATAGTAAACCCTAATTCCTAATAAGGTAAATAGAAGTGTGAAACCCTAATTCTGGGTTATATTATATAGCATGAGAGCTCTAAGGTTGGATAATGAAGTGATGAGTCATTAATCCTAATTGAGCTGAGGGGATGATCAACCTTAATTGAAATGAAAAGGGAAACCCTAACCCTAGCAAGGGTATAGTGGTGTAACCCTTGAATAATGATGTCATAATTGTTTTGCATTATGCTGGTATGAAATTGATATATCTGTTATCATCTGTACTAATCATGCAGGTTTTATGAGATATTGAATATAGCTAGGTATGAGCTATGATGCTCTGCTTATTGAAAGTATTTTATGATCTTTGTAAGCAATGAGATGCTATGTTGCCTAGTAAAAGGTAACAAAAGAGATTGATAGGCTATACGAGCCATGTGAAATACCAGCATTGCAATTATCATGTTTACATTAACAGATGACTTGATGGCAATAAGTTACCTATTAAAGTTGTAACATGTATTTTGATAATCTCAGGGTTTGAACACCCATATTCTTGAATCATGATGATTGGATGATAAGGGATTGAGATCCCAATGATTAATAAAGCTATGAAATGAACTTGATAGAAATTGTACTCATTCTTTATAGAAATTGTTATAATGTTTTATGTTTGAAAACATGCCTAATGCTAAAAGAATGTTGTAATGTACTTAATTAATCAAGTGAAATGATATCATGTAGAGCCTTGACCATAGATCCATCATCGTCATCAGTTAGGTGATGGTGAAATAGGTTTTCCTAAGGGAACTCCTAGAGAGCATACTTTTGAGTATGTGGGGGTAATGGGCGCGAATATCCTTACGCCCTAATGAAGGAATTGATGTGAGATAAAAATTAAAACTCTCAATCCTTTATTATATGTATATGTTGGGACGATGTATTACTAATCTCCCGATGATGATGTTAATGCCGAATCGATGTGAGATAAACAAGAAATGTCTCGATTGCGAAGAGAGTACAACATGCCACTGTAACTCTAATAGCGAAGTTGCCAGTATACCCTGGAAAGCTATTTTGGCAGAGACACGAGATGTCCTGCATGTTGTTCCTCACACTGACTGAGGAAGATGAGGTCATGGGAATCCGGCTCTTCTATTGACCTATGTATGGTACCGATTTCGATTTCACAATGGTCGGTTGGAGTATGAGCGGTATACCTCATCTCCTCAGGGCATAAGTATGATTGTAAAATGTAATCGGCCGTGTAGCATATTTGCTTAGGGTTGAATTATGAGAATCAATGGTTGATGATACCTGGTCTATTATATCCTAGTTGGATAAATGATATATATGTTCTTCAGATTCCTTATTGAATAAATGACTTGCTGCTTTATCAAGTTATAACTGGAATGAACTGTATAGAGAATACTGCTCTACTTAGCTTAATCAATGATTTACCTGTTGTTGAATAATTATAATTCTACTGCTCAGTGTTATTCTATTATCAGCAATAACAATATTTCTGGCGGAGAGTTATATCTCTCACTGGGACAATTTTCAATTGTCTCACCCCCGTGGAATTCAACATTTTAGGTAGACGCCGAGGAAGAAGAAACCCTTTAGTGGGTGAGCAGCAACAGCAGCCACAGTAGCAGCAACATCAACAACATGGACAACAATGATCCTCAGGTGGAGACATTGTTTTTCATGTCTTGTATATAGAGAGAGTCCTATGTGTCGTCTCTGTACTCTCAGGTCCTAGGAGTCAATAGAAAGTTTGATATAGATCTGAGATTTTTAGCTTGATGCCTCGAGATTTTGTATACTACTTATGTACCGTTTAGCTGGGCAGTCAATGTTATGACCCTCGAGATGAGATGATACAAAGATGTAATGATGAATCAGAATGTAAATAACTTACTTTGGTTCCTTATGTAAGATTTTTATAGTTTGTGGATTTCTTTGCAAAAAGTTTTAATTTTAGTGATTTTAAGTTATTCCGCTGCTAATAATTTGCTTCTGCATTAGTTAATCCTATTTTCTTGAGTTGGATGCCACATACCTAATCTTCACAGCTAAAGCTTAACTCAATCTATATACTTGGTCCACAAGGTCGAGTATTCATCCTAAGAACACAATATGTGTGTTAGTCAACCTAAGTCAACATGTGTATTTATTCCTAGTATAGTCACATATTTAGATCTTACCCTAATTTTTGATCACATGTTGGTATAAGGTTTGAAGATTATTAAGTGAACATATGACCCATTATATGTCTATCTTAGTCTTAAAATCCATATCTAGTATGAATATGCTTATGTTACATAAAGTTGTGAATAACAATATGGATTCATACGAATAGTTGTACCAATGTACATGACTACTCAAAGTGTATCATTATAACCATGCTTTGTATTAGTACGAGTATGTATCTTTCTAAACATACTACCTTAAATGAAACATTTAGCTACTAAACTACACAATTTCATCAATTTCTATATACCAAAAGCATGTACTAACATGTAGATTTAGATTATTAGCGTTAAGGATTTAAGTGGTTAATACATATGCTATAGTTAACATTTACTAGTTACCTTTAGTTTAATAAATCAACATTTATTAAAAGATTCCATAATACTAGAGATTGTAAGAAGACATGGACTGAGTTACATACTTTTGGTTATTAAGTATCCACATAGTCTATAATAGGTTCACGAATTGTTACTTGTGTACTTATGGTACCAATATCATTAGTTATATAAACATTATAGCTAATAATATTAGTTAATCAATCATACTCTAGCTTAAGGTGATTCAAAAATGAAATGATAAGAGGCTGGGTACTCACGTCGAGATTCACTTATGTACATGATCTGTCTCAAGGTCCTCGTCGGCTTGGCTTCATACAGTATATTGAAGATCACCATGGCAAGATGAGCCCACATCAATGGGTGTCAAGGGTCATACATATATTCACATGTATGCCACACAACTTGTTGAAACCTCGAGATGTGTTTGCAACTGCAGCAACACTTTGCAATGCGAGTAGGAGGGATCCCTACTCTTCCTATTCGTTGAAACCATGGAAACAATCGATGATATATGGTGAACTTGTGATGATCTCAGTGGCTAGAGATCTTTAGGCAACGTGGTGAACAGAATCGAGGCTAATAGAGCAGGTGGTGAGTGCAGAACTATTATGGAGGATTCTCTATCCATCCAGGATGGCACAAGGGTTGAAGGGAGTCTGTATATTGTGGAGGTGGGAACCATGACAACTAATCTCCATAAGGCGTCATCGAGTCTTGCATCCATCATTGTGGATGGTAACCTGCATATGCCAATGCTGAGCTTGAAGAGCAAGGTTGTAAGAGTTTTCCAAGGGAACTGAAGATGAATAAGGTGAATTGATGGAAAGGTCAGCCGCGTCAGGGATCTTAGGTTGGTTGCAGGCCATCAAGTGCCAAAAAAAAGGCCCCATGCCGGAGGACCTGACTGCAGGTTGTTGGTGAAGTCGGCGGACCAAGGAAGGTAGGTCGCATGAGGAGAAGATGGAGAGTTTCTTGTCTGCCGATGGTGGCACTGGAAGACACCACAACTACAGCAGCACCGAGGGTGGTAGACCATATTGTCTTCTCACATTCAGGGAGGAGGATGTCGTCCTTGGTGGATTCCTCAATAGATTGTGTTACTAGTCCTTGTTTCAGTGACAGAGAAAGAAGAGGAAAAGGTGGTATCGGGTGTGCATCTGAAGACCTTTGCAGCAGCCTACAAGTGCAGGTCTGGTTCTCACGTCATTGGTGCAAGGAAAGGAGGGAGAAGGGGAGGCGGTAGCACTACCTAAGATGTAGGGCTCTTCCTGGCATGGTATTTCCGTCAAGGGCTGGGGGGGAGGAAAGATGGGGTGGCTAGGGTCCTGTGTGGTACCAGAAGAGAAAGGAATGGAAGAGAGGAAAAGGGGTAGCGGAGAGGAGGTGAGGAATTGGGGGAGAAGAAGAAGGGAAAGGGAGGAGAAGGAGAAATGCCCCTGCCGGTCGCTTGCGATCTGTAGAGAATGCGTTGATCGCATAAGAGGAGGGAGCGGGTCTCCCGGACAAAGAGAACCAGTGGCATGGAATGTAATTAGCATGAATACAAGGGTGTATACTAAGTTAAGAATTCAAATTAGTAAATGGTTGTGCAATTGATGTTCGATTAATACCAAAATTGATAAGTAGATCAATTAACATGTGAGAAATCCAATGGTGCCATCAATTTCACATTTTGAAGATGTTTAATGGTAGATTTCATTATTTACATATCATACATACATTTAATGTACTCACTAATTTTAATACTTATTACACATTAATTTGATTCATTTCATCTTATACTTCTAAGAATATGTTAGGGTGTCAAATTAGAGCCAAGCATGATATTTGGTGTATTTGTTCCTTAAGTCTTGTTATTAAGTGTATTATGGTTATTTTATCTTATATAAAGGGTATTAATGAATTTATGATAATAAATGGCTCTGATTATTTCTAATGCATTACGAACTAGGTAGATCAGGTATTCATTGTAAATATAATCGATTAGGGCCTAGAAAAAGGGAGGCTACAACTATGTGTCTAGATTTGAGTATGTTACACCCCCCAACATGGTATCAAAGTAACATTTTACACCCTAAACAGCCCACCCAAGGGGGCCTAACTACTCATAACAATGAAAAGTACAATGAGAAGGGGGGAAAGAGGTAGAAGAAGCCATGGAGCTCAGTGTAGATGAAGAATTCCTCCACTTCAGGTGTTGTAGGGCATCCTCCTCTCTCCTCCAAGGTGCAATAGCATGGGGTGATGGTGGAAATGAGTGGAAACAAGAAGAAACTAGGGTTTTGGTGGTGGAAATGGTGAAATGGAGTGGAATGGAGTTGGAAATGGAGTGGAATAGATAAGGGGAAAAAATGGGGATCTATGTGGTGGTAGAAGGTATCTAACCTCATGTTGGAGCCACCACCTAGGTATATATAGGTGTGGGGGAAGCACTAGGCCGAGTAGGGGTAGAATGGGAAATGCAATGCAAAAGTAGCTATGTTTTTGTAGGTAGCACAACCGTAGTGGGGAGGGGTGAGAACGATCGTGGTAGATGGGAACGACCGTGGTGAGAAAAGGGGAAAAATCAGAGAGAATTGGTTAATTTTGTACTGAAGGTGGCACGACCGTGGTGGTTACCACTACCGTGGTGGTTACCACTACCGTGGTGTGGCTAGGGTAGCACGACCATGGTGGTCACCACAGTCGTGGTGGCTCAAAATGCACAACCCCTTCTTGGTTCAATGACCGTTCTACCTCTGTTGTCACACGACCGTGCAAGGTGGCACAACCATTCTGGGTCACTTCACCACGGCTAATCCGTGTGGCATGGCTGTGGTAATTCTAGCTTTTATTGGAGGTGGCTTTATTGATTGCAAGTGTGCTAGCATGACCGTTCTATGGTACCAAGGCTGTGCTGGCCTCTAGATCAGCACTTTGACTTGTTTTTTCGGATTTACTTGGACATCTTTGCTTCAATGGATCTTTGGCCACTAGGGGTAGGTTGAGGGATCATCAGACTTCACTTTAGGACTCTCCAAGAGTAGAGAAACCCTAGGATCATTCCTTTTCTCTCTCTCTTCCATCAGGTGTGGTCTAAATGCCTGAAAAACATGCAAATAATGTCCATAGGTGCATTTCACACAAATATGCATATTGAGGGAAATAACATGAATCTAATAGGTATATATGTGATTGAAATGCAATATGACAACTCTTCAATCTACAAGTCCTGATGGGTCATATAGAACTTTTTCATTCCAACTTATCTGCTTCTTCATATGAATTTGTCTTAGTTGACATGGGTGTGATGCACTCATGTATAATCAAAGAGGTGATACATCTTTGTTGCCTACCCATTAGTCATAGATCTAAGGATTTGTTTATGGAGACTCCCTCATAATAGTTTGATGTTTTTGGGAGGTCTATACATCTTGTATTCTTAGATTTTTAGGATATATCATTCGAGTGGACCTCATGCTGCTAGACAATTGCATATTTTATAGGGATAGATAGTTTAGATAAGTATGAGGTTGTTTTGGAGGGTGGATCCAAGGTTCTATAGATTAAGGATAATAGTATCTATGGAATGTTTCAAGGAGATAGGAAGGTCCTTCTGATGTGTATGGTATCTGTAGATATACCAGAGAGGTTGATGAGACATAGACATGAAGATTGGCATATTGGTTGATATTGATTCAGCCCTATTTTAGGGCTTCATCTTGTGTTCTTTCTGGGTCATAACATTTAACATAATTGTTTCCTATTATCATCCACAACCTTGTCCTCTACCAGTTTTAGGTCCTAAGAACCCTACCTATGACACCTAGATGCATCCTCTACCACTTCCAATAAACCTCTAGACACAACTCGAATACTTCCAACCTATGTTGTGTCTACTAATCCTAGTAACACTGATATGTTGTTGAAAGCCCCCACTTCTGTACCATGTAGACTGATATCCTTGAAATTGGACTGACCTCTTATTAGAATCAATATCTACACTATTTTTTGTCATCCTCTTTGTCCTCCTCACAACCTCTCTAAAGGTAGAAAAATTCCCATGCAACTTTAGCATGGGTCAAAATTGATCCAAATATGTGTTCAAGACCCCTTCAGATATACAAATCATATCCTTCCCTGTAGAAGCTAGATGAGGGACATAAATCAACAAATCCATAAACTATTTATTAGAGTCATTCATAGACAAAGATTTCTGAAGAAATTGCTCAAAGAGAGCCATGTTATCCATTAGATAGGACCGAGGAGTGCCAACTCTCAAACTCCTTCCAAAATTCACCCCAAGTGATCACCTCATCATGCTCTTATCCCCCTCTATGGCCCACTAGTGGCCAACACTACCCTTAAGTAGGTAGATTGTGTGCTCGATCTTATCCTTCTTAGTGATATCCACCATCCAGATTGTCATATCTAGATCTTTCAACCACAAATCCACATATGGCATATCAGTCGTTCCTAGATATTCTATTGCACAAACCCTCTTTAGACTCTCAAATATATTTTCAAAACCTTACAAAGACTCAGCATGTGGTGGGGATACCCTTGGTGGAGGAACATGTACCTTGTCTTCTAGACGTGTTATCATAACCATCAGTTGCCCCAAGATAGTCTAAAAATCTAGATCATCTAGTGTTTCATGATTGAAGGAAAGTAGTATGGGCTTTCCTATCCTCACCTTGGGTGCTTTCACCTTTAGTACCCTCTACTTCCTTCCACCTCCTAATGCTACATAGTTCTCTTAGAATGCATTTCACGTGAACAAATCATATCTATACTACCATAGAATATGGTTAGACATGGTGAACACATAAGAGCAGAAAAAATATCCCATGTCCCTATGGACCCAACAAACTTAAGCTTTGATACCAACCAAATTGTGACATCCAAACATGCCACAATGATGTTACTCAAAATAGATCACTGACTAGATCCTAATTAATATTACTATCGACAAAGTATAGAAAACACTACATTAAAAATTATGATAATTTTCCATAACAATTTGCACACAATTTCTTTTTCTTTTCATTCATCACATATAGGAAAGTTTACAAAATCAAGTCCAGTGATCATTCTCACATCTTGTATACAAAAGATATACTGCTCACATAGTTACAACACATGAATCTACACAGGACATGCAAGAAAAGATATATATCATTGATACAACCGATCAAATCCACACTGATCCGATCTAAGAGTATATGTCTGACTTTAAAACACACCAAAAAAAGATATTCACCAACCTCCAAGTTACCACTGCTCTTCATAGAAAGGATCATATCTACAAAATCCATGGATATGATGTTGGTCATGTAAAGATTTAGATAACTATGACGTGAGACCCACATTCCAATAATATAATATAACAAATAATAACATGTCATGCTTATAAGATAACAATTAATAGAGTAATAAGGGAAAAAATAAGAGACAACATAAATATAAATAAGGTACAAAATAGTAGTAAGAGGTGAATAGGAATGACAAGTAACACTTTGAAAGTTATAAATGTAATGCAAGCATTATAGTTTGAATCACCAAGTAAGCTTAAACAACACTACATGGTTAGATTACTTATTTTATTATTAAGCCCTAGGTGGTTTGGGACATACCATGCCAGTCCACAAACTAATAACTCAGAAGTACCCTATCCATTGTGTAAGGTCTTTAGGATTATTGGATTCCCTAGGACTCTACCATGCCTCTGTTGGTTCTAGTATAAACATAGTAGTGTGCTCAAAGGCCATACTGCTCGTGGAGTTCCTAAAGGTCGATCCCCATACATAAGGTCCACCCAAGACTCAGATATTGGCACATATACCAATGGTATAAAACCCATATTGACAAATGAATGTAACATTTTAATCACATCCCAATTTGTCACATATCACCCGAGCTAAGGGTTCGACCTTACTCATTCACATAACTATATTCGATGCTAAAGAAACAACCTCTAGTCACCCACAAATACTCAACAATATACAAATATGAGCTCCTTCTCATGATTTGAGACCGCCATACGAAAACTCACTTGGTTTTCCCAAACACCAAAAATTTGGGTAGTTCCCATGTTCTCAAGGAACTACACAATTAGAATTACACTTAATAAATTGAGGCAATTACTCATATTTCAGTGCTTCAATCAAATTACAAACAAGGTGTACAGGTGTAATTATGAGATCCATCAAGTATAAAATATCTTATATATATATATATATATATAATATATATATACTATTTTAAAGTGCCCAATCAAGGTGCAATTAACCATTTTTGTCCATAGCAAGGCCAAATTCATCAATTTAGAGCACATCATGGCCCAAATAACCATTTAAGACCATATCAAGGACAATCCCACATAGGGATTCCAAATCCACATGAAATAATATGTATATACTCATATAGAAGCAACTAAACATCATGACAAATTCCGTCTTAGAATTTACAAGTATGTGAAAGTTGCGCCCAGAGTAATATTTGACACAAAAGGCTATTTTTAGCACGAAATAACTACTTTTAATTATCGTCTAATTCCATAGAAATTTCAGAAGCATACCATTTAGTAAATCATCATAATTTCATCATAGAAGTAAATGCAAACAGTAGGGGGAGTTGCATAATTTGTTTTTCACCAACATGGTATCAAAACACCATAAAAAGGGCATGCTTAGGACATAAAAGCATGCATTTCTGAATATCAACCCTTAAACAAAAAGGAAGGCATACTAATACCATCATGATCACCATTACAAAGTAGGGGATACCTATAGATCATTAATCAATCCATATTATAGCAAAGCATTTCATAAAATTCTGCTTTTAGATATATGTAGAGTAAGTTCTAGGCAAGATTAGGGTTTGTATATGAAATGTAGGTAAGAAGTGCTAGTAGAAGTTATATAACTTGCCTTATAAGGTGACGAAAATGTTCGTAAACAAGATATCCAAGAGATAACCCCCCACCCACGTCCAAAACTGCCACTCAAGCTCCAAGTGATACCTTTAATCTAGGCCAAAACAAACTAGGGTGAGAGAGAGGGGGGGGGCTTTAGCTAGATGGAGCAAGTCCCGTCATTGAAATCAATGGAGCTTAGCCCAAGGAAGAATATGAGAAAAACATAGAAATAGAGCATAGAAGGAATATCTTACCAGGAAGATCGTTGCAAAGAAGGTGCAAGGTTTTGACTCCACCAAGGGTGCATTCAAGCACTTTCATTAACCAATTATTCACACACATAACATAGTTTTATAGTTTTACTTTGATTTCAGTAAAACTTCTCATTTATATTTCAGTAAACTTTTAGTGAAAATGTGTAATAACTATACTATATTCAATACTACTATGCTAGTATATCGACCATAATCTAGCAAATACTTACAATCAATACTTATATACAAATATTATTTGATCAACTAAATGAACTGACGAAATTAACTATTAAATGATTAATCATAACCGAGTTAGCAAAACTTATTACAGTTAGATTGACGGAGTAACCAAACCAAACTAAACGCTAAAAGAGAAATGAACTAATCAATCAAACCAAATTTATATTTACCGGTCAATCGAACAAAATTAACTACTAACCGACAAGTTAACCAAACGCTCACTGTCCATAGCTAAATCGGGCTAAACCGTATATCATGTTCATCACATATGTCCGGACGCCACTGACTGTGTGGAACTTTTGATATCCGACATAGATAACAGCATTGTATCAATCAAACAAGAAAAAGCCCAACAATTGGTATTATAAAATAATATCCCAACGAAATGGGCGGCTTCGAATTCCGATTGCCTCACTGTGTATGGTTTCTTGTTAACCGCACGTTTCCCTACCTTTCTTTCTTGTCGTCGTCATCATCAGCGCGCCGATAACCCACGCACGCTACGCCCATCCTCGTCGTCGTCTATCTTCATCATCATAACCTTATCCTTTCTTCTGTTTACATCTACCGAATCCAGTGGACGACAGGATGGATGGAGCGTTGTGTTTACTTGCAAACAGTAGCAGATGCCGACACTGTTTTATGGTACCTAGCGATGTCCGACGACTGCAATCATGATCTCTTGAGAGAAAAATGTCCAATTTTAGAAGACAACTTTTAAAATATCTAAAAAAATACTAATTAGAGTAATGAGAAGGAAGAGAAAAAAAGAAGCTCCATTTTTCAAAAGCGGTGTTTAGGCAACGTACATATTCATATTCAGTTTCTCGAAGCAGAGATGCGTGTTTAGTTGGGCAAGGACGACAACCATCGAAAGAGGACCATAAGCATCACGGCTGAGTGCGTGTGCGTGCACATCACAGCAAAAGAAAAAGTGGCGATGTGATGCGATGTTCCATTGGCTCCCTTCCTGTCTTTACAAAGATGATGATAAGCGGGACCCATATCATCGATGAAGATCTGATCGTTTCTCCCTCACTTCAGTCACTTGGGTCGCCACCCTCCAACCATCATCTACGGTGTCGGGGCCTTTGAATAATCTCAGTGATCAACGGTTGACGACCAGCTGATGGCTGATGCTGATGCTGATGCTGATCTTCTAGTCCAGTTGCGATTTTAGTGCTAGGCTGCTGTTCTACTGTAGGACGGGAACCCAAGAGCAACGACTTGGCAACACGAAGACGACGGATGGAGGCCGAGTGTGGGTAAAGTGCCGCTCCTTCCTCAACATCAACTCCTGTGCTGTCAGTCTGTCACCGAGGAAAGCGTCGTAGTGGGACGTACTCTTTGCTGGGGGTGGAAGACGATTGACTTGGGAGGGGAAAAGTACCGTGTGTATTTTCTTTCATTTAAACACCTTCAGGTTTCTACGAAAAGAATCACGGCACTTGGAACGCTTGATTTGATTGCAGTCACTTTCACATCCTATTAAGAAATAACAGCATTTTTAAGTATATACACTGAAGAAATTAGCATGTCATCATTTTGTAGAGGGCTTTGGTTTTTCTCCATTGTCATTTATACTATATAGGAAAGTTCGAAAAGATGGCTGAATGCAATTTTTTCCATTACTTTTTGAAATTACATATTGGTCTGTGTATGTACGAGAAGTCCTATTAATATATGTATTATACATATATCTTTTTATTTTTATAAATTAAATTTATAATTTTTTTATTGTAGTCTACTAAAGCACCCGTGCTATGTCTAGTTCTTTTGTAAAGCATCGTCCAAGTAACATTCAATGCTGCCGGCATCAAAAAATGATAGTCAAGAAGTTAATACACACTCCATAAATCGACTACTAGCTATTGCATATTGTGAATACGTTTTTCATCATAAAGCTGATCAAGAGCGGAAACTAGCTTCTACATAATTAGTTTTCATACAAAGAATCTATCTACCTTAGCTACGCGTATAATTGAAACCAAGGACAAACAACACAACTCATCCATTCACGCGAGCTCATGATGTTGAAGCTTATTAGTATCCATATAAGTTATGAATACCGAGTTTTACCTTTCTATCATGGTATCATGTCTACACTTAGGGCTAGTTTGGTTGGGTGTAGTAGGGTGCAGTTGTGTGAGTTCGCAATGTAAAAATGTACATTAAACACACACTTTGTCATCCGGCTACACCCTACCAAACAGGCCCTTATCTGCGTACACATCAGCTTGAGACCTTTTTTGAGGCGTGAGTGATCAATCACTCTCACAGTGAGCGAAGTCCTAGGTTAAACATGAATAAAGTCACTGTGATAGTATTTATACAATAAGATGCACACAGACAATAAGAGGATGTGGATAGGGTGAAGAGCTGGCTCAGAGACACTATGGTTCGAAATCTCAACAAATGACTCAAGGTGTAAGAGAAGATAGGAAAAATGTGGCAAGGATGCATCACATCTTTCTAGAGACTAAGGAGAAGTATATCATGCACAAGAAATCGTCATCATCTATCAAGGATCTGATGATGTCATATGCGCATGAATAAGCTTTGTGGGACGAAGTTTCCTAGTTATTAATCAAGGGATGTCTAGGGTTATATGGTGACTCTTTCTAGAGCACAAATCAAGGACTTCATAGGTGGTTTATCCAAGGTGTTTACTTATGTAAACAACCAATAGTCTTACCTTTTAAACATCCAATGGTTCTGGGTGACATTGTGGTATGGTGAAATGGGTTGAATGATGATGGAAAAAATAGAGGGTTACCATTAATAAGGTAGTATTACATATTCACTCATATGAATAAGAGGGATGATAACCGTATTGTGTTGGTATGTAACCCTAATGAGGTATAGCTTGTTATACCTAGATTTAATATACCTAAAAATGATGGTCATTGGGTATGCATAGTCCTTGAATGACTAATACAATCATGGAGTACTCTGTTACTGTTCTTGAAACCCTAGTATGCTATAACTCGATGGTTACACCTTGATTTATGTGTGGGTTTATACTTGAGAATGGTATGGAATGTGATGGTGATGCTTCACCTTATGCATCCATGATCTAATGGGGATGCCATGATTTAGGGTTTGGGTATAAGTGTTGATGAGTAACATTAATATAATTTATCTTTTTGAACCTAACTCCAATGCAAATAGATAAAGATGAGTATTCATGTTTAACATTCTTATATGATGGAATGATGGTGGAATAACCTCCTTAATAGTTACATAACCTTAATATGTTAATTGGTGGTTATCATAGCCACATGGTTGATAATTTCTTATGCTAAACATGTCCATTATGAATATAATGAGGGTTAATCATATCTAGATTCCTTGCATGTTGATGTAATAAAGGAATGTTGTTAATGTTAATATAACCTTACTATGATTGTTTATGAATATCTCCTAGCTCATTAATGCAATATTGTGTTGATCTGGTGTATTCAATGTAAGTGATGTTGTTGAGCCTTGTTATAAGGCATGAAAAGACAATGATGATCTTGTAGGTAATTGTATGATGGTCTTAATGACCTTTGGGCATGGTTGAACCCTGAATAAGGTGTAATCCTCTTGTGTTGATAAGGGTTGATACCTTGTGGTATTGTAAACAGGATTTATCTCCTATGATAGTATGATGGTCTTAATGACCTTTCGGCATGGTTGAGCCCTGAATGAGGTGTGACCTCTTGTGTTGATAAGGGTTGATACCATGTGATATTGTGAAAAGGATTTATATCTTGTGATATCATGATGATTAGTGTGGTCTCATGAATGACAAGTGAATAGTACCATGTGATGATGAGATGAGAAATTATGTTCCACACATTTTATATTTTTTAAAAGTTGTGATATTTATATGCTTGCTAGAAGTGAATTAGGGTTTGTATGTCAACTTGTTTGATGCAGCCTTAATTCACCCAATTGGCATAACTAATCAAGTGGAACTCTAATCATGTAGTGCCTTGTGCCATAGATCCATCTGAGTGTCAGAACTTGCTATATGGTGAAATGAGCCTTCCAAAGGGAAACTCAGAGTGCATATTGATGAGTATGTGGGATTCTTGTCATCCTGAATTCAAGTGTTTTGGGAGGATGATTGTAGTCATGCCTAGCCCTCAGTTTGAGAATGATTGTGATCGTGTCTCAGTGATTATTTATGTGATGAGATTGATGGACAACTGCAGTTGTACCTCAGATGGTAGGGTATGCGTACCCAACTCCTTTCACTAGTGTCGTGACCTGTACCAAGGATAGACTAGGCTGTAGAAGCTTGACCTTATGTGTCACTGTGGCAGACCCGTACTGACTGGGGCGGAGAAGATCTTAGGAGTCTGGCTCTTCCTAGATCTTATATGGCACTAATTTTGACTTAGCAATGGTTAGTTGGATTTTGAGTGGTATCCTCAATTTCCTCATAGCATAATAAAAGATGTAAGACAGACGTGTAGCATATCTATTTAGGGTTATACACAACACTTCATATTGGATGATAACCCTTGTTTGCTTTCTTTTCACTGAGATCATGTATAGTAAAATAAGAGATAATAGATATGCTTATGTTGTAGTAATGCTCACGTTGTAAACATGCTTATGTTGTCAAATATATTGACACTGATGGTTAAGATGTTGCTACTAGCTATGTTTAGTATTGCTATCCATGCCTATGTAATTAGAAATTCTTAAATTGCTAATCATTCCTATGTAGTTCATTATGTTATGATGTTAGTTCTACTTATTATATAGATCTATTCTCTTTATTTGAGATGCCAATATTGATAGCCATGTTATGTTACTAGACTTATTCATGATGTCAGGGATGCTTATGCTACTAGATTGCTTGTATTATTAGAAAGAAATATGATGATAGTCAGATTCATGATAATGATTGTTATTAGATGCAATTTGATGATATTTGAGTAGATATCTATCTAGAGAAATGGTTTTATTTGTTATCTATATATGCATTGATGATCATACTTATTGCTAAGATGATTTGCTTAATCTGTTTATATACTTGAACTGTTCAATCTGTTCAATTGATTATTAAATACTCCAACTGCTTAGTTATCTACTATTTAAAATGGTGTGATCAATAAGCATTGTTGGAGGCTATATCTCTTGCTGGGACATGGGTCTCACCCTTGTGGTTCACCACATCTTTTTAGGTAATCGGAATTGGCGAAAACAAACCTTTAAAAGCAAAGAGAAGCTGTAGTAATGAATCTTTGAGAAAGTTGATTAGATGTCTAGTGTATCCTAGAGTCATCCCTGCACTCTCAGGTCTGGGAATGAAAAGTTTGTATATGGTGTTTTAAACGAATTGGAATGTTGTTAGGATGTTAATGCTTGTTTTTGTGGCATATATGAATATTGTTCTCCTATGTAAATATGTTGTGGCTAAGGTGATAGAAATACTATATCGAATTCTTGGTACAGTATGGATAAAAGAAAGATGTTGGGCTCTTATGCAAATATTTTTGAGCAGGTGCTGACATTGAAATCAGTTTTAATTTACCCATATTTTTTGGTATGTGATTAATTAGTGATTGATTGTGCTTTATATTTTGAGTAATCGCATTTAGTGTAATGGGTTCTCACATGCCTCATTACTATAGAAATGGCTTATAACATCATAATTACAGGCATCAGTTGTATCCAAGAAACTGACGCCTAAACCCTACAACGTCGGCTGAATACACAAACTGACATATATATGTGAAGACCGGCCAGACACGAGTACACTTTTTATTTAACGTTGGTTGCGCAATAAGAAATTGACGCCTAAAATCACCTACCAAATCCAATATTTTCCTGTGAAAAAAATTACCTCCACAGTTTCACATATGACATCAGTTGTTGACCAAGAAACCGATGACGAAAGGTTTTTCACGAGACAGAAATCAGGCCAATTTTTTTCGTCAGTTTTCTTGCAATAACCGACGCCGAAGTGTTTTCACGCGTTGTCGCCATGAAAATTTTTACCCCCCTTTGGCGTCAGTTTTCTACGACAATGGACGACTATGGTCATAATTTGAGAACATTTTTTTTGTCGGCATATGTAGATAGATGCCAGTTTTTCTAGTTGAAACCGACGACTATCATTGAATATAGGTGTCGGTTTTTTTATGGTGACCGTTGCCTATTGTTTTAAGCATCGGTTTTTGTAAGGACCCTGACCTGGGTTATGAGGTAACCCTGTTTGTTTTGGCTAATAAAGTTGCTTAGAACTTTAATATAATCCTCTAAGGTACTGTTTTGTTATCATGTGACACACTTATGTGCCAAGTTTGGTCCTGATCGAATGTTGTTTGAGCAATGTTCCTTTGTTTTGGACCAAGGTGCAATTTACCCAAGATGAGGGGATATATTGCAAAATGTCACATGTTGAACATGCCTCATGTGTTTTAGCATCATAAGAGAGATAATGATGCTAAGTGGTGGCTTGTGGAAAACCAAAATTCCAAGTTTGAACATGTTTGAATAATGTTAGTACCTTGTGCACCAATTTTGGTACAAATTGTAATTTACCCAAAATGTAGGGTTGATATGCAAATTACCACCTATAGAGTGTCCCTACTTCCTCTATGTATCATTTAGAGGAGAGAGAATGAATGCGACACCATGTTTGAATCAATTATGAGTGATGGTAATCTTGGTGATGAAATGACCAAGAAAAGGATTGAATATGAAACCTTAACTTGAATTGTATCAAGTTGAAAAGCTTATATATGAGTGCCAATCGGTCAAGGAGCCATAAGAAAAGCCTCATATCTTTTTGTGAACTCTTGTCAAAGGCCATGTCGTGCAAAGCACCTCAAGGAGGTGAGTTGTGTCGGGTTACAACTACCTTAGTAAAGTTGTGACGAGTTGTGCATAAAGTGATGAATTAATTGATATATCTCAATCAAAGGGATATGTAATGGACAAATCTTTATCCCTAAATCACCCTTAACTATTTTTAATTTCAAGAGAAATGTTTATGCATGCATGTACACGTGTGATCCATGCATGGATACGTTGCACCTACTAGCTCAAATTGATGACACCTCATATTTACCTTCCTTCATGAGCAACAAGTATATATACCCCTAGTTTCACCCCTTAGTGAAATTTTCCGGATCTTACCACCCTCCTTCCCTAATGTATCGTGCATAGGGTCCCTGTATGGTTCAGGAGTGATGTGGTATCATGCATGGGCCTTGGGTATCACCCATAGCAAGATCATATCGCCCAAGTAGGGTGATATCGGCCAAGAAGGGTGATATCGGCCATAGTGAAGTGTTTTTGGCCCCAAGTGAGAGGGATATCGGCCCCAAGTGGTGGCATATCGTGCAAGGGTTGTGAGGTATCGTGATAAGGTGCTGGAGCAAGAAGGAGCTCAAGTCTTAACCCTAAGGTGAGGCCATGATCATCTTCAACCTTGGATTGAAGCATGATTTTAGGGTTTTGATCTTCCTTTCTTTTCTTCTTCACCAGTTTCTTATCCATGGTGATTCCTTGTATATGAAAGAGTTTTGAACAAGCCTTGGACTTTTGATAAGTCATATTAAACCTTAGGAGCGTAGATCTTTGGAGCTTGGAGCTTATAAGTTGTTCTTAAGGCGAGTTATATAACTTGAACTCAATCATGTAATTATTCATCATCTAAATTGCTATACTTAATGAATTACTTTTAAATCCGAAATTTCCTGAAATAGTTAATGAAATTATGAGATCTATTAGTTTCTTAGACATGTTGCCAAGAACTATAACTATTAGAACGAAGGTCTAGAGCTTGAAGAATATGGTATTACTTTGTAAAAGTGATATCGGGTTCAAGCATATACACAAGTAGATCTAATCCGATATGGGTATGTCTTACACGATATGACTTGCCTGATATGCTTTCCTGATATGCTTGCAAGATAGGAAGTCAAGTATAGACTCCATACACGATACAAGGTTAAGTGTATACTTTTAAGTTGATATGAAACCCTAATTTGGGTAACCCGATATGAGTGAAGAATAGTAAGTGCTATTGCATAATATGGTAGCCTGATACACAACCCTAATTGATATCTAGCCCGACATGGTAATGAGTTGATACCTCTTAAACACCATGGGTGACACATACGTGTACCATGTGCCCGTCACAACCAACCCTAACCCGACATGGGTGTTGCAACCCAACATTTGATGGTGTAGCCTGATATGGCTTGGTGCCCTTCACTCCTGTCGACTTGTATAATGGGTTGAGCCCGATATGGCAAAACCTAACTCGTCACGGCCAACCCTAGATGGTGAGCCACCCTATATGGTGATTGAATACACCTTTATCCTACATGGTAATGGCTTAATACCTCATGCATGACATGGGTAACACATACAAACACCTTTAGCCTGATATGGATGGTATTCATATACCTTTAGCCCGATATGGTGGTGTCTATACACCTACAACCCGATATGGTGAACATATGCACACCTCTAACTCGAGACACCTTGTAAAGGTGAGGGCAAGATACTCTTAGGAGTGATAAGTATAAAACCAAGTAATAGTGTGTCTAATACCTTGATAGGTGAAACACCTAAAGTAGTTGATAATGGACAACCTTATATCAACAATGCCTCAACCTGAGATGAGTCCATATCACTTGAAGATAATGGACAACCTCATATCAATTGTTACATTGAGATGTAATGAGATTAATGCATTTTGATAAGTGTAGGCTACATGCCTTGAGAAAGGGTCAAGCCAAGTTAATGAAGTATGATGTAATAAATATCCTAGTGAGGATGAGAGAGAAACTCATACCTTGTATTGATAATCATTAATGTAACATCCCTGACCTGGGTTATGAGTTAACCCTAGATGTTTTTCCTAAATATGTAATTAAATCCTTGTGATTAACTTTGGGCATGTAATTAAGTTTCTTAGAAACATATATTTCAGTTTTTGCTCCTTTTTATATAAAGTTGTAGCATTGTTTTGAAATACAGGGACCTATGTGCAAATTACCCAGTTAGAAGGGTTAACTTGCAATTTGCACATGTTGAGATGTTTCTCTGATATTGAGACATCATGAGAATGATGATGGTAAGGTTTGAGGGATTTCCCAAGCTTGGGCACTAAGGTGCAGCTGTGGAAGCAATCCCTGTGCTTGAAAACCCTAAATTAGAGTAAAATGCAATTTACCCAAATTTAGGGATGCAATTTGTAAAATACATCATATAATGTATCTTTTAAGACTCTTATCATCATTTAGGGAATAAATGATGAAAGTTCACTTCAATTGATTAATCAAGTTATGAAAAACACCTTTGTGATTGAATAATCAGGGTGTATGTATTATAGCCCTTTTTATGTGTGTGCTTTAGTAAAAGGTTGATCTTCTTTGCCCTCATTTCCTGGCCTATAAGAAAAGTTGTCCTTAGGATTAAGAAGAGAGGACGAGCAAAGAAGGATGGAGGGACTTAGTTGAAATTATGGAAAACTCATGAGCTAATATTGGAAATCCCACCCCAAGTATATATACACTTTACCTCTCAAGCAAAGGAACCTTTCCTTCGTGCAATTCACTGTTTCCCCTTACTTGATCAACTAAGGAACAGCTTGGAGCTCAGGAGGACGACCCAAGGTGTGCAAGGTAGGTTTGGATTCCTCTTCTTGCCTAATTTCATGGTTAAAACTCGAATTCAAGGTCAAATTGATGACTAGCTCACAAAGCTCCACCTTTCTAGCCATCTCTTCTTGACTTTCCCTGGAGTTTTCACCTTGGACGACCTGTGGAAGCTCAAGGACGCCATTAAAGCTTAGAGCTCGAAAGCTTGGAGCTCAAGGAGCAAGCTTTAGGCGGGTTTTATAACTCTAAACCCATGCTTTGTTATATACATCTTGTTTATGTATGTAGATGATAGTTCTTCTTCTTCTCTACTTTCCTTTGCTATTTTGCAAGCAAATCCGTGGGAAATCCTTGTTGTTCTTGAGCTAGGAGATGAAGGCGTTATTTCCAAGGTTAATCCACCGCTCTTCACTTTACCAAACGGTCTCTACCTTTGGCTCTCTCGGTCTCAAGACCGTGTGGTGAGCAAACGGTCTCAAGACCGAGTGAGAGCAAATGGTCTCAAGACCGTGTGGTGACCAAACGGTCTCAAGACCGTGTGGTGAGAAAACGGTCTCAAGACCGAGTGAGACCAAACGGTCTCAAGACCGAGTGAGGGCAAACGGTCTTCAAGACCGTTTAACCCCATTGACCAAGCGTGGACCGTATAAGATTTCTGTACAAAATTATGTAGGCTAATCACCCTCAAAATTTGAGAAGATAACTCCAAAGGAATCGAGAGATATGACCTTTTTAATCAACAACTTTAATTGAATTTAGTCCTGATCCCCAATCTGTTGAAATCACCCTTTTTGGGCAAACGGTCTCAAGACCGTGTGGGGCCTCACGGTCTCAAGACCGTTTGAGACCTCACGGTCTCAAGACCGTGTGAGGCCTCACGGTCTCAAGACCGTGTGAGGCCTCACAGTCTCAAGACCGTTTGAGACCTCACGGTCTCAAGACCATTTGAGGTCACACGGTCTCAAGACCGTGTGAGGTCTCACGGTCTCAAGACCGTTTGGGGCCAAACGGTCTCAAGACCGTTTGGACTCAAACGGTCTCAAGATCGAGAGACACCAAACGGTCTCAAACCATGTGAGCTCTCTCGATCTTGAAGTCAAAGTTGCCAAACGGTCTTCACCCTCTCTCGACCTTGAAGGTCACATGGTCTTGGAGTCAACCCTAGCAAATGGTCAACCCATCCAAACGGTCTCAGACCGTTTGGAGGATGAAGGTTGAAACCGTTTGAGGTTTTCAAAGGCTGAATTCACTTAACCACTTGAAGGTGTAAATGGTGCTATGATGATCAAATCTAAACCCTAATGATAACCTAGGACATTAGGGGATTAAGTGACTAATGAATTGAACCATGATGTGATCAATGGGGTAAATTACCAAAATACCCCTGAAGGGTTCAATTGAGTAAAACCTTGTTCGAATCAAACCCTAATCACATGATAGTGATGTGTTGGCTTATGTTAACCAAAGAGGACTTAACCCAACCTGATCTAGAGTGGTGTTATCACCATCTACTAGTACTTTAGAGAGAAAAAGTACTTTAGAGAGAGAAAGTACTTTAGAGAGAAAAAGTACTTTAAGAGAGAGAAAGTACCCTTTTTGGGTGGAAACTTAAGTAAAGAACCTTCAATACACATAGATGTGCATGATTAGGGTATGATCCACCTATGTGAGATCATGGAAACCCTAATTATGATATATGATGAATCTTAAGCCAATCTGAGAGCATCAATGATGATGTTCCTCATACCAGATGATGATATGAGTTCAATTCACCTTAACGTGAATAGTAAACCCTAATTCAAGGGTAATGACATGCATTATGAGTATTAAACTCTAATTGATGAGAATCAGAGGACTTAACTCTTATGACAAGAGTGGAAAGTGTATTTCTTGTTTTGAATTACCTTTATCAGTTGAACTAACCATGCAGGTCCTGATATGAAGGTGATCATATCCAGGTATGGATGATGATACTGTATTCATTAAAAGCATGTTATAAGCTTTATGAATAAGTAAAATATCTTGATGCCTTGTCAAGTGGCATCCTATGATTTAATGGGCTGTAAGAGCCATTAATACCATCAAGGTCATGCTTTAGAGATGACTTGTGACAAGTACAATGAGAAATGATGATTGATGTGAGTTAGGCTTGTTACATTTAGTATTCTCCTTTCATAGCTGCTATGCTACTGTTATTGTTTGAAGAACAATGTTAATGATAAAAGAATACTAAATGTACCTAACTAATCAAGTATAATGTAGAGCCCTTATCATAGATCCATCATTGTCAGAGATCAAATGATGGGTGAAATAGGTTTTCCTAAGGGAACTCCTGGATCACATACTATTGAGTATGTGGGGTATATGGATGTGTAGAACCTTACATCCTAGTGTAGGTGATTGATGTAGATGTGCAATCCGTCAACCCTTCACTACTTTTCCATACCGTATCAGTAGTAGGTAAACATGAAACCTCCTGATGATGAAGAAAACATAGACATCCGTATCAGTGGAGATAAACATGAAATCTCCTGATGACGAAGAGAGTACAGAACGCCATTGTAACTCTAAAATAGTGAAGGACCAGTTTACCCTGGTGAGCTATAATAGTAGAGACACAAGATGTCCTACAAGTGATCCTCTTACTGACTGAGGAAGGTGAAGGTCATGAGAATTCGGCTCTCTTAATGACCTATGTATGATACTGATGTGACTTCTTAACGATCAGTTGGAGTATGAGTGGTATGCCTCATCTCCACAGGGCATAATGTTGTTTGTAAAACATAATCAACCACGTAGTATACCTGTCAGAGATAACTACTAGTTAGTTTATTGACGATACACTGTGATAGTGCTTATATTTCTTCATATTTCATAAATGTTGAGCTCTTGTTTATAGCTGCAACTGCTATTGAATACTTTGAAAGCCTTACTATTTAAATTATTCTTTGATGTTATAGTAAAGCTTCTGGCGGAGAGTTATAGCTCTCGCTGGGACAATTATGTAAAATTGTCTCACCCCGTAGACTTCAACTTTTTAGGTGAACGTCGGAGACGGAGGAACCGGTCTACAGGTGACCAGTCTCAGCAGCAGCAGCAGCAGGAGCAGCAGTGAAATCTTAGGTGGAGATTTAGCCTGCCATGTGGTGTAGTTAGAGTCAGTCCTATGTGTCCTCTGTACTCTCAAGTCTTGGAGTCTTTTGTTATGTGTTCTTGAGATTTTGTATCTTGATGTATATAATTACTCAAGAAGTAATTATCATGAGATGTAAACAGTTATCTCTTGTTATGAAAGAAGCTCTTATGGATTCAAGCTCTTGTCTCAAAAAGTTTTAATTTCCCGTGATTTTTGTCTTCCGCTGTTTATCGAATCGCTTCCGCTAAGATTAAAATGTGTTTATATCGTGGTTTGGAGATCAGAGCCCACAATTAGTGGTATCAGAGCTCTAGGTCAGTTGAGTCTACAGAGGCATAGGACTTAGGATGTCGAGTCTATCTTTAGTACTCCTTCCTTATCTAATAGAATCTTATGCTCCTCAGGAGAAGAAGATACATAAGGATGGATGAGCCTCATGATGAGTACGTGGTAGAGAGTAGTGCTAGTGCACCTCAAGGCGGTGCAAGGGTTCCAAGAATAGAACAGCCTGTACCTGAGTCACCAAGAGAGCCACCCCAGTTTGACCCAGCCGACATGGGTAACCCAGCTGTACAGACGATGTTTGGGCAGTTCATGACTGCCATGACACACATAACTGACAGGATGCCCATGCCTGCACAGAGGACACCTGTCCAGCCTGAAGGACAAGGTATCGGTAAGACGTTCGAACGACTTCGTCGTGTCGGAGCTACCGAGTACTTTGGGACTGCTGACCCCGCAAATGCTGATCTGTGGTTAACAGAGTTGGAAAAGGCTTTCAGGATTCTTACTATCCTGGAGGCTGAGAAGGTTAGACATGCTGTCTATCTTCTCAAAGGCAGTGCTGGTCACTGGTGGAACATGGAAGAGCAGAAGAGACCTGGAATAGAGTTCTCGTGGGAAGAGTTTCGTCGGGAATTTATCAATAGATATTTTCCAAAGACCTTCCTAGATGAGAAGATCTCTCAGTTTGAGAGATTGAGGCAGGGCATGATGAACATTAGCGAGTATGAAGCTAAGTTCATGGAATTGCTGCGGTTCTGCCCGCACATGGCTGCCACACATGAGGAAAGAATCAGGAGATTCGAGAAGGGTTTGAATGCTGATATGTCAACCCCTGTGTCTACCTTAGAAAACCGAGAGATATTCTCTACCTTCGTTGAGTCAGTCTGAAGGATAAAGAGATCTGTGGTTGAGAAGAGGCAAACCCAGAAAAGATATCCACAGTTCCAGGGTTCTTCATCTAGGGATTTCAAGAAACCTAGATTCTCTGCACCTAACCCTCCACCACCCAGATCAAGTTCTCAAACTCAATGGTCACCAAGCAGAGGCAGAGGACGGAGTCAACTGCTTCAAGGGACTCACAGTTCTGCATCGATGTCAGTTACTGGACCACCCTAACCACAACAACAGGAGAGGAGATGCTACAACTGTGGTAAGATGGGACACTTGATGAAGGATTGCCGTTCTAGGCCTGTCAGTGTGACACAGCCTCCGAGACAGAATCAACAAGGATCTCAGAGAATGCAATCTCAAGGAGCAGCTCGAGGACGTGGATAAGCGTCTCAAGCTGGATCATCAGCACCACCTCAACACCAGGCGACAGCGAGGTTCTATGCTATGAACCCATCAGATGCAGTGGTCAATCCACGGGTAGTGGCAGGTCAGATGGAACTTTTATATCCTGATATGTCTACATCCTGTGTTGTATCTATTCTGATTGACCCAGGTGCTACGCACTCTTTCATCACTCGAAGAGTGATTCATAACTACAATGTGACTGTTAGTCATAGGGCAGATAGTTTGTTGTTGGAAACTTCGTTGAGTGGGTCTGCCGTTTTGCAGGAGGTATGCTCTCCCTGTATCCTCTTCTTTTCTGACCATCGCATTCAAGTGGATCTTATACTGCTTGATATGCAAGGATTTGATATAATCCTCGGGATGGATACCTTAGAGAGGTATAGAGTTGTCTTGGATTGTGAATCCAAGTTGGCTGTGTTTGCTGATGAAAGCAACACATGGATCTTTCAAGGTGAGAGAAAGATTCTGCCCACCTGTCTTGTATCAGCTATGGTTTCTGATAAGTTGTTGAGGCAAGGATGTTATGCATTCTTAGCCCATGTGGTAGATGTTACCAAGGAAAGTTCCAATCCTGCTGAAGTTTCCATAGTCAGGGAATTCGAGGATGTGTTTCCTGAAGAACTTCCTGGTATACCACCACCTCGGGAGATTGATTTTGAAATCAATCTGATTCTAGATACGAAACCCATAGCCCAGACTCTGTATAGGATGGCGCCTGCCGAGATGGCAGAACTCAAGAAACAGCTTCAAGAGTTACTTGAGAAGGGTTTTATCCGACCGAGCACTTCACCTTGGGGTGCTCCAGTCTTGTTTGTTAAAAAGAAAGATGGGTCAATGCGGTTGTGCATCGACTACAGACAACTCAATAAAGTAACAATAAAGAATAAGTACCCTCTGCCGAGGATTGATGATCTCTTTGATCAGTTGTGTGGTGCAACAGTCTTTTCAAAGATAGACTTGAGGTCTGGATATCATCAACTCCGTATTAAGGATAGCGACATATCCAAGTCTGCCTTTAGGACAAGGTATGGTCACTATGAGTTCACAGTTATGTCGTTTGGACTAACCAATGCACCAGCTGCATTTATGGAACTCATGAATAGAGTTTTTCGACCTTTCCTTGATCAATGTGTTGTCGTCTTTATAGATGACATTCTGATCTATAGTAAGGATGCTCAGCAGCATGAGCAGCATCTTCGCCAAGCTTTGACCTTGCTAAGAGAACATAAGCTGTATGCTAAGTTTAACAAGTGTGAGTTTTGGCTACCAGAGGTATCCTTTCTTGGACATGTGATATCTGCCTCGGGAATTCGTGTTGACCCTACAAAGGTAGAATCTGTTCTACAATGGGAACAACCGAAGACACCGACGGAGATTCGAAGTTTCTTGGGGTTAGCTGGCTATTATTGAAGGTTCATTAAGAACTTTAGTTCTGTAGCCTTACCTTTGACCAAGTTGACCCGGAAAGATGTTCCTTTTTCTTGGAGTGATAAGTGTCAACAATATTTCCAGTTGTTGAAGGAGAGGTTGACAAGTGCACCTGTACTTGTGCTACCTGAACAAGGAAAAGGATATGTAGTCTTCTGTGATGCTTCCAAGAATGGACTTGGATGTGTGTTGATGCAGGATAAACAAGTGATTTCTTTTGCTTCTCGACAACTTAAGAAACACGAGGAGAATTATCCGACACACGATCTGGAGTTAGCTTCCGTGGTTCATGCCTTGAAAATCTGGAGAGATTATCTCTATGGAGAAACATTCCAGATTTTCACAGACCACAAGAACCTTAAGTATATCTTCTCTCAGCACGAGCTTAACATGAGGCAACGTCGTTGGATGGAGTTAATCAAGGACTACGATTGTACAATTGATTACCATCCGGGAAAGGCCAATGTTGTTGCAGATGCCTTGAGTAGGAAATCAGCAACATCAACCATGGATAGAGCACAACTAAACTCTTTAGTATGCTCTAGGAGAGATATGCTTATCTCTTTAAGGCAAGACAATGTACAGTTGAAGGTGTCATTGTTAGCCGGGTTGTTAGCTGAGATGCATATTAAACCTACCCTTAGAGAGCAGATTAAGGAAGCACAACTAGGTGATGTTGCAGTTCAGCAGATTAGATCAGAGTATGGAAATGAGAAACAAGATGGTTTCCATGACTCGGATGATCATGTAGCCTGTTATAATGGAAGAATGATAGTGCCGGATGTGGATAACTTGAGGAAGTTAGTCCTGGAAGAAGCTCATTCTTCCATGTATGCTATGCATCCAGGGAACACCAAGATGTATCGGAATTTAAAGAAACTGTATTGGTGGCCTGGAATGAAGAAAGATGTTGCAGAGTTTGTTCTGAGGTGTCCTGTGTGTCAGCAAGTTAAAGATGAACACCAGAAGCCTGCAGGGACAATGCAACCTTTACCCATACCACAGTGGAAGTGGGACCATGTGACCATGGACTTTGTTGTTGGCCTACCTAGGACAAGCAAAGGACATGATTCCATATGGGTAGTTGTTGATAGGTTGACTAAGACAGCGCATTTCTTACCTATCAAAACAACCTATTCTGCTGAAAGGTTATCACAGTTGTATGTGCAAGAGATAGTGCGTTTGCATGGAGTTCCTGTCACTATAGTTTCTGACAGAGGTCCCCAGTTTACAAGTCATTTTTTGGAACAGTTACATAGAGCCTTAGGCACCAAGCTAAGGTTTAGTACGGCCTTTCATCCACAAACTGATGGACAGTCAGAAAGAACTATACAAACCTTAGAAGACCTGATGAGAGCATGTGTTCTCCAGTTTACCGGAAGTTGGGATCTACACCTAAGCTTGATAGAATTTGCCTATAACAATAGCTATCAACATAGCATTGATATGGCACCTTATGAAGCCTTGTATGGTAGACGATGTAGATTGCCTTTGTTCTAGTATGAGACTGGTGAGCATCAGTTGTTAGGTCCTAATCTTGTGTAGCAGACCACAGAAAAGATTAAGGTAATACAACAACAGATTAAGACTACACAGGATAGGTAGAAATCTTATGCTGACAAGTGTCGTAGACCCTTAGAGTTCCAGGTTGGAGACAGAGTGTATCTCAAAGTCTCGCCTTGGAAAGGGGCCCTTCGTTTTGGAAGGAAAGGGAAGTTAGCTCCTAGGTTTATGGGGCCTTATCCAATCATTGAACGGATTGGAAAGGTAGCATATAGACTAGAGCTACCACCAGAGTTACAGAGGTTACATCCTATGTTTCACATTTCTATGCTGAAGAAATGTCATCCAGACACCGAGTCAGTTCTACAACCTATGGAGGTAGAATTGAATGATGATATATCCTATGAGGAGGGACCAGTGTCAATCCTTGATAATAGAATTAAAAGGTTAAAGAAGAAAGATATAAGTCTTGTGAAAGTCCTTTGGAATCACCGTGGTGTTGAAGAAGCCACTTGGGAATTAGAGGATGAGATGAGAAGGAAGTACCCTGCCCTTTTCTCTTAGTATGTTTTACCGATTTCGAGGACGAAATCCTTGTAAGGGGTGGATAATTTGTAACATCCCTGACCTGGGTTATGAGTTAACCCTAGATGTTTTGCCTAAATATGTAATTAAATCCTTGTGATTAACTTTGGGCATGTAATTAAGTTTCTCAGAAACATATATTTCAGTTTTTGCTCCTTTTTATATAAAGTTGTAGCATTGTTTTGAAATACAGGGACCTATGTGCAAATTACCCAATTAGAAGGGTTAACTTGCAATTTGCACATGTTGAGATGTTTCTCTGATATTGAGACATCATGAGAATGATGATGGTAAGGTTTGAGGGATTTCCCAAGCTTGGGCACCAAGGTGCAGCTGTGGAAGCAATCCCTGTGCTTGAAAACCCTAAATTAGAGTAAAATGCAATTTACCCAAATTTCGGGATGCAATTTGTAAAATACATCATCTAATGTATCTTTTAAGACTCTTATCATCATTTAGGGAATAAATGATGAAAGGTCACTTCAATTGATTAATCAAGTTATGAAAAACACCTTTGTGATTGAATAATCAGGGTGTATGTATTATAGCCCTTTTTATGTGTGTGCTTTAGTAAAAGGTTGATCTTCTTTGCCCTCATTTCTTGGCCTATAAGAAAAGTTGTCCTTAGGATTAAGAAGAGAGGACGAGCAAATAAGGATGGAGGGACTTAGTTGAAATTATGGAAAACTCATGAGCTAATATTGGAAATCCCACCCCAAGTATATATACACTTTACCTCTCAAGCAAAGGAACCTTTCCTTCGTGCAATTCACTGTTTCCCCTTACTTGATCAACTAAGGAACAGCTTGGAGCTCAGGAGGATGACCCAAGGTGTGCAAGGTAGGTTTGGATTCCTCTTCTTGCCTAATTTCATGGTTAAAACTCGAATTCAAGGTCAAATTGATGACTAGCTCACAAAGCTCCACCTTTCTAGCCATCTCTTCTTGACTTTCCCTGGAGTTTTCACCTTGGCCGACCTGTGGAAGCTCAAGGACGCCATTAAGCTTATAGCTCGAAAGCTTGGAGCTCAAGGAGCAAGCTTTAGGCGGGTTTTATAACTCTAAACCCATGCTTTGTTATATACATCTTGTTTATGTATGTAGATGATAGTTCTTCTTCTTCTCTACTTTCCTTTGCTATTTTGCAAGCAAATCTGTGGGAAATCCTTATTGTTCTTGAGCTAGGAGATGAAGGTGTTATTTCCAAGGTTAATCCACCACTCTTCACTTTACCAAACGGTCTCTACCTTTGGCTCTCTCGGTCTCAAGACCGTGTGGTGAGCAAACGGTCTCAAGACCGAGTGAGAGCAAACGGTCTCAAGACCGTGTGGTGACCAAATGGTCTAAAGACCGTGTGGTGAGCAAACGGTCTCAAGACCGAGTGAGACCAAACGGTCTCAAGACCGAGTGAGGGCAAACGGTCTTCAAGACCGTTTAACCCCATTGACCGAGCGTGGACCGTATAAGATTTCTGTACAAAATTATGTAGGCTAATCACCCTCAAATTTTGAGAAGATAACTCCAAAGGAATCGAGAGATATGACCTTTTTAATCAACAACTTTAATTGAATTTAGTCCTGATCCCCAATCTGTTGAAATCGCCCTTTTTGGGCAAACGGTCTCAAGACCGTGTGGGGCCTCACGATCTCAAGACCGTTTGAGACCTCACGGTCTCAAGACCGTGTGAGGCCTCACGGTCTCAAGACCGTGTGAGGCCTCACGGTCTCAAGACCGTTTGAGACCTCACGGTCTCAAGACCATTTGAGGTCACATGGTCTCAAGACCGTGTGAGGTCTCACGGTCTCAAGACCGTTTGGGGCCAAACGGTCTCAAGACCGTTTGGACTCAAACGGTCTCAAGATCGAGAGACACCAAACGGTCTCAAACCATGTGAGCTCTCTCGGTCTTGAAGTCAAAGTTGCCAAACGGTCTTCACCCTCTCTCGACCTTGAAGGTCACATGGTCTTGGAGTCAACCCTAGCAAACGGTCAACCCATCCAAACGGTCTCAGACCGTTTGGAGGATGAAGGTTGAAACCGTTTGAGGTTTTCAAAGGCTGAATTCACTTAACCACTTGAAGGTGTAAATGGTGCTATGATGATCAAATCTAAACCCTAATGATAACCTAGGACATTAGGGGATTAAGTGACTAATGAATTGAACCATGATGTGATCAATGGGGTAAATTACCAAAATACCCCTGAAGGGTTCAATTGAGTAAAACCTTGTTCGAATCAAACCCTAATCACATGATAGTGATGTGTTGGCTTATGTTAACCAAAGAGGACTTAACCCAACCTGATCTAGAGTGGTGTTATCACCATATACTAGTACTTTAGAGAGAGAAAGTACTTTAGAGAGAAAAAGTACTTTAAGAGAGAGAAAGTACCCTTTTTGGGTGGAAACTTAAGTAAAGAACCATCAATACACATAGATGTGCATGATTAGGGTATGATCCACCTATGTGAGATCATGGAAACCCTAATTATGATATATGATGAATCTTAAGCCAATATGAGAGCATCAATGATGATGTTCCTCTTACCAGATGATGATATGAGTTCAATTCACCTTAATGTGAATAGTAAACCCTAATTCAAGGGTAATGACATGCATTATGAGTATTAAACTCTAATTGATGAGAATCAGAGGACTTAACTCTTATGACAAGAGTGGAAAGTGTATTTCTTGTTTTGAATTGCCTTTATCAGTTGAACTAATCATGCAGGTCCTGATATGAAGGTGATCATATCCAGGTATGGATGATGATACTGTATTAATTAAAAGCATGTTATAAGCTTTATGAATAAGTAAAATATCTTGATGCCTTGTCAAGTGGCATCCTATGATTTAATGGGCTGTAAGATCCATTAATACCATCAAGTCATGCTTTAGAGATGACTTGTGACAAGTACAATGAGAAATGATGATTGATGTGAGTTAGGCTTGTTACATTTAGTATTCTCCTTTCATAGCTGCTATGCTACTGTTATTGTTTGAAGAATAATTTTAATGATAAAAGAATACTAAATGTACCTAACTAATCAAGTATAATGTAGAGCCCTGATCATAGATCCATCATTGTCAGAGATCAAATGATGGTGAAATAGGTCTTCCTAAGGGAACTCCTAGATCACATACTATTGAGTATGTGGGGTATATGGATGTGTAGAACCTTACATCCTAGTGTAGGTGATTGATGTAGATGTGCAATCTGTCAACCCTTCACTACTTTTCCATACCGTATCAGTAGTAGGTAAACATGAAACCTCCTGATGACGAAGAAAACATAGACATCCGTATCAGTGGAGATAAACATGAAATCTCCTGATGACGAAGAGAGTACAGAACGCCACTGTAACTCTAAAATAACGAAGGACCAGTTTACCCTGGTGAGCTATAATAGTAGAGACACAAGATGTCCTACAAGTGATCCTCTTACTGACTGAGGAAGGTGAAGGTCATGAGAATCCGGCTCTCTTAATGACCTATGTATGATACTGATGTGACTTCTTAGCGATCAGTTGGAGTATGAGTGGTATGCCTCATCTCCACAGGGCATAATGTTGTTTGTAAAACATAATCAACCACGTAGTATACCTGTCAGAGATAACTACGAGTTAGTTGATTGACGATACACTGTGATAGTGCTTATATTTCTTCATATTTCGTAAATGTTGAGCTCTTGTTTATAGCTGCAACCGCTATTGAATACTTTGAAAGCCTTACTATTTAAATTATTCTTTGATGTTATAATAAAGCTTCTGGCGGAGAGTTATAACTCTCGCTGGGACAATTATGTAAAATTGTCTCACCCCGTAGACTTCAACTTTTTAGGTGAACGTCGGAGATAGAGGAACCGGTCTACAGGTGACCAGTCTTAGCAGCAGCAGCAGCAGTGAAATCTCAGGTGGAGATTTAGCCTGCCATGTGGTGTAGTTAGAGTCAGTCCTATGTGTCCTCTGTACTCTTAGGTCTTGGAGTCTTTTGTTATGTGTTCTTGAGATTTTGTATCTTGATGTATATAATTACTCAAGAAGTAATTATCATGAGATGTAAACAGTTATCTCTTGTTATGAAAGAAGCTCTTATGGATTCAAGCTCTTGTCTCGAAAAGTTTTAATTTCCCGTGATTTTTGTCTTCCGCTATTTATCGAATCGCTTCCACTAAGATTAAAACATGTTTATATCGTGGTTTGGAGATCAGAGCCCACATTTAAATGATAAATGAGGAGAATAAATAAGTATGATTGAATACTTATGACATCAATGTAAACTCTTAGATGAGTGGAGCAATGAATTAGGATTTGGATTAATAATATGAACATGAAACCCTAATCGGCTATAAAGGGAAACCCTAACCCTAATGATGTGAAGGTTGTAATTCTCTTATTACATAAGGCTTGTAAGGCATGTTAAATGCTTGTATAACAAGTATAATGATTAATGGCCTTATAAGCCATGTGGTTAGTTGTTTCCTAATGAGAGGTGACAAGATGTTTAATTGCCTTGTGAGCCATGTGGTTAGTTGTTGCCTAATGAGAGGTGACAAGATATTTATTGGCATTGTGAGCCATGTGGAAAGTTGTTGCCTGGTGAGAGGTGACAAGATGTTTAATGGCCTTGTGAGCCATGTGGATAGTTGTTTCCTAGTGAGAGGTGACAAGATGTGTGATGGCCTTGTGAGCCATGAGAATACTTGTACAACAAGTGAAATGAATACCTTGGTCTGAGGAGCTAGAGGTAATGATTACCTATTAGAGAGGTAATAATGTTATTTGTTGATCTAAGGGTTTGAATACCCAGATCCAGTAATCATGATAATGAAGAGATGAGAATTCCCAGTAATGTGATGAGGGACTGAGATCCCAAGTATCATGTGTTTTAAAGATATGAAAAGTACGTGATAGATGTATTACACTTTTCTTTGTAGCATTTGTTGTCATTAATAATGATAACTTGTTTGATGCTAAAAGAATGTTGTAATACATGTAATACATCTTTAGGAACTATAAAACATTGCCCTGACTATAGATCCATCAACATCAGGATTTGTTGAATGGTGAAATGGGTTCCTCGCGGCATAACCCGGAGTGCATACTTTTGAGTATGTGGGGGTGTAAGTACGAACGGCCATGTGTGAGCCGATCCCCTTACGAGCTCGAAATGATTGGGGATTTGGCTATATGCCATATCCTAGCTTGAGTGCGACTTCGGTCGTAGACTCTATGTTGACATGGTGAACTGTCCCATGGCTCAGAGTATGGTGCTTGTGTCGCCATGACTCAGTAACTGGGTACGGTTGTTAGTAGATGTTTCCCCTAAGAGAGTGCCGTTGACGATGTAGCTCTAAGCATGGATGCGTACATACCCTGGCACAGCTTGTTAAGTAGTTGACATAGTCCTACTAGTGGTCTTGTACTGATCTAGATAAGTGAGGTCATGGCAACCGACTCTTCCATTGACCTTGTATGGTACTGACTTCTGAGAAGTTTGTGGTTGGTTGGAGATGACCGGGGTATGCTTCATATCCTCAGGGCATAAGTGTGATTGTAAAATATGTTCAGCCGTGTAGCATATCTTCTTAAGGATCGAATACGAGAAACATGGTTTGATGCGCAATACAGTTATACATCTTAGTGGATAGATGTTATTTATGTGTCTTTACATTCCTTGCAAAGCAGATAGATGATTTATAACTCTACCATGGGTAGATGCAATATACTCCTTAAGAAAGGAGATTATCTAATTTTGTTCATACAATGATTAATACTTCCTGTTAATATAAAAGAACTTATGCTCAGTTATAAATGCTAAATCTATGATAATAATATGGTTGGCAGAGAGTTATATCTCTCACTGGGACAATTGTTTCACCCTGTGGGATCCACATTTTTTAGGTGGACATGCACAAGGTGGTGAAGACCTTTCTATAGAGGAGGAATAATAGCTGAGGCAGCAGTGACTGCTTAGGTTGAGTGTACTGTTTGTCATGTCTTGTAGATAGAATTCCTATGTGTCGTCTCTGTACTCTCAGGTCCTTGGAGTTGGTTCATTATGGTTTCATGAACAATATGAGATTTTGGCTTGTAAGCCTCAAGGTTTTATGTTGCTCCAGTATGTGCTTTGATAGAGCCACTGTTATATATTGTCCTCGAGAGGAAATGAATAATGTTGTACAATTTAAATCTTGATATGTATGAGTTTTGGATCTTTCAGTAAAAGTTTTTTTTTTGGACAAGGATCTCCTTACAAAACGGTTTTAAATTTTAGTGATTTTTGTTAATCCACTGTTTATGTTTATTCCGCTTAATTAGTAATGATTTGTTGTCGGTTTGGTGATTGTCATTACAGTTTTTTATAATAACCAACGTCTATAGTTAACTTAATAGCACCCATGCGAACTAGACTTTTCCCCTTTCTCTATTTCATTCCCAACATTCTTAGGTTTGGCAATTCTGTCGTTGATCTCTCTGCTGCTCACCTAGTGCTCTGCCGCCTTACTTGCCTACCGCACCGCCGCTGCCACGCCTACCGCCGCCGCCACTCGCCTGCCGCCACCGATCTCTCTACTGCTCACCTAGTGCTCTGCCTCTTGCTCACCTTCCGTGTGCCATGTGCCTTGCTCGCCTACTGCACCATTGCCGCCACACCTACCACCGTCGCTGCCGCTACCGATTGACTGGTACCCTTCTTCCTCCTCTTCTTCCTCTAGGGTATTCCTACATTTGGCAGTAGTAGCATCTTCTACTGGGCTTGGCTTCTCTCTACTAGTTGTTTGTTTTTTTCCTTTGCTGATGCTCCCCTCTCACTCGATGAGTGATGGTCGAGTCTTTTATGGGCTTGCTGCTTGGCTAGTTCTCTACAAGGTTACATGCCTAATTGCTCCTTTGAAAAGGGGACATTATTCTTTACCTCTCCATTCTTCTCATAGATACTCCCAATATCTAACATATTAATCATTTTTTGTTAAACCCTTGATGACAACTTCAGATAGGTGCTTTATGAGGCAATCTATGTATGATCTCTAGGTAATGCGATAGCAAGCTTAGAGTTATGTCCATCTATGTTTTAACCCTAACACTAAAAGTGGATTAACCCGACCTCAACATATATGTTCATGCTTAATAAGATGGAGTAAGACATTGAATGATAGGCAACGATGGTGAAATTTATTCCACCCTGTGTTACTTTCATATGATAATCAATATTTAGTTCAACCCTTTTATTAATCACAACCTAAGAATAATCAATCAATCTAGCTTTTGTTTTAAATATTAGTTATTGTTTTTTACCTTGATTAGTCGATTCTTAGATACATTGTCCTTTGGGATTGATTTTGAACTATAAGATCCATCCACTTTTAGGTAGTGATTATTGTACATTGGTTAAGTTAACCTCTAGTGATTTCACTCCTAGTAAATTTGCATGTGCAATATCACACGTGACTATTATATGACTATATATTATTGCATAACTATATGGGAAATTACATGTGAATCCTCTTTGTTAACCTAATTGAGACATATTACCCTACAAACCCTATATTATATAATTTGTTGACTTATTTGAGTGTTTCATCCTAAACTTGATCTGATGACAACACATGTATTGAGATTTTGATTTGAATGGCGATTCGAAACCCAGTCCATGGTTACCCAGAAGCTAATGGGTGATAGGTTATGGATATGGTGGGGGATGCAACACAGGGCCGCAGAAAGAGCCAAAGAGGATGGGAAAGATATTAGTTTGTCTCCTAGTCAAATCACATCCATACCTGCACAAAGATTAGACCAAGATTTTAAACCATCGCTCATCCATCCGTCCCCATCCGTCATGGAGTTTGTGAAATCTAAAGAAGATAATGAAGCCTACCAAAGTTTCCTCCACTACATATGTTGTTATGAATAACATCTGCTCATGCTAGTCGTAGGTTTGGATAAGGGTAAATGCTGATAAGGCTATTACAATGGAAAAATGTTAAGAGTTGTTATCATTATAACAATCTGGAAAAATGTTGTTTTTGTTATATATTGGGCATGCTACTTAATTTTCTATGGTATAGATACCACGAGTTTTGTTACAAATATCTGTATATTAGGTTAAGGACATGTTTCTGTTGTGATATGTTGAGTTTTTTGCTATGTTATACCCACCACAATTTGTGTTATAAAATCATACATTGATTAATTTAGGAAGCATTGATATGTTGTTATGGCTGTCCACAAGTGTTTTTATAAGAAAATTGTGTGTTGAATGGGGTTGTGAACAAGGGACTGGTGTTATATTATGTTGGCCTAGAAACCCGTCCAAGATTTAATCATTAGGAGTAAATCTTGGATAGTCCACAGTTTGGTACTGTTCTTGAATACTTAATCTCACCTGGATGTAAGTGTATAATGTGTATTGGGTTTTCAAGAAAATTTCGGCAGCATTTTTCCGTTTGTTCTCTAAGTACATATGTACTTGGAGAACAACGGGGAAATGCTGCCAAAATTTTCTTGAAAACCCAATACACATTATACACTTACTAGTGAGATTAGGTGTTCAAGAATGGGATAGGTGGTACATATTTATTATATATAAGACCTTAAACCCTAAAGTTTTAACCATAAACCCTAATCTTTTAACCCTAGACCCTAGTCTTGTTCTAATATATACTTGTTTTCTCTTTGACCATAGAATGGATAGATCATGGATGTCCATTCCAAATTGCTGCATCCTAGAGTTTATTTCTGGTCTTGATTAGTTTATTAGATTTGCCGAGGAACATAGGAAACAACCTGGAGATAGGTTCTACTGTCCATATAGGCATTGCAGTAACAACTTGAAAGTCAGCACTGGTGACGAAATCAAAAGTCATGTCATGTGCAACGGGATAGTACAAGGCTATACAGAATGGCACTGGCATGGAGAGATTTCAAACCTAAAATCAGTGGATGTCAATAGCAGTGCTTGTGTGGAAGAAGAAATTGCCTCCGATGACGTAGATATGAACGAACCAGTTCCAGTAGACATCGTTGATGCGATGCTGGATAGTTGTGGGGTAGAGCACACTGATCCACCTCGCATGTTTAGAAACATTATACATGATGTTGAGATACCGTTATACACAAGTTGTAAGTTTACAAAGCTTAGCACTGTGTTGAGATTGTATAAGTTGAAAGCTAATAATAGATGGAGCGACAAAAGCTTCACGTCATTGTTGTCTTGGTTGAAAGAAATTCTTCCTGAAGGAAATGAGCTTCCAATCTCAACATACCGGTTAAAAAAATTGTTGTGCCCAATGGGAATGGAGACCAAGAAGATACACACATGCCCGAATGATTGTGTATTATTTCAAAAGGACTATGTGGATTTGAAAGATTGTCCAAAATGTGGTGCGTCAAGGTATAAATTGACGACTTCGGGGGAGTCTAAAACTAGTTCTCATGCCAAGGTGATGTGGTATCTACCTATAATACCATGGTTTCAATGCTTGTTTGCCAATTCGATAGATGTGAAGAATTTGAGGTGGCATGCATAGGTTAAGAAAAATAATGATGGGATCCTACGACATGCGTCTGATTCCCCACAATGGAATAAGATTGATTATTGTACCCTAAATTTGGTGAAGAAGTCAGGAATCTAAGACTTGGACATTGTACAGATGGGATGAATCTGTATGGGACATTGAGCAGCCAACATAGCACTTGGCCAATTATGCTTGTTATATACAATATTCCTCCTTGGTTGTGTATGAAAAATAAGTATATTATACTGTCGTTGTTAATATTGGGCCCTAATCAACCTAGAAATGATATCGACATTTATCTTTAACCTCTGATTGATGACTTGAAGAAACTCTCGGGTGAAGGTGTGATGACCTATGATGCTTCACGAAGAGAGACATTTCGTTTGCACACTATGTATTTTAGCACTGTGAATGAATTTCCAACATATGGGAATTTGTCTGGATATAGTGTCAAAGGATCTAAAGTGTGTCCTATATGTGCAGAGAACACTGATTCAATATGACTAAAACATGGCGGCAAGACTGTATATCTTGGTCATCGAAGGTTATTTCCAAAATTCCATTCATATCGTAGGTTGCACAAAGCATTCAATGGACGGAATGAGGAACGGAGAGCACCTAAACTTATACCAGGGGAGGATGTTTATGAAAGAGTAAAAGACTTTGCCAATGAATTTGGTAAGAGATCACAATGTATGATGGCCACACAGAGTGACAAATCTTTATTCAAGAAGAAGTCAATATTTTGGGATCTTCCTTATCGAAATTCTTTGACAGTCAGACATTGTATCAGTGTCATGCACATTGAGAAAAATGTCTATGATAGCGTCATTGGTACTCTATTGAATATACTAGGTAAGACTAAAGATGGGATAAAATCTAGAATGGACCTATGTGAAATGGGAATAAGGAGAGAATTAACAAAAGTAGTTAGTAGCGATCAGAGAACATACTTACCTCCTGCTTGTTACATGTTGTCTAGAACGGAGAAGAAAGCTTTTTGTGAATGCTTGGTAAATGTTATGGTGCCACAGGGTTACTCATCCAACATATGTACATTGGTATCAATGAAAGATCTGAAGCTGATGGGTCTTAAATCTCATGATTTTCACACTCTAATGCAAAAAATATTGCCCGTGGCAATTCAATCTATATTGTCGAAGCATGTAAGGTTTGCAATCACCAGACTTTGTTTCTTTTTCAACAGTATATACAACAAAGTTATTGACCCTGTTACTCTCGATAAATTGCAAAGAGAAGTGTTTGTTACCCTATGTCATCTTGAGATGTATTTTCCTCCTTCGTTCTTTGATATCATCGTACATCTTGTTGTCCACTTGACTGGGGAAGTGAAAATGTTGGGACCAGTTTTCTTGCATTGGATGTATCCCTTTGAACGATACATAAGCATTTGTAAAGGTGATATTCGAAACCGTTATCGGCCTAAAGGGAGTATTATTGAGGGTTATGTGGCGAGAGAGGTTATGGATTTTTACAATGACTTTCTGAGTGGTGATGACGCTCCTGTTAATGACAATGATATTGAGGAGCATTTTGGCAAAGGAATTTTGGGATCAAAGATGAAAGTAATCAACTGTGAGTAGTTGGAACAAGGTCACTTGTATATTTTACACAACATCGACGGAGTGAGTGTTTATATCGAGGAACATATCAATTTCATCAAGAGACAATATCCTCGAGCCAATTCAATGTGGCTTTCTAGAGAGCATAATACGACATTTATTAAGTGGTTTGAAGATAAAGTCTTACATCAACAATCTCAAATACCAGATAATCTTAATGAAACTATCAAATGCCTCGCCTTTAAACCAAAATTGAATGTTATGTCTTATGAAGGGTTTGACATAAATGGATTCTCATATTACTCAAAGCGTCAAGATGATAAGAGTGTCGTCCAAAACAGTGGGGTCACCCTTCAAGCGTCTTCATTGGTTTTTGCAAGTGCAAAGGATAAGAGTCCACGTGAAGCTAAAATGTCATATTACGGTGTCATTGAAGACATATGGGAGTTTGACTACGTAGATTTCAGAATTCCACTCTTTAAATGTAATTGGGTTGATAACACCAAAGGAGTTATAGTGGATGAATTTGGCTTCACATTAGTAAACTTTGAAAAGATTGACAAGAAGGGTGAACCATTCATATTGGCATCACAGGCAAAACAAGTATTTTATATCGATGATCTTGCATATGATAAATGGTCGATTGTTCTTCATGGTAAAAGATAGTTCATTGAAGATCCTATAGATGAAGAAGAGTACTATGATAAGTATGATGACTCCAGTCCATTCTCAGTTGGGTTGCCAACACCACCAAATATTGAAGCTAATGATGACTTGTATGTACGCAGAGATCACAATGAAGGATTGTTAATTGATAAAAGATCACAATATTCGAGGCATGCATGCTTATATTTTTTTAAGTGTTTTATTTTTCTGAATGTGAACTTTACAATGTTTTATTATCTTCTAGTTATGTCAAATGCTAAATGTTTTATTTTTTAATGACACTTTCAGATGGTTGAGCATGAGCATGATAACTGTGAGGGTAAGGATATCAATGTGTCGCCTCACAATGTAAGTTTCCTATATTTCTATCTATATGTTCATTTATAGTTATACCCTGTAAGTGTGTTTATTTTGTCAAATTTTAGGTTGATGATATACCCCCTGAAGAACTTGGGGCACTTGATGAGCAGCAAAAAAAAATGTGAGAAAGTGAGGGGCATCACAATGATGAACAAGTTACTACAACAAAGGGGCAATGGACCCAAGCTGGCTGTGGATTTCAATCATGCAGGATATCCAGTAGAAGTGAACCACAACTCGTTTATTTCATATCTTGGGGTTCTTACTCGTAGCCATAGTAGTCCTATTTTTGAATCGTGGCATAAAGTTCCTAAGGGAAAGAAAGACTTAGTATGGAAGGAACTATGCATGAGTTATTATTATTTGCAATTCTATTTTTGTAGATTACTAATTTTTAGGATACTAGTTAATAACAATTCTATTTTGCAGAGTATATTTGATATGGATGAAAAGTTGCATCATAAATGCGTGATGCAACACTGTGGGAGGGTCCTAAGGAACTATAGGAAAAATCTCACCTGAGCTTACATATGCGATGCTGAGAAGAGGTTCTTGATTGATTTCCAATTCTAGACATTGATCACTTTTTGACTAACTTTACACTAATAATTTCTTTTGTATTCTCTTTAAAAAATAAATTTAGGAAGAATGGAGCCACTGAGAAATGGAACTACCTAGACCTCAAAGGCTAGGAGGAGTTTGTTACCCAAAGAAAAATGGATGAATTCAAGGTATTAAGTGCCACTCCCAATTTAATTAATATACATTCTTATGTATTCACCTATTCAAGATTAACCTTTAGTGTTACTAACCAATCAATGTTCTTACTAACAAGGCTATCAACGATGTTCAAAGAGAAAGGCGTGCACTGAATGTGCATGACCACACAATGGGTCCAAGAGGCTTTGCAGGCGTTCGCTAAAGACTACAGGATGAGTCTACTGCTCAGTCTGCTGCTACTCAAGAGACTACAGAGTCCTCTACTATTGGTCCCACACATCTGCCTCACCATGCTATGTGGATAGTTGGGAGGCAAAACAAGAAAGGAGATATAACCAAGCCCGCAACTACTGAGGTGGCTGCAAAAATGGTAAAATTCAACTCTTAGAGCAAATCGGTCGATATTGATTATTGTTATGTTTACTTACCAATTTCTGTTGATGGCGATTAGAGGGAGCTACACGAGAAGAGGAAGGAAGGAAAGTTCATCCTTGAGGGCACAAGGGATTAATTGATAGTCTCTCTGGGTAACCCAGAGCATCCCGAACGTGTTTGGGGTGCAGGCACTGGTATGGGCATCAAAGCGTTCTTTGGGCCATCCCAGCGCAAACCTGTCCCAAAAGCGGGACTTTCACAAGTTGAGGTAACCTGTTCTTTTTTAAGAATGTTATTGTGTAAGAGAATTCAATAATTAGAAGCTAACGTTTCTTTTATCCATGTATAGGTAGATGAGTTAATTGATAGGAGAATCCAAGAAGCAATGGTGAAGTGGCAGGCATCTCAGACTGCCACTCAGACAGTACCTGTGGCGGGCTGCTCTTCTCCTACTACAGAGGTTGGGAGTAATCATGTAGACACACCACCTAGCACGTCCGTTGTAAGTATTTTTATGACATATATAGTAGCTAGTCTTTTCTAGATGATATGTTTTTGTATATATGTATATAACATTCTTTACATAAATTTATAGGAGTTGAATCCATGTCGTCTAAGAAGTCAAGAATATATCATTGCAGAGGCACATGCTTACCTAGCCCTTTCAGGGGACATATGTCATGGGACTCCAATATCAGCTGGTGTGGTTCGTGTGAGCCCAATACATGTACTCCCCGATTGGAGGGATCTTCCACTACCATATACCCACCCAGATTTTGAAACGCTTGGTGAGACAGAAGGCGGAGTGATAATGTGGCCCAAAGCAGATGTTGTCTATACTAATATTGTATGGTAAATTTACATTATGTTAATTTGTTAGTGTGTATATATGAGTCAATTGATCTGAAATTATATATATAGGTCAAAAGGAAGACGTCCGCTGCATTTTGGCATCCACCTCCACCTCCTAAAGTACCAAGTTGGCTTCTAAGGGACCTACACGCCTCGTTAGGTCCTAATTGTAGGGGTATGGCAATATGGATAGGAGAACATGATTCAAATTTCCCTATAAATGTTTCTATTCTGGAGGATGTTGCAGGTCAATTATACAATAAAAATCTATTTATACAAGTTTTGCATACGTATTAATGCATACATAATACAAGTTTTGCATATGCATTAATGCATATGTATTAATGCAGGTCAATCATGCGATAACAAGCTATTTATACAAGATATTTTGGAGTTGTTTCGTTATGATTGGTTGAACACATCTATGATAGAGCTGTGGATATGGTGAGATCTTGTTTATACATCCATATACCTTGTTTTATATACAGTGATCTGGTTTCTTATATATTAATGCATACGTACATGTTTTGCAGCTACTTACACACGATATGTACATATTTTGCATTTTCCCATGTGGGATTTTTGGTTCCATCTTTGATTAGTCTTGTAGATACAAATCTTTCTTCAGTTACTTCATACTGCTATGCTGCTTTTGAATATTTTGGTAAAAATAAGAAGACAGTGATAATAGCTCCATTCAATGTCGAGTAAGTTTACTTTGCTTATAATTTGGACTTAAGAAAATTACATTTTTATTGTAGATTTTGAGTTATTAATTTTTAACTTTCTTACCTATAGTGGTAGGCATTGGGATTTACTAGTTATTGTCCCCAAGATGTTCACTGTCTATTATCTAGACCCTGTGGGGAAGGAATGGAATACATTATATGGACACACAATGAAAATGCCATTGTTCCCGTGAGAAATATTTCATATTTTTATATCCGTTAACATATGTTATTACATTACTATTTAATTATGCAATTTAATGTGTTACATTAACATGTAGGGCTTTACAAGAGTTCAAAAAAGCTGGAGGAAAGGTCCCGGGGAAAAAGAATCAACCACAAATTTGAGAGAATGTGAAAGTAATTTCCCGACTCCAATGTATATACTATTTATGTGAACTGTGCTTATTTGTATTTTTGAATATTTTGTATGTTTCAATTTATAGTGTGCTACACAAGACAACGGATGGGCATGTGCCTACTATGTGATGTGATTTATGGACCTAATCATCAAACATGTCGCAATGGAAATCGAAACTATACATAAGGTATTATATATAGTCTCATTAGATAATATGAAATATATCAATCTTATTATATATTATTAATTATATATATATACACGTCATTCTCTTTGTAGGTGTTTAAAACTGACTTCAATACATGTGGAATGTTATTAGATGTATATACTTCCTATACGAGGGAGGAATTAGATGTTGTAAGAGAAGAATGGGAAAAAACCCTACAAGTAGTGGGAATTTTTAAATATAATTGGGGTTCTGATGACAATGATGACGATGATGAGTAAAGAATGATATTTCTAAACTTTGTTCTCATAATTATTTTTGTGTGAATGTGAATGGCTTTTTTCTGAATTGTCATATGTGTGAATGTGAATGACTTTTTCTGATCAATTACATGAATGTTTCTACATGTGTCTAAATGTGAAAAGAGATGAAATGAATGAAACTGAATGTGAATGTGAATGTAAATTACTTTGCAAGTTTCTACATATATCCGATCGATACATGTGTCTGAATATGAATGACTTTGCAGGTTTGTGGCCTGTTGTTGGCTGATATCAATGGATGTTGTAAACCTACAGTTCAGAACTGAACTGTAGGTTCTGCGTCCTACTGACCAGCCATACAACAGGCCTGCAAACTGATAAGAAAAAAAAATAAGAACATAGGCATCAGTTATTTGTATAAAACTGACACCAAAGACACACGGAGTCGATTATTAGCAAAAATCGACGTCTTTGTGCCCTTGCTGGCTTGGTGGGGGGAAGGGTAATGGCGTCAGTTTTTGTTTAATAACTGACGTGTTTAACCATGATATAGTGTCGGTTTTCTTTACTAACTGATGCTTATAGTTCCCTTGCTGGCTCATTTTTGGTGGCGGGAAGGGTTATGGCATCATTTTTTGTTTAATAACTGACATCTTTGATCATGATATAGTGTCAGTTTTCGTTAAGAATCTATGCTTATAGTTCCCTTGTTGGTGCATTTTCAGTGGCAGGAAGGGTTATGGCGTCGGTTAGAAACCGACGCTGAAGGTGTCGACTTTTAGCGGAACCCACTTGGGTGTCTCTTAGAAACAAATGCTAAAGTCTCTAAATAACTGACGCCAAAGGCCTTTTCTATAGTAGTACCTCTTTCTCGTGGACAAGTGTCTCCTAAGCTCCTAAGGTGATGACACCTCTCCTTTGATCTCTCTTCCTTCTCTTAAGTGTATAACCCCCTCCTTCTTCATACAAGTAAACCCTTTCATCCATCCTTGTTTATCTCCTCTTGGTGGACAAGCTTCAGAGCTTAAGGAGATAGAGGAAGTCTCCATGGTTCTTAGGAGGTTGAGTTCCTTTCTCATGGTGACTCTTGGTTCAACTTCCATCTTGGTGAGTTATGTTTTCTTGATGGCCATTTCTTTGAGCTCTCTTGTTCACCTTCTTCATCCTATCTCAGCCATGGATCATACCTTGGATGAAGGTTGGCTAGGACATGGTTCCCTCTCCTTCTTTCCTTTCTTCTTGAGCTACCATAACCATGGCATCTCCTTCTTCTTTATTGAGGTGATGTTGAGATCGAGTTGGGACTCTTGATGGATCATCTTCAAGATGAGGAACATGTGCTTTGGAGCCTTGATCATGGAAGCTTGGAATCTTGATGGAGACCTTCTTGAGGCGGGTTATATAAATTTGAAACTCCTTTGTTATTATCACTCTTTATATTCTTAAGTTGTTCTTCATATCTAGACCGTGACCCTCTTCTATGCTAGTAGTTAGTATTTAGTTTTAAGGACTATTTTGATGAAGGAACTCTATTTAAGTTGTTTCCCATATCTTTCTCTTTCCTGCTTTGATAGTAGATGGACTAGTGACCAAGTTTCCTAAGGTTGAATATGACTAAGTTGACACTAAGATGGTGAATAGTCTTCATGAATTGTAGTGCAACAAACTGACACAATAAGTAACAAGTTGCCGTGAATTGGGAGTCTTAGAGTGATTGGATGGAAGGATGCTAAACTGTCACACCCTAGAGGGTGCCCAAACTAATATGAATGGCTAGGCAAACATGCCTTGAGGAGGAGTAAACCCATAATGATCTAATGTTACTTAAATCTATGTGTTGCCAATCATTGGGCTTTGATAATTGTTACTCATCATGCCTTAGATGGGGTTAGGTCGTTACACCTTGCTAGCATGTCATGACCATGAGGATCCCTTGTGTGAGCTGGATTGCTAGAGTGTTAGTCATGATGCCCATGATTGAGAAAATGGCCGTCATGAACTAACCCTAACCCTAGAGCTGCCCGTCACTCTAGGTGACACCTGACACCCCTTCAAGAATGGATGTCCGACACACCATGTGTTTCCTGTCACACCTTAGGGTGGTAATGCCTGATACCCTCTTCAAGAGTTGATGCCCGAACCTTCAAGAGAGGTTGCTCTTCATACTTTCAAGGAGCTAAACCGATACATCCCTTGTGTGGATAATTCTACACCTCAAGTGTAGCTAAAATGTCACCCCTTATGTGTGGTAAACGCGACATGATTGGACAAGATGGCCTAAATCGAAATCACATGATGAGGGTGGAAGAGTATACTTGGATACTCAATGATGTACACACATGAATGATACCTTATAGAGAAGAGTATTGTTTTGGATAATGTATGAGTAATCTTGATTGCTTCTCCTAAAGATAGTACACTATAGGATGATATTGATAATTAAGAGTTTATCCCTAAAGTCTTCAAAAATGTGGGAAGTAATGGATGTAGGATTAGATGGTTAAGTATCTATATGTTAACCCTAATCAGGGAATAATATTACCAATGTTCTCATCTTCATGAATGATTATAACCCATGGTAAGTGTCGTCTATATTTCCCTTTCATAATCTTAACTTGTGGAATAAGTTAATGACACAACTATGTGAAGATATATGTGATGGTGATGATAAGCCTTTTTAGAATACAGGGTGACAACCTCTGTGTAGAAATTGTATAAACAAGTCTAATGACTTTATAGGTTCCTTGAGGATATCTTTGAAGTGAAACCCTATAGTATGCAACCGATGGTTTGACTCTCCTTAGTATGATATGTGGTTAATGATTTGTTAGAAGTAATAATGTATGGGTCACCTAATGATGAATCATCAAATTGGTGCAATGAGCAATATGTTATTATAATACACTTTGTAAACCACACATAACTTAATGAAGATGATATACACATGCACATATGAAAGGGTGATACCTGGTACTAATGGTATGATAATTGATTCATATATAACTAATTTGGTTCAAACATAAATCAGTTTCAAGGAAGTGGGAATTGGTGTAATTAGGGTTTCGTGGTGTAACCATGAAGTAAAACTCAAATCAACTCTATGTGAAGATCATTAATTGATCCTAATTATGAGGGCAAGTTATAACATTGAAGGATTATAAATTGAAAGAATGATATTATTCTCTCTTAAATACATGACTATAACCTAATTGGTTATTTGGGTGTTATAACTTGTGAGTGCCATGAAGATGGTTAAATAATATCAATCTTTTGTTATGAACCTTGAGAAGGGAACACGACAATTATGAATATGTGAATGTGCATACTTGTTTACACTAATTGATTCTTAGCCTTGTACACTCCAGTTTATGGGAGGTAGTGCATGTCAGAGATGTGAAGTAGAATGATGCTTGGGACCTTATGTGAAATCAGCATGAAGCCTAATCCTAAATTGGATATTTTATAATGCTTTTCTTGATTTTATTAAAGGTTTTTAATGTGTTTTAATATATTCTCTCTCTAAACATAATGGATAATGGTTGCTATGGCAAGAACTTGTGATGTGGCATAAGTGATGTGGCATGAGTGATGTGGCATGAGTAATGTGGAATGAATGATGTGTCATGAGTAATGTTTATATGCTCAATGAGGCATGATGAGATAACCATGAATCACAAGTGTGATGTGATGGGTCTTAGGACCTGGTAAAGGCTTTATGCATGGTTGAGGTGATACCCTCTGGAACTGGAATGAGGGATTGATATCCCATGATAATATGTTGATGATGATCGCCTTTTGGCTGGTAGTGATACATTGTTGTGAGATGATGGGAATCAGTTTATAGTTTAAACAATGACATCTGTCATTGTAACACTATGCCCTTTTTTAAGAATGTGTTTGTGGTTTTTACATTGTAACTTGATTGATGCTAAAAGTCACTTTAATTGGTTTAATTCATCAAGTGGAACCTAATCATGTAGTTTGCCTTGTGCCATAGATCCATTCAGTGTCAGTAATTTTTGAATGGTGAAACGAGTTTAACTTGGAGTGCATATTATTGAATATGTGGGGTGCAAGGTGAGGTATCTCCTTGTATTTAATTCACAGGATTGGCTGCAGTCATACCCTGATAAGAGTGTGGCTGCGTTCATAGCTCACTGATATGTGATACAAGATTGGTTGTGGTGATACCCCGCTAAGAGTGTGGTTGCGGTCATAGCTCAGTTTCATTAGCGTCACGACTTGTACCAAGACGGGCTAAATTTATATAGTTGGACTATATGTCGTTGATAGCAGGTGACTTGTGAAGTCACAACATTTTCACTTGTACTGACGGGGGGTGAGGTCATGGATTCTGACTCTTCCACTTGACCTTGTATGGCACTGATTTCGACTGAGTAGTGGTCAGTGGGATTTGGGTGGTACGACTCAAATTCTCAGGACATAACAAACACATAATCAGCCATGTAGTGTGCATGCATAGGATCAAACAAAGAAACATTGGATGAAGCCTTGGTTTTCTCTTGTATTGTTTATTGTAACAATTATACATGTTCTTCATATTCTTTTTAAATTATTAATTGTTCTATTTCTCATTGGCAAGTGCATGTTACTGCTCTATTTACTTCACACATGAGATATATGTCCTTTAGTTATTTCTATTCAATATGCTCAGTATGTTATATATCTGCTTGGTTATATGTGATAATAATAAAGTTGGCAAAGAGTTCTCTCTCACTGGGACTGTGTGTCTCACCCCCTTGGTTAAATAACTTGTTAGGTGGACGTGCATGTGAAGTTAAAGAACATGTGGCCGAGGATATAATACAAGAAGAGAACTACACCTGGTGGATCATGGTATATGTAAAGTGTCTAGTAATAGAGTCCTATGTGTCATACCTATGCACTCAAGTCCTTGCGGGTGTTCTCGATGTGTTTTGTAGACAAGGTGCTTGATATGTGGTTTCTGGCTTGTGTGTCTGTTGTGGTATGTATATACATGTGGAATTGTCATCTTATGTACCAGGTTGATTGGAATATGATGATGCAGCACATTGAACATATGTTATCAAATGCAAGTATTGCCTCTTGTGTAATAATCCTCATCTCCTGGTGCTTGTTGGAAATCAGTTTTAGTTTCCATTTATTTTTGGTAATATGTTGTTTATGGTTGATCATGGTTTATGTTGCGAGTAATCTCGCTTTGTGTGACAAAGGGTTACATAGCTCAAGCCATGAGTCGCACTTGCTATCTGTTCAACCTAGGCATCCACCTACAATCAAAATTGTAAGAACTATTTATCTTATCATGGCATGAACTATCTAATTGATACAATGATGATGAAACACAATTACATATGAAAGTAATGTTCGAGGGAATCTTCCAAGAAGCAATTTTGTTTAACGTCGACAGATTGACACTTGAAGCTCAATCATTATATGGAGGCAGGAGGAGTGTGATCTATTGGTTGGCATGCATATGATCCACTGTAAAATAGATTTTGAGATGTTGGCTATTTACTTTTAATTTTGTAGTCTTTTCACTCTCTAATTATGATTGATTCATGAGGTAAGATGTGCTTGATGATGAATGGAGCCGACCATCAGGTCTTGAGATTTTAGTGGAAGAGTCATAGGTGAGAGTTGTGTAGTAATACCTGATCTTTGTCCTATATATTTTTCCTCTTCAAGTGAAAATTATCCAACATCTTGGTGTGCTCCTTGTAAATGTGTGAATTCTCATACATTGTTATATGTCTCTCTTATAGGTCTTTCAGCTGAAGTAGTCAATTTCTTTTGCCATGTAGAATCAAAGTTGAGCTTATTGATGGACCATTGTGCCATGTGTTCAAGACCCACCTGTAAGTGATAAGATTTCCCATAAATCAAATGAAAAGGTGTAGTTCCCAAGGGAATCTTCTAAGAATTTATATAGGTTCAAAATGTGTCATTTAGATTGTGAGACCAATCTTTCCTTGTCTGACCAACTGTCTTCTCTAAAATGGATTTAATTTGGTAGTTAGAAACATATACTTGACAACTTTGAGGGTGATATCGAGTATCTTCATGGTGAGAGACACCACACATGCAGAGGAGTGCTTCAAAGTTGTGCTCAAGGAAGTTTATCACAAGCAAAAGTGTGTGGGACTCTAAAGTGTAGAAAGATGATGTCTTTTAATAGTTGGATGGCTGGATTGGAGTCACTAGAAACTATGAGGATGGCTTCAACCCATTTGGAAACATAATAAAAAACCACAACAATTTGAAATTTTCTTAAGAGGAGGGGTAGTATCCATGTATTCCACAACCCAAACATCAAATATCTAAACATCCTACAAAAAATTGAGTGTCATTTCATCACTCGTGGAAATATTTCAATTCCCTAACATTGATTACATGACTTGACATAGTTGTGAACATCCTTGGAGATTAAGGGCCAAGAGAAGCCACATTGAAGGACTTTGATATCAGTCTTTCCATAGATCATGTGGCCTCTAGTTGGGCCCGAATGACACTATTATAGGATGAGAGGAGCCTCCTCCTTAGAAATGCATCAACAATAGAATCCATTTGACACAATTAGAATAGAGAAGGCTCATCCGAATAGAAATGGTGGATGACTGACATGAACTTCTTACTTTTATTCCTAGTGCAATCTGGATGGAGGACTCTCACAGTTAGGTAGTTTACGAAATCAGCATAACATGGGGTGAATGTGTTTACCTTATGTAAATAATCACCGGGTAAAGAGTCATGAATGGGGACTAGTTCACCATCTTGGATATACAATCGGCTAAGCTGACCAACAAAAACATTTTCAATTCCCTTCTTATCCATTACTTTAGTTCAAACTCTTGTAGCAACAAGACCCTCCTGATCAACATGGGCATACATCCTTATTTGACATTGGGTACTTGATAGTAGCATGATCAATGTAAACAATGACTTACGAGCCTATTAAATAAGAGTAAAACTTTTCAAAAGCATAGAAAATAGCAAGAAGCTCCCTTTTAGTTATTGCATAAGTCTTATTTTTGCCATCCAGTGTTTTTCTAGCATAGTAGGATCGCACATGATCACAAAAGGAAGAGACCAATCTAGTACATAAAGGATGGGGGTAGAAATGAGTGTTTCTTTTGGGGTGGTGAAGATATTCATATATCCCGAGTAAAAATGAAGTCCATATCCTTATAGAGAACATTTGTAAGTGGTTTAGTGATCTTACATAAGTCACAAATGAATCTCTTATAGAATCTAGAGTGTCCTAGGCATGCTCACACTTCTTTGATAGTAGTTGGATGATAATCTGGCGATTAATTGTATCTTCACCTTGTCAACTTTGATGCCTCTTGAACTAGCATGATGATAGTAAACAATGCCTTTGTTTACCATGAAGTGGCATTTTACCAATTAAGCACCAGTTGAGCTTCTTCACAATGTTTGAGGACCAGGAAAAGATGATGTAGGCATATGTAAAAGGAATCTCCATATACGGATCACGAAGTCATCCATGAATATTTCCATTATTATCTCATTAAGGCCAATAAGAAATGGGAGTGGGAAGTGGTCCTTTTGAGCAGTTTTTTTGAGCTTGCAATAATTGATTGACATGTGTCATTCAACTACAAAATGGGTTGAGATAATCTCATTCTTCTCATTTAAAATGAATGTAGTGCCTCCCTTATTTGGCACTACTTGAACATGACTCACCTATGGTGAATCAGAGGAGGGATACATGATCATAGAAATAAACATCATTATTAATTCCTTGATCATGACCTCCTTTAGAATTGGTTTAAACTTAATTGAGGCTCAATAGAGGGCTTGTAGTTATTAATCATATATAGAGGGTTGGGCTTTCTCCAGATAAGTCATTCATTTTGTAATTTTATGCTTTTTTCCTTTTCCTAAGTTCTGTCAACAACATGTACTCATGCTATATACGATGACTAGGTAGACCTTTTTCTCATCTAGGAAGACATACTTTAACCCTTCATGTAGAGGCTTCATGTCTATCATGGTGGGGTCCTCATATTCTTCTTTAGTTACAGAGATATACTTGAGCTCTTTAAACTCAACTTTGTGGTCTTCCTCGGTATTGTCTAAGTGGAAGAGAACTCACCCCACTTGATCATCATTTGGTTCACAAGCATTAGGGTCAATGAGCATTGTATCTATATGTTCTTTTAAAGTAGGTGTCTCTTGTCAAAGTTGCATGCTCTTGTCAATGCAGTCAATGAGGTAAAATTGTTCTTAATACTCTCGAATACTTTGAAGACAAGTATGTTTGTACCAAGTCTTAATGTTGAGATTTCATCTCCGATGTTCATTAAGGCTCTTGTGGTTTGAAGGAGTTGATTCCCAAAGATGAGAGGACATTGAAGAACCTCCTTGATGTTTGTGATGAAAAAAATCACATGGGACACAAGACTTGAGACCCACTCTCATAACGATGTCCTCTATGATCCCCATATGGGTCGTCATAGAAGATTCATCAAGTTGAATCATGATGTCAATGGGGAGGATGTCTATGGTGAATCCTACTCTTTTGTACAAACTATACTTTCCCTAAGATCATCTGGGCCTTTCTAGAATTTGGAATACCCAATAAAGGAGCATATACCAAAGCATATTGGATCCTTGATTTTTAGGGCATCTTACTCTAGATAATGTTTGAAGTTGTATTGGCTATCTTTATTATTTCATAATCCTCTATTGTGTTTGCTAGTGTAGAAATCTTTGAATAATTTGATCCAAGAGGGGATTTTTGCAAGACATCAAGAAAGGGATTGTCGACAAGCAACTTCTTCATTGCACTTTCTTGAGATTAATGAACTTTGAGTCTATTTACGCCTGAGCTAGGACACTTTGGTAAGGGACACACGGTTTGTGTACATACAACACTGGCATAGTAGGAGTGGTTGGTGTATCTTCTAGTACCTTCTCAGAATTGGGTATCCTACTCGTTTGAAGAGTTGATGTATCACTTTGATTTGGTTTTTCAATCACTATTTGAATAGGTTCAGCCAGTGGAGTGACTTCATTATCATTGTCATCGTTAAGAACTAGATTGTTGTTGGTGATTGGGGATGGTGGTTTTGGTTGAATAAATCCACAACATCTAGTCATATCCTTCAACTAGTCCTTTTGGTGCTTGGGATTTTTTCACGATGACCAAAAAATGAGCATGCTAGAGGGCAATGGCAGTAGAAATTTGCACAATGAGCTTCCTTGGAATTATTGTAAGCCTGCTGGCTTGCTGATGTATTCTTAGTGGCATTTAGATGACATAGATCATTGACCACTGGCATGTTATAGTGGTTGCCTTCCCCATGAGAAGTTGTCCATATTTATTATAGGGTTTTTGTCCTAGATCATTGTTTTTGCTTTGGTTTAAATTATTGTGTATTGTCTAGGATTGAAGTTGCTTTGCCAAAAGTTTTGATTATGATGGAAACTAGGAGGACCATAAACTTGGTTTTGATTTGGTCCTTGCTTACGCCGATGGGAGTTCCCTACTCCATCTAGGTTCCCATACTTGAAGCATGGGCAGTTTCTCAATAAGTTGGGGTCATAGTAACCCTGACCTGGAATAGAGTTGACTTCTTCAATTAGGGGGCTAATGTTAAATTTAGGCTAGTTCATGTTTGGTTGTATTAGTAGAGGTGAGTGTAATCTAGACTTGTATACCCCTCTACACTATTGACCGGGTAGACTTCTTGGGCTATCATATGTTGAAGAGGGTATGAACCTCTCTTCCCATACTTGTAGAAGGATAACTCAAGGTTGTCTTCTTTAAGGGATAAAGCCTTCAAAGATTCAGCAATAGCCTTCAAATCAGATTTGTCTTCTGCCATTTCAACCTTGAGAACTCCTCTCTTGCATGAAGAACACCAATTATCTTGGTTCTCTACTCCCCAAATTACAACTTTCCATGCATATTCAAATCTTTATCTGGTGAAATATCCACTTGAAGCGACATTGAGAAGTTTTTGATGTCATCATCATTTCCCCTATAAAATTGTATCCAACAAGTCCATCAAACTTACCAGAGAACTTACTAGAGAGTAGGCATAGTTTGATGGACTTGTTGGATACACTGGCTTGCTTACTTAGTCTGCATAGACCTATGAACTTCTATAAATTGTCTTGTGCATCCTTTCCTACACTTCCTATAAAAATATTTTTTACATCATAGTCACCCATTTCATGTTGATTTTGTAGTTTGATGCCTCAATGACTAGTTGGATGACAAGGTAGAAAATGTCTACAGTCTTAGTGATGGAAAACTCTCATAGCTCTATTTGTCTTTATGCTTCTTCAATTGCTCTTAGTGTCTTGCAAAGTATCTCTAGATTCATCAATGAGTCTATCTCTTTGTGCATTGAGTGTGGCTTGCACTCTGTGGTCCATCTCCTCATAGTTCATTTGTGTTCTTAAAGAAGTATGAGGTAAGTTTGTTTGATCTCAGGGTCAAAGTCTAGTCTGGGAAGAGTGTCGCATGCACTAGCGACATCACCTGAGAAAGATAGACTACTACAAATAACATGACTAAATTGGAGCCTAATTCAATAAAAATTGCAACAATATCAATTGTAAAAGAGAAGTCCTAATTAATCCAGGTTTGTTAAAATTGATCAACATTTTTTTCCTCGACAATAGTGCCAAAATTTGATGTGGGATTTAATCACACAGGCAAATTTCCTAGCAATGAAATCCCTAAACCAAGTGTATGAAAATCACACTTACAAGCAGACATATCTCATTATAAAATATTATTAGGATCAAACCCAAATGATGATGTGTTCAAGAAGGATCTTATCACCAATGTAGTGGCACCCAAGTGGTAAAGTTGATGTTGTATGACCAAGAGATCACAAGTTCAAAACCCCTAGTAATGGTATGAACGAATTGCCAATTTTAAAAATATATATTTAAACAAATAAAAAAAGAAGTGATCTTATAAATATAAACATAGAAGAACTAACATTTAGCATAAAAGTTGGATGATTGTTTAAAATAAGTTGCAACTAGAAAAAAGGCTAAATTATATTCTAGATTTATGAATGGATGGATTCACTAGGGTGAATGGGTGACACCACCACTACCTATTATTCACTCTCTCTCTACATCATAAACATTATGAAAATACATATATTGAGGCTAGTAAAATCCCCCTTTTTGTGTTATTGAAAACCTAATAGATATTACTCTAATCTCATTGTTGCACTACCTAGATATCATTTATTTATCCCCTCAAAAAACATGTATAAAAAGTTCTCATCAAGTATTTGACATTAAGAAAATAATAACCTAGATCTTAGGTTCAAAATTTTGTACATTCAAGATTTAATAAACCTATAAAATAGTTGGCCAAACTAGATTTGCAAGCATAAAACATTTGATTCAAAACATATATTGATATATATAGGAGTATATGTAGTAATAAGAATGAAAATGGGTAGCGGGACTACTCCTTATACCCTAGCGAGGGGACTACTTGCTTGTCATGGTAGTAACAATATAAATAATGTGGATAAAATGCCATAGTCACAAAAGAAAAATAATGAGAAGTCATAATATGCCTATGCTTGTCTTCTTGCTTAGGGACGCCTGAAGGTGGCATAAAAACACAACAGCCGACCGAATGGTGGAATAGAAGTCAATAGAAAATGAATGGAGGTCAATCGAGCTAACAAATGAGGGAGTTTGGTTGACCTATGGGATTGTGATATCAATCAAGTTGAATCTATCAAGGTGGGCGATCAACATGAGGTAGATTTGATTGATCTATCTTTTTCAACTTTGATTGGTCGAGGTGGATCACATGTTAATCAATCTATCTCTTTTGGGATCAATTGATTGAGGTGGATCACATGTCGACTGATTGATCTCTTTCGAGGTCACATGCTTGAGCCTTGCAACAGATGAATGCAAAGTTAATTTTTAGATGGAGTTCTTTAGCCTCTTGGTGTCTCCTAATCCCTTAAAAGAGAGGAAATGGATTTTTTTATAGGAAAAGGAGAGGAAGACCAACAACCTCCAAGTAATGTTATGGGGCATCTTAGAAAGTGGTAGCTTCCCCATCTGCTTAATGTACATGCATCAATAGGGACAATACAAAGGGTTTGAGGGTTTGTTTGGCACATGAAGAAGGTCAACATGTGGACATCAATCAACTGATATCAATTGGGAGGTCAAGTATTGGGTGTTTGACCGAGGTGATCAATCAATAGAACTTGATTGGGAGGTTGATTGACATGATTAATTAAAGGAATTCGATTGGGAGGTCAGCTGATGGTGATCAATCAAAAAACCTTGTTCATCAGCTAGAGCTTAATACAAGACATTGATGAATGCAACTTGATCAATAGAGATCGGTCATTAGAGCTCGATTAGTTGGAGCTTGATTGAAAGACATATATTAGTTGGAGCTCAATCAAAAGACATCAATATCTGGGAGCACGATCAAAGGACATCAATCAATGGAGATGATTAGTAGAGATAAATCATTATAGCTTGATTAGTTGGATCTCAATCAGAAGATGTCAACATGTCAATCTTGATCAGAATACATCGATCACTGGGATATTAATATGAAGAATTGATTAATGAATATCGATCACTAGGTTGATTGAGGTGGTCAACCATGGTCTTGTTCCTAAAATTTTAATCTATTTTCCTTCTGAACATGCCAAAAATCCATTTCAAGTCAAGGTGTTGCCCCTGACCTCACGAGAGGCACCCCCCTATCGACTCATGCATGTTGAAAGGTAGTAGAACTCCCTAGTAGACGCTGGTATGGAGAGACTAAAACTAAAACCTACGAAGGAAGGCAATAAAAAATTATCAAACTCTAATAAATTGAAAATTTTGCACCTATTCCAGAATACCATTGAGTGTGTTTGGAATGAATGTTTAATTCTTCAATTTTCCTAGTAGGGAATGGATCCCCTCTCATGTCCCACTCCTTATAGTCACCTAGTGTGATGGGCAGCTCTAGGGTTAGGGTTAGGTCACTGACGGCCATTTTCTCAATCATGGGTGTCAAGACTAGCACTCTAGCAATCTAGCTCACACAAGGGTCCTCATGGTCATGAACGAATAGCAAGGTGTATTGGCCTAGCCCCATCTAGGGCATGAAGAGTAACAATTATCAAAGTCCTACAGTTGGAAACAGATATATTTAAGTACCTTTAGATCATGATGGGTTAACTCCTCCTCAAGGAATGTCGGCCTAGCCATTCATATCAGTTTGGGTACCCTCTAGGGCGTGACAGTTTAGCATCCTTCCACCCTATCATCCTAAGTACTCCCAAGTCATGACGACTTGTTACTTATTGTGTGGGTTTGTTGCACTACAAGTCATGACAACTATTCACCATCTAAGTGCCAACTAAGTCATCATCAACCTTAGGAAACTTGATCACTAGTCCATATACTATCAAAGTAGGAAAGAGAAAGATATGGGAAGCAACTTAAGAAAAGTTCCTTCATCAAAGCATTCCTCAAAACAAAACACTAACTACTACCATATAACAGGGTTACAATCTAGAGATGAAGAACAACTTAAGCATATAAAGAGTAGTAATAATAAAGGAGGTTAAGATTTATATAACCCTCCTCAAGAAGGTCATCATTAAGAGTACAAGCTTCCATGATCAAGGCTCCAAAGCACATGTTCCTCATCTTTAAGATGATCCATCAAGAGTGCAAATCGATCTCAACATCACCTTAATAAAGAAGAAGAAGATTCCATGATTATGGTAGCTCAAGAATAAAGGAAAGAATGAGAGGGAACCACGTCCTATCCAACCTTCATCCAAGGTAGGATCCATGGCCGAGAGAGGAAGAAGAAGGTGAAGAAGAAGGCTCAAAGAAATGGCCATCAAAGAAACATAACTCACCAATATGGAAGTTGAACCAAGAATGACCATGTGCGAGGCACTTGACCTCCCAAGATCCATGCAAACTTCCTCTAGATCCATAAGCTCTCAAGCTCGTCCACCAAGAGGAGAGGAACAAGGATGGATGAAAGGGTTCACTTGTGTGAAGAAGGAGGGTGTTATATACTTTAGGGAAGAAAGAGATATCAAAGGAGAGGTGTCATCACATTAGGAGCTTAGATGACACTTTTCCACAAGAAATGAGGCACTTGCAAAAACATACAAGGCATGGTGATAAGATCTAGGCTAGATCTCGTCCTCTAGGTCTCCTTCTAAGATCATGGCCGATATGGTAAAACCCAACATACTCACAAACTAATAGAGCATACTCCATAAACTCACAAACGGATAGGTACAACCCCACACACTCACAAACGGATAGAGCACAACCATACACACTTGCAAAACTAATAGGCAGCCTCTTCAAGGTTCTCTAACCCGAGATAGCCCATCTATGAGCAAAACACACCTCACTCATGACTTCCATATATCACCAAAGATGTTGCCACACAACCAAGATCCAAACAAGGTGCCCACCTCTTCATGTCTCTTGTATATGATTCCAAAAGAGGAAAGTAATACGATAGAGGTGGTAGATTGTATATTAGCCCTTAACTTTGGGTAAATTTCAAATTACAATAAAACTAGCACATAAAGCACACACATCATCCACACCTGTTCAACTTCATACTTGAACTCTCCATAAGGTTCCTCTTAGCATAATCCTCTCTCTAATGATGCTAAAGAACTAAGGGAACACTTATCATGTGACATATTACAAGATAACCCCTCGTCTTGGGTAAATTGCACTTTGGTCCAAAACAAGCAAACATTGCTCAAACAACAACTAAACATGACCAAATTTGAAACATAAGTATGTCACATGATTACAAAATGCCTCAAAGGATTAGATTAAATTTCTAATCAATTTACTTAAGCAAAAAAAAGGGTTAGCCCAAAACCCAGGTTAGGGTCCTTACATGAACAAAATGATTATTACCCTCCATCTCAGATTTAGTGTTTTCTCAAAGACAAGCAAATATCTAAGATCATAGTGGAGTGTGGGTGGTAATTCTAATATCTACTCACACCTATATGTTTGTCACTTATGATATCATTGCATTTCTGCATTGCACATATCTAATTTTTTCAAAATGTTCCTTTTAGAGTACCCAAAGCCATTAACTAGCTGGTTTAGATCCAATTTTTTTGTTGGTATAAATGCATGATATCATCACTTAATCACCTTATTCAAAGAAACACCCCATAATAATTAGTTTCTTATACAAACCAATGGATAAAAATTCATCATATGTCACCTAAGAACAAAAAAATCATGTTTCCTAGAAAATATGGCAAGTATTTTAGAAATTGAGAGAGATCAAAACATATTGTTATTCTAACTAACTAGTGGAACTAATTCATGGAACAATTACTTTTCCCATCATGTCATTTTGAGTGTTGTGGCTCAGGAGAACTACCCATTGCACTAAATTGTAAAAATAGACACATGCTAATCTGGCCCCTCTTCTACACTTCTTCTTCCATCCTCTTACCTTCCATACACCAAAAACAAACAACAAGCCACCACAAGTTGCCAAACCCTACGTTCAGGATGGCAGACACCTCTGATGCATGTGTTTTAGTCATTATTACAGGCCCATTTTCCCTTGATTTCATGTGTAGATTAGTCATTTATTTGATTTATCATGCAGGAAATGTCATGAATGGCCTATTTCTATTGAATGCATCGAATTATATGATTTTAACTATTTTATGTAATAATTTATGAATCCCAAGTGTTTATGATGTTTTTGTGCATTTTCAAGTATAAGGAAGAGCCACAGACTCAGTATTACTGACCTGGCAACAGCCGGTGGTACTAACATGACGTCAATAATGGACCCATAAGCTCACCTAGAGTCGGTGCTAATGACCACCAAAGTTGATGGTACCGAATCAGCATCAGTAAGCCGTGGCATGAATCGAGAAAACTCAGCACTACCGAGTTTCCAACTTGGTGCTACCAAGTTGACGTCAGAGAGGCAGTTCGAAAACCACAAAACCCAGTGCTATTGAGTCCAATCGATAGTACTCATAGGATAGGGATTGCACGACCAAATCTAAGTGAGTCGGTACTACCGACTCACTTAGTTGGTACTACTGAGTCTGCCTAATCATGCCAGCCATAGATTTCACTCTAATCCAACAGTGGACATTATTCTGTACTCTTAAGTGCCTTCTATGACTTAGGGGGACGATGTCCAGAGAAAAAAAGGCGGCCATTTTCATTGCATGACAACTAGAGAGAGAGAGAAAAGGATAACTGAGGACTGAAAGATTCAACAGAGGAGATCTAGGCACCTCTGGAGAACAATTCTACATCTAGAAGATAGCAGAACACACATACGACAGAGGGGATCTTTCGGATTGGTAGAGATTCAGGGGTTACCTTAGTTTCCTAATGTTTCCCACATTTTTCTTCTTCATTTCCATGTACTCGTTGATGAAAACCATGCAAGGCTAAAAACCTTTATTCCTTAGGATTTGATAATAGTCTGGCTATACACTGTGATTGATTTCCATGCATTACTATCAGTTAATATATGAAAGATTTGTGTTCTACTTATGCTTGATCACCATGAGTGGATTGATAGATGCCTAGTCATCTTGGGAGAGAGGTTGAGGGTCAGAGAGCATAGATTTACCCGTGTATTATGCCCTTTGGGAAAAGTGGAGTGTAAATGGGAGGAAAAACTGAGAGAATAATCATAAATCATCTAATTAATCAACCAATAACTACGGAAGTGGGATTGACATTAGATTAGGTAGTGAATTACACTACGGGAGTAGGTAATTCTGGCTACAGGCTCCTTATCCAGGAATTGAGATAATAGATGTTAGTGTGTGTGAGGTCAATTATTAGTGTTATCCGTGGTGAAACCACTGTCCTAAGGAATTCACCCCATCTTTGATCAAGTCAAACTTTAATTCATTTCATTTCTACCTTTGTTCTTTTGCTCAACCCAATTCAATAATTTACAATCGACTTAGTTGATTGAACTACAGTTAGTAGTAGTCTACTAGGGAAACGCTCCCTGTATTCGAATCCGGCCTCACAAGGCCTTATTACTTCGATACGTTCAATTACATACTACGCATGGTAAACTTGTGTCAAGTTTTTAGTGTCATTGTCGGGGAAGCGGAAATATCCATCACTACAAGTGTTGTGGTGGGCCACTCTAGGCCATTTTTTTATTTTTTTTAATTCATTTTATCTTTTTCAAAAAAATTTAAAGCTGAATCATAAGATATTTCTGATACATCATAAATTTCTTGTTGTAATACCTACTTTCTATTGTTTTAGGGAAACTAGTGAATGGTGTGTACCATAGCCATAGAATACGGAGAACCTTCCTCACCAGGCTTTGGACAAACAAAGCTCTTACAAGGAGAAAGGGAGTTTGGTAGATCTGTGGACAGGTTCAACTGAACCCATCCACCGACACCTCCACCTGAGAGACCTATGACACTAGAAGAACCAGAGACAACAACAATGGAAGGAGAAGAAGAAATGACAGTATGGGAAAAGATAAAGGCTTTGTCAGCTATGGCCCAGAAAGGGCCCATCAAAAGGCAACCCATCAATGTGGGCAACTACAAAATAGATCTTGGACTTGTTGCCTTAGTAAAATCCCAAGAGTTCCATGGCCATCCTTTTGAAGATCCAATGACACATATCAAAATTTTCATGGTGAACTATGACATGGTCAAGATAGACATGATCCCATCGACTACAATATATCTTAAGTTGTTCTCATCTTCACTGGTAGATAGTACAAAATCATGGTTCAACAATCTTGATGATGAGATCATTGAGACATGGGATCAAATGATAGATGCATTCTTCAAGCTCTATATTCCCTCCACAAAAGACAAATGATCTAGTGAAGAAGATTCACAACTTCAAACAACAAGTAGATGAGTCGTATTCAGAGGCATGGAATAGGTTTCAAAATATGCTAAGAAAGGTGCCTCATCATGGCATTGATCTACTGGGTAGGCCAATATTTTCTATTATGGCCTACATAAGGGGGAAAGAACAACTCTTAACAGCACAGGAGGAGGCTTCTTCCTCAACAACAAGCCCACTCACTGCCATGAAATCCTCAAGAACATCTCTAAAAATCAATCATGGGGAGAAGAAAGAGAGCCACCAAAAACCATCAAGAGTGTCAGGGAATCCAAGGTGATATCTTCTTTAAATGAGAAGTTAGGTCTCATTGCTAACAAGCTATGTGTAATATACAAAGTTCCTACTAAGGAAGAAGAAGAAGAGTGCAAGTATGTGCGTCAGGGGCAATATAGGAACAATGATTATTCTTGGAAGAAGGACCCCAACTTTTCTTGTAAGGATCCTAACAACTTCCAACATGATCCATCATAGGCGCAACAACAACATCCTAAGCCATGGAAGTATGGTGGCCAAGAATAGTATCAACCAAAGTAGCAGAAAATTAACAAGATTGAAGAAATGATGACATGTTGTTGAGTCAGAATGAGCTACAGATTGCACAAACTCAAAGGGATCTTCAAAATCAAGGGGCACATATTCACATCATAGAGACACATATCTCTCAGATAGCAGCAGATGTGAGTGCATTAAAGAAACCAACCCAACAAGGATTTTTGGTGAACACCAATGTACCTTCTAGGTACCAGTACGTGAAAGTGGTTCTACTACATTGTGGTAAGAAATACTGAATGATGCATCACATGGTGCAGTTACTAAATAAGCTACAAATCAAACTATACCAGTGGATGCAGAAGAACTAGACATGGCAACACATGAGAAGATGGTAGAGAAGCAAGTTGATGAGTTTGGGGGTAATAAAACTCAAGCTTATACCCCACCTCACCAGAGGGAACCTATAGTTCATGTGCCCTTTCCAAATAGTTTGAAAGTGACCAAGATGGACCAATAGTTCAAGAAACTTCTAGAAAATTTTCACAAGTTATGTGTGAACATTCCCTTGATAGACTCTATTGAGTAGATACCATCCTATGGGAAGTTTTTAAAGAATATAATTATAAACAAGAGAAAGATACCAGAGCCTGATGTCATAGTTTTGAAAGAGCAGGTTAGTGCCTTCATCTTGGGGATATTGCCTCCAAAAAGATAGGATCCAGGATGCTTTAATATCACATGCTTCATAGGCATGACAAAATTTGGAGAGGCTCTATGTGGTTCAGGGGTGAGTATAAATTTGATGCCCCTATCTGCCTTCAAGAAGCTCAGACTTAAGGAATCAAGGAAGAGTATCATGGCAATCCAGTTGGCAGACAACTCAGTAGTTAAGCCATATGATATATGTGAGGATGTCCTGGTAAAAGTGGATAGGTTCATCTTTCCCATAGGTTTTGTAGTTATGGAAATGCAAGATGACCATGACAATGAGATTCTACTTGGAAACCATTTCAAGCCACTGTAGACATGATACTTGGCAGATGATGTCTGACTATGGGAATCCAAGATGACATGTTCGAGATCAAGATGTCAGAGCATTCTCAAGCCTCAGGAGATAAGGAGCAATGCAACATGGTTCAACATGTGGATAGGAAGATTTATCTATTTCTAGGGAAGTCGTTCCTAGATATGGCCCATGTTATGACTAAAATAGAAAGAGGAACTCTAGCAGTGGACATCCTGAAAAATACAAAGGTGATCTTGCTGACTCAAGCAATACGCTACCCAGATGATGAGGGACATGACTATGAACCTACTACCGAAGAAGAAGCCATAGATGATTCTATGATACAGTCATCACCCAAGATAACCTTAGAAGCATGCTTGACAAACATAATGGAGGACAACATTTGCAACAAACATCTAGAGGAGTGCATTTTGATGCTGAAGGCAGTACCTTGTTACTATGCAAGGCGCTTTGAAGACCTTGGACCACCGCCCCCACCATTGGTCCCATCTCTATTGAAATCGTCAGACTTGGAGATGAAGCCATTACTGCCGCACCTGAAGCATGTCTTCTTAGATGTAGAGGAAAAGCTCCCAGTTTTCATATCATCTTCTTTGAGTGGTGAAGAGGAAGGAAACATACTCACCGTGCTAAAAAAACCACTGTGCTACATTCGGGTGGTCCATAGATGATATTAAAGGGATCTCTCCAACCTTGTGCCAACACAAGATTTGGATCAAAGAAGGAGCTAAGGAAATCATCCAAACTCAGAGGCATCTCAATCTAATTATGACTGAGGTGGTGAAAAAGGAAGTCGGCAGGTATAATCTACACAATTTTTGATTTGATGTGGGTGAGTCCTACCCGGGTAGTTCCTAAGAAAGGGGGATCACAGTCACTACTAGTGCGGTAAATGAATTGATTTCCACTAGGCTAGTGACGACTTGGCAAGTGTACATAGATTATCGTCGGTTCAATGCAGCCACCTTTAAATATCATTTCCCTTTTACCTTTTATTGATTAGATCTTGGAACGATTATCTGGCCTTTCACACTTTTGTTTTCTTGACAGGTATTTTGGGTATAATCAAATTTCAATTGACCCTAAGGATCAGGATAAATCCACTTTCACCTGCCCTAATGGGATGTTCGCATACCGACAAATGCCTTTTGGTCTTTGTAACACCCTTGCTACGTTTCAATGTTGTATGGTCCCCATTTTTTCTGACATGGTAGAGCAGTGCTTAGAGTTTTTATGGATGATTTTTCTATGTATGGGGAATATTTCAATGACTGTCTATACAACCTTGATAGGGTGGTATAGAGATGTGAGGATACTCACCTAGTTCTAAATTAGGAGAAGTGTCACATGATGGTAAGTGAAGGGATCGTTCTTAGACACAAGGTGTCCAACACATGCATGGAAGTGGATCCAGTAAAGATTGAAGTCATCTCCACACTACCCCCATCAACATCGGTGAAAGGAGTGATGAGCTTTTTGGACACGCTGGATTCTACCGCTATTTTATCAATGATTTCTAGAAAATTGCCAAACCATCGTCTGAACTTTTAGAGAAAGATGTCGAGTTTTCCTTTGATGAGCGTTGTTTAAAAGCTTTTGAAATCCTTAAAGAAAACTTGAACTCCACACCTATTGTGCAGGTACCTGATTGGATCCTTCCTTTAAAGTTGATGTGTGACACATCAGATTATACAATGGGAGTTGTGTTGGGTCAACGTAGAGACAAGACCCCAACAATCATATATTATTAGTCAAAGACTTTGAATGATGCATAGTTGAATTACACTACTACTGAAAAAGAATTTTTGGCGGTATTGTTTTCTTTTGAAAATTCCACCAATACCTATTTAGGGCTAAGGTGATAGTTAAGACTGACCATGCTACCGTCAAATACTTGTTACAAAAGAAAGATGCCAAACCCAGATTGATTAGGTGGATTGTTTTGCTTTAGGAATTTGACATTGAAATTAGAGATAAGGTAGGGGTAGAGAATGTTGTAGATGACCATTTTTCTAGGTTAGAAAGGACAGATGACAAAGATATAGCCATTCCCATTATTGAGGAATTCCCGGATGAGAAATTGTTTGCAATTAAAATGAAGATCCTTGGTTTGCTGATATTGTTAACTACCTATCCTCTAAGGAATTGCCTGCAGATTGGGGGTACCAAGAGAAAAAAAACAAAATTTCCACTCATTGAAGTTTTATATTTGGGATGACCATATTCTTTTTAAGCAATGTAGGCATGGGCTGTTAAGAAGATGTGTACCCCAATGTGAGGTGGAGACCATCTTTGCACATTGTCATTCTCTACCGACATGAGGACACCATGCCAGCTCTAGGACTGTGGCTAAAGTCTTAGAGAGTGGGTTTATTTGGGCTACCTTATTTAAGGTTGATCACAACTTTGTTCATTGTTGTGATGCATGTCAATGTGTAGGTAATTTCTCTAAGCGACATGAGATGCCCTTGAATGTGTTTCAAGAAGTTGAAGTTTTTGATCTTTGGGGTATTGATTTTATGGGCCCATTTTTGTCGTCTAATTCCAATATTTATATATTACTTGCATTTGATTATGTGTCTATGTGAGTGGAATAAATTCCAACCCACACCAATGATGCACATGTAGTGTGCAAGTTTGTGAAGGAATGCATTTTCTACAGGTTTGGTGTCCCCCACCTAATTATTAGTGATGGTGGATCCCACTTCACTAACAGGAGGTTTGGAGCTTTACTGAGCAAATATGGGGTGAAGCACTGAGTGGGTACTCCTTAACACCCACAGACTCAAGGATAGGTTGAGGTGTCCAATAGAGAGGTGAAGAAAATTTTGGAACAGACGGTCTCAACCTATAATATGAATTGGAGTTATGTGCTAGGTGATGCTCATTGGGCTTACAAAACAGTCTACAAAACCCCAATAGGAACAACATCTTTTAGGCTAGTCTATGGTTGTGCATGCCATCTACTCATAGAGCTCCAGCATAAGGCTAAGTGGGCCATAAAGAAGATAAATTTCAACATAGATGAAGCGGGTAGAAAGAGGCTTTTGGAGCTTAATGAATTAGATGAGCTTAGGATGGATGCTTATGAAAGCTCTAGGATATATAAGGAAAGGACTAAGAAATTTCATGATAGATACATTCTAAATAGGGTGTTTCTCCCAGGTCAAAAAGTCCTTCTATTTAATTCTAGACTTAGGCTGCATCCGAGTAAGCTAAGGTCCAAGTGGAGTGGACCGTTGTGATTAAGAAATTCTTCCCCCATGGTGCTATGAACATTGTAAATTAGAACATGTTCTTCCTCATAAATGGCCAAAGATTAAAGCATTATTTTGTTGGGGAGGTAGAGCCATGAATAAAGGAGGTGCACCTTTGCACCATTCCATATATTCTTGCTCTAAGAACCATCTAGTCTAGGATGTTAAACAATGACACTTGTTGGGAGGCAACCCAATCTTTACTGCATTGCTTTAGGTTAAGTTTCTATTTTTAGTTGTTACTTTACTTAAAGTTATGTAAAAATGGTACCTTGACCCGTTTTGTGGAGTGTTCATGGCTTAAAAGTCAATACCACTGAGTTTTGCAGTCAATGGCACTAAAATGAGGTCAGTGTTTTGTCCGCAGCTGTAGCACTAACTCGATACCACCGACTCCACTGGTCAGTACCATCGAGTCTCTAAAGATCTTTCGAGTGCTCACTGGTAAGGACTCATTACTACTAACTTTTTGAGTCTGTACTAACAACATTTAGATGCGCCCAGGTTCGGTATACCGAGTCCACAAATTCAAAGCATTGACAATTTCAACAACTCAATACTATCGACCCTCAAGTCGGTACTATCGACCCTCAAGTCGGTACTACCGACAAGCCATGCCAGCAATCTGGGTGTTCGTGATCCAACAGTCACAACACGCTTCATCAAGTGGTCGGTGGTATCGATCTGCAACACAAGTCGGTACTACCGACTCGTCATCGGTACCACTGACTCGGGATGATCCACACCATCAATGTCAGCCAATCATAAACTGTTGATGCAACTGACCATGGATTTTTCTAGCCAACTCAGTACCACCGACTCAAAAGTTAGTAGTATCAACTTTTCCATGTTCAGCTATATAAGGAGGGGTGGTGGAGCCATTTTATTCACACCCTCAACTTCCACTCCTCCTACAATTCAGAGCAAGGTTGCAGCAGGTACTGACGGTCCTCCCCAAGCTTCTATTCTCTTAACCTCCTTCTTGCATCAATGACATGGATTCTAGGAGAGGAGTTGTTCCCCCACAGGGCGAGTTGGTCCCTCGGCCAACCCTCATTCAACACCCATCCTCAGAGATAAGGAAGCTCTATGAGGAGTTGCAGACAAGATGGATCATCCCAATGCGATATGGCAATCACACATTGATCGAGAGGATGATCTTTATTGAAAACATGTGTGGGGTATGCCAGAAACAAGAAATGGAGGGAGATAATCCTTTCTTTAGCGATTGGAAGACCTATCCAGATCTTATCCTGGAGTTCTTAGTGTCGCTTTATGTTCTCATTACCCTCGAGTAGAAGATAGGAGGTGCATGGTGGGAAGGAAAGGTCAACTTCCACCTATTCAGCAACAACTATTCTATCATGTTGAGGGCATTCACCCATATCTTCAATTGGGCTCACATCCCAGAATGCTTAGCCCCATCTGACTTCGACTATGACTTGGACTGGGAGTAGTTGACTGAGGTTCCAGCGAGATTTCATATAAACTCACATATTAGTTTTGTTACTGATATTGGGCATCCTTTAGCTCATATGCTTCACCGCCTCTACACCAATACTATTTTTTCTCGATCTGGTCAAGCTCAAGGGAAGGTCCAGAAGGCGGACCTCTACTTTCTCTACAGGCTACTGGAGGGGGAGACTGTTAACTTTGGAGCTTTCCTTCTGCTCCATATGATTTATGTGAGGCACAATGTGACAAGAAAGGATCCCATTTTATTTGGGGGTATCATCATCCCTATTTCTCTCCATTTGCACCTTGATTTGTCCACCCTCGAGACATTGGAGGATACAACAAAGCTGGATCTCCTTCACTTCCACAAGGCACATCTTCTCTAATATCACTACAATGTGCTCTATGCGCATTGCACCCGCCGAGGCATATTTCAGGAGAAGAGCCTCCCCAACCCTATCTTCAACCTACGCGGGTTGAACCATCTATGGTGGCCACTGAACGAGGGGGAAAAAGAAGATCCACCTAGGGCAGCAGCTCATGGCGACGACGAGGAGCACAACGATGATAATTATGATGACGTTGAGGGGGTGGATCCCACCATCCCCATCACCAGGAGAGTGGTCCCACACAAATGGGCCCACACATATGCTGCCTTGACTTCCTCGGCCCCACCACCTTGCCAGGAGGATCAAGACCCATACAACATGGTAGGTATGTATACAATGCTATAGGAGATCCAGACTAGACAGCAGCAACATCAGGCGACACTGGCCGGCATGAAGGATATTCAAGGAAGTTTGTACCAGAACCAATAGGAAATTTACAAGAATGAACGCCTTCTCTTGGCCAACCAAGATAATGTTCACTTGCACCTACAACGGATGGAGCAGTACTAGCAGCCTTTCTTCAAAAACTACTGGAACCATGGATACTTCGGGGAGTACCCACAACTGCCACCTATACCGCCTACAGACCTCTCATTCCAGAGGATGTTCCCTTCACACGACCCCAACATGCCACCTCTGCCATTCTGAGCCTTGGTACCACTATTCCATCTCTTGGGTTTGAGTATTGACTATGTGGACATAGTCATATTCAAGCTTAGGGGGTGCTGGAATAACATTCTATCTTTTTTTTAATTCTTTAGTTGTTTGTTTTATTTTCTGTTGTGCAAGTGTAGGATCCACGTCTATGTAGTGTAATTGTGTAGTAGTAAATGCATGGGTTATTTTACAAATAGATTGTACTCTCTGTGTTGTTGCATGAAAATGGTCATATCCTTAAAAGCTTAAACTATAAAATCTTTCTGTAACACCACTTGAGGAAGTGTTTGAACTAGTCAGCATTATGACTTAGGACATACATGAAAGTTTGAATCAACTCAGGAATGTGAACGATGAAGATGTTGAGCTTAAACTAACCAAACCATAATGAGACCTTAAACGAAAATATAAGAAATAAACCTTTAGATCACCTTGAAAACATGTCAATTAAGAGGGACACGTCATAATATAATGAAAGGAATTGTCTCTTAGTTGTGTGATTCCATTTCTATTCCATTCATTTTTGGCTCACCACCTCAAAAATTCATGGGTACTCCAAGCCATTTTCCTTTATTGCATTGCATGGTACGATACGAACACATTAGTTAGTTTTCTTTCATGTGAAAAAGAAAGAAAAAACATTACATTTGTATGCATTAACTTTAGTGCATACCATCTTAGCTTGCATAACACAATTCATGTAGTAGCATACATTTCAACATTGCATGCATATTTTCCTGAACATGTGGATTTTAATTTCAAGATATGAAGCTAAAGTGTAGGGATATACCTCCAAGAAAATAAAAAAGAAGAAGAAAGAAAGAATAATGATGACAAGAAGCATATATATTAGCCTTTTAGAAAAACTGTTCAAAAGAAACAAGGAGAAAGTATATCCCACACATTTGTTTAGTGATGATTTAATCCACATGTGCATTCTTTTGAGTTGTCAAACAATCTCAACTCATTCATACATGAATCATTTCATAAAAAGAGAGAATTTTTTTCTTTAGGCATTAGGATTCTTGCATGGCATTCTTTTCATCCATCTAGGTTCATTATTCTCTATGCATAAATAGGTTGGATGTACTTATGAATTTTCATTTGCCACCCATCTTGAATCATCAATTGCTCTTATTGGTAGGCCATTCTAATGATTTATCTCTTCATTCATGCTTATATGGAGATCTGCTTCCAAATAATTGGTAGTTAGGAAAGAGCAATTTAGTGTAGGGAATCACACAATACACCAAGCGAATGTATGAGTAATTATGATGCTAACTATTTTCTTGAAAGTGTCATTGACTTAAGGTGGACATATTTTATGGAAGTTTTTGGTCACTTTAGAGAAGTTATCGATTCAGTGGTCATGAAGGCTAGTTTAGGGCTCAAACAGTGGATTTGATTAAGAAAGGAATGTATGTGTTATGTCCTTCTATTGACTCTTGTCAAACAGATCTGAGGAGTGTTTCTTAAGGATGAGCAACATTTAATCTTAGGGGAGTTTGATGCATGTGTTTTTAGTCGTTATTACAAGCCCATTTTTCCATGATTTCATGTGTAGATTAGTCATTTATTTGATTTATCATGCATGAAATGTCATAAATGGCCCATTTCTATTGAATGCATTGAATTAAATCATTTTTAACTATTTTATGTAATAATTTACACATCCTAAGTGTTTATGATGTTTTTGTGAGTTTTAGGTACAAGGAAGAGCCACAGACTCAGTATTACTGACCTAGTAACAGTCAGTGGTACCGACTTGATGTAAGTAATGACCCAGAAGCTCACCTAGAGTTGGTACTACCGACCATCAATGTCGGTGGTACCAAATCTACATCAGTAAGCCCCAACATAAATCGATAAAACTCAATGCTATCGAGTTGACGTCAGAGAGGCAGTTCAAAAACTACAAAACTCGATGCTATTGAGTCCAATTGATAGTACCGACATGATCAGGATCACATGACCAAACCTAAGTGACTCAGTACAACTGACGCACCTAATCAGTACTACCGAGTCTACCCGATCAGGCTAGCTACAGATTTCACTCTAATCCAACACTGGATGTTATTTCGTACCCTAAGTGCCTTCTATGACTTAGGGGGATGATGGCTAGAGAAAAAAGGCAGCCGTTTCATTGCATGACAACTGGAGAGAAAGAAATGGAGAACTGAGGACTAAAAGCTTCAACTGAGGAGATCTAGACACCTCTGGGGGATGATTCTGTTGCTGGAAGATAGCAGAGCGCACATACGAAAGAAGGGATCTTCTGTACGGGAAAACATATTCAGTAGTTACCTTAGTTTCCTAATGTTTCCCACATTTTCTTCTTCCTTTCCATGTACTCATTGATGAAAATCATGCAAGGCTAAAAACCTTTATTCCTTAGGATTCGGGAGTAGCCTGGATATACACTGTGATTGATTTCCATGCATTAATATCAGTTTATCTCTTTTTAGTGGATATAAATCTATGAAAGCTTTGTGTTCTACTTGTGCTTGATCACCATGAGTGGATTGATAGAAGCTTCGTCATCTCAGGAGAGATGTTGAGGGTCGGAAAGCATAGATTTACCTGTGTACTATGCCCTTTGGGAAAAGTGGAGTGTAAATGGGAGGAGAACCCAGAGAATAATCATATAGCATCTAACTAATCAACTAATAACTGTGGAAGTGGGATTGGCATTAGATTAGGTAGTGAACTACATTGTGGGAGTAGGTAATTCTGGCTACAAGCTCCTTATCCAAGAATTGAGATCATAGATGTTAGTGTGCGTGAGGTCAATTATTAGTGTTATCCATGGTGAAATCATTGTCCTAAGGAATTCACCCCATCTCTGATTAATTCAACATTTAATTCATTTCATTTCTACCTTTGTTCTTTTGCTCAACCCAATTCAACCATTTACAACCGGCTTAGCTGATTTGACTGTAGTTAGTAGTAGTCTACTGGAGAAATGATTCCCCATATTCGACTCGGGCCTCACAAGGGCTTATTATTTTGATACATTCACTTGCATACTACACACGGTAAACTCATGTCAACCTCCCTACTCTATATGCTTCTTACATTCCCCTATCCATGTAATAGGATCATACCAGCAAAAAAAGGTGTCAATGTGCAGAACAAGAAAAGCTTGTAAATCATTCAAGTCAAAAAGAGAAAAATACAATCTTGAGTCCAATAGAGGAGAAATTTTCATCTTCTTTTTGCACCCCTTCTCTCCATATTCCACATAGAGATGCTAAAAATATATCATTTTGGTATCTTTTTCAACGCACCTTAGTGTTGGATCATATGCACACTTGTTATTGCAACCCTCATATTTACTTATCACTAATCTTAGGGTTAAAGCTACTCAGGTAGTTTGTACCTTTATTACCTTAATTGCTATGTAGTTTATTTTAGCCTTATTTTAGCTTAAACTTTTTGTTTAGATAAATCATGATTGGAGTATACTATAATATTTGAGTTTTAATTGATATAATAGTAGCTCACACATGCATGTGGGAAGAGAATTAAAGATAATTGAGGAAATCAGTAATAAATAAATTATCATTTGATAATTTTATGAAACCCTTACTGTGGAATTGTAGAGAATTCAATAATGAATCCTAAGTAGAAAGAAAGTATGAAATTGGATTCAAAATTAGAGAGTTATGTCAATTTGATAACATGTAAAGAAATGTCATCAAACTGCACTTTAATCAGGCCGCACAGACTGATGTCCATGGAGAATGATGCCAGACTGATGGCCATGCTGACCTATGGCCACACATGTCAATGATCAAACTAATTATCATACAAACCAATGGACACATAGACTGATGGCCACACATGCAAACATAGGTAAGTTGCACTACTGCCCTATACAACCAATCTCTAAAATGACCATAACTTCTGATATACATATCAAAATCTAATGAAATTTTCTTACTTGGATTAATATTAAAATTTGTAAGACAAACAAATTCCTAAACCACAAAAAAGTGAACACAAAGGTGATTTCTAGGGTGACTTTGGAGAAGAACATGAAGAATAGGGAAAAAGAAGACCTAGCCACATATCAATTGTGGTAAGTTAGGTTTGGCTGTAGATTTCTATTGTCTTGCTTTTTTCCTTGCTTGAAATATATTGTAAGACTCATCATAGATTCTCCACCTCTCCTTTTAATATTCTTCCTCTAGTAGAGTAGCAAAACTAACGTCAATTTGTTAGAAGGCGGATTTTGAAGCTTTTAGCTTGAATCCAAGCTCAATCCACCAAAGTTTGGACATACTAAGCCTAGATCCAAGACCTCTAACCTAATATTAGATCTAGTTGAGTGAAAAAATCAACTACTAACCTTGATTTTTATAGAAATTTAGCAAAAAATTATAACGAGCATGTACTTCCTTGTGCCTTGAATGTTGTTTTTTATTTATTTACCCAAAATATTAGAATTTAGTTGAGCAACTGATTGTTTAAGCATATCTATGATGTCTTATCTATGCATTAAGATACATTGTAAGTTATTTATGGATTTTTGATAAATGCTAATGATAGAATTAGATTCATTGGAGCCTCGTTTTCCCTAATTTTTATAATAATGAACTATATTGTGAATCTATTATTGAATCAATGTTTATTTCTAGTTGAAAATTTATGAAGTCCAAAGAGCAGCTCCATTCAATATTATACAGTGTGATCAGTTTATCAGTTCGAGTAGAAGTTATTGATGCCAATTCATATTGAGTTCAGTGGTCAGAAAATGAAAGTGGAAACCTGAAGTATAGAATTAAGATAAGAATAGAACCACAGTAAATCTATTGTTTTTTTTTGAAAAAGGTAAATATGTATTGCCAAAATAGGGTGTATCATGGTAGCTATATTTTATAGAGAAAGGCATCTAAGCAGACCCCACAGAAATAAAAAACACACTACTGGGTTATATTACAAAACCCCAGTAGGTTCTCATGTTGATGCTCAGATTACAAACAATCTTTTTGTTAGATCTTAAATACCACCGCATGTTGGAAGCTATTTTGTCCACCTATTCCAGTTTGTTCTTTTCTTCATTAGTATGTATCCTCGTGTTTTTTTCCTACCAAGCAAAGTAGAAGGTTGCAGTAATGTAAAGTATCAGGAACACTAGCTACTTTTTGCCCTGCCCATAAATGGATATAATCCAGCCAAGGACATCTTTAAGGTTGTAACTAGCCTGGGTTCTCCACTCATTTCTAAGGCAGATAATGGACCACACCCTTCTCGTGTATAGGAAGTTAAGGAAGGTGTGATCAATAGATTTATCATGCATTTTACATAGTAGACATGTAGGATTAATATTCAGTCCCTATCTGGTCAACCTGCCCTTTGTAGGTAAATGGCCTAGGAACGCCCTATACAAGCACGTGCTCCATTTTGGGAAATCTTTGTTACACCAAACAACATTCTTCCACTCAATATCATGAACTTTAGCGGTGTTGATCCATGGTGACGGGTCAGAACATGACCAGCAACCACTGCTATCAACACTGTACAACTGTTGGATAGAGGGGAAAATCGAGCACATCTTCCTCCAAACCCTAGAAGTCTTCCTTTTTTCACTGAGCAATGAGTCCTTTCCATACCTTTCTATCATCCACCTTGCTCAGATATTATCAGGTTGTACAAGGAACCGATCAATCATTTTAATCGTGTTATTTCTAAGAATGTCCTCCAAATCAACAATATGCAGACCTCCTTTTGAGAAAGGTTGAGTAATTATGCTCTAAGATATTCCATGGGCCTTCCCTCCCCACACAAATATAGATGTCATGGATCTAAGATTTATGATCGTCGGGTTAGGGATGTCACACATCTAGGACCAATACCTTATCATACTTTGAAGGATAGTTCTAACCAACACCAGTCTCCCTGCCAAGGAGATTCTGAGACCATTCCACCCTTCAATTTTATCTCTGAAATTATCTTTACATATGCTAAAATCCCTAGCAGTACCCCTTCCCCCAGCTATGGGTATGCTGAGGTACCTAGTAGGTAATTTGGCCCTTCTCATACCAGCAACACTTTTGAGTCTTCCTCTTCTAGAGTCACATGATTTTGATAAGAAGACATGTGATTTATTCACACTAATGTACAATCCAGTACTTTTATCAAATTGAGTTAGGATTTTAACAAACTCCCTCAGCCGGTTTGCATGTTCCACTAAAAATAGGAGGATGTCATCTGCAAAAATGAGATGTGTCTTGACTTTCACTCCCTTCACCTTGAAAGGTTTAATAAGACCATTATCTTTAGCCTTTTTTATGATACCAGTCAAGCCTTCCATCACTATAGTGAACAGTAGCAGTGATAAGGGGTCGCCCTATCTTAGGTCGTTTGATGCTTTGAACATTCCTTCAGGGGTACCATTGATTAGGATAGATAAAGATGTTGTATCTATGCATTGCCACATAAGACTGGTCAATTGAGTAGAAAACCCCATTTCCTCCATAATTTTCCATAAGTAACCCCATTGGACATGATCATAGTTGAACTAAAGAATCAACTAGATATTGAATGCCCTTAATATTATAGAGCCCATCATAGACGTCTGCATTGTGAATGAGGAAATGTGCTTACCGACTGGAAGAGTTCAAGATGAGGTAGCTGGAGCATACCATGGAGGTCTGGGGGACTAAGACCAGTGAGGAAAGTTTCTTTAAAATAGTGAGGTACCCAACATTAATAAGAGATTCTAGTGGTACCCAATATTGTTCAGTTAATTTAGATACTACTTACTGAGTCAACCCTTGGGGAACCAATGATACATTTAGCTAAGCCAAGTTATTTGAGTCTTCATGAAGTACCCAAATTAAGCGGTATATTCCAGTCTATCCATCTAGCTATTTAGCCGCTAAGTTTAGACATGGCAAGTCTTGTTGTAGGCTCGAGAGCTAGTTTAGTAGACTTAGAGTCCTGAGTTTACTCATCATCATCATCAAATAAGCCTCAATCCCAACCATGTTGGGGTCTCTACATGGATCCTTCATTTCCATCCATCTCATCAAGGGTCATATTCTGATCGATATGTAAAGATTCAAAATCTCTCTTCATAAGCTCTTCCCACATTATTTAGACCTTCCACTTCTTCTATTAATTGTGCTTGACTCAATAGCATTTCTTCATACAGGGGCATTACTCAGTGTGTGTTGCACATGTCCATACCATCTGAGTCGACCCTCGCACAACTTGTCCTCAATGCTCGCCACTCCCACTTTATTCTTGATATAATCATTTATCAAGCAATATTTTCTTTTCTTCTCATACATCCATCTCATGTTGTTGAGACCTTATTTATTCACTGCCAACATTCACTCCCATAAAGCATGGCTGGTCGTATACTTGTTCCATAAAACTTGCTTTTTAATCAGAGAGGGATCTTCCGATCACATAAAGCTCCAGTTTCCTTCCTTCATTTCAACCATTCTTTAGTGATCCTTTGACAAACATCATCTTGGACATCCCCATCTATTTGAATAATAGAAACCAAGAAACACAATTTATCACATTTTGGTATGTCTACTCCATCCAACTTGGCCCCACCATTCACAATGTGATATTGGTTAAAATTACAATGCATATACTCAGTTTTGCTCCTACTAATCATCAATCCATTTGATTCCAATGCCTTTCTCCAAAGTTCAACTTTGTCTCAATCCATATTTGGTTTCGTCAATCAATAGAATATCATCAGCAAATAACATACACCAAGGAATATTGTCTTGAACATTCTTTATCAACTCATCATGAAAAGAATGAATAGATATGAGCTAAGTGTGAATCCTTGGTGTACTACAATTGTGGTAGGAAATGTTGGTGTCTCTCCTCAAGGAGTCTTCACACTTGCAGTTGAGATGTCATACATGTCTTTAATCAATTCAATGTATTGGATTGACACCCCAATCTATTTAAAACCATCCACAATACTTCCCTGGGTATATAATCATAATCCTTTTCCAAATCTATAAAAATCATATGAAGATATTTTTTGCTTTCTCTATACTTCTCTATAAGCCTTCTTATCAGAAAAATATCATTTGTTGAGCATCTTCTAGGAATGAAACTAAATTGGTTGTTTGGTATCTGCATTATAGATCTTAGCATATGCTCAATAATCCTTACCCAAATCTTTATAGTGTGATTCATAGACTTGATACCTTTATAGTTTGTGCAACTCTGAACATCTACTTTGTTCTTGTAGGTAAAGACTATAATACTATTTCTCCACATATCTGACATTTTATTAGTTTTCATAATCTTATTGAAGAAATTCATTACCACCTAGCTCCTTCATCCCCCATACTCTTCCATACACCAATGGGGATACCATTTTGTCTGCATGCCTTTCTCATTTTCATCTCTTTCAAAGCATTCTTGACCTCAAATAGTGAAACTCTTCATGTGTAAATGATATCTCTTGTTATCATGTCACACGAGTCGCTTACATTACTTATAGTATCTCCATTGAAAATCTTATGGAAGTAATTTCTCCACTGATTCTTGATATCATCATCCTTCACCAAAACTGTACCATCTTCATTCTTGATGAATTTTACTTGACTCCAGTCTCTTCCTTTCCTTTTATTATATGAGCATTTATGTATATCTATTTCCCCTTCTCTTGTGTCCATCTTCTTATAAATATCATCAAAGTATCTAGACCTTTCCTCCTGAACAACCTTCTTAGCTTCTTTCTTTTCTAGCTTGTATCTCTGAAAAGTTGCATTAGCTCGAGATTTGGGCAAGATCCTATATATCTCCCTTTTTATTTTAATAACCTTTTGTAATTCATCATTCCACCACTAAATCACTTTTTGTGGAGGCCCACAACCTTTAGACTCACCCAAAACCTCTTTGGATTTTTTTATATAGAAGCTTATGTTTGCCACATAGTGTTAACATCAGACTCCAAGTTCCAAATGCCCTACTTGATGAGTTTATCATGGTAAGTCAATTTCTTTTCTCCTTGAAGATTCCACCACTTGATCCTTCTATCTTGATTTTTGTCATGCTTTCCTTTATATATATTCATGTTAATATCCAAAACCACCAACCTATGTTGGGTGGTGATTTCTTCACCAATAATCACTTTAGTATCATTGCAAACTTTGTAATCCATGCACCTTGTGAGGAAGTAGCCAATTTGGCTACAATTGCACCCACTCTTGAAAGTAATCTTATGAGATTATCTTTCCTTTATTTGGGTGCTTGCCAAAACCATATCATATGCCACTGTGAAATCTAATATCCTCTTTCCTTCTCTATTTCTACTATGATATCCAAAACCACCATGAACTCTCTCATATCCACCATTGATACTCCCCAAATGGCCATTAAAATCACTTCTAATAATTATCTTTGCCTATATCATTATTCCCTACATCAATTCATACATGTCATCCCAAAAATCTTTCTTAGCCTTCTCACGAAGGCCAACTTGGGGGCATACGTGCTAATTATGTTAAAATCTTTCCCTCAAGAACAACCTTGATAGCTATGATTCTATCACCCATCCTTGTGATCTTTACAACATCATCCTTCAACATCTTATCAAAAATAATGCCTACCCCATTTCTATGTTTATCAATACCTATATACCAGATTTTGAGCCCTGTGTCTCCAATATCTCGACATCGTTCCCATGTCTACTTGTTTTCCTACAAGAAAGATTTATTAATTATCATGGTATCCACTATCTCCAACGACTTTCCTGTCAAAGAGACAATATTACAAGATCCAACTCTAATCCAATTATGGTTAACTTGCTTTGTTACATTCTTCTGTTGAAAATGTTTCCCTTGCACATTTTCACTACATTTAGGCAATGATGCAGTGAGACTAGATTCTTTACCCACACCCATCCAAGATTTTGAAACCCTTACATGTCCTTCAATACAATTGGGCACCACTATGCCAAAATCCCTTCCAAATTTATCATTGCACGTAGGTGCTAATGTAGTGCGTCTCTGGGTAGGGATGCTCCAAATATTTTTTTATAAGGATCCGTGTCATATAAAGAGAGACAAAGTTTTATGGTTGGTTGTCAACCTACCACCATCCCTCCTCCTTTACCCAGGCTTGGGACCAGCTACATTTACACAAAAACTATAGAACATAGATGGAGTTAGTCCTAAGTCTACCCTAAGTCTTATATGATGAGATCGTAGCTTGTTGCAAATACTTACACTTTAAGTGATACACTTCATGTGGGACCAGGGTATAATAGAAGGACCCCAAAAAATGGATGAATTTAGTTGATCTAATTATATTATATATTACCAGAACTACTTCTGTGCTACACCAGAGCCTCCTACCATGACCTACAATTGAACACAGAGTTACAATAGGCAGATTTGTTGTAGAGCCATAACACCTCATTGCACCTGAAGATTGATCCATCTCAATTTGCTTCGAGGAACACAAGAATGTGGTGGTGATTCCAGATTGATTCCTTCATTCTATTTGGACCGAAACATGTTAGTAGCCCCCTTTGTTTCAAATCAAATAATTGAGTTAATAGAAAAACTAAACATTGTAAAGTAGAGGATAATTGTGCCAACAAATTTCAGACTAGTAGACTCATATATATATATATATATATATATATATATATATATATATATATATATATATATATATATATATATATATATATTATATATATATATATATATTAATATTTAACATAGATGGTGCATGTACATATATATATATATATATATATGTAAGATAGTATATTAAGACACATATATATGGGCCCATCTTTATTGCCCGCGCGGGTAGCTACCTGCCCATCCTTCCGACCACTTTTTTTCAAAAAAAAATCACAATTGTAGAGTACTATTTTTTCTAGCTCTCCAAAAAATTTTAGCCAAAAATAATATCATTTGCCCCTCCAAAATAAAAAAAACCCGTCCTTATATATATCTGTTTTATATTTTGTATAGAGTTACTCTTTTATTCGTGTAGTTAATTTTGTTCACCATAGTTACTTTTTTGACAACAGAGTTACTTTTTGGGCCATGAGAGTTACTTTTTTGGCTGTCGGGTAGCAAAAATCCAGGCTACCTGCGCCGGCAATGAATGAACGCCCTATATATATATATATATATATATATATATATATATATATATATATATATATATATATATATATATATATATATATATATATATATTGTTGGATCAATGGGCTCTATAAGGGGGGGTTGAATAGAGCTTCACAAACTTCACAAATTTGATTAGACCACCAAATTATATTAAGTGCAGAACTTAAACCAAAACAGCAATTTGATGTCCTAAACTAGCATACAAAGCAAGGATAAGAGACAAGGAATAGCATGCACTTGGACAGGTAGTTTAGAGTGGTTCCATGTCCTAAACTTAGGAGCAATGTCAGTCCACTACCTAGAGTTGGTTAGACTCTAGGATTTGTAACTTGGTTCTCTTATATATATCACACAATAAGATTACAAGCTACAACAACCAACCATCCAAGGACTTATAAATCAAGCCAAGATCTTCTACCTCACCAAGGACTTACCCACCAAGCAAGTAGTCTTCAACCTTCTTCAAAGGACTTACCCACTCTTGCTCTAGTCTTCGGCCTTGCAGGAATTACCCATCTTGCTTGAGCTTTGCCTTGCACCTCTCCTTCTCTTGGAGAGCTTTAGCACCTTCCTCCTTCACTCGGAGGCCTGGAGCAGCTAGCCTTCTTCTCCTTCACTCGGGGAAGAACAACAACCTTCTTCTCTTTCACTCGGAGAAGAATCTTCAAGCAATCTTCATAGGGAATGGAGATGGGAGAAGTAGAAAGGAGAGCTTTACAACATTACAAATGATAGCTCTCATACATGGGAACCTAACTCACTCATACTCACGAATTTGCTTTGAAGGTAGAGAGAGAAAGGGGCTCAAAGGATTAGAAACCACTCAACTAAGGCTAGGACCAAGCATATGTGAATGAGCAACCTTGGAATGAAGTCCAAGAGGTCCTATTTATAGTTGAGGGTGTCCCTTTGAGGTTGGGAGAGTTAAGGGGCACAAAATAGCCGTTTTACAACTTGCAACGGATCTATTTTGAGTTCCACCTACTCCTCCAACGGTTGGAATTACTTTTTCTGCATTCCAGTACAGTCTGATCGGCCGAGTTTCAATAAAGGCAACTCGGCCGAACCACTAAAAGACAAGGCTGAAAGCTAGACTGTCGGCCGAGTTCCCTTGGAGAAACTTGGCCGATCGGTCGACTTTCATCTTGGACCGATCAGTGGATCGGCCGAGTTTCCTAGCTTAGAAACTCGACCGAACAGGAATCGGCTGAGTTTGGAACTCGGCCGATTGCAACAAAAATTCCAGAATAAATGGATCGGCCGAGTTTAGAATTCGGCCGACAAAATCCCTGTTATGGGTATTTTGGAATTTTCGTAAAACTGTACAAATGATGGATTTTTGAGTCCCAATAAATTTATCCATCTTAGTTACAATGCAAAACATGAGTATAAGTGATTACATCAATTGTTCTAAGCCAAAAAGGGCTATTTCTCAAAACGGTTAAAAGTCACATGTTTTGCATGTGCTGGATGAGTAGCTTTTGAGTTGAATGTGATTCTTTTCTTGTACCTAATATCTGAAACAATCTCAAATAGATTTGTTAGATACATATGAATGGAATGGTTAAGTCATTATCAAAATATGGGCAATGTGCGACACCTAGGTCAACATTCTCCCCCTTTTTGACAATGACAAACCATTCCTCAACATATTGAAAAGAATGTGAAAATTATACCTTTTCTTAGGGAATTGCAAGGGGATGCAAAGATGATCAATTTGTAGTGCTCCCCCTCAATTCATGCTTACTCATGCCTGCATGGTTAGTTAAAAAAAACAACCAAAGCACATATGTATACTATATGATTCTAAGCAAGTCTAGATGCATTTCAGTTAATAGACAAGAAAAGAACCATACTAGCAATAAATTCAATATGATTGAGCTTTTTCTCCCCCTTTGTCATCTCAAAAAGGCAGGGGGGTAGAAGAGCATAAAAGCAAGGTCTTCTCCATAGAAAAACAAAAACACTCAATCAATCACTCCATAGAAAGACAGAGGAACACCAAGATAAACAACTAAAGCATGCATTATCAAAATATGGAAAACACTAAAAGATATACCATAACAAAGCGTTCCCATAAACCATAAAACAAAACTACACGGATAGCATAGAGCAAAAAAAATAGTACAGCTCAGATGATGTGCCTAATGTATATAGTGCAAACATAGTCCAAAGAGATACAGCATGGTCATCTGAGACTAAAACTAGATACATCAGCCCCTAAGCTAACTACTCTATGTCTATGTCATCAACGGCAGCATCGATATCCTCATCTGGCCGGTAGTCCTCATCTCCGTCATCAGAAGGAGGAGGAGCAGCCTGTGTAGCCTCGTCAGCATCTTGGTCATCATCCTCGTCATCAGCATCAGTCGCAGTAGCCTCATAGTCTTCATCAGCATCAGCATCGTCCTGGTCAGGCATATCCTCATCTGGAGGACCAGAAGCTCGCCTGGGCCACCTAGCACTCTGCTCGGACCAAGACATGCCTAGAGCATGTAACTCATAGGCAACCTCAAGGGGAGGAGCAGAAGAGGTGTACTGGGCCAGGATCTCAGACAGACGACCACCTGGAAGCGCCAGAACCGGGGAAGGGTATCCACCTGCAGAGGGCTCAGCGGAAGCAGAGAAGGGTGGAGCAGGGTAAAACTGACTATACGCGTAGGAAGCGTAGTCACCACTGGGATAAGGCTGGTAGGTGGGATAAAGCTGAGGGCAGGATATATGCATGGAGGACATGATGTGGCAAAGATCCTGATGAAGGTGATGCTGGACCTGCATGTTGTACGCTTGCTGGTGCATGAGATACCCCATGAGGGCCTCATTTGAAACATGGAAATCAGCAAAGGCAGGCTGGGGAGGAGGCTGGAAGGAAGGCTCAGGCGGAGGAGGTGCAGCTGAGGATGGTGGAGGTGCAGCTGAGGAAGGTGGAGGTGCAGCAGAGGAAGAGACAGCTCTCTTCCGTCGTTGGGACCTCATGGAGACGAGATAGAGGAAAGAGAGCCGAGCTCGTGGAGAAACTAGGCAGACGTAGCCCCGAGAACAGCAAGAACGAAGAAGCAAGGTCGATCAGAGGTAGAAACAGCTGGAACAAGGTGAGAAAGGGCCAGGGTTAGAGAGGGGTGGGTGCTAGAGCTAGGGTTCGGTCGACTTTTCTCTAGTTGAGAGGGAGAAAGTCGGCCGATTCCTATATATATAAAACTAGTCTGCCGCCGATCGGTCGAGTTTGGGAAATGGAAACTCGGCCAATCGAGCGCACAGGCACCCTGAACCCCGACCGATCGGTCGAGTTTGAAACTCGGCCGACCAAAACCCTGAAGAGGGAAAAAGCTGAATTCTAGCCCTAACCTCAAATGACCTAATGCAAAAATTCTTTTTGGTCTAGTTTGTATATTAAGGATATTTAGGCACATTCCCATCATCATAGGGTACTATTTGTCGATTAAAACCCGATTTGCGAGAAAAAGCCCGAAAAAGAGACAGAACTAGAAGAAATTTTAGCTAAAACAAGCATCTTGAGCAATCAAAGCATTTAAAGCAAGAGCAACACATATAAGATGTAACCAACTAATTAGAGAGCAATTCAATATCATCAAGAGAAATTATGAGCAATTTTGATCTAATAAAGTTAAATTGTTCTCTAGCAAGTGGTTTAGTGAAAATATCGGCCAACTGATTTTCCGTATCCACATGTGTGATATAAATATCCTTTTTGACAATGTGGTCACGGAGAAAATGATGGCGAACTTCTATGTGTTTAGCTCTACTATGCAATATTGGATTGTAAGAAAGATTGATTGCACTAGTATTATCACAGTAAATAGGAGAAGCATCAAAATGAATGTTAAAGTCTTGGAGCATTTGCTTCATCCATAGGACCTGGGCACAACAACTTCCGGCTGCAATGTACTCAGCTTCGGTAGTTGATAATGCCACTGTGCTCTGTTTTTTGGAGAACCAAGACACCAAGCATGGTCCCAAGAGGAAGCAAGTGCCACTTGTGCACTTTCTATCAATTAAGCAACCTGCGTAGTCAGCATCACTATATGCCACAAGAGTAAAGTCCCTTGACTTAGGGTACCATAGTCCAAAATTTGGAGTTTTGGCTAAGTACCTCAAAATCCTCTTGACAGCAATAAGATGTGATTTCCTAGGGCTTGATTGAAAGCGAGCACACAAGCCAACACTAAACATTATATCAGGTCTAGAGGCAGTTAAATAAAGTAAACTTCCGATCATACCTCTATAGAGCTTCTCATCTACCTTTTCACCTTCTTCATCCTTATCGAGTTTTGCGGTGTTTGACATGGGTGTATCCATCGGCTTCATGTTCTCCATCCCAAAGTGTTTGAGTAGCTCAGTTGTGTATTTGCCTTGGTTGATGAAGTTTCCTTCCTTTGTTTGTTTGATTTGAAAGCCGAGGAAGAAGGTCAGCTCACCCATCATGCTCATTTTGAATTCACTCTGCATAAGAGAGCTAAACTCCTTGCAAAGATCAAGGTCAGTTCCGCCAAAAATAATATCATCAACATATATTTGAATTATGAGAAAATGGGTAGAAGTGTGTTTTAGAAATAAAGTACAATCAACTTTGCCCATGATATACCCATTATCTAACAAAAAGTTCTTTAGTTTCTCATACCAAGCTCGAGGTGCTTGTTTGAGTCCGTAGAGAGCTTTTTGCAAGAAATATACATGATTGGGTAACTTATCATTTTCAAAGCCTGGAGGTTGAGCAACATATACTTCCTCCTCAATTGTACCATTTAAAAACGCACTTTTGACATCCATTTGATAAAGCAAGAAATTTTTATAACTAGCAAAAGCAAGTAGCATACGGATAGATTCTAATCTAGCAACAGGAGCATAGGTTTCATCAAAATCAATACCTTCTTGTTGATTGTAACCTTGAGCTACTAACCTTGCTTTGTTCCTTACCACTTTTCCTTGCTCATCAAGCTTGTTGCGGTAGACCCATTTGGTGCCAATGATCTTTCTATCATTTGGTCTTGGCACTAAGGTCTACACACGGTTCTTCTCAAATTGCTCAAGCTCTTCTTGCATGGCAAGGATCCACTCATCATCACCAAGGGCCTCTTTGATGTTCTTTGTCTCTAGTTGGGAGATGAAGGCACTATCTGCTTGTTCTTTGTTGTGAGCAGCTCGTGTCCTCACTCTCTCAAACGGATTTCCAATTATCAACTCCTTGGGGTGATTCTTTGCAAAGCGGGGAGTGGGATCCTTCTTTTCTTCTTCTTTTTCTTCTTCTTCAACCTGCTTACCTTTGTCTTTGATGTTGAGCTCTTTGAAGATAGGAATGATTTCATCTACAACATCATCATCACCAATATGCTTGCTACTAACAGGGTTAGTTTCAATAAATTTAACATTTATAGATTCTTCAATGTTAGATAGTTCAATGTTAAATACTCTAAATGCCCTGCTAGTAGTGCTATAGCCTAGGAAGAAAGCCTTGTATGATTTCGGATCAAACTTGTCGAGAGAATCCTTGGTGTTTAAAACAAAACAAGGACATCCAAAAACATGAAAGAAATCAATAGACGGCTTCCTACCACGCCATAGTTCATAGGGGGTTTTCTTAAAAGTCGGATGTGTGAACACTCGGTTTTGCACAAAACATGAGGTGCTAACGGCTTCAGCCCAAAACTTCTTAGGAGTGTCATACTCAAGAAGCATGGTCCTAGCCATCTCTTGTGGCGATCTATTCTTCCTCTCAACAACTCCATTTTGTTGAGGTGTGCGAGGAGAAGAGAAATTGTGTGAATAACCCGATTTTTCACAAAAACGTTCAAAAAGATCATTTTCAAACTCTCCCCCATGATCACTACGGATAGAAACAACATGGCAAGAAGCTTCGTTTTCAACTCGTTTACAAAAGCTCGAGAAAACATCAAGTGTATCGCTTTTAGAAACGAGAAAGAAAGTCCAAGTATATCTAGAAAAATCATCAACAATAACAAGACAATACTTGGAGCCACAAAGCGTTTGTGTTCTCATTGGTCCGAAAAGATCAATATGAAGAAGCTCAAGAACTCTCTTGGTACTCATGACTCCTTTGGATTTGAAGGAGGATTTGGTTTGTTTCCCTTGTGTACAAGGTTGACATTCCTCATCCTTTTCAAAATCCAATATAGGAAGTCCTCGAACCAAGTCCTTTTTGTTCAGTTTCTTCATTTGATGCAAGTTCACATGACCCAAACGACGATGCCAAAGCGAAAGATCATTTTTATCCACAACTAAGCATCTATTTAGTATGGGCTTAAGAGCATCGAGAACAATCACGTAGAGATTACCATTTCTAGTTCCCTTATATATTACATTGTAGGACAGGGAATCTAGAAGCAAGCATTCTAAAGAAGTAAATAGCACAAGATAACCATTATCACATAATTGGCTAACACTAATTAAATTGTGATGTAGGCCATCAACAAGCAATACATTTTTAATGCACAATTCATTGCCTACATCACCCTCACCTATAACCTTACCCTTCTTGTTGTCCCCAAAGGTTACCGATCCTCCTTTCTTCTTCACGAATTTGTTGAAATGGCTGATTTCTCCAGTCATATGCTTAGAGCAGCCACTATCAACAATCCATTTCTTTTTAACCTGCAAGAAAAGAGGATGTCGGAACCCAACTCAAACTTTGGGGTCCGGGGTTAGCTTGGGGACCCATTTCATCTTTGGGTTGGTCCCCTTGGGCTTGTAAGGACAATAGGTAGAATAATGATCATCACATTTGCAATGAATACATACCATGGGGTTTTTAGAGCCGGAAGACTCTCCATTGAAAATTGGAGTTTCCACACTCTTTTTCTTACCCTTCTTCTTCTTCTTACCTTTTGGAGTAGTCTCATTGTATCCTAGATCACTAGTACCAACTTGTTTGGTAGAGTGCTCTAGAACATCATTTAGGGATTTCTTACCCGAAAGAAACCTTTGCAAAGTAGATCTTAATTTAGCATTATCATCACTAAGATTTATAACGGTAGTAGATAAACTAGCAAGATCTTCTCTAGTATGCAAAAGGTCGGCCTCAAGGCAGAGGGCTTTAGTAAGAAGAGAGTCTTTTTCTAGAGTTAAGTTAGCAACTTCATTTCTAGGCAAGATAGGTCTAGAAGATAAATCATTTGTTTGAGCAAGCAATTTAGCATTTTCAGATTTAAGAACAACAATTTCCCTTTGATAAGCATAGACTTCATCTCTCCTAGCATCATCAATAAGCTTAAGTTCAACATTTTCATTTTTTAGAACATCAAGCTCATCTTGGCAATTTTGGTTCTCAACCTTAAGATTTTCAATAGTTTTAAGATAAGTACCATTCTCAACCTCTACTCCATTATATTGAAGTTCAAGGTCAAGAAATTGCCCTTGCAAGGAATCTATATTATCAAGATGTAATTTCTCATTTTTATCAAGAATATCAATCTTGGCATAAAGATCATCAACTATCTTTCCTAATATTTTCCTTTTAGCTTTACATTTAGCAAAAGATGATTGACATTCATTAAGCATTTCAATGAGAGTTTCCTTAGATAACTCAAGTAAATTTTCATCACTTACCTTGCTTACCTCACTTACCTCAATTACTTCTTCACTAGTAGATGCCATGAGGGCAAGATGACATTCTCCATCCTCGGAGCTTGAGGAACTTGAAGTAGAAGACTCCTCCCATGCCGCATGAGCTGCATCTTTGGATCGTCTCTCCTTCTTGTCCTTCTTCTTGTACTTGGCTTCTCTTTTGTATTTGTCATCCTTCTTGTGGCTGCTCTTATGATAGCCCTTCTTGGCCTTTGGGCAGTCACTCTTGTAGTGGCCTTTTTGACCACATTCGTAGCACCTAGGAGTTGAGGAGGAGGGCTTGCTCTTGAAGTGTCTTCCTTTTGAGTAGTTGGCTTCATGATCATTTGCACCTTCATCTTCACTTGAGGAAGGGCAGGGAGACTTCATGGCAAGTTGTTGTTGCCGGACCATTTCTTCAACTTGGGCTTTGAAGGTTGTGTCCTTCATCTTCTTTGATTCCTTCTCTTCTCTTTTCTCCTCTTCCTCTTGCTTGTCGAGCCTAGGTTCATGTGCTTGGAGGTTACCAACCAGCTCCTCAGTTGACAACTCGCTCAGCTTGTAGACTTCTTCAATTGAAGTGACCTTTGGCTCCCATCTCTTTGGAAGAGATCTCAAGATCTTGGCATTGATTGTACCTCTATCCATGACACTCCCAAGAGCTGCAAGGTTGTTCAAGATGACATTTAACCTTGTGTACATGTCCGCAACTCTTTCATTCTTCCCCATCTTGAAGTTCTCAAGTAGGCCACCAAGCATATAGACTTTGGCCTCCTTGACTTGCTCCGTCCCTTCATAGGTGACACACAACTTGTGCCAAATCTCATGTGTCGTGTCCCAAGAAGAGATGCGGTTGAACTCCGATGGTGTAAGGGTGGCGTAGATGATGCTCACGACTTTAGCATTTAGTTGAGCACGCTTCATCTCATCTTCCGTCCATGTGGTGATGTTCCCCTTTGGCTCTTCATACTTGAGATGGACTATCTTCCACATCTCGTAGCTCACCCCTTGGATGTAGAATTGCATCCTTCTCTTCCAATATAGGAAGTTTGTGCCGTCGAAGACAGGGGGTCTCATGGAGAAGCTTCCTTCAAGATTGAGTGACCCAAGAGCTGAATCGCCCATCTTCTCCTACTTGTTGAAGTATCTTGGAGAAGACCTACTCTAATACCACTTGTTGGATCAATGGGCTCTAGAAGGGGGGGTTGAATAGAGCTTCACAAACTTCACAAAATTGATTAGACCACCAAATTATATTAAGTGCAGAACTTAAACCAAAATAGCAATTTGATGTCCTAAACTAGCATATAAAGCAAGGATAAGAGACAAGGAATAGCATGCACTTGGACAGGTGGTTTAGAGTGGTTCCATGTCCTAAACTTAGGAGCAATGTCAGTCCACTACCTAGAGTTGGTTAGACTCTAGGATTTGTAACTTGGTTCTCTTATATATATCACACAATAAGATTACAAGCTACAACAACCAACCATCCAAGGACTTATAAATCAAGCCAAGATCTTCTACCTCACCAAGGACTTACCCACCAAGCAAGTAGCCTTCAGCCTTCTTCAAAGGACTTACCCACTCTTGCTCTAGTCTTCGGCCTTGCAGGAATTACCCATCTTGCTTGAGCTTTGCCTTGCACCTCTCCTTCTCTTGGAGAGCTTTAGCACCTTCATCCTTCACTCGGAGGCCTGGAGCAGCTAGCCTTCTTCTCCTTCACTCGGGGAAGAACAGCAACCTTCTTCTCTTTCACTCGGAGAAGAATCTTCAAGCAATCTTCATAGGGAATGGAGATGGGAGAAGTAGAAAGGAGAGCTTTACAACATTACAAATGATAGCTCTCATACATGGGAACCTAACTCACTCATACTCACGAATTTGCTTTGAAGGTAGAGGGAGAAAGGGGCTCAAAGGATTAAAAACCACTCAACTAAGGCTAGGACCAAGCATATGTGAATGAGCAACCTTGGAATGAAGTCCAAGAGGTCCTATTTATAGTTGAGGGTGTCCCTTTGAGTTTGGGAGAGTTAAGGGGCACAAAATAGCCATTTTACAACTTGCAACGGATCTATTTTGAGTTCCACCTACTCCTCCAACGGTTGGAATTGCTTTTTCTGCATTCCAGTACAGTCTGATCGGCCGAGTTTCAATAAAGGCAACTCGGCCGAACCACTAAAAGACAAGGCTGAAAGCTAGACTGTCGGCCGAGTTCCCTTGGAGAAACTCGGCCGATCGGTCGACTTTCATCTTGGACCGATCAGTGGATCGACCGAGTTTCCTAGCTTAGAAACTCGACCGAACAGGAATCGGCTGAGTTTGGAACTCGGCCGATTGCAACAAAAATTCCAGAATAAATGGATCGGCCGAGTTTGGAATTCGGCCGACAAAATCCCTGTTATGGGTATTTTGGAATTTTCATAAAACTGTACAAATGATGGATTTTGGAGTCCCAATAAATTTATCCATCTTAGTTACAATGCAAAACATGAGTATAAGTGATTACATCAATTGTTCTAAGCCAAAATGGGCTATTTCTCAAAACGGTTAAAAGTCACATGTTTTGCATGTGCTGGATGAGTAGCTTTTGAGTTGAATGTGATTCTTTTCTTGTACCTAATGTCTGAAACAATCTCAAATAGATTTGTTAGATACATATGAATGGAATGGTTAAGTCATTATCAAAATATGGGCAATGTGCGACACCTAGGTCAACATATATATATATATATATATATATATATATATATATATATATATATATATATATATATATATATATATATATATGCAAGATAGTATATTAAGACCAGTTTATAAAAAGATAGTTATCACTTCGACTTGATACTCATATTATGCTTGCATATACTTAATTTCATTGTATAAAGAAAAAATATAGGTGGTATAGTTATTTAGATCGAACTATTTTGTGCATGACAACATATAAGAGGGAAAATGTAAAGAAAATTCTTTTATGATCGCGAGAGCAGATTCTACACTAATATTGGTGATATTGTTATTTTAGACCATAAAAGAATCTACTATTATATAACCATTTGGTACATACTTGTATTCAATTTGCAACTGAGATCTAGGTTTAAGTGTGTGACTAGTATATATAGAATGTGTTAGATTTAGACCTAAATGTTCCTATAAGAGCACTTTGATTATATATATATATATATATATATATATATATATATATATATATATATATATATATATATCACAAAATACGTCATAAACCCTACTAAAGAAATGGAATGATACCATGTTAAAGAGAGAATAAAATTTAGGGATCTAATTTATGGAAGATGGTCGTATACTTGGATATGTAACATTGGTCATATATGACCTAGTTGGGAACCTAAGGAGATGTAATGATAAGAAAAATATATAACAATAATAAAAAAAATTGAAAACATAATCTTAATAAACCCAAATTGAACATCTTTTGATTTGAATTTATATAGTAACAAATATTCTTCTACTTTGTATCTCTCTTCACCAACCCTTAGAGACTATTGAATTATGAATTTTACCCATAGAAATTGGGTTAGTCACAAATATCATAGTATTTACATCCTATATATTATTTTGTTCATTATGTGACTGAAACCTACATTTTTTTTATGATACATCTCTTGAATTTTTTTTTGGAAATTGAAATTATTGGATATTTTTAGTTTTTGATCTGAATTCATTACATTCCTATGGTTATTAAACTATCATGTTTATATGGGTTCTTGAACCCCTCTTGCTTTGGTTGCCTTTTATGAGGAATTGACTATAATGCTAATCTTGCCACTATATTTATGCATGCTACATGTTTGACTAGAATATTTAGAATAATGGCACTTATATACAACCATACTTATAAAGTGTGCACATATTCTTTCTGGGGTGTGCGCTTCCACCCTTATTTCCTTTAGGCCATGATTGTATGGTTTTATGGCCCTATTTTAGGTATATTTAGTCTACATTGTTATGCGTGCAGATGTTTATTATTTTGTATTGAGATTGTTGATAACTGCTATGGTAATACACTTCTATACTCATGCTATGTAATCAAGATTTTAATATGCATCATTTCTCTTGTTTTAATCCTTTTAAGCTTACCTAATTGCAAATACCCCCTTCTTGTGGGAACATCCCTTTTAGAAATTTAAACCCTATATAATGCCTAAAGTGTTTATTATATGTACATACTCAACCTTTACTGACCTATACCTTGTTTCCTATATTTTGGGTGATGTTCCCTTCCGCCCAGGTGTAGGTACATTAGAAAACAATGATGCACACCGGTTTTATACAGGACACTAGACCTAAAGATAGCTTGGAATGGTCAGGATATCCTCTGGAATCAGTTGTGTATGTTATTAGATTTAGTAGATGTGTACCTTTTACTTTTCTATACCGCCTCTTATGGCAAGGAACAATTGTAATTGAACCTTGATGTAACTTTGTTATAGTTTTGTTTTCTCTACTTTATTCTTACATGGATTTTGTATTGTACCATTTGAGTGGATTCACATTTGGGTCCCACTCTTTACATGTGAGGTATCAATCACTCTCAAAGTGAGCTCTAGGTTAAATATGAATATAGTGATAATGATAATAAATTAAATAGTAAACTATAATATAGATGAAGGGAAACAATATGGATTGTTTAGTATAAGATTTTGATATACATATAACATAATATGTAAGACAAAAAAATATCTAAAATAAAATGATTTACATGACTCTTATGTTAATAGAAATAATTGTAAAATCAATTATAATATAATAGAAGGTAGACTACAACAAATTTTATCACCAATCTTTTGAATGAAAAAATCAATCCTCTAGTACTACACCACAAAAATGGGGTTATAAAATTATCATACATACTTCCTTAGACCCTTTTCAAAGCTCTACAACCTCTGCCACTAAGAATATAAAAGTATCAAGCCAAAAGGTACAAATACATGTTGATCTTGCTTTCTTATATTTGACCATTTTGGCTGCGACAACTTTTCACGACATCGTCTCCCATAATAAAATATCGACCTTGAAAACCCACCAATGGGAGGACTCCTATTACATACACAAACACATGTTTCCCTCAAACTAACCTAAAAGTCAAGACATTCATTGGTCTAAGTGTCAATCTCCCCTCTCGTGGGTTATTAAAAAAATGAGATATCAATTAATACACATTTATCTGTAAAAAGGAAAAATAATACAAGTGTGAGAGCTTGATTTTTGGGAATATTTTACCCAAAGAAATGAGATAGAAATTAATACACATTCTCCCTTGGTGATTTCCTAAAACCCATATCAAGATTTACTTAGAAGCACTGGGATATAAATTAGTGCATGATTTTCCTTTATGATTACTCAAATCCTATTCAATGTTGATTGTGTTGGGAATGTAGAGATGATACATAAAGAAAAATAATTTATTTTTCAAAACACAAGAGAACACATCTAAATGGTTCCCATATACCTTAGTGTGTAAGAACTTTCAATAATATCACTTCTCTGTATGAGTTAACCAACAATTTTTCCCCAAATTAGGCTTGATCAAACTCACACTACTGAATCAGAGTGAAACATATCATATTTAAATGGCTGATTCCTTCCTCAAAATCCATGTCCACAATATGTGGCAAATATTGAAAATCCACATGCACAGGTGACTGATGCCACGGATGTTGCCATTGTGTTGGCCACTAAAACATGATTATATATATATATATATATATATATATATATATATCATTAAGAAAGTTTTTAATTCACCTTGAGGTAATATATCCCCTTCTCTCTCTCCCTCTTTCTCAATCTAGACATTAGAGTGTTAGATCTATAATAGGCTCTAAGGCATGGGTGGTGAATAGAGCTAAATCACTTAAACAAAATTATACTAGACCTTGAAGATATTTCCCCACATAATATTACAAGTATGAATATTGATTGCAACTAAACATGCATACAAGGGGAGAGGGCCGAACAAGCACCAAACACTAAAGTTATTTATAGTGATTCCAATTTCCAAACTAGGAATATACATCCACTACCTACATGGGTCAATCTCTAGAATTTTCAACCATGTCTCAATCTTTATCCTCCATTATAAGAGTTATAGCATAAGACCGTCCTTTTCTAGGTCAAGGGATAAACTACCATTCCTTTTTGGATTAGGGAGCCAATAATCATTATAAAGGACTTACCTATCAATGACCAAGAGTCTTCTGCCTTATCAAGGACTTACCTACTCTTGTTAGAGTCTTTGGCCTTCACTAAAGACTGACCCACTCTTGCAATGAGTCTTTAGCCTTCAAGATCTTACCCAATCGTGACTTAAATCTTCCACTTTTAACTTCACTTCACAAAGTAGAATCTTTTCACCAAGGAACTCCTTCCCTTAGTCTTCTTCTTCACCTCTCTTAGCCAAGAGAGAAAATCTTCATCTTCATGATAGTAAGAGAGAATGGAAGATCGAGGTGTGAGATCCCTTATAAGATATACATGTAGGATTATCTCTCTCAAAAATCTCCTACTCATTCTAATGGATGTAGCAAGTGATAAAGCTCATGAGAGTGGATGGAGGATCTATGGAGGTAAGCCTCTCTCAACTATAGTATAGGAACCTTCATAAAGCTTGGCTAACTATGTGATAAAGCTCAAGGGATCCTATTTATAGTTGATGATGCCTCCTACCTTTTAGATCCATTTAGTATGAATTCTAGATATTATTGGGGCGTCCAACATATCTTTTTTCACCCCTACAATGGTTATTTTACATTGCAAAATGGTTGATACAATACGATCGATCGAGTTACCTTCAAGGACAACTCGACCGATAGTCCTTGTTATGTGTGGCATTTTTCGGTCGGTCAAGTTGTATTCTGGTAATAACTCGACCGATAGGAGGTCTTAAGAAATGCCTATGAATAGTGTTGTCGATGTTACCCCAGGAGAAAACTCTACCAACTACACATGTTGTCGGTGTTCCAGAACCTCCTAAGTGAAATATAATTTATCATAACTAATTATGCTACACATATGAGCTTACGTACAAGTCATACAATCATTATAAGTCATTTACACAAAGACCTAAGGAGAATGCTATTTGTTCTTGGGGCATCACCCAATGTTATACAAAATGAGATTACTCAAAACAAAATGCAGAACTAATACTAATCAACCAGGTTAACAGATAACACAAGCATTAAAACCAATTTCATATAGGCAAACATAAACTTATAACATATGAGTCCACATGCAGCCACATGTATTACATATCTCATGCCAAAAGATGTACACATATCACTGTTCACATGGCCAACCATCTCATCCTATTACATATGATAACTTGTCAATATACATACAAACCATGTATGTACAACCATGGCCTACTGTGAGAACTCGTGTCGATATAAAAAACCATCAAAAACCTCCCGAAGGACCTGAGAGTATAGGGTCAACACATAGGACTCTACTACAAAACACTAGCAGCATATCTAACCTTTAATGGCTACTACTCCTCTTGTTGTTCAGCCTCAACCGCATGACCTATACCTCATTGTGAATGACCATCTAAATGATGTAAAAACCCATGGGGTGAGACCAAATGTACCAGCAACAGATATAACTCTCTGCCACAACTATTATAAGCACAGATAAACTTAAAGCAGCAAGATAACATATATTATCAGGTTGAGAAGATTCAACTAGATGATATGAATAAAAAGGTAACACTATTTAAGTAGTTTAGGCATCTCCAACTAAGAAATTGAACATCTTATATTTTAAGAAGGAATATGAAGAACATATATAACAGATGATTTCTCTTATTGTATTATAATTCAAGAAATATGTACAAAAGATAAGGCAAAGGGTCATCCAATGTAAGCTGTGTTTTTCTCTAAGAAATTATACTACACGGTTGTATTACATATTTTATTTTCCCTAAGGATTTGAGGAATACCACTCAAATACAACTGACCACTGCAAAGTCAAAATTAATGCCATACAAGATCAATGGAAGAGCCAGAATCTATGATCTTCTCTTGTACTACTCGATCAGTTCGAGTCTGCACCGCGGTGACATATAGTCAGATTGCAAAAACAACAAATTATAGTCAGAACTATAGTCATGTAAAGACAACAATGCATAGTCAAGGCTATGGTCCTGTGAAAGTCTACCTTGGTACAGGTCACAACACTAGAAAACATGGTATATAAGGCAATCACTGAGGTACAACCACAATTGTCCTCTATCACATAATATCACATGCTCATCATTCAGACCCAACCGTATTCATTCTGAAAACACTTGGGATCAAGATGTCAAGGACACATAGTCACTTGCACCTCACATACTCAATAGTATGCACTTCGAGTTTCCTTTAGGAATACCTATTTCACCATCCAACAAATTATTGACATTTAAGATGGATCTGTGGCATAGGGCACCTACATGATTAGGGTTTCACTTGATTAATTAATCCAATTGGGTATCTTTTGGCATCAATCAAGATATAACATATGAATCCTAAACAAATTCTACAAAGATAATGGTACATTATAACTCCAGAAGATATAAAATGTATGAAGTAGGAACTTGTCACATTACCACATAATGTCACTGCCAGTGAAGGCCATCAGCATCACCACATCATCTCATCACTATGGGATTTCAATCCCTCATCACAACATTGGAGGCACCTCACACTGGGCATTGAGCCTCTGCCAGGTCATAGGACCCAAATCACACAATTCATATATCACATCATTATCTCAACATATCTTAGGATGCCTCATAAAGGCCCATAATCATTACCTTGTATCACATAAGCATCACCATAGCAATCACTAGCTATGACTTCCAATCACCTGCAAGGTTAGGTTTGCATACGTAGGATAGATAAAACATCATCACAATGCTATTTAATTCAAGCAAGTTATATAATTCCATCATACACTTGGGATCAGGGTTAGGATTTCATATTTAGTCGATTAGGGTTTTACATCAGAACACTATCAATAAAACCCTAGATACCTCTGTTGACTTGAGAGTTATACATTGCTCATATTTTGATAATGATTTAACCATTCCATTCCTATGTATCTAATATGTTTGTTCAAGATTGATTTCAGGCTTTAGGTACATGAAAAGGATCAAATTACACAAGACCTAGCTTGTTCAAGTTCAAGTCAAAAGCAATGCAAGTGTGCGTTTTGGGAAATCACTACAAATGACCTTAGATGGTTTTTGTAATCACTTGTATTGATGATAGGACTCATAACTAAGATGAGAAAAAATTATGGACACTTAATTCCAACATTTAATAATGTAAAAGTCAATTTAGAAAATTTGTCACAAGTTGTTCATTGGTCGAGTTGGAAATTCGACCGATCCAGTGATGGATTTTCTAGAGAGAACAATCGATCAAGTTGCACACTCACAGAACTTGACCGACCAAATCACTAAGAAAAACTGATTTTAGCTCATCGGTCGAGTTTCCCATAACAAACTTGACCGGTAGTTCAAAAATTGGCTTTGTCATTTAGTGGATCGGTCGAGTTACCTTTATTGAAACTCGACCGAATGTACTGTACAGAAAACTAAAAAAAAGTGATTATAACCATTGGCGAGTTGTTTTGAGCGAGAATAGATCCATTACAACTTAGAAAATGGCTATGTTTCACCCTTGAGTGATCCCACACTCTGGGGAACATCCCCAGCTATAAATAGGACCCCTTGAAGTTTATTCCAAGTTTGCTCATTCATACTATTCTAAGTCCTTGCTATAGTTGAGTGTGTTACAATTCCTTGATCCCCTTTCTATCTCTTGTTTACACAACATTTTATGATTATGAGTGAGTTAGGCCAGTTGTGAGAGAGCTACTTCCCTACCCCTTTTTCAAAGAAGCAGAGGAGAAGCAAGATACTCCGAGTGAAGATGGAGTTGTTGTTGTTATTCTTCAGGATTTAAGAAGGGGTGAATATATTCTCCAGCTAAAGGAGAAGGCAAAGATTGAAGATAGAAGAAGATTGGATAATCCCTTGAAGGATGAAGACTTCTATATGAGTAGGTAAGTCCTTGGAAGAAGGTGGAAGACTCTTACAAAGTGGGTATGTCGTTGGTAAGGTTGAAAACTCTTTGTATTGGATAGGTAAGTTCTTTAGTGGGTCTTGTATTGTAACTCTTATTAGTGAGTATATAGAGGAAAGAACTTGCAAAGTTCTAGAGGTTGAACTCTCTAGGTAGTGGATTGACTCTCTCCTAGTTTGGAGAGTGGAACCACTCTAAACTACCTTATCCAAGTGCTTGTTTCATTTTCTCTCATCCTTGCTATTCTTGTTAGTTAGGACTTCAAATTGCACTTAAGCTATTGGTTTTGATTGATATAATTTGAAGGTATAATCTATCATGTGAGAATTTTTAAAGCTCTATTCACCCCCCTCTAGATCCCTAGATCCAACAAGTGGTATCAGAGCTTGGGATATTCTCCAACAATCTCCCAGGAGATGCGAAGATGGGCGACAACTTACTTGGTTCACTCAACCTAGAGCGAGGCTTCTCCATGCATCCTCCAATCTTCGACGACACCAACTTCCTCTATTAGAAGAGGCATGTGCAATTCTACATTCAAGGCATGACTTTTGATATGTGGAAGGAGATGGTCACACCATACAAGGAGCCAACCGGAGCTATTGCAACATGGAGTGAAGTTGCACTTAAAGAAGCCCAACTCAATGCCAAAGCCATAAGCATCCTCTATTTAGCCCTTACCCCAACGGAGTTCAACCACACCTCATCTTGGTACATTACCTATGAGATTTGGGACAAATTGTGCATCACTTATGAGGGAAAAAAAGCAAGTTAAGGAGGCTAAGATCTATATGTTGAATAGCCTTCTAGAGAACCTCAAGATGGGAAAGAAAGAAGGGATAGCAGAGATGTACTCAAGACTCAATGTCATCATCAATGGGTTGGTTTCTTTGGGCAACACTTTGGATAGAGGTGTAATCAACTCCGAGATCTTGAGGACTCTACCAAAGAGATGGGAGTCAAAAGGTGACTCCATTGAATAAGTGAGGAGCCTTGGTGACATCCCAATTGAAGATCTCATTGGAAACCTCCAAGCTCATGAGCCAAGGCTTGACAAGCAAGAAGAAGAAGCCAAACAAGAAGAGAAGGAAGATAAGAAGATCAAAGATAGTTGTCACACGTGCATCCCACGATTACCACTAATCATGAGATTAGGTCATAAGTTTGAGGATTATACTTAATACAAAGTTCACTCCCTTATTTTTTTTCTTTTGTTTCAAACTATTTATTTTCTCACATCCAATAATATAAACAAACTTTATAAGAGAATTAAACTTTGAATTCTCTAATATGATCTCAACATTAATAATACACATCCATACATTCATTCTATTTCTCACACTTCCATGTACATATGACATGACAATCAAATACATTCTCTCTTATTAAGGAAACAAAGATACAAAACATCATTTACAACTCTCGCATCTATACAAGGACCTAGAGTGACAGGGACCAACTAAACTTAACTAATCTAATAATTAACGCATGTGGTAGATCTACTCTGATGCTTTGACCTTCTTCAAGTCCATGTGGTTTCCCTAAAAATTGTGAGTAGAGGGGAGAGCCCACTTGCTCAGCGAATGAGTACTTCAAAGAAACAATTTAAAGCACTTATATAATTATAGATATATTGTTGAGAAACTGATATCAATGATAACAACAACAAGCTTTAAAGAGTCTAATCATTGACAATCATAGATATTGCAGGATACTCTAGATATCTACAAGAGTGAACCAATATATGAATATGCTTAATTGATCATAAAGAGAACTAAAATTTTATAAACATAAAATGAATAATTGATTAACTGTACACACTTATTTAACCTCTCATTCATCTTATTATGCCTTGAACCCACATGAGGTGTACCACAACATGTGAAAGAATCGCAGCAAGCTACGATCTCACTGTATAAGGCTTAAAAGCATGCCCGGGTTCCTAATCCTATCTCTTGAGTAAGACCCCGTCTGCAGCTGGCCTTGGTACGTCTGCCTCTCGGTGGCTAATAAGAGTGGCCCGATATCTCAAACTCCACCTCTCAACCTGGGTACTTGGCGGTGAGTCAAAGCCCTTAGGCTTATTGTGCATCAGTGGACCTACTAACCACTGATCACTCAACATGTAACACATGTACCACTGGCATCCCTGGTTGGTGTTGGGTACCACACAACTGTAAGGAGTCTGCCCTACTGGTCAAAACCCCCACACCCTACTAGTGTGCTCCAGCTTACCTTGATCTGGACTACCTCCATTCGGGAAAATATTTCCTCCTCATAGCGCAAGCCTCATTCTGTGAGGATTCTATAGTGTTCAGGGCATCTACCTGTCAAATTCACTCTTTAAATTCACAAGTTAATCATCACATCAACGTATCTTTGTAAATAGTTCATTTCATAAACCATCTGATAACATATACCACAACTAAACTGTTAAGCATCACCACATCTCAAGTTGAGAAACACTAAAATCACAATACTTGTTTCACTGAACACCCTATCATTAGGGTTTCATTTACCTCATTCACTTATCATATAACTCGCATAAGGATTGAATACATCATAACATCATTTAATAAGAATTTCTCTCAGTAGTTCACATATAATCAAATCTATATATGAAACCCAATAATAAATTGAACTAATGTTTCCATGCCAAATGAAAAGCAAGATCTTATCTAACATATATGTAATACACATACAAATAAAACAATCATTCATAACCAAGGATATTCAACTAGGCAAATTCTTCATTCAATTATACAACAATTTTAGTCATAGCTGAAAATCTTAAATTTCAGTTTAATTTATAACCTCTACAAATACTTTAAGAATTATCATTTAGATGGATTGTACCCATTTCTAATATGATTTCAACATATGAAATTCATCACAATAGATAAATCATCCATTTCATATCAAATTACAAAAGCCAGATCAAAAGACCATTTACATTTTATAGATGCATACAAAGCAATTGAAGATTATTGATGATTTAACTCATTTTCGTGCAATATACTATTTAAAGGAAATACCCACTCACCCTAAGGTGTAAAAACACCTTAAAAACGTAGCCCATCTTTGAAGATCTCGAATCCACATCCAAATCCTAAAAAAATATGCAGTTTCTTCTTCCTTCTAACCCTAAACGGGATCTGTTTTAGGTAGAAGAATAAAACCATAGGTTAAAACAAACCTCAAATTTGTTGGATCAGGGATTCCAGGTAAGGGGAAATTGAAAGAGGGAAGAATCAAGGGTTAAACCTACTTACCGAGTCGAATCTATAACAACCCTTTTTGATTTCTATTATTCTTAACGTTCTTCCCCAAATATTACCTTCTATATCATTCTCTCATAGAGCAACTTGCCTAGGAAGATAGAGGATCAAATCGCAGTTCTAACTCACTTTGTTTCATTGAAAATGGATTTACGATTTTATTGTCTTGGGCGGCGGCGTCCGCGGTCGTGGTGTCGACGCAATGTCGGTCATGGTCCTAGAATCATGGGTTAAGGTGTCAACATAGCATCATGGTTGCAGTGTCGACGAAGTGTCTATCATGGTCCTAGCGATGTGGGTCGTGGTGTCGATGCAGTGTCGCGGTAGCGGTGTCAACCGTGGTCGCGGTGCTCTGTATATATTTACTAAAAAGGGCATAAATCTCTCATTTTAACTCCAATTTGGTTCATTCTTTTTTTGTTGAATTTGTAATTGAAATATATACAATTATACTATATTATTTTGATAATATTTTCAAATAAAAATCATTTATTAATTATTTCCTCCAATGTCATTCACTCTCTTCTTGCACACATGTATGAGTTAATGCTATATTAACTCCAACTCGGATCTTTATAGTATGCTTAAGTGATGATTATGAGTTTCCCAAATAATTATTTAAGGTTGACAAAGTTAAGACAAACAATAACATATAATATTACTAATAAAATTATGACAAACATTAATATTATCTTAAATCTCTATGATTACCAACAAATCATACAACAGGTTGTAACAATTCTCCCCCTCTAATAAAAATTTCGTCTCAAAATTTCTAAAAGAGGAAAAGATACTTGTTCAACCTCTCTGATTCGAATTTCCAAGTAACTTTTTTTATACATGATTCCTCCAAAAAACCTTTACTAGGGGTATCTCTCTCCTTTTAAGCTTTCGAATACCATGGTCTAGAATTTTATTTTCAACATTGAGTCATTTGTTTATCTTCAAATCACAACTTTTAAAAGATATAAAACATGTGAAACATAATTTCTCATCTCATCATAACATGGTTCTATTCACTTGTCGTTCATGAGACCACACTAGTCATCATACTATCACAAGATATAAATCTTTTTCACAATATCATAGAGTATCAACCCGTATCAACACAAGAGGATTACACCTCATCCAGGGCTCAACCATGCCTAAAGGTCATTAAGACCATCATGTTATTCCCTACAAGATCATCGTTATCTTTGCATGCCTTATAATAAGGTTCAACAACATCACTTACATATAATACACTGGATCAAGACAATATTGCATTAATGAGCTAGGAGATAATAATAAACAATCATAGTAGGGTTATATTAACATTAAGAACCTTTCTTTATCACATCAACATGCAAGGAATTTAGATATGATTAACCCTCATCATATACATAATGCACATGTTTAGTATAAGAAAGTAACAACCATGTGGCTATGATAACCACCAACTAACATATTAAGGTTATGATCATATTAAGGAGGTTATTCTACCATCATTCCATCATATAATTTTTTTTAAACATGAATACTCATCTTTATCTATTTGTATTAGAGTTCGGTTCTACTAGATAAATTATATTAATGTTACTAATCAACACTTATACCCAAACCTTGATCATGACTTCCCTATTGGATCATGGATGCATAAGGTGAAGCAATTAAGAATCAACATCACATTCCATATCATTCTCAAGTATGAACCCACACATATATCAAGGTGTAACCATCGGGTTATAGAATACTAGGGTTTCAACAATAATAACAAAGTACTCCATGATTGTATTAGTCATCCAAGGACTATTCATACCCAATTACCATCACTTAGTTATATTAGAGATAGGTATAACAAGCCATATCTCATTAGGGTTACATATCAATACAATATGATTATCATCCCTTCTATTCATATGAGTGAATAGGCAAGACTACCTTATTAAGGGTAACCCTTCATTGGTTCCATCATCATTCAACCCATATCACTATACCACAATTGTACAATACTAAGATGGATTACTGGTATGAATGACTACAACTATCAGACACCTTTAATTAACATATTGCTTGCACATGTGCACTGAAATCATACATAGAACCAATTTACATCCCTTATTATACCTTCAACAAATTACACTTCTAAAAACAAATTCACGTATTACTGAAAGCCATTGTTTTCTCTTATCTCCTCATTCATAACTACTTACTTCTTATTACTTATCCTTCTCATTTTGATCATATAGAATAAACATCCCAAAAATTGAAACATACAAGGTAAGAATAGATTATTCATCATTCTTGATATCACTGCAAGGATTCATTTCATATCACACCTTAATCATGTTGCATTTCTCTATTTGTTTAAAACAAACTTATTATAGTTCAAATTAATTTCTTACCATTTGCTCCAAATCATTCCCATATTGTTTATATACCTTTCATATTATCTACCTTTAAACGCTGGATTACTATCAATGCTAGTTTACTTCTCATAGTGCAAATCCCATGGTCTTATTTTATAGAGATACTAGTATTCAAGGTCAAATCACTAGTGATATCCTTTGAACTACTACAACTCTAAACATTCTAGGGTTCGGTCCTCATTAGTAACATGATGTTATTATGATATGACTTTACTCCCTTAATTTGAAATCCAAAATTTGGATCTCGCAAGTTTTACTAAAGTATTCCTTATCTCATCACTTGAATTTCCTTTCTCCTACTTGGCCATTCAGATATATTACATTCTCAATTTACCCTGCTAGGGTTCATCATCATATTGTGTGTCATTGTTACATTCACTAGATGACTCTACCATGGTGGTTATGCATCATATATGATTCATTTTCTTATCTCTTCATTCCCACCTTGCTCTCATTAAAGAAGATATGAAAGAGAAGATGATTCTGAAACTTAGAATTCTTAACTTCAAACATTCCCTTAATACATTTCTCGTATGTAGGTTTAATTGGTTATCAACAAGGATACTTGACTAACTAGCAGTTGCTTGAATCTCCTAACCTCTTTCTTTTATAATCTATATTACTCCATCATGTTTCAAACCCTTCCTTACTTTCCATAATCCTCTTACCATATACTACTCTTCCACCTATCATCTTTAACTTCTAATTTTCTCTTATGATCATGTTACTTATTCATGTGTATGATCATGTATACCATGTTGCATATATTTCTTTTTTTCCTTCTACTAATGTGAAGTTGAAATTATAAATCAATAATCTCTCTACTAGTTTCATATCATGTTTAATACATTACATATCCTTCATTTTAGATCAAATGGCTCATGCATGGGTCAAACTTAGTTTCTCTTTCAATCAAGTTTTTCCCTCCTTAATATAGTCTACCTTTGTATGACTTATTCATTTGCTAAGCTACACTTTTGTTCCTTTTTTAGAATCTAATTTGTTGTTCTATAGAGACTTGGAATCCAAAGGTATTAAGGATGAATGTATTAACTTCACAATAAAGGTATACATTCCATGCTCTCAATTATATCATAACCCTCATTCCTTAATCAAGCTCATCATTTCTAACTTTTTTTTCAACTAAGTTTGTTATCCTAGTCTTATGATTTACATGTTCACCTAATTCTCTTTATTTTAACTCTTCTGAAGACTATTTAATTCTATGTAATTATTGTATACTTAACTCTTTTCTTCTATTTTCCCTTTGCTTTGGAGTATATAAAAGCATTGTACTCGATTATATGATCCATTCCTCATGATTGATTCTTACTATCTTGGCCCTTACATACTTTTCTCATATCTTTTCCATGTTTCATATTTAGAGTTCATATAATAGTAATCATTAAGCTTAATCTAAACCTTATGTCGTGTTCCTTTATTTCTAATTAAGGGTTTCTCATATGAGGCCCCAAAGTTGGATCTCAAATATCAGTTCCAAGATATGTCACACCCGCATCCCACGATTATCACTAATCATGAGATTAGGGCATACGTTTGAGGATTATACTTAATACAAAGTTCACTCCCTTGTTTTTTTTTCTTTTGTTTCAAACTCTCTGTTTTCTCGCATTCAATTATATAAACAAACGTTACAAGAGAATTAAACTTTTATTACTCTAATATGATCTCAACATCAATAATACAAATCCATACATTCATTCTGTTTCTCACACTTCCATGTACATACGACATGACAATCAGATACATTCTATCTTATTAAGGAAACAAAGATACAAAACATCATTTACAACTCTCTCACATATACGTAAGGACCTAGAGTGACAGGGGCCGATTGAACTTAATTAATCTCATAATTAACTCATGTGGTAGATCTACTATGATGCTTTTACCTTCTTCAAGTCCACATAGTTTCCCTAAATATTGTGAGTAGAGGGGAGAGCCCACTTGCTCAGTGAATTAGTACTTCAAAGAAACAATTTAAAGCACTTATATAATTATAGATATATTGTTGAGAAACTGATATCAATTATAACAACAACAAGCTTTAAAGAGTCTAATCATTGACAATCATAGATATTGCAGGATACTCTAGATATCTACAAGAGTGAACCAATATATGAATATGCTTAATTGATCATAAAGAGAAATAAAAATTTATAAACATAAAATGAATAATTGGTTAACTGTACACACTTGTTTAACCTCTCATTCATCTTATTATACCTTGAACCCACATGAGGTGTACCACAACATGTGAAAGAATTGCACCAAGCTACGATCTCACTGTACAAGGCTTAGAAGCATGCCCGAGTTCCTAAGCCTATCTCTTGAGTAAGACCCCATCTGCAGTGGGCCTTGGCACGCCTGCCTCTCGGTGGCTAATAAGAGTCAAAGCCCTCATGCTTATTTTGCATCAGTGGACCTACTAACCACTGATTACTCAACATGTAACACAAGTACCACTGGCATCCCCGTTTGGTGTTGTGTACCACACAACTGTAAGGAGTCTGCCCTACTGGTCAAGACCCACGCACCCTACTGGTGCACTCCGGCTTACCTCGATTTGGACTACCTCCAGTCGGGAAACTATTTCCTCCTCACAGCACAAGCCTCATCCTATGACGATTCTACAGTGTTCAGGGCATCTACATGTCTAATTCATTCTATAAATTCACAATTCAGTCATCACATCAATGTATCTTTGTTTAGCTTTGTAAACCGTTCATTTCATAAACCATCTAATAACATATACCACAACTGAACTATTAAGCATCACCACATCTCAAGCTGAGAAAAACTGCAATCACAATACTTGTTTCACTGAACACCCTATCATTAGGGTTTCATTTACCTCATTCACTTATCACATAACTCACATAATGATTGAATACATCATAACATCATTCAATAAGAATTTCTCTTAGCAGTTCACATATAATCGAATATATATATATATATATGAAACCCAATAATAAATTGAACTAGGGTTTCCATGCCAAATGAAATACAAGATCTTATCTGACATATATGTAATACACATACAAATAAAACAATTATTCATAACCAAGGAGATTCAACTAGGCAACTTCTTCATTCAATTATACAACAATTTCAGTCAGAGTCAAAAATCTTAAATTTTAGTTTAATTTTATAACCTCTGCAAATACTTTAAGAATTATCATTTAGATGGATTGTACCCATTTATAATATGATTTCAACATTTGAAATTCATCACAATAGATAAATCATCCATTTCATATCAACTTGCAAAAGCCAGATCAAAAGACCATTTACATTTTGTAAATGCATACAAAGAAATTGAAGATTATTGATGATTTAACTCATTTTCATACAATCTACTATTTAAAGGAAATACCCACTCACCCTAAGGTGTGAAAATACCTTAAAAATGTAGCCCATCTCTTAAGATATTGAATCCATATCCAAATCCTAGCAAAATCCGTGGTTTCTTCTTCCTTTTAACCCTAAACAGGATCGGTTGTAGGTAGAAGAAGAAGAATAAAGGTTAAACCAAACCTCAAATTTGTTGGATCAGGGATTCCAAGTAGGGGAAATGGATAGAAGGAAGAATCAAGGGTTAAACCTACTTACCAAGTTGAATCTATAACAACCCTTTTTTATTTTTGTTGTTCTTAACATTCTTTCCCAAAAAATTCCTTCTAGATCATCCTCTCATAGAGAAACTTTCCTAGGAATATAGAGGATCGAATCGTGGTCCCAACACACTTTGTTTTGTTGAAAACGGATAAGTATTGCTTGAGATATGATCATTTTACGATTTACTATCTTGGGCGGCGTCGGTCGCGGTGTCGACGCAGTGTCGGTCACGGTCCTAGCATCGCATGTTGTGGTGTCGATGTAGCGTCATGATCATGGTATTGATGCAACATCGGTTGTGGTCCTAGCATCGTGGGTCATGGTGTCGACACAGCATCGTGGTCGCGGTGTCGACCGCGGTCACGATGTTCTGTATATATTTACTAAAAAGGGCATAACTCTCTCATTTTAACTTTGATTTGGTTCATTATTTTTTTGTTAAATTTGTAATTGAATTATCTACAATTATAAAATATTATTTTGACAATATTTTCAAATAAAAAATAATTTATTAATTATTTCCTCCAATGTCATTAACTCTCTTCTTGCACACATGTATGGGTTAATGTTATATTAACTCCAAATCGGATCTTTATAGTATGCTTAAGTGATGATTATGAGTTGCCAAAACAAGTATTTAAGGTTACAAAAGTTAATACAAAGAACAAAATAGAATATTACTAACAAAATAATGACAAGCACTAAGATTATCTTAAATCTCTATGATTACAAACAAAGCAAAGAACGAGTTGTAACAATAGTACTTTCAAAGCACAAGTGGATTCTATCATCCTTCAATAACAAATTGCTTATTGGACTTCTCCTTCCTCCTCTAGTGAAGATGATGTCCCAAGTGAGAATGAAGCCAACTACATCAAGGGCAAGCACTTCAAGGGAAAGCAAGCCTCCTCCTCTACTCCTAGATGCTACAAGTGTGGACAAAAGGGACACTACAAGAGTGAATGTCCCAAGTCAAGAAAGTCACACCACAAGGGCAGATCAAAGAAGGAGGAAGAGTACAAGAAGGATAGCAAGTATAAGAGAAAGGACAAGAAGGATAAAAGACACAAGAACACAGCTCATGCAACTTGGGAAGCTTCATCCTCAAGTAGCTCAAGCTTCGAAGAAGATGGAGAGTACCACCTTGCACTCATGGCCTCTACTAGTGAATAAATTGGCAAGGTAAGTGAGGTAAGTTTCATGAGTTATCTAGGGAAGTTATTATTGATATGCTTGTTTCTACCCGTTCTTCTTTTGTTAAGTGTAAATCTAAAAGAAAAAAGGTTAGGAAAAATTATTGATGATTTGTATGCTAAACTTTAAATTCTTGAGCTTAATGAGAAAACTCATCTTGAGAGCATTGATAACTTTCAAGGACAATATCTTAATCTTGAGTTCCAATAAAATGGAGTTGAGGTAGAGAATGGTGTCTATCTTAAGAACATTGAAACTCTTAAGGAAGATAACTAAAAGTGCCTAAAGGAGCCTAAAACTCTTAAAATTGAAAATGATGAATTTAAGCTTCTTGTTGATTCTCGTAAGGATGAAAGAGATGTTTATCTCAAGTAAATTCAAGTGCTTAAATATAAAAATACTAAGTTGCTTGGTCAAGTTAATGATTTATCTTCTAGAACTATCTTGCCTAGTAATGATATTGCTTCTATTTCTCTTGAAAAAGATTCTTATTTGACTAAAGCCCTCTGTCTTAAGGCTGACCTTGTTCATTCTAGAGATGATATTGCTAGTTTGTCTTATACTATCATATCTCTTAACGATGATAATCATATACTAAGGACCTATCTACACAATTCCTCAAAGGGAAAAATTCCCTAAATTAAATCCTTGACCATTCTACCAAACAAAGTGGTACTAGTGATTTGGGATTTGTAGGGGGGAGCACCAAAGGGAAAGAACAAAGCCAAAAGTAATAAAAAGAGCAAGGATGCCTCTTTCTTTGTTGGAGAGTCTTCCGACACTAAGAATCATTTGGCTTGTTCCTATTACAAGTGTGATGATCATTACTCTACTTATTGTCCTTACAAGCCTAAGGGTACCAAACCAAAGATTAAATGGGTCCCCACGCTAACTCTAGATCCTAATGTTTGAGTTGGGAACTGACACTCTATTTTATTATAGGAAAAAGGAATATGGATTGTTGATAGTGGCTGCACTAAGCATATGTTAGATGATATAAGCCATTTCAACAACTTCAACAAAAAGAAAGGAGGTCCAGCCACCTTTGGGGACAACAAGAAAGGTAAAGTCAAAGGTGAGGGGGATGTAGGTGAATCCTTGTGTATTAATAATGCTCTTTTTGTGGATGACCTACATCACAATTTAATTAGCGTTAGTCAATCATGTGACAATGGTTATCTTGTGTTATTTTGCTTCCTTTGAATGCTTGATTCTAGATTCCCTCACCTATTAAGTTATATATAAGGGAACTATAAGTGGTAATCTATATGTTATTGTTCTTGACTCTATTAAGCTTGTTTTTGGGTGATACCTAGTAGTCAATTTGAATAATATTTCTCTTTGGAATCATTGGCTTGGTCATGTAAATATGCATCAGTTGAAGAATATGAGCAAAAAGGACTTGGTCAAGGGACTTCCCAAATTGGATTTTGAAAAGGATGAGGAATGCCAACCTTGTACCCAAGGAAAGCAAACCAAGTCCTCCTTCAAATCCAAAGGAGTCCTTTGTACCAAAAGAGCTCTTGAACTTCTTCATATTGATCTATTTGGACCAAGGAGAACTCAATCACTTCGTGGTTCCAAGTATTGCCTTATTATTGTCAATGATTTCTCTAGATATACTTGGACCTTCTTTCTCATTTACAAGAGTGATACACTTTATGTTTTCTTGAGATTTTGTAAACGAGTTGAGAATGAAGCCTCTTAATGCATCATTTCCATCCATAGTGATCATGGGGGAGAATTTGAAAATGATCTTTTTGAACATTTTTGTGAAGAATCTAGTTATGCACATAACTTTTCTTCACCTCGAACACCTTAAAAAATTGGGGTTGAAGAGAGGAAGAATAGGTCTTTACAGGAGATGGCTAAGACCATGCTTTTAGAGTATGGCACTCCAAAAAAGTTTTGGGCCGAAGCCATCAATACCTCATGTTTTGTGCAATATCGGGTTTTTACACATCCTTCTTTGAAGAAAATCCCCTATGAGCTATTGCGTGGTAGGAAGCCTTCTATATAGTATTTCCATGTTTTCATATGTCCATGTTTTGTTGTGAATACAAAAGATTTTCTCAACAAGTTTGATCCAAAATCTTACAAGGCTTTCTTTCTTGGCTATAGCACTACTAGCAAGGCTTAAAGAGTGTTTAATGTTGAACTTGCTAAAGTAGAAGAATCTATAAATGTTAAGTTTACTGAGACTAACCCCTCTATTCCCAAATATATTGTTCTAAATGATGATGTTGCAGGTGAAGTAATTCCTATTATGAAAGAGCTCAACATCGCCCAAAAGGGAAAATAGGCGGTCACTCGGGAAGAAGAGAAAGATGAAGAGAAGAAGGATCCAACCACCCAGTTTGTAAAGAATCGTCCAAAAGAGTTGATTTTAGGTGATCCATTTGAAAGAGTAAAGACGCAGGCTCCATTCAACAAAGACCAAGCCAACAACACCTTCATCTCACAACTCGATCCAAAGAACGTCAAGGAAGCTCTTAGGGATGATGAGTGGATCCTAGCTATGCAAGAAGAGTTGGAGCAAATTGAAAAGAACAAAGTATGGACCCTAGTGCCAAGACCAAGTGATAGAAAGATCATTGGCACCAAGTGGGTCTACCGCAACAAGGTTGATGAAACTTGAAAAGTGGTAATGAACAAAGCAAGGTTAGTGGCTCAAGGCTACAATCAACAGGAAGGTATCGATTTTGACGAAACATATGCACTTGTAGCTAGACTTGAGTCCATTCGTATGTTGTTTGCCTTTTATAGTTATAAAGACTTTCTTCTTTATCAAATGGATGTTAAAAGTGTGTTTTTGAATGGTACAATTGAGGAGGAAATGTATGTTGCACAACCTCTTGGATTTGAACATGATAGTTTACCTAACCATATTTATTTGTTGCAAAAAGCTCTCTATGGACTCAAACAAGCATCTCAAGCTTGGTATGAGAAATTAAAGAACTTTTTGTTAGATCATGGGTATATCATGGGAAAAGTAGATTCTACCTTATTTCTAAAGTGCACTTCTAACAATTTTTTTATCATCTAAATATATGTTGATGATATCATTTTTGGTGGAACTAACCTTGATATTTGCAAATAATTTAGTGATCTTATGCAGAGTGAATTTGAAATGAGTATGATGGGTGAGCTCACGTTCTTCCTTTGCTTTTAAATCATGCAAACTAAAGATGGGAACTTCATCAACCAAGGCAAGTACACAAGTGAACTACATAAGCTCTTTCGGATGGAGAACACCAAGCCAATGGACACACCCATGTCAAACACCACAAAACTTGACAAGGATAAATAAGGTGAGAAGGTAGATGAGAAGCTCTATAGAGGTATGATTGAAAGTTTACTCTATTTAACTACCTCTAGACCTGATATAATGTTTAGTGTTGGCTTGTGTGCTCACTTTCAATAAAATCCTAAGAAATCACATCTTATAGTTGTTAAGAGGATTTTAAGGTACTAAGCCAAAACCCAAAATTTTGGACTATGGTATCCCAAGTCAAGGGACTTTACTCTTATTGCTTATAGTGATGTGGATTATGCAGGGTGCTTGATTGATAGAAAGTGCACAAGTGGCACTTGCTTTCTCCTAGGACCATGCTAGGTGTCTTGTTTATCTAAGAAATAGAGCACAATGGCATTATCAACCACTGAGACTGAATACATTGCAGTTGAGAGTTGTTGTGCCTAGGTCCTGTGGATGAAGCAAATGCTCTAAGACTTTAACATTCATTTTGAAGCTTCTCCTATCTATTTTAATATACTAGTGCAATAAACTTGTCATATAATCCTACCTTTCACAGTAGATCTAAGCATATAGAGGTTCACCATCATTTTCTTCATGATCACATTGCCAAAAAGGATATCTATTTCACACATGTGGACATTGAAAATCAGTTGGCGGATATTTTCACTAAACCTCTAGCTAGAGAGCAAATTAACTTTTTAAGATCTAAATTGCTCATAATTATTTTGAATGAATATGATATGCCTTCTATCTAGTTGTAATCTATCCTATATGCTTTGCCTATATTTTGATCACCATTGCCTGCTAATAAGCTAAAAATCAATTTTTCATGTTCTTTTATCTTGTTTGTCTCTTGTTTTGGGTTTTTTTGCAAATGCTTGTTTTATCACAAAATAGTACCCAGTGATGAGTGATATGTTCCTAAGTATGTTTAAAATGCATAATGGAATTGAAAAATAAATTTAATTAGCACTCAAATGGCTAGAAATTAGAATTTCAATTTTTAGGTCAGGTTGACCATCGGTCGAGTTGCCAAGTCGACCGATCAGTGGCCGAGAGCTTTTTTTCAAGAGCCTTTTGGTAGAGTTTCCGACTCACATAACTCGGCAGATGACCGGGCTAGAGCAAACTTAAGATAGGTTCAGTTGAATTTTCTCCCTCTTAATTAGAGAAAAGTCGACTGGTCCAACCTCTAGCTCCCTCAAGCTCTCTAACCTAGCCCCAACCTTCCTCTCCCTAGCCCTAGTTCGACCTAGATCGACCTTCATTGACCTTCATACTATCAACCCTAAGTGTGTGGATGAGTTTTGGTGGTGTTTCTTTAGATTTTTCTCTCTTCATACTCTCCATTTTGTCTCCATGGAATCTAATAGGAGAAAGAGGTCCACCCCAGCTAATGCACCATCATCTTCTTCCAACTCACACTTGATTCCCTTTGAAGACACCTTCTTTATCTCAAATGAGGCTCTCAATAGGTACAAGAAGCTTCTTCCTAGAAACCCCTTCCCTTTTCATGCCCTATTTGAGCCACACCCATGAAGATAAGAGGTCATAGATTAAGTAGAAGAGTTGTTATACGACCACCATCTCTCAGCCTGGGGTGTTGAACGTGCGTGCTATAACATTCCATCACAAGCACCAAAGTCGTTCATGAATTCTATGCAAATTTTCATTGGAATTACAACACCCTCGTACCCCCACCTAATAATCAAGTAGTCTTCACATCTATGATCGTCGGGAAAAAATTACATGTAATGACCCTATCTCCCTGTAACCTCCACTTAAGGGAGACCAAGAAATCAGATCTGTTAGCCCAATTAATAGGATCAAAGGTTCGACAAATAATCAATAACAATTATCAAATTTTACCAACTAAACTGAAAATTGGTATAAAATAAAACCTTGCATACCTTTTTAAAAACTTTGGAAATCTATCTATCCATAGCTTGAATCTACTCTATATAATCCTCCTTGCACTTTACTTCTTATTTTCACAATGTGACAATTTACTATTTGTTCTTTTGGGGTTTGTACCTAAAACGCTGACAAACAAATACACGGTCAGCATAAAGCTGGCATGTGGGGGAATACAAAAATTGTGCAACTATGATAGAAATGTAATCAACCAATTATCATTTAACATTCAAGATTACGTTTTAAGCAATACTACTCAATCCTTACCTATCCCCTATCTCTGTGTTGTCCCTGTAGTGGACTTGGATACTGCCTCTCTCTATGGTAGATCCTTACCACCATGGCCCTACCTCACAGGTAACTAATACTTAGGGTTATGGAGTCGCATGGCCCTACCCAAAGGTAGTCCAATCCCTCACTCAAGGTGACTTGATGGTCCAACCCCATTGGTAGCCATGTACTAAGTCATCCAATGACCTGATGGTCCTACCCCATGGTAGCCATGTACTAGGTCAAACCATTAAGCCATAGAGGGGACTAGGATCTGAGCTAGTAGGCACATATCTTAAGTGATAGTCATATCCACATTATAATTTGCATGAATTAAATTCATCCAACAGTTTATATCAAGCCACGATGGAAACATCGACAAAATCCCCAGAAAACTAATTCGGGTAGTCATAAGCGTAACCACATACTTGTCAAGTTGTCTTGAATGCAGAATTAATCCAAACAGTCAAGTAATCAGAATCAAGCAAGCAAGCACAATTCAGTCCTAAAATATACATCCAATATTTTCTATCATGGATCATGGTATCCAAGTCTAATAGGCCTAATCGTGCCCTAGGGTTACTAGCCCTTTTTAAGTTTTCGACCATAATTAGGGTTTCATTTCCTTCTTACCACTTTAATTTTACTTTTATCAAAATATCCATCAAACCCTAATTATCTTATATTATTTTCCATTAAGATCCTTAAGATCAGGTTTGAACCACAAAAACCCTAATTTTCGGATTACTATATCTTTTCTTCCTTTTTTCCTCACTTTAGGGTTTCTAAGGGTACTAATTACATTATTAGGTTTAAAACCCTAAACTTTGCAATTCCATCATCAAAATAGGTTAAAATCTAACTTTATCATTAAACAAGTTAACCATGCTTAAATTAACCTAATTGCAGTATTAAATCTATCCTTGATTAACAATTAGGGTTTCTAACCACAAATTAACTCCTTTTTCATCAAAATTATATACTTTTGTGAAAGGAGATAGATTTAGGCATTCAAACTATTTTTATTGTATTCCTCGTATTTTTCTGATCACTTCTCATATATTACTTATTTTCATCAGAGCTACCAATCTTTAGTTGTGATTTATGCAAGATAAATACTTTTAAGCCAATAAGAAAGTGACACGTCTACCAAGCGAGACTTACTTTAATTTTCACACAAATTGGTTGATTACCCTTCTACCCTTGCTTCCTTCTCACGGCTGCCGGGTTAGGGGAGTCTTTTCTCCCTTGCTCGTCTTCCTCCCCTACCTGCTCGGCGCAGAGCGATGGAAGGTCAACTCGTGTTGACTTCCATCGGAAGGGCTCCTTCCTCGCTCAAATCTGGTCCTCCACCTCCTCCCGACCCAACCGAACTCATCGGTCGTCCCAATTTCCCCAGCCGCGGTCAAAGTTGCCGAGACGACACAATGGGTCTTCCGACAGCAACCAAGGAGAGCCGAGATATAGGAGGGGCTCGAGAGAGGAAATTGGTGGAAGATACTTGTCCTGAAGGTCCTACAACATCTCACGGAGTTGTGCCTCATCTCGCAGAGGGAATCCACCCCCTTATATAGCCTGTGGCTATAACGCACAGCCAGAGAGGTCCTTAGGTTTTAGGGGATTCTTCTAGAGACCCCCAAGCTAGGCAAAACCTAGGATTAATCTGTCCGCAAGAAACTCACAAATATATCTAGCAGGTTTCTAAGTTCCCACACACATTGATTGACAAGGAATTCAATCAGGGAAAGATGGAGTTCTGCCCATACTTTCCTAACCAGACGTGATCTAGAAGACAAGTCCATCACTGTTAGATCTAGATCTGATGGCCCTAAACGCGCGCACCAGATCAAGGGAAATATTTTTGGTATTGTGACATTTCATACGATTCAAAGATTACCCATTTACTTTAGGAAACTTCTAAAAATCACAACTCATTAATCCTTTATCCTTTTTCCACAAAATTTTACAGGAAGCTTTGGATTGACATCATTTACCTGTGTACTAAATTGGAGACCCAAATTCCAAAGGAATAGGGTGTTTTCTTCATAAGCAAGCTATCTTTTAAATTAAACCAATTTAATTTGGTATTTCCTCTTTCTTTGCCATTAAATTATTATTTTGAATTCCTTGAACCTCAAGAACTCTTAATGGCTCGCAATCCCACCTTGGGAATGTTTCTTATCCTCTCACTTATCTTTTATCTATTTTCTCTTTCTTCTTATTCATTTCTGATCAAAATATCTCTTTTCGGGGATTTCTCTTTATCTCTCTTATTATTTTCATTATTGGAACTCCTTTTAACATTAGAAACCTCATGGATATGAAAATCCATCAAAGATAACTCAATTATACCTCTTTCCACTAATTTTCTACATTTTATCATTGTTTTCCAATTTCTTTCTTAATAAAGAAATATCTAATTGATCGTTTCTTTTCTTATTGCTTTATTTTTACAATTTTGGTCTCCTTGGGACCCAAGGAACCTAAGAGGCATGAAATCCCTTTTTGGATTTTCCTTATAATGGTTTCCACATTGTTCTTTTCTCCATTTTCTTATTTACCCAAATAATGGGGTTTCTTTTATCCTTTCCTTGTTATTGGGCCCAATACCCAATGAAGCCCACAAAACAACCATCAAGGCTATTGTGAACAAAATCCATTTATTCAAAACAAATTATATCATTATTTGTTCAAATATATTTAATATGAGAAATTACATTTCTCATCAAATGAACCCAAAAATTGGGGTTGTAACATCCTTCCCCTCTTATAAGAATTTTGTCCTCAAAATTCCATCAAGCAAACAAACAATTCAGGATAAGCCTTTCTTATGTCCGTCAGGGCTCCCATATGGCTTCACCCTTTCCATGGTGCTTCCCAAGAACCTTCATCATCTCATATTCTTCCATCTGAGTTCTTTCTTACCTTAGTATATCATACCCTCATAGGTGACTCGGGACATTTCAACCTCTAAAAAGTTGAATAGGTTTAGGGCTCAGCACATGGCTTGGGTACCTCACATAGTGCTCTCGATTAGACTGCTGGAATACATTACACATCATGTTATCCTAAGGGGCAAAGCTAAATACAACCATTTCCACCAATCCATCTCAAATGGACCCATATATCGGGGACTCAGCTTTATCAGTTGTAGCTTAGAGGGGTCGGATTTTCACATCACATACTCTACCACAGTGAACTACATGTCAGTCTGCTTTGCATCAGCTTGTGACTCATGTCGCCTCTGGGCTCTCTCTCTTAGCCATTGCACGATCAAAGGGAATTCATCTGCACACATTGTGGTTCTTTTCTGACCTTCGCGAGGCCTCCTTCACCAACATCATCATAATGAAGTGGTGACTGATACAACCTCCTTATAGAACTTCTTGCATCCCGATAAAGGCTATGGTGGTTAACATCACATCTTAAGAATTGTCTCTATGTATCACCCTGATGAGCACACATACTCTCATCGGACCCTCTAGTCTGGATCATATTGACCATTAGTATGGGGTAATAAACTGTACTGACATCGAGTTCTTCATGTATCCACTTCCACCTTATGGAAGTGAGCCTTTAGGTTATACTCACAAACTTTTGAGCTTGCATCATGGTGTAGTTGAACCATCTCTCTCTTATAAGTAGTTCAACCCGATCTATCCCTTGACAGCACTCTTTCTCTCTCATGTCATCTAGGTAAGGCGATCTACCATAACCCATATTACATCTCAACCTTCCTTGATTAAGGGTAGACTTACCACAACATCCATAGTGGTGAACTCCCATTCCCTCTCGGGGACTCTTTATCCTATATGCCAAAGCACTGGGTTACTGGTGTTCGTCCTTCACCCTCAGCTTGCATGGCAACATGCCACATGCAACTTCATATCAAGCATCCAAAGTTCTACTATCACTTACTATTTTTGTAGTACCACGATGTATGGTGATCTTAAAATCATGATCTCCTGTATGTCATGATTCCTCAAGATTGATTCCTCGAAAAACCACTCTAGTCGGGGTTTCATCACCTTCTTTTCCAAAGAAGTGTATCTGAGGCTCTACAATCATCATTTTCTTTCATCAAGGCCTAGGCTAGCTAACCAAACAACTACTAACTTGTTCAAAGTTAGTGTTAACCAAACCTATCCCACGAACTTAGGGTCGACCTAATAACCTCTTCTAGCCTCTATCCGAACTAGGCAGCTATATCTCAACCAGAGCATTCATTAACCATTTCAGACCCGTAGGTGTTAGGTAATGTTGAAGACATTCATCTCTGTGTATTCCACTATCATCTCATCTCAAACTCTAAGTCCATCTTTATCAAGAAACTCTGAGCTCATCCTCTTGGTTTTCAAACTCAACCTTGTATAATTCATAGCTCATGTTAAAAGCATCCTCATAAGATGACTATCTTATTTTTCTTGATGTTTATAAACCATCTTTATATCATTTATTTCACAAAGGCATATCATCTCTATCCTCATACCTCACAACATCATTCCAACTCACATCATATTTTATCCTTGTTGTATGGCATGCATACTGTCCTATCTCTCACTCCCATAACAAGAAGAAATAAGCATTTGGCAGCCGTACAAATATAGAGTTCTTCTTGTTCCAAGAGTAGAGATGGTACATCCCACCTTTCTAGTACACCTTCAAATCTAATTTTAAATGTGCAACTTATGTATCTACATCACAAACATCATGATATCAAAAATTACTTCCATGGAAAACTGGTCTCAAACCTACTGGGGTTTACACACAATCCTTGGTCATCTCCTCTGGGTCTATAGCGTGCCAGCACTTTTGGGGTCATCCCTCTTCCCTAATGCATCCAGAGAGTGCCCTACTCATTTGCCCTTTGGGTCCCATGAGTTCATGAAGGTGTTTAATCTCCTAACCCATGGCCCTCAAACAATGATAGTTGTTACCTCCCGAAACTATGGTCATGTGCAACTAGGGAATTAGGCAACTCAAACCTCCAACGGTCTTATCCCTACCTGACCCTAGGATAGATTTAGGATTCTATTATAGTACATGACCCTCTTAGAACCTTACCCTAGCCTTCATCATCTCTCTCTCTGCATTCATGGGCTGACTTCCATCCTTTCATGGGGTCATAGCAACCTGCCTACCTTGGTCAGACCCCATACCAGTTACTTCCATTCCACATGCACTTAGCGATGATTATCTATGGGTCTACAGGTTCATTCTCATACCATCTACTTTTCACTTAGCTTCTCATGATCCTATTAGACCTCTTTAGGTTTCCACAAAACCCACAAACTGGTACACACCCTACCAAAGGGTTCCTCTCCCAAGATGGGAGGAAACTACAACTCTTGACAACAAGGTCACAACCACCCTTGGGGTTTATATTCACATGAGCATGCTTAACCCAGTAGCCACTTAAGCCACAAGCAGACCACCTACTAAACCATGCTAGGTCATACTTGTTCTCATCCTCAACATTGGATCAAGATCATACCTTCCCATGTCATCAACTTAACTGTGGGGGGTTCATCAGACCTGCCTTAAACTTAAGGGGTTTCTCTTTCCTTTAAACATGAGAAGTACCATGCTCAAATGTATTGAAACTAAACCCTCATCATGAGCATCAGGTACACCACTTCCCCTCTTAGGCCTAGGAACCCTAGGTTCACCTTTTTGATGTCCAACTGTCTGCTCAACTTTTATACCATGAACCAAACATGTCCAAGGTATGTCATGCACTCCCATGATCCTTTTATTCGAGCCACACCTTATAGTTGAGTCTTCCTCAAGAGCAACCAACAAAGTACAATGCCTCACATCTTGCTACTTAAACCTCCTCAGGATATAAGTCACTCTTTGTCTCATCTCAGCAGGTAAATTCCTATACCATAGGCACATAGGTTCCAGAAGCATCATCCTCAACTCCCCACTTTTCCTCATATCTTGGAATCTAGGCTGCAAACCTTCTTGCTTGGGTCCTACTCTCTCTCTCTCTCTCTCTAGAGCTAACTCCACAACCAGCCTTATACTAAAGGTCCTCTCTCCATGAAGATGGATCAACCTCATTAGCATACCTCTACATGAAGAAGCCTATATTCAAGCTTATGTTTGTTTGAGGTTATCCCTAGCCCTTTATGCTTACCTCGTCAGCTATCCAACATACTCCCTTGGCCAGCGTTTCAACCTACTGTTCGCACTACTGACGTACTCTGGGTGCATACTATGCCATGCTCATATAAGCCCATAGGGTCTCCAGAAGTTCTTTACTAACCTCATCATTGAAGGAGCTACCCTTCACTCTAACATGACCCTTCCTAGGGTTGGGTCACGAAAGGCACTAGGTCATCCAACCTCTCATGGCTCATATGGCATCCAAAGGCATATCCATCCAAATACCCAGTCAACCATGACATCTAACTTATCATGTCATCTCTCCCTCTAACCACCACTTAGGGTTAGGGTTAACATCATCCTCAAAAGAGATGCCAAGTCTCGAACTATAATGGAGGTCTCTACCTCCAAGACTAACTCTCTCTCTACTCATCCTCCTGACAAGAAGGTTTGGCATCAGGTTTCTCCTGAGGGCAGTGACAACTCATGTCATACGACCTAAGCATGTATCTATTCTTTAGTTTACGCTTAATCTATTAAGCTTATGTCCATGACATCTTATTTACATGCTTTTCATTAATCTGATGGAGGATTCCTTAAACCTTATCTACCTTACCCATACTTCAAGAGGGTGAGGAAAAGAGAGAAAACCCTAATCCTTGTAATCCTTAACAACATTTGAGGTGAGAAGGGATGAACAAGATGAGAGAGTCCTAAACGTATCTTATTTCGAGTCAAATCCTGAGACATTGGCCAGGCACTCACACTAATCCGGGAGTACTCATATTCCAACTAGCGGTGTGGAGGAAAATCTTGCCAACCCCCAGAGATGATCCTTTTCTAGACATCTCTCTCTTTCAGAAAATTCTCTAATAACTCCCTTGGGTTCTACATAATTTGTAAAATTTAATAATTATTAAAGATTAAATGAGGAACCTATGCTCTGATACCAATTATAACAACCCCATCTCCCGGTAACCCCCACTTAAGGGAGACCAAGAGATCAGAGCCGTTAGCCCAATTAACAGGATCAAAGGTTCGACAAATAATCAATAACAATTATCATATTTTACCAACTAAACTGAAAACTGGTATAAAATAAAACCTTGCATACATTTTTAAAAACTTTTGAAATCTATCAATCCACAGCTTGAATCTACTCTATCTAATCCTCCTTGCACTTTACTTCTTATTTTCACAATGTGACAATTTACTGTTTGTTCTTTTGGGGTTTGTACCTAAAACACCAACAAACAAATATGCGGTCAGCATAAAGCTGGCATGTGGGGGAATACACAAATTGTGCAACTATGATAGCAATGTAATCAACCACTTATCATTTAACATTCAAGATTATGTTTTAAGCAATAATACTCAATCCTTACCTATCCCCTATCTCTGTGTTGTCCCTGTAGTGGACTTGGATACTACCTCTCTCTATGGTAGATCCTTACCACCATGGCCCTACCTCACAGGTAGCCAATACTTAGGGTTATGGAATCACATGGCCCTACCCAAAGGTATTCCAATCCTTGACTCAAGGTGACTTGATGGTCCAACCCCATTGGTAGCCATGTACTAAGTCATCCAATGACCTGATGGTCCTACCCCATGGTAGCCATGTACTAGGTCAAACCATTAAGCCACAGAGGGGACTAGGATCTGAGCTAGTAGGCACATATCTTAAGTGATAGTCATATCCACATTGTAGTTTGCATGAATTAAATTCATCCAACAGTTTAATTCAAGCCACGATGGAAACATCGACAAAATCCCCAGAAAACTAATTCGGGTAGTCATAAGCATAACCACATACTTGTCAAGTTGTCTTGAATGCAGAATTAATCCAAATAGTCAAGTAATCAGAATCTAGCAAGCAAGCACAATTCAGTCCTGAAATATACATCCAATATTTTTTATCATGGAACATGGTATCCAAGTCTAATAGGCCTAATCGTGCCCTAGGGTTACTAGCCCTTTTTAAGTTTTTGACCATAATTAGGGTTTCATTTCCTTTTTACCACTTTAATTTTACTTTTATCAAGATATCCATCAAACCCTAATTATCTTATATTATTTTCCATTAAGATCCTTAAGATCAGGTTTGAACCACAAAACCCTAATTTTCAGATTACTATATCTTTTCTTCCCTTTTCCCTCACTTTAGGGTTTCTAAGGGTAGTAATTACATTATTAGGTTTAAAACCCTAAACTTTGCAATTCCATCATCAAAATAAGTTAAAATCTAACTTTATCATTAAACAAGTTAACCATGCTTGAATTAACCTAATTGCAATATTAAATCTATCCTTGATTAACAATTAGGGTTTCTAACCACAAATTAACTCCTTTTTCATCAAAATTATATACTTTTGCAAAAGGAGACAAATTTAGGCCTTCAAACTATTTTTATTGTATTCCTCATATTTTTATGATCACTTTTCATGTATTACTTATTTTCATCAGAGCTATCAATCTTTAGTTGTGATTTATGTAAGATAAATACTTTTAAACCAATAAGAAAGTGACACGTCTACCAAGCGAGACTTACTTTAATTTTCACGAAAATTGGTTGATTACCCTTCTACCCTTGCTTCATTCTCATGGCTGCTGGGTTAGGGGTGTCTTTTCTCCCTTGCTCGACTTCCTCCCCTACTTGCTCGATGCAGAGCAATGGAAGGTCAACTCAGGTGTTGACTTCCATCGGAAGGGCTCCTTCCTCACTCAAAGCTGGTCCTCCACCTCCTCCAGACCCAACCGAACTCATCGGTGGTCCCAATTGCCCCAGCTGCGGTCGGAGTTGCTGAGACGACACGAGGGGTCTTTCGACGGCTACCAAGGAGAGTCGAGATACAGGAGGGGCTCGAGAGAGGAAATTGGTGGAAGATACTTGCCCTAAAGGTCCTACAACATCTCGCGGAGCTGTGCCTCATCTCACAGAGGGAACCCACCCCCTTATATAGCATGTGGGTATGACGCATAGCCGGTGAGGTCCTTAGGTTTTAGGGGATTCTTCTAGAGACCCCCAAGCTAGGAAAAACCTAGGATTAATCTGTCCGCAAGAAACTCACAAATATATCTAGCAGGTTTTTGAGTTCACACACACATTGATTGACAATGAATTCAATCAGGGAAAGTCGGAGTTCTGCCCTTGCTTTCCTAATCAGACGTGATATGGAAGACAAGTCCATCACTGTCGGATCTATATCTGATGGCCCTAAACGTGTGCGCCAGATCAAGGGAAATATTTTCAGAATTGTGACATTTAATATGATTCAAAGATTACCCATTTACTTTAGGAAACTTCTAAAAATCACAACTCATTAATCCTTTATCCTTTTTCCACAAAATTTTACAGGAAGCTTTGGATTGACATCATTTACCTGTGTACTAAATTGGAGACCCACATTCCAAAGGAATAGGGTGTTTTCTTCATAAGCAAGCTATCTTTTAAATTAAACCAATTTAATTTGGTATTTCCTCTTTCTTTGCCATTAAATTATTATTTTGAATTCCTTGAACCTCAAGGAACCCTTAATGGATCGAAAATTCACCTTGGGAATATTTCTTAGCCTCTTACTTATCTTTTATCTATTTTCTCTTTCTTCTTTTTCATTTCTGATCAAAATATCTCTTTTCGGGGATTTCTCTTTATCTCTCTTATTATTTTCCTTATTGGAATTCCTTTTATCATTAGAAACCTCATGGATACGAAAATCCATCAAAGATAACTCAATTATACCTCTTTCCACTTATTTTCTACATTTTATCATTGTTTTCCAATTTCTTTCTTAATAAAGAAATATCTAATTGATCTTTTCTTTTCTTATTACTTTATCTTTACAATTTTGGACTCCTTGCGACCCAAGGAACCCAAGAGGCACGAAATCCCTTTTTGGATTTTCCTTCTAGAGGTTTCCACATTGTTCTTTTCTCCATTTTCTTATTTACCCAAATAATGGAGTTTCTTTTATCCTTTCCTTGTTATTGGGACCAATAGCCAATGAATCCCACAAAAGAACCATCAAGGCTATTGTGAACAAAATCCATTTATTCAAAACAAATTATATCATTATTTGTTCAAATATATTTAATATGATAAATTACATTTCTCATCAAATGAACCCAAAAATTGGGGTTGTAACATCCTTCCCCTCTTATAAGAATTTTGTCCTCAAAATTCCATCAAGCAAACAAACAATTCAGGATAAGCATTTCTTATGTCCATCAGGGCTCCCATGTGGCTTCACCCTTTCCATGGTGCTTCCCAAGAACCTTCATCATCTCATATTCTTCCATTTGAGTTCTTTCTTACCTTAGTATATCATACCCTCATAGGTGACTCGGGACATTTCAACCTCTCAAAAGCTGAATAGGTTCAGGGCTCAGCACATGGCTTGGGTACCTCACATAGTGCTCTAGATTGGACTCCTGGAATACATTACACATCATGTTATCCTGAGGGGCAAGGCTAAACACAACCATTTCCACCAATCCATCTCAAATGGACCCATATACCGGGGACTCAGCTTTATCAGTTGTAGCTTAGAGGGGTCGGATTTTCACATCACATACTCTCCCACAGTGAACTGCATGTCATTCTGCTTTGAATCAGCTTGTGACTCATGTCGCCTCTGAGCTCTCTCTCTCAGCCATTGCACGATCAAAGCGAATTCACTTGCATACAGTGTGGTTCTTTTCTGAGCTTCACGAGGCCTCCTTCACCAACATCATCGTAATGAAGTGGTGATCGACACAACCTCCTTATAGAACTTCTTGCATCCCGATAAAGGCTATGGTGGTTAACATCACATGTTAAGAATTGTCTCTATGTATCACCCGAATGAGCACACATACTCTCATCAGACCCTCTAGTCTGGATCATACTGACCATTAGTATGGGGTGATAAACTGTAGTGACAACAAGTTCTTCATGTATCCACTTCCACCTTATGGAAGTGAGCCTTTAGGTTATACTCACAAACTTTTGATCTTGCATCATGGTGTAGTTGAACCATCTCTCTCTTATAAGTAGTTCAACCCGATCTATCCCTTGACAGCACTCTTTCTCTCTCATGTCATCTAGGTAAGGCGATCTACCATAACCCATATTACATCTCGACCTTCCTTGGTCAAGGGGAGACTTACCACAACATCCATAGTGGTGAACTCCCATTCCCTATCAGGGACTCTTTATCCTATATGCCAAAGCACTGGGTTACTGGTGTTCGTCCTTCACCCTCATCTTGCATGCCAACATGCCACATGCAACTTCATATCAAGCATCCAAAGTTCTACTATCACTTACTATTTTTGTAGTACCACGATGTATGGTGATCTTAAAATCATGATCTCCTGTATGTCATGATTCCTCAAGATTGATTCCTCGGAAAACCACTCTAGTCGGGGTTTCATCACCTTCTTTTCCAAAGAAGTGTATCTGAGGCTCTACAATCATCATTTTCTTGCATCAAGGCCTAGGCTACCTAACCAAACAACTACTAACTTGTTCAACTTTAGTGTTAGCCAAACCTATCCCACAAACTTAGGGTCGACCTAATAACCTCTTCTAGCCTCTAGCCGAACTAAGAAGCTATATCTCAACCAGAGCATTCATTAACCATTTCACACCCGTAGGTGTTAGGTAATGTTGAAGACATTCATCTCCGTGTATTCCACTATCGTCTCATCTCAAACTCTAAGTCCATCTTTATCAAGAAACTCTGAGCTCATCCTCTTGGTTTTCAAACTCAACCTTGTATAATTCATAGTTCATGTTAAAAGCATCCTCATAAGATGACTACCTTATTTCTCTTGATGTTTGTAAACCATCTTTATATCATTTATTTCACAAGGGCATATCATCTCTATCCTCATACCTTACATCATCGTTCCAACTCACATCATCTTTTATCCTTGTTGTATGGCATGCTTACTGTCCTATCTCTCACTCCCATAACAAGAAGAAATAAGCATTTGGCGGCCGTACAAATATAGAGTTCTTCTTGTTCCAAGAGTAGAGATGGGACATCACACCTTTCCAGTACACCTTCAAATCTAATTTCAAATGTGCAACTTATGTATCTACATCACAAACATCATGATATCAAAAATTACTTCCATGGAAAACTGGTCTCGAACCTACTGGGGTTTACACACAATCCTTGGTCATCTCCTCTGGGTCTATAGCGTGCCAGCACGTTTAGGGTCATCCCTCTTCCCTCATGCATCCAGAGAGTACCCTACTCATTTTCCCATTGGGTCCCATGAGTTCATGAAGGTGATTAATCTCCTAACCCATGGCCCTCAAACAATGATAGTTGTTACCTCCTGACCCTATGCTCATGTGCAACGAGGGAATTAGGCAACTCCTACCTCCATCAGTCTTATCCCTACCTGACCCTAGGATAGACTTAGGATTCTATTATAGTACATGTCCCTCTTAGAACCTTACCCTAGCCTTCATCATCTCTCTCTCTACATTCATGGGCTGACTTCCATCCTTTCATGGGGTCATGGAAACCTGCCTACCTTGGTCAGACCCCATACCAGTTACCTCCATTCCACATGCACTTAGAGATGATTATCTATGGGTCTACATGTTCATTCTCATACCATGTACTTTTCACTTAGCTTCTCACGATCCTATGAGAGCTCTTTAGGTTTCCACAAAACCCAAAAACTGGTACACACCCTACCAAAGGGTTCCTCTCCCAAGATGAGAGGAAACTACAACTCTTGACAACAAGGTCACAACCACCCTTGGGGTTTATATTCACATGAGAATGCTTAACCCAGCAGCCACTTAAGGCACAAGTAGACCACCTACTAAACCATGCTAGGTCATACGTGTTCTCATCCTCAACATTGGATCAAGATCATACCTTCCCATGTCATCAACTTAACTGTGGGGGGTTCATCAGACCTGCCTTAAACTTAAGGGGTTTCTCTTTCCTTTAAACATGAGAAGTACCATGCTCAAATCTATTGAAACTAAACCCTCGTCAGGAGCATCAGGTACACCACTTCCACTCTTAGGCCTAGGAACCCTAGGTTCACCTTTCTGATGTCCAACTGTCTGCTCAACTTTTAAACCATGAACCAAACATGTCCAAGGTATGGCATGCACTCCCATGATCCTTTTATTCGAGCTGCACCTTAGAGTTGAGCCTTCCTCAAGAGCAACCAACAAAGTACAAGGCCTTACATCTTGCTACTTAAACCTCCTCAGGGTATAAGGCACTCTTTATCTCATCTCAGTAGGTAAATTCCTATACCATAGGCACATAGGTTCCAGAAGCATCATCCTCAACTCCCCACTTTTCCTCATATCTTGGAATCTAGGCTTCATACCTTCTTGCTTGGGTCCTACTCTCTCTCTCTAGATCTAACTCCACAACCAGCCTTATACTAAAGGTCCTCTCTCCATGAAGATGGATCAAGCTCATAAGCATACCTCTACATGAAGAAGCCTATGTTCAAGCTTATGTTTGTTCAAGGTTATCCCTAGCCCTTTTTGCTTACCTCGTCAGCTATCCAACATACTCCATTGGCCAGGGTTTCAACCTACTGCTTGCACTACTGACGTACTCTGGGTTCATACTATGTCATGCTCATATAAGCACATAGGGTTTCCATAGGTTCTTTACTAACCTCATTATTGAAGGAGCTACCCTTCACTCTAACATGACCCTTCCTAGGGTTGGGTCGCAAAGGCACTAGGTCATCCAACCTCTCATGGCTCATATGGCATCCAAAGGCATATCCATCCAAACACCCAGTCGACCATGACATCAAACTTATCATGTCATCTCTCTCTCTAACCACCACTTAGGTTTAGGGTTAACATCATCCTCAAAAGAGATGCCAGGTCTCGAACTATAATGGAGGTCTCTACCTCCAAGACTAACTCTCTCTCTACTCATCCTCCTGACAAGAAGGTTTGGCATCAGGTTTCTCCTGAGGGCAGTGACAACTCATGTCATACGACCTAAGCATGTATCTATTCTTTAGTTTACGCTTAATCTATTAAGCTTATGTCCATGACATCTTATTTACATGGTTTTCATTAATCTGATGGAGGATTCCTTAAACCTTATCTACCTTACCCATACTTCAAGAGGGTGAGGAAAAGAGAGAAAACCCTAATCCTTGTAATCCTTAACAGCATTTGAGGTGAGAAGGGATGAACAAGATGAGAGAGTCCTAAAGGTATCTTATTTCAAGTCAAATCCTGAGACATTGGCCAAGCAGTCACACTAATCCTGGAGTTCTCATATTCTGACTAGCGGTGTAGAGGAAAATCTTGCCAGCCCCAGACGTGATTCTTTTCTAGACACCTCTGTCTTTCATAAAATCCTCTAATAACTCCCTTGATTTCTAAAAAATTTGTAAAATTTAATTATTATTAAAGATTAAATGAGGAACCTATGCTCTGATACCAATTGTAACAACCCCATCTCCAGGTAACCCCCACTTAAGGGAGACCAAGAGATCAGAGCCGTTAGCTCAATTAACAAGATCAAAGGTTCGACAAATAATCAATAACAATTATCAGATTTTACCAACTAAACTGAAAACTAGTATAAAATAAAACCTTGCATACCTTTTTAAAAACTTTGTAAATCTATCTATCCACAGCTTGAATCTACTCTATCTAATCCTCCTTGCACTTTACTTCTTATTTTCATAATGTGACAATTTACTGTTTGTTCTTTTGGGGTTTGTACCTAAAACACCAACAAACAAATATGCGGTCAGCATAAAGCTGGCATGTGGGGGAATACAAAAATTGTGCAACTATGATAGCAATGTAATCAACCAATTATCATTTAACATTCAAGATTACATTTTAAGCAATACTACTCAATCCTTACCTATCCCCTATCTCTGTGTTGTCCCTGCAGTGGACTTGGATACTACCTCTCTCTATGGTAGATCCTTACCACCATGGACCTACCTCACAGGTAGCCAATACTTACGGTTATGGAGTCACATGGCCCTACCCAGTGGTAGTCCAACCCTGACTCAAGGTGACTTGATGGTCCAACCCCATTGGTAGCCATGTACTAAGTCATCCAATGACCTGATGGTCCTACCCCATGGTAGCTATGTACTAGGTCAAACCATTAAGCCATAGAAGGGACTAGGATCTGAGCTAGTAGGCACATATCTTAAGTGATAGTCATATCCACATTATAGTTTGCATGAATTAAATTCATCCAACAATTTAATTGAAGTCACGATGGAAACATCGACAAAATCCCCAGAAAACTAATTCGGGTAGTCATAAGCATAACCACATACTTGTCAAGTTGTCTTGAATGCATAATTAATCCAAACAGTCAAGTAATCAGAATCAAGCAAGCAAGCACAATTCAGTCCTGAAATATACATCTAATATTTTCTATCATGGATCATGGTATCCAAGTCTAATAGGCCTAATCGTGCCCTAGGGTTACTAACCCTTTTTAAGATTTCGACCATAATTAGGGTTTCATTTCCTTTTTACCACTTTAATTTTACTTTTATCAAAATATCCATCAAACCTTAATTATCTTATATTATTTTCCCTTAAGATCAGGTTTGAACCACAAAAACCCTAATTTTCAGATTACTATATCTTTTCTTCCCTTTTTCCTCACTTTAGGGTTTCTAAGGGTACTAATTACATTATTAGGTTTGAAACCCTAAACTTTGCAATTCCATCATCAAAATAGGTTAAAATCTAACTTTATCATTAAACAAGTTAACCATGCTTGAATTTACCTAATTGCAGTATTAAATCTATCCTTGATTAATAATTAGGGTTTCTAACCACAAATTAACTCCTTTTTCAGCAAAATTATATACCTTTGCAAAAGGAGACATATTTAGGCCTTCAAACTATTTTTATTGTATTCCTCGTATTTTTCTGATCACTTTTCATGTATTACTTATTTTCATCAAAGCTACCAATCTTTAGTTGTGATTTATGTAAGATAAATACTTTTAAGCCAATAAGAAAGTGACACGTCAACCAAGCGAGACTTACTTTAATTTTCACGCAAATTGGTTGATTACCCTTCTACCCTTGCTTCCTTCTCATGACTGCCGGGTTAGGGGAGTCTTTTCTCCCTTGCTCATCTTCCTCCCCTACTTGCTCGACGCAGAGCAATGGAAGGTCAACTCAGGTGTTGACTTCCATCAGAAGGGCTCCTTCCTCACTCAAAGTTGGTCCTCCACCTCCTCCTGACCCAACCGAACTCATCGGTGGTCTCAATTGCCCCAGCCGCGGTCAAAGTTGCCGAGACGACACGAGGGGTCTTCCGGCGGCAACCAAGGAGAGCTGAGATACAGGAGGGGCTCGAGAAAGGAAATTGGTGGAAGATACTTGTCCTAAAGGTCCTACAGCATCTCGCGGAGCTGTGCCTCATCTCACAGAGGGAACCCACGCCCTTATATAGCCTGTGGCTATGATGCACAGTCGGCGGGGTCCTTAGGTTTTAGGGGATTCTTCTAGAGACCCCCAAGCTAGGCAAAACCTAGGATTAATCTGTCTGCAAGAAACTCACAAATATATCTAGCAGGTTTCTGAGTTCACACACACATTGATTGACAAGGAATTCAATCATGGAAAGTCGGAGTTCTGCCCTTGCTTTCCTAACCAGACGTGATCTGGAAGACAAGTCCATCACCGTCAGATCTAGATCTGATGGCCCTAAACGCACGTGCCAGATCAAGGGAAATATTTTCGGAATTGTGACATTTAATATGATTCAAAGATTACCCATTTACTTTAGGAAACTTATAAAAACCACAACTCATTAATCCTTTGTCCTTTTTCCACAAAATTTTACAGGAAGCTTTGGATTGACATCATTTACGCGTGTACTCAATTGGAGACCCAAATTCCAAAGGAATGGGGTGTTTTCTTCATAAGCAAGCTATCTTTTAAATTAAACCAATTTAATTTGGTATTTACTCTTTCTTTGCCATTAAATTATTATTTTGAATTCCTTGAACCTCAAGGAACCCTTAATGGCTCGGAATCCCACCTTGGGAATATTTCTTAGCCTCTTACTTATCTTTTATCTATTTTCTCTTTCTTCTTTTTCATTTCTGATCAAAATATCTCTTTTCGGGGATTTCTCTTTATCTCTCTTATTATTTTCCTTATTGGAATTCCTTTTAACATTAGAAACCTCATGGATACGAAAATCCATCAAAGATAACTCAATTATACCTCTTTCCACTTATTTTCTACATTTTATCATTGTTTTCCAATTTCTTTCTTAATAAAGAAATATCTAATTGATCTTTTCTTTTCTTATTGCTTTATCTTTACAATTTTTGACTCCTTGGGACCCAAGGAAACCAAGAGGAACGAAATCCCTTTTTGGATTTTCCTTCTAGAGGTTTCCACATTGTTCTTTTCTCCATTTTCTTATTTACCCAAATAATGGAGTTTCTTTTATCCTTTCCTTGTTATTGGGACCAATAGCCAATGAAGCCCACAAAAGAACCATCAAGGCTATTGTGAACAAAATCCATTTATTCAAAATAAATTATATCATTATTTGTTCAAATATATTTAATATGATAAATTACATTTCTCATCAAATGAACCCAAAAATTGGGGTTGTAACATCCTTCCCCTCTTATAAGAATTTTGTCCTCAAAATTCCATCAAGCAAACAAACAATTCAGGATAAGCGTTTCTTATGTCCGTCAGGGCTCCCATGTGGCTTCACCCTTTCCATGGTGCTTCCCAAGAACCTTCATCATCTCATATTCTTCCATATGAGTTCTTTCTTACCTTAGTATATCATACCCTCATAGGTGACTCGGGACATTTCAACCTCTCAAAAGTTGAATAGGTTCATGGCTCAGCACATGGCTTGGGTACGTCACATAGTGCTCTAGATCGGACTCCTGGAATACATTACACATCATGTTATCCTGAGGGGCAAGGCTAAACACAACCATTTCCACCAATCCATCTCAAATGGACCCATATATCGGGGACTCAGCTTTATCAGTTGTAGCTTAGAGGGGTCGGATTTTCACATCACATACTCTCCCACAGTGAACTGCATGTCTGTAACATCCCTGACCTGGGTTATGAGCTAACCCTAGGTGTTTTGCCTAAATATGTAATTAAATCTTTGTGATTAACTCTGAGCATGTAATTAAGCTTCTCAGAAATGTATATTTCAGTTTTTGCTCCTTTTTATATAAAGTTGTAGCACTGTTTTGTAATACAGGGACCTATGTGCAATTTACCCAGTTGAAAGGGTTAACTTGCAATTTGCACATGATGAGATGTTCCTCTGATGTTGAGACATCATGAGAATCTCTTTGGCAAAGTTTGAGGGATTTCCCAAGCTAGAGCACCAAGGTGCAGCTGTGGAAGCAATCCCAGGGCTTGAAACCCTAATTTGGGGTAAAATGCAATTTACCCAAATGATGGGATGCAATTTGTAAAGAATGTCATCTGAAGTATCTTTTTAGACTTTTGCCATCATTTAGATAAGAAATGATGAGGAATTCACCTCAATTGAGTTATCAAGTTAAGAAATAGGCTTTGTGATTAAATAATCAGGGTATATGTGCAATATCCCTTTAAGTATGAACTTTATTATTAGATTGTTCTTCCTTGCCTTCTTTTCTATAACTTAAGATAAGGTTTGTCCTTAGAATAAAGAGGAAGGGACGAGCAAGTAATAAAGGAAGGACTTAGTTGGGATTAAGGGAAACTTATGAACTAATGTTGAAAATCCTACCCCAAGTATATAAGCCCTCCTTCCCTTAGTTGCAAGGGAACTTAACCTCCGTTCCCTTACTGTTTCATTTCACCAAAGACGACCAAGGAACTGCTTTGGAGCTAAGGAGGACGAGCAAGGGGTGCAAGGTAGGTTTAAACCCCTCTTCTTGCCTAATTCCATGGTTAGAATTCGAATTCAAGGTCATCTTCATGGCTAATTCTCGAAACCCTATCTTTCTAGCCGTCTCTTTTCATCCTTCCTTGGCGTTTTCACCTTGGCCAACCTGTGGGAACTCAAGGACGCCATTAGAGCTTGGAGCTTGAAAGCTTGGAGCTCAAGAAGCAAGCTTTAGGCGGGTTTTATAACTCTAAACCTATGCTTTACTATGTGCATCTTTATATGCGAGTTAATGATAGCTCCTAGTATTTCCCTACTTTTCCCTGCTATTTTGCAAGCAAACCCGTGAGATATCTGTACTGTTCTTGAGCTAGAAGATGAAGGCGTGTTTTCCAAGAAAAACCCACCGTTTTTCTTTTCCCTAAACGGTCCTAACAGTTTGCTCTCACGACCTCAAGACCGTGAGGGAGCCTCGCGGTCTCGAGACCGTGAGAGGGATCGCGGTCTCAAGACCGATTGGCCCTGTTGACCGAGCGTGGACCATATAAGAAACCTGTTCCTAATTATATAGGCTAAATACCCTCAAAATTTGGGAGACTAACTCCAAAGGAATCGGGAGATATGACCTTTTTAAGTCACAACTTTAAATGAATTAATTGCTGATTTTTCAAACGGTCTGAAATTGCCTTTTTGGGCAAACGGTCTCAAGACCGTGAAAGGTCGTTGACTAAGCGTTGACCCCATGAGATTACTGTTCAAAATTATGTTAATTAACAACTCACCAAGTTTGATGGTCTAATTCCAAACGGGCTAAGAGTTGAAGGGTGAATACTAGGGCTAACCCTAGATAAAATCAGTACTGAAATTATGGTGATCTAATTAGGGTTTTTAGGGTTGATTGACCTAAACGGTCTCAAGACCATGTGGGGTCCACCCACATGACCTCCAGACCGTGAGGACAATCACCCAAGATCATTTGAAGGTCTAGGGTTGAGTAATTTGACCAATTGAACACCCAATTGCAAAAAAGTTATCAAGTTAATCAAAATTCGGATTCTGTGACCAATCATGGTTCAACCTCTATCAAATCACCTTAGATTTTGATGAAATCTTGGGCAAACGGTCTCAAGACCATGTGGGGTCCACCCACATGACCTCAAGACCGTTTGGGCCAAGTTTGGGCCCAATTGGAGCTCAATTGAAGGGTTCAACCTTGTGTTGATACACATTGTTGAGTGTTGATGGGTGAACATTGATAGACCTTAATTGAATCGATTTCAATCCTAATTGGTCAACAATTGAGGGTCAATTGAATGACCATTTGGTTAAGCATAACCTTAATTAACTCAATCCATAGGTGGTCAACAGTTATTGGACCTTTTGAAGGCTTCAACATCAGTTGACATCATCGTTTGATTTGTTGAACCTTTGTTGAAGGACCTTGTGGTTGAGACCCTGAGGTGGCTCACGACCTCAGGACCATGAGGGGGCTCACGACCTCAGGACCGTGAGGTGGCTCACGACCTCAGGACCGTGAGGGGGCTCACGACCTCAGGACCGTGAGGTGTCTCACGACCTCAGGACCGTGAGGTGGCTCACGACCTCAGGACCGTGAGGTGGCTCACGACCTCAGGACCGTGAGGTGGCTCACGACCTCAGGACCGTGAGGTGGCTCACGACCTCAGGACCGTGAGGGGGCTCACGACCTCAGGACCATGAGGTGGCTCACGACCTCAAGATCGTGAGGTAGCTCACGACCTCAAGACCGTGAGGGGGCTCACGACCTCAAGACCGTGAGGTGACTCACGATCTCAAGCCCATGAGGAGGCTCACGGTCTTGGAACTAGAAAGGGGCTCATGGACTTGAAGGGTCAAAGTGAGCAATCGGTCAACACTTTCAACCGAATTCAATCATGTGATGGTTCAATGTTGCTCAAATCAAACACTAATGATAATCTAAGATAGTAAGGAGTTATTTGATTAAGGTTTTTGACTATGATGATGATCAATGGGGTGAATTACCAAGATACCCCTGAAGGGTCAATTGAGTTATACTTTACTCAATTCAAACCCTAATTACATGAGAATGATGTTTTTAGTTATAATGACTCTATCTAACCTGATCTAGTCTAATGTTATCATCAACCATTAGTATGATGAAAGAGAGAGTACTCTAGAGAGAGAAAGTACCCTAGAGAGAGAAAGTAACTCTAATCACTTAATGGTGATGTTTTTGGCTATGATAGCCTATGATGACTCAACCCAACCTGTTTTAGAGTGATGTTGATATCACCTAACCTTATGATGAGAGAGAAAGTACTTCTAGAGAGAGAAAGTACTTCTAAAGAGAGAAAGTACCTCTTTTAAATGGAAACTCAATTGAAGCATCCCCAATACACAGAAATGAGCATAATTAGGGTATGATCCACCTGTGTGAGATCATAGAAACCCTAATTATGATAAATGATAAACCTTTAACTAATCCAAGAGCATCAATGAAGGTGTTACTCATACATGATGATGTTATGAGTTTAATTCACCTGTAATGTGAATAAGTAAACCCTAATTCAAGGGTGATGACATGTAATATGAATAGTAAACCCTAATTCAAGGGTAATGGCATGCTTTTGAGCAATAAACTCTATTTGAGTAGAATTAAAGATTTAACTCTTATGACAAGAGTAGGAAGTACATTCCTTATTATTGTATTTCCTTTATCAGATGTATTAACCATGCAGGTTTTGATATGAAGGTAATCATATCCAGGTATGGATGTTGATGTTATATTCATTGAAGGCATGTTGTTAGCCTTATGAATAAGTAATGTAATCTGATGCCTTGCCAATGGCATCCTATACTGATAATGGGCTGTGAGAGCCATGAATACCATCAAGGTCATACTTTAGAGATGACTTGTGATGAGGATAATGAGAAATGATGATTGATATGAGTTAGGCCTGTTACATTTAGTATTCTTCTTTTATAGCTGCTATGCTACTGTTATTGTTTGAAGAACAATGTATGCTGTTAAAGAATACTGAATGTACCTAACTAATCAAGTATAATGTAGAGCCCTGATCATAGATCCATCATTGTCAGAAATTAAGTGATGGTGAAACAGGTTTTCCTTAGGGAACTCCTGGAGCACATACTTTTGAGTATGTGGGGTACATGGATGTGTAGAACCTTACATCCTAGTGTAGGAAAGTGATGTAGATGTGGAATCCATCCATCCTTCACTATAGTTCCATACCGTATCAGTGGTAGGTAAACATGAACCCTCCTGATGACGAAGAAAGCACAGATATCCGTATCAGTGGTAGGTAAATATGAAACCTCCTGATGACGAAGAGAGTACAGAACGCCACTGTGACTCTAGAATAGCGAAGGACCAGTTTACCCTGGTGAGCTATAATAGTAGAGGCATGAGATGTCCTACAAGTGATCCTCTTACTGACTGAGGAAGGTGAAGGTCATGAGAATCCGGCTCTCTTAATGACCTATGTATGATACTGATGCGGCTTCTCAGCGATCAGTTGGAGTATGAGTGGTAAGCCTCATCTCCACAGGGCATAATGTTGTTTGTAAAACATAATCAACCATGTAGTGTAACTTGTTAGAGATAACTCCAAGTTAGTTGATTGATGTTACATTGTTATAATGATTGATATCCTCCATATCTCCTAAATTGTAGAGATCTTGTTATAACTATAACTGTTATAGAATGCTTTGAAGGCTTTACTGTTTAGAATAATCTTTGATGTTATAATAAAGCTTCTGGCGAAGAGTTATAACTCTCGCTGGGACAATTATGTATAATTGTCTCACCCCGTAGACTTCAACTTTTTAGGTGGACGTCGGAGACGAAGAAACCAGCCTACAAGTGATCAATCTCAGCAGCAGCACCAGGGGCAGCAGTAATCTCAGGTGGAGATTTGTCCTGCCATGTGGTGTAGTTAGAGTCAGTCCTATGTGTCCTCTGTACTCTCAGGTCTTGGAGTCTTGTGTTATGTGATCTTGAGATTTTGTATCTTGATGTATATAATTACTCAAGAAGTAATTATCCTGAGATGTAAACAGTCACCTCTCTTTATGAAAGGAGTTTTTATGGATACAAGTTCTTATCTCGAAAAGTTTTAATTTCCGTGATTTTTGTCTTCCGCTGATTACCGATTCGCTTCCGCTAAGTTTTATTCGTGTTTATGTCATGGTTTGGAGATCAGAACCTGACAATTAGTGGTATCAGAGCTCCAGGTTCAGTTGAGTCTACAGAGGCATAGGACTTAGGATGTCGAGTCTACCTTTAGTACTCCTTCCTTATCTAATAGAATCTTCTGCTCCTCAGGAGAAGAAGATACATAAGAATGTCAGAACATCGCGATGAGCACGTGGCTGAGAGTAGTGCTAGTGCACCTCGAGGCGGTGCAAGAGTTCCGAGAATAGAACAACCTGCACCTGAGTCGCCAAGAGAGCCACCCCATTTCGACCCAGCTGACATGAGTGATCCAGCTGTACAGACGATGTTCGGGCAGTTTATGACTGCCATGACACATATAACCGATAGGATGCCCATTCCTGCACCTAGGGCACCTGTCCAGCCTGAAGTACAAGGTGTTGGTAAGACATTCGAACGACTTCGTCGTGTCGGAGCTACCGAGTACTTCGGAACTGCCGACCCTGCAGATGCTGACTTATGGTTGACAGAGTTGGAGAAGGCTTTCAGGATTCTTATGATTCCGGAAGCTGAGAAGGTTAGACATGCTGTCTATCTTCTCAAAGGCAGTGCTGGTCACTGGTGGAACATGGAAGAGCAGAAGAGACCTGGAGTAGAGTTCTCATGGGAAGAGTTTCGTCGGGAATTTATCAATAGATATTTTCCAAAGACCTTCCTAGATGAGAAGATTTCTCAGTTTGAGAAACTAAGGCAGGGTATGATGAACATTAGCGAGTATGAAGCTAAGTTCATGGAGCTGTTGCGGTTTTGTCCGCACATGGCCGCTACGGATGAGGAAAGAATCAGAAGATTTGAAAAGGGTTTGAATTCCGATATGTCAACCCCTGTGTCTGCCTTAGAAAACAGAGAGAGATTCTCTACCTTCGTTGAGTCAGTCTGAAGGATAGAGAGATCTGTTGTTGAGAAAAGACAAACCCATAAAAGATATCCCCAGTTCCAGGGTTCTTCATCTAGGGATTCCAAGAAACCTAGATTCTCTGCACCTAACCCTCCACCACCCAGATCAAGTTTTCAAACTCAATGGACACCAAGTAGAGGTAGAGGACGGAGTCAACCGCTTCAAGGGACGCACAGTTCTGCATCAGTGTCAGTTACTGGACCACCCAGACCACAGCAACAGGAGAAGAGTTGCTATAACTGTGGTAAGGTGGGACACTTGATGAAGGATTGTCGTTCTAGACCTATCGGTGTGACACAACAACCTTCGAGACAGAATCAACAGGGATCTCAGAATAGACAACATCAAGGAGCAGCTCGAGGACGTGGACAAGCGTCTCAAGCTGGATCATCAGCACCACCTCAACACCAGGCAACCGCGAGGTTCTATGCTATGAACCCACCTGAGGCAGTGGTCAATCCACGGGTAGTGGCAGGTCAGATGAAACTTTTATATTCTGATATGTCTATATCCTGTAATGTATCTGTTCTGATTGATCCGGGTGCTACGCACTCTTTCATCACTCGTGAAGTAATTCGTAACTGCAATGTGACCGTTAGTCATAGAGCAGATAGTTTGTTGTTAGAGACTCCATTGAGTGGGTCTGCCGTTTTGCAGGAGGTATGTTCTCCCTGCATCCTTTTCTTTTCTGACCATCGCATTCAAGTGGACCTTATACCACTTGATATGCAGGGGTTTGATATAATCCTTGGGATGGATACCTTAGAAAGGTATAGAGTTGTCTTGGATTGTGAGTCCAAGTTGGCTGTGTTTGCTGATGAAAGCAACACATGGATCTTTCAAGGTGAAAGAAAGATTCTGCCCACCTGTCTTGTGTCAGCTATGGTTGCTGATAAGCTGTTGAGGCAAGGATGTTATGCATTCTTAGCCCATGTGGTAGATGTTACCAAGGAAAGTTCCAACCCTGCTGAAGTTCCCATAGTCAGGGAATTCGAGGATATGTTTCCTGAAGAACTTCCTGGTATACCACCACCTCGGGAGATTGACTTTGAAATCAATCTGATTCCAGATACGAAACCCATAGCTCAAACTCTGTATAGAATGGCTCCTGCCGAGATGGCAGAACTCAAGAAACAGCTTCAAGAGTTACTTGAGAGAGGTTTTATCCGACCGAGTACTTCACCTTGGGGTGCTCCGGTCTTGTTTGTTAAAAAGAAAGATGGGTCAATGCGGTTATGCATCGACTATAGACAACTCAATAAAGTGACAATAAAGAATAAGTATCCTCTGCCGAGGATTGATGACCTCTTTGACCAGTTGCGTGGTGCAACAGTCTTTTCAAAGATAGACTTGAGGTCTGGATATCACCAACTTCGTATTAAGGATAGTGACATATCCAAGTCTGCCTTTAGGACAAGATATGGTCACTATGAGTTCACGGTTATGTCGTTTGGACTAACCAATGCACCAGCTGCATTTATGGAACTCATGAATAGAGTTTTTCGACCTTTCCTTGATCAGTGTGTTGTCGTCTTCATAGATGACATACTGATTTATAGTAAAGATGCTCAGCAGCATGAGCAGCATCTTCGCCAAGCTTTGACCTTGCTAAGAGAACATAAGTTGTATGCTAAGTTTAGCAAGTGTGAGTTCTGGCTGCCGGAGGTATCTTTTCTTGGACATATAATATCCGCCTCGGGAATTCGTGTTGACCCTACAAAGGTAGAATCTGTTCTACAATGGGAACAACCGAAAACACCGACGGAGATTCGAAGTTTCTTGGGGTTAGCTGGCTATTATCGAAGGTTCATTAAGAACTTTAGTTCTATAGCTTTACCTTTGACCAAGTTAACCCGGAAGGATGTTCCTTTTTCTTGGAGTGATAAGTGTCAACAATCTTTCCAGTTACTGAAGGAGAGGTTGACAAGTGCACCTGTATTAGTGCTACCTGAACAAGGAAAAGGTTATATAGTTTTCTGTGACGCTTCCAAGAATGGACTAGGATGTGTGTTGATGCAGGATAAACAAGTGATTTCTTTTGCTTCCCGACAGCTTAAGAAACACGAGGAGAATTATCCAACACACGATCTGGAGTTAGCAGCTGTGGTTCATGCTTTGAAGATCTGGAGACATTATCTCTACGGAGAGACATTCCAGATTTTCACAGACCACAAAAACCTTAAGTATATCTTCTCTCAGCATGAGCTCAACATGAGGCAACGTCGCTGGATGGAGTTAATCAAGGACTACGACTGTACAATTGATTACCATCCAGGTAAGGCCAATGTTGTTGCAGATGCCTTGAGTAGGAAATCAGCAACATCAACCATGAATAGAGCACAACTAAACTCTTTAGTATGCTCTAGAAGAGATATGCTTATCTCTTTAAGGCAAGACAATGTACAGTTGAAGGTGTCATTGCTAGCCGGTGTGTTAGCTGAGATGCATATTAAACCTACCCTAAGAGAGCAGATTAAGGAAGCACAGCTAGGTGATGCTACAGTCCAACAGATTAGATCTGAGTATGGAAATGAGAAGCAAGATGGTTTTCATGACTCAGAGGACCAAGTAGCTTGTTATAATGGAAGAATGATAGTGCCGAATGTGGACAACTTAAGAAAGTTAGTCCTGGAAGAAGCCCATTCTTCCATGTATGCTATGCATCCAGGGGGCACCAAGATGTATCGGAATTTGAAGGATCTGTATTGGTGGCCTGGGATGAAGAAGGACGTTGCAGAGTTTGTTTTGAGGTGTCCTGTGTGTCAGCAAGTTAAAGCTGAACACCAGAAGCCTGCAGGGACAATGCAACCTTTACCCATATCACAGTGGAAGTGGGACCATGTGACCATGGACTTTGTTGTTGGCCTACCCAGGACAAGCAAAGGACATGATTCCATTTGGGTAATTGTTGATAGGTTGACTAAGACAGAACATTTCTTACCTGTCAAAACAACCTATTCTGCTGAAAGGTTATCAGAGTTGTATGTTCAAGAGATAGTGCGTTTGCACGGAGTTCCTGTCACAATAGTTTCGGACAGAGGACCTCAGTTTACAAGTCGTTTTTGGGAACAGTTACACAAAACCCTAGGTACCAAGCTGAGGTTTAGTACGGCCTTTCATCCGCAGACTGTTGGACAGTCAGAAAGGACCATACAGACTTTAGAAGACCTGTTGAGAGCATGTGCTCTCCAGTTTACCGGAAGTTGGGATCTACACCTAAGCTTGATAGAGTTTGCCTACAACAATAGCTATCAGCATAGTATTGATATGGCACCATATGAAGCCTTATATGGTAGACGTTGTAGATCACCCTTGTGTTGGTTTGAGACTGGTGAGCACCAGTTGTTAGGTCCTGACCTGGTGCAGCAAACCACGGAAAAGATTAAAGTAATACAACATAAGATTAAGACTGCTCAAGATAGGCAGAAATCTTATGCTGACAAACGTCGTAGACCTTTAGAGTTCCAGATTGGAGACAAAGTGTATCTTAAGGTCTCACCTTGGAAAGGGGTCCTTCGTTTTGGAAGGAAGGGGAAGTTAGCTCCTAGATATATGGGGCCTTATCCAATCATTGAACGGATTGGAAAGGTAGCATATAAACTAGAGCTGCCCCCAGAGTTACAAAGGTTACATCCTGTGTTTCACATTTCTATGTTGAAGAAATGTCACCCAGACACCGAGTCAGTTCTACAACCTATGGAAGTAGAATTGAATGATGACATATCCTATGAAGAGGGACCAGTGTCAATCCTTGATAAACGAATTAAAAAGCTAAAGAAGAAAGATATAAGTCTTGTGAAAGTCCTCTGGAATCATCGTGGTATTGAAGAAGCCACTTGGGAGTTAGAGGATGAGATGAGAAGGAAGTATCCTACCCTTTTCTCGTAATATGTTTTATCGATTTCGGGGACGAAATCCTTGTAAGGGGTGGATAATTTGTAACATCCCTGACCTGGGTTATGAGCTAACCCTAGGTGTTTTGCCTAAATATGTAATTAAATCTTTGTGATTAACTCTGAGCATGTAATTAAGCTTCTCAGAAATGTATATTTCAGTTTTTGCTCCTTTTTATATAAAGTTGTAGCACTGTTTTGTAATACAGGGACCTATGTGCAATTTACCCAGTTGAAAGGGTTAACTTGCAATTTGCACATGATGAGATGTTCCTCTGATGTTGAGACATCATGAGAATCTCTTTGGCAAAGTTTGAGGGATTTCCCAAGCTAGAGCACCAAGGTGCAGCTGTGGAAGCAATCCCAGGGCTTGAAACCCTAATTTGGGGTAAAATGCAATTTACCCAAATGATGGGATGCAATTTGTAAAGAATGTCATCTGAAGTATCTTTTTAGACTTTTGCCATCATTTAGATAAGAAATGATGAGGAATTCACCTCAATTGAGTTATCAAGTTAAGAAATAGGCTTTGTGATTAAATAATCAGGGTATATGTGCAATATCCCTTTAAGTATGAACTTTATTATTAGATTGTTCTTCCTTGCCTTCTTTTCTATAACTTAAGATAAGGTTTGTCCTTAGAATAAAGAGGAAGGGACGAGCAAGTAATAAAGGAAGGACTTAGTTGGGATTAAGGGAAACTTATGAACTAATGTTGAAAATCCTACCCCAAGTATATAAGCCCTCCTTCCCTTAGTTGCAAGGGAACTTAACCTCCGTTCCCTTACTGTTTCATTTCACCAAAGACGACCAAGGAACTGCTTTGGAGCTAAGGAGGACGAGCAAGGGGTGCAAGGTAGGTTTAAACCCCTCTTCTTGCCTAATTCCATGGTTAGAATTCGAATTCAAGGTCATCTTCATGGCTAATTCTCGAAACCCTATCTTTCTAGCCGTCTCTTTTCATCCTTCCTTGGAGTTTTCACCTTGGCCAACCTGTGGGAACTCAAGGACGCCATTAGAGCTTGGAGCTTGAAAGCTTGGAGCTCAAGAAGCAAGCTTTAGGCGGGTTTTATAACTCTAAACCTATGCTTTACTATGTGCATCTTTATATGCGAGTTAATGATAGCTCCTAGTATTTCCCTACTTTTCCCTGCTATTTTGCAAGCAAACCCGTGAGATATCTGTACTGTTCTTGAGCTAGAAGATGAAGGCGTGTTTTCCAAGAAAAACCCACCGTTTTTCTTTTCCCTAAACGGTCCTAACAGTTTGCTCTCACGACCTCAAGACCGTGAGGGAGCCTCGCGGTCTCGAGACCGTGAGAGGGCTCGCGGTCTCAAGACCGATTGGCCCTGTTGACCGAGCGTGGACCATATAAGAAACCTGTTCCTAATTATATAGGCTAAATACCCTCAAACTTTGGGAGACTAACTCCAAAGGAATCGGGAGATATGACCTTTTTAAGTCACAACTTTAAATGAATTAATTGCTGATTTTTCAAACGGTCTGAAATTGCCTTTTTGGGCAAACGGTCTCAAGACCGTGAAAGGTCGTTGACTAAGCGTTGACCCCATGAGATTACTGTTCAAAATTATGTTAATTAACAACTCACCAAGTTTGATGGTCTAATTCCAAACGGGCTAAGAGTTGAAGGGTGAATACTAGGGCTAACCCTAGATAAAATCAGTACTGAAATTATGGTGATCTAATTAGGGTTTTTAGGGTTGATTGACCTAAACGGTCTCAAGACCATGTGGGGTCCACCCACATGACCTCAAGACCGTGAGGACAATCACCCAAGATCATTTGAAGGTCTAGGGTTGAGTAATTTGACCAATTGAACACCCAATTGCAAAAAAGTTATCAAGTTAATCAAAATTCGGATTCTGTGACCAATCATGGTTCAACCTCTATCAAATCACCTTAGATTTTGATGAAATCTTGGGCAAACGGTCTCAAGACCATGTGGGGTCCACCCACATGACCTCAAGACCGTTTGGGCCAAGTTTGGGCCCAATTGGAGCTCAATTGAAGGGTTCAACCTTGTGTTGATACACATTGTTGAGTGTTGATGGGTGAACATTGATAGACCTTAATTGAATCGATTTCAATCCTAATTGGTCAACAATTGAGGGTCAATTGAATGACCATTTGGTTAAGCATAACCTTAATTAACTCAATCCATAGGTGGTCAACAGTTATTGGACCTTTTGAAGGCTTCAACATCAGTTGACATCATCGTTTGATTTGTTGAACCTTTGTTGAAGGACCTTGTGGTTGAGACCCTGAGGTGGCTCACGACCTCAGGACCATGAGGGGGCTCACGACCTCAGGACCGTGAGGTGGCTCACGACCTCAGGACCGTGAGGGGGCTCACGACCTCAGGACCGTGAGGTGGCTCACGACCTCAGGACCGTGAGGTGGCTCACGACCTCAGGACCGTGAGGTGGCTCACGACCTCAGGACCGTGAGGTGGCTCACGACCTCAGGACCGTGAGGTGGCTCACGACCTCAGGACCGTGAGGGGGCTCACGACCTCAGGACCATGAGGTGGCTCACGACCTCAAGATCGTGAGGTAGCTCACGACCTCAAGACCGTGAGGGGGCTCACGACCTCAAGACCGTGAGGTGACTCACGATCTCAAGCCCATGAGGAGGCTCACGGTCTTGGAACTAGAAAGGGGCTCATGGACTTGAAGGGTCAAAGTGAGCAATCGGTCAACACTTTCAACCGAATTCAATCATGTGATGGTTCAATGTTGCTCAAATCAAACACTAATGATAATCTAAGATAGTAAGGAGTTATTTGATTAAGGTTTTTGACTATGATGATGATCAATGGGGTGAATTACCAAGATACCCCTGAAGGGTCAATTGAGTTATACTTTACTCAATTCAAACCCTAATTACATGAGAATGATGTTTTTAGTTATAATGACTCTATCTAACCTGATCTAGTCTAATGTTATCATCAACCATTAGTATGATGAAAGAGAGAGTACTCTAGAGAGAGAAAGTACCCTAGAGAGAGAAAGTAACTCTAATCACTTAATGGTGATGTTTTTGGCTATGATAGCCTATGATGACTCAACCCAACCTGTTTTAGAGTGATGTTGATATCACCTAACCTTATGATGAGAGAGAAAGTACTTCTAGAGAGAGAAAGTACTTCTAAAGAGAGAAAGTACCTCTTTTAAATGGAAACTCAATTGAAGCATCCCCAATACACAGAAATGAGCATAATTAGGGTATGATCCACCTGTGTGAGATCATAGAAACCCTAATTATGATAAATGATGAACCTTTAACTAATCCAAGAGCATCAATGAAGGTGTTACTCATACATGATGATGTTATGAGTTTAATTCACCTGTAATGTGAATAAGTAAACCCTAATTCAAGGGTGATGACATGTAATATGAATAGTAAACCCTAATTCAAGGGTAATGGCATGCTTTTGAGCAATAAACTCTATTTGAGTAGAATTAAAGATTTAACTCTTATGACAAGAGTAGGAAGTACATTCCTTATTATTGTATTTCCTTTATCAGATGTATTAACCATGCAGGTTTTGATATGAAGGTAATCATATCCAGGTATGGATGTTGATGTTATATTCATTGAAGGCATGTTGTTAGCCTTATGAATAAGTAATGTAATCTGATGCCTTGCCAATGGCATCCTATACTGATAATGGGCTGTGAGAGCCATGAATACCATCAAGGTCATACTTTAGAGATGACTTGTGATGAGGATAATGAGAAATGATGATTGATATGAGTTAGGCCTGTTACATTTAGTATTCTTCTTTTATAGCTGCTATGCTACTGTTATTGTTTGAAGAACAATGTATGCTGTTAAAGAATACTGAATGTACCTAACTAATCAAGTATAATGTAGAGCCCTGATCATAGATCCATCATTGTCAGAAATTAAGTGATGGTGAAACAGGTTTTCCTTAGGGAACTCCTGGAGCACATACTTTTGAGTATGTGGGGTACATGGATGTGTAGAACCTTACATCCTAGTGTAGGAAAGTGATGTAGATGTGGAATCCATCCATCCTTCACTATAGTTCCATACCGTATCAGTGGTAGGTAAACATGAACCCTCCTGATGACGAAGAAAGCACAGATATCCGTATCAGTGGTAGGTAAATATGAAACCTCCTGATGACGAAGAGAGTACAGAACGCCACTGTGACTCTAGAATAGCGAAGGACCAGTTTACCCTGGTGAGCTATAATAGTAGAGGCATGAGATGTCCTACAAGTGATCCTCTTACTGACTGAGGAAGGTGAAGGTCATGAGAATCCGGCTCTCTTAATGACCTATGTATGATACTGATGCGGCTTCTCAGCGATCAGTTGGAGTATGAGTGGTAAGCCTCATCTCCACAGGGCATAATGTTGTTTGTAAAACATAATCAACCATGTAGTGTAACTTGTTAGAGATAACTCCAAGTTAGTTGATTGATGTTACATTGTTATAATGATTGATATCCTCCATATCTCCTAAATTGTAGAGATCTTGTTATAACTATAACTGTTATAGAATGCTTTGAAGGCTTTACTGTTTAGAATAATCTTTGATGTTATAATAAAGCTTCTGGCGAAGAGTTATAACTCTCGCTGGGACAATTATGTATAATTGTCTCACCCCGTAGACTTCAACTTTTTAGGTGGACGTCGGAGACGAAGAAACCAGCCTACAAGTGATCAATCTCAGCAGCAGCACCAGGGGCAGCAGTAATCTCAGGTGGAGATTTGTCCTGCCATGTGGTGTAGTTAGAGTCAGTCCTATGTGTCCTCTGTACTCTCAGGTCTTGGAGTCTTGTGTTATGTGATCTTGAGATTTTGTATCTTGATGTATATAATTACTCAAGAAGTAATTATCCTGAGATGTAAACAGTCACCTCTCTTTATGAAAGGAGTTTTTATGGATACAAGTTCTTATCTCGAAAAGTTTTAATTTCCGTGATTTTTGTCTTCCGCTGATTACCGATTCGCTTCCGCTAAGTTTTATTCGTGTTTATGTCATGGTTTGGAGATCAGAACCTGACAATGTCAGTCTCCTTTGCATCAGCTCACGACTCATGTCGCCTCTGGTCTCTCTCTCTCAGCCATTGCATGATCAAAGCGAATTCATCTACACACACTGTGGTTCTTTTCTGACCTTTGTGAGGCCTCCTTCACCAACATCATCGTAATGAAGTGGTGACCGACACAACCTCCTTATAGAACTTCTTGCATCCCGATAAAGGCTATGGTGGTTAACATCACATCTTAAGAATTGTCTCTATGTATCACCCTAAATGAGCACACATACTCTCATCGGACCCCCTAGTCTGGATCATACTGACCATTAGTATGGGGTGATAAACTGTACTGACAACGAGTTCTTCATGTATCCACTTCCACCTTATGGAAGTGAGCCTTTAGGTTATACTCACAAACTTTTGAGCTTGCATCATGGTGTAATTGAACCATCTCTCTCTTATAAGTAGTTCAACCCGATCTATCCCTTGACATCACTCTTTCTCTCTCATGTCATCTAGGTAAGGCGGTCTACCATAACCCATATTACATCTCGACCTTCCTTGGTCAACGGGAGACTTACCACAACATCCACAGTGGTGAACTCCCATTCCCTCTCGGGGACTCTTTATCCTATATGCCAAAGCACTGGGTTACTGGTGTTCATCCTTAACCCTCGGCTTGCAATGGCAACATGCCACATGCAACTTCATATCAAGCATCCAAAGTGCTACTATCACTTACTATTTTTGTAGTACCACGATGTATGGTGATCTTAAAATCATGATCTCCTATATGTCATGATTCCTCAAGATTGATTCCTCGGAAAACCACTCTAGTCGGGGTTTCATCACTGTCTTTTCCAAAGAAGTGTATCCGAGGCTCTACAATCATCATTTTCTTGCATCAAGGCCTAGGCTAGCTAACCAAGCAACTACTAACTTGTTCAACGTTAGTGTTAGCCAAACCTATCCCACAAACTTAGGGTCGACCTAATGACCTCTTCTAGCCTCTAGCCGAACTAAGAAGCTATATCTCAACCAGAGCATTCATTAACCATTTCACACCCGTAGGTGTTAGGTAATGTTGAAGACATTCATCTCCGTGTATTCCACTATCGTCTCATCTCAAACTCTAAGTCCATCTTTATCAAGAAACTCTGAGCTCATCCTCTTGGTTTTCAAACTCAACCTTGTATAATTCATAGCTCATGTTAAAAGCATCCTCATAAGATGACTACCTTATTTCTCTTGATGTTTGTAAACCATCTTTATATTGTTTATTTCACAAGGGCATATCATCTCTATCCTCATACCTCACAACATCGTTCCAACTCACATCATCTTTTATCCTTGTTGTATGGCATGCGTACTGTCTTATCTCTCACTCCCATAATAAGAAGAAATAAGCATTTGGCGGTTGTACAAATATAGAGTTCTTCTTGTTCCAAGAGTAGAGATGGTACATCCCACCTTTCCAGTACACCTTCAAATCTAATTTGAAACATGCAACTTATGTATCTACATCACAAACATCATGATATCAAAAATTACTTCCATGAAAAATTGGTCTCGAACCTACTGGGGTTTACACATAATCCTTGGTCATCTCCTCTGGGTCTATAGCGTGCCAGCACTTTTGGGGTCATCCCTCTTCCCTCATGCATCCAGAGAGTGCCCTACTCATTTGGCCTTTGGGTCCCATGAGTTCATGAAGGTGATTAATCTCCTAACCCATGGCCCTCAAACAATGATAGTTGTTACCTCCCGACCCTATGCTCATGTGCAACTAGGGAATTAGGCAACTCCTACCTCCATCGGTCTTATCCCTACCTGACCCTAGGATAGACTTAGGATTTTATTATAGTACATGTCCCTCTTAGAACCTTACCCTAGCCTTCATCATATCTCTCTCTGCATTCATGGGCTGACTTCCATCCTTTCATGGGGTCATGGCAACCTGCCTACCTTGGTCAGACCCCATACCAGTTACCTCCATTCCACATGCACTTAGAGATGATTATCTATGGATCTAAAGGTTCATTCTCATACCATGTACTTTTCACTTAGCTTCTCACGATCCTATGAGACCTCTTTAGGTTTCCACAAAACCCACAAAATGGTACACACCCTACCAAAGGGTTCCTCTCCCAAGATGGGAGGAAACTACAACTCTTGACAACAAGGTCACAACCACCCTTGGGGTTTATATTCACATGAGCATGCTTAACCCACTATCCACTTAAGGCACAATCATACCACCTACTAAACCATGCTAGGTCATACGTTTTCTCATCCTCAACATTGGATCAAGATCATACCTTCCCATGTCATCAACTTAACTATGGGGGGTTCATCAGACTTGCCTTAAACTTAAGGGGTTTCTCTTTCCTTTAAACATGAGAAGTACCATGCTCAAATCTATTGAAACTAAACCCTCATCATGAGCATCAGTTACACCACTTCCCCTATTAGGCCTAGGAACCCTAGGTTCACCTTTCTGATGTCCAACTGTCTGCTCAAATTTTAAACCATGAACCAAACATGTCCAAGGTATGTCATGCACTCCCATGATCCTTTTATTCGAGTCGCACCTTAGAGTTGAGTCTTCCTCAAGAGAAACCAACAAATTATAAGGCCTCACATCTTGCTACTTAAACCTCCTCAGGGTATAAGGCACTCTTTGTCTCATCTCAGCAGGTAAATTCCAATACCATAGGCACATAGGTTCCAAAAGCATCATCCTCAACTCCCCACTTTTCCTCATATCTCGGAATCTAGGCTTCAAACCTTCTTTCTTGGGTCCTACTGTCACTCTCTAGAGCTAACTCCACAACGAGCCTTATACTAAAGGTCCTCTCTCCATGAAGATGGACCAAGCTCATAAGCATACCACTACATGAAGAAGCCTATGTTCAAGCTTATGTTTGTTCAAGGTTATCCCTAGCCCTTTATGCTTACCTCGTCAGCTATCCAACATACTCCCTTGGCCAGGGTTTTAACCTACTGCTCGCACTATTGACGTACTCTGGGTGCATACTATGCCATGCTCATATAAGCTCATAGGGTTTCCACAGGTTCTTTACTAACGTCATCATTTAAGGAGTTACCCTTCACTCTAACATGACCCTTCCTAGGGTTGGGTCGCCAAAGGCACTAGGTCATCCAACCTCTCATGGCTCATATGGCATCCAAAGGAATATTCATCCAAACACCCAGTCAACCATGACATCTAACTTATCATGTCATTTCTCTCTCTAACCACCACTTAGGGTTAGGGTTAACATCATCCTCAGAAGAGATGCCAGGTCTTGAACTATAATGGAGGTCTCTACCTCCAAGACTAACTCTCTCTCTCTCTCTCTCTCTACTCATCCTCTTGACAAGAAGGTTTGGCATCAAGTTTCTCCTGAGGGCAGTGACAACTCATGTCATACGACCTAAGCATGTATCTATTCTTTAGTTTACACTTAATCTATTAATCTTATGTCCATGACATCTTATTTACATGCTTTTCATTATTCTGATGGAGGATTCCTTAAACCTTATCTACCTTACCCATACTTCAAGAGGGTGAGGAAAAGAAAGGAAACTCTAATCCTTGTAATCCTTAACAGCATTTGAGGTGAGAAGGGGTGAACAATATGAGAGAGTCCTAAAGGTATCTTATTTCGAGTCAAATCTTGAGACATTGGCTAGGCAGTCACACTAATCTGGGAGTCCTCGTATTCCGACTAGTGGTGTGGAGGAAAATCTTGCCAGCCCCCAGAAGTGATCCTTTTCTAGACACCTCTATCTTTCAGAAAATCCTCTAATAACTCCCTTGGGTTCTACAGAATTTGTAAAATTTAATAATTATTAAAGATTAAATAAGGAACCTATGCTCTGATACCAATTGTAAACCCCATCTCCCGGTAACCCCCACTTAAGGGAGACCAAAAGATCAGAGTCGTTAGCCCAATTAACAGGATCAAAGGTTCGACAAATAATCAATAACAATTATCAGATTTTACCAACTAAACTGAAAAACAAGTAAGATGGCTAGCACGGAGAAAGGCAAGGCGACAGAGGGGGCGACGATGGAAGCGACGGCGGCGTCCGACCCTCCAGATCCAGGTAGAGAAGGAACTGTATCAATAAGTAGACAAGGTATCGTAGCTCCAACGGGTGTGGTGGTTACAAAGGAGGCTCTGGATTGGTCAGGACTGTTCAAAGACAAAAATGTAGCAGGTCCAATCCACCTGAAGAAGACGGCGGCGTAACTGATAGATGGGAAACTAGTCTATCCAAAAGAGATTGCATAAATAAACCTAGCACGATGGAGCAGAACGGCGGCCAGATATGTTGTTGGTCTTAAGCCTCATTGGCGAACATTAGCAAAGCACCTGGCGATGATCTGGAAGGTCAAGGGCTCCTTAGAAGTCAGATGTAGAGGAGAGGGGTTCTTCATCATCATGTTTGAGAAGGAAGAAGACCTTAACATGGCAGTTGATGGAGGCCCGTGGTTTGTAGCAGGAAAACCTTTAATCATAAAGAAATGGGAAAGGGGAGAGCCGTTGGAAAAATTGAAGTTAACAAATATACCTATATGGCTAAAGATCTATAATCTACCTCTTGAATTATGGGATGCGGAAATGTTTAGCAGCATTGGCTCTATTCTGGGTCATCCGCTCCGGCCAGACAAGATGACTTCAGAGTTTCGTAGGCTTGACTATGCAAGGATTCAGGTGGTTATCTCATCTGATTTGTCGTATCCTAAGGAGATGCATATAGCAAGTGATGATGGGCAGATTGATACGATCCAGTTTGAGTATGAATGGGAGCCCAGCAAGTGTTTGACATGTGGCCTGTATGGACATGAGTCAGCTCTGTGCGCAGACCCGAAGAAGCAATCCGGAAAGGGGATAATACAAAAGAAGTTATCTAAAGAATGGGTTCCTAAGAAAGTAGTTGAAGATGAAGAGGGTGAAGTCTTTAGTGATGTTGTTGATAAAATTACAGAAGGTGATATGGGAATTGTTACCAGTGCTGAACATAGTTCAGCTCATGCATCTTCTGTTCAAAGAACCTTGGAAGTGATCACCCCTGTTATCACGCCTGAAGCAGGGTGGGAAACAATTGTAAGGAGGAACAAATCGGTGCCGAAAGGTAATGTGAAAAATTCTTCCAGGTCCATTCCTGAATCACTAAATAAGTATTCACCATTGTCGAACTTTGATGAAGGGGAAATTGTTAATGAGGTGGGGGTTACACCTGTGGCTGCGGATGAGGTGGTTGATGACCCCCCATCCCTCCTAATGGTTGAGTCCTTTAACATTCTGTCTTGGAATGTGAGAGGAGGAGGAAATAAAATGCCTCGCATTCGGGATGAGATTAAAAAGAATAAACTTGATGTATATGTGATCTTGGAATCTAGATTACAAAAAGCTGATTTGGTTGATTTCGTAGGGAGGATCTGGTCTAATGTGAAATTTGTTGACAACGCAGAGTTCTATTCTTATACTCATATCTTGGTTGTTTGGGAAGATGCAGATTTGGACATAAAGGTTCTCTTTAAGAATGAACAATGCATTCGTTGCTCTGTGAGGAAAGATGATTTGAATCTTGATATGTCAACCGTTTATGGAGCTAATCCTGATGATGATCGTATTTTGTTATGGAATTCTTTAATTAACATAAGGAATTACAACCCTGTCAACTGGTGTGTGATTGGGGATTTTAATGTTGTTAGACTTATAAAGGAGAAATCGGGCAAGCAACCACCTTCTAATCGGAGTATGATCAATTTTAACAAAACCATTGATGATGTGAATCTTGTGGAGTTGCAAACTAAGGGCTTCTACTTTACTTGGGACAGTCATAGCCGAATAGGAGTGAGTACCTTTTCAAAGATTGATCGTATTTTTACAAATGTGAAGTTTCTGTCTAGTTTCCCCTTTTGTTGGGGTGAAGTTCTCCCTGCTGTTGTAAGTGATCATAAAATCTTGATGTTGAGACTTGGTTCAAAGAAGAAGAATAGATTTCCTTTTCATGTCATTAATGTTTGGACTAATCATGATTCTTTTAAGGAGGTTGTCAGTGAAGCTTGGAATAATACTGAGGTTAGTGGTACTCCTATGTATAAAGTTTACAGGAAGCTGTTTGCGGTCACTTGTGCTCTGAGGAAATGGAACAAGGAGGTAGTGGGAAACTTATTTTATAAAGCTAGGGAATTAGAAAATGATTTGTTCTGCCTAAAGAGAGAAGTGGATGCTGACCCCTTAAACGAGGACAAACAGGAGAGGTTGGATATGCTTAGAGATGAAACTATTAAAGCTCTGAACAATGAAGAGATTTTACTTCGCCAAAAAAGTAGGGTGCAATGGCTCAAACATGGAGATAGGAACTCTGCTTTTTTCTATGCATCCTTGAAAACTAGAAGGATAAGGAATAATATTAATGTCCTTGAAGACGATCAAGGTAATAGGATTTATGATTCCGATACTATTTGCGGCTGTGTTAAAAACTTTTATTCTCAGATTTTTAATAGAACTCTGACGAATGAGGTGTTGTGGAAGGATGAGTGCATCCTTCCTAGAATTGGAACTATTCATTATGATATGTTAAGGAAGGAGGTGACTAAGCATGAAGTGGAGGAGGTGTTTATGAATCTGAGTAATGATAAGGCCCCCAGGCCTGATGGGTTTAATGCGGTTTTCTATAAGGAGACATGGAGTATTATTGGGGAATAGATTACGTCTGCTATCCTCTATTTCTTCAAAACAGGGAGACTTTTAAAGGAATATAACAGCACGATGATTACTTTGATTCCTAAGGTTCAAGGGGATGTTAATCTAAAGAACTTTAGGCCTATCTCAGTGTGTAATACTATCTACAAAGTTATTGCTAAGATAATGGCAAATCGTCTTGCGTTGGTGCTTCCTGAAATTATTGATATAAATCAGGTTGCTTTTGTGAAAGGGAGAAAGATTGGTGATGCTATTTTGTTAGCTAATGAAGTTCTGAGCATGTTTGGAGGTTCTCAACATTATATGTGCATTAAAGCTGATTTGGCCAAAGCCTATGACTCTGTCAGGAGAGATTATATCTTGTTCTTGATGAGCAAGATGGGATTTCCTCTTTGCTGGTTGAACTGGGTTAAATAGACTTTTGACACAGCAACGTATAAAGTTTTAGTGAATGGTAATCCTACTGATGAATTTGAAGCTGCTAATGGGGTTAGGCAAGGTGATCCTCTATCCCCGTTGTTGTTTGTGATTGCCATGCAGGGGTTGATTGCTGTTATTAATTCTGAGCTTTGAGCTGGTAATTTGAAACCTATTTCTGTTGGTGAAGTAAATGTTTCCCACATAATCTTCACTGATGATCTTCTCCTTTTCTCTAAAGCTGATGAGAGTAATGCCCAGTGTATTAATGAGATTCTTAATACCTTCAGTCTGATCTCGGGTCTTCGTTTGAATAATAGCAAAAGTCAAATCTTCTTAAGCAAGAGTGCCAGTAAAGCTAATTTGGGAGATGTTCTTGAGATTGACATAGGTGAGTTGCATGCCCGATATCTTGGTGTCCCCCTTTTTACAGGAAGGCTGACTAAAGAGATGTGTCATATGATTGTGGATAGATTTAATATGAGACTGGATTCTTGGAAAGGTAACTTGCTTTCTCAAGCAGGGAGGGTGGAGCTGATCATTTCCATCCTTTCGGCTTATAGTATTTTCTGGACTTCTACCTTTCCCCTGCCTAAATCTGTTATTAATGAGTTGGAAAAGATTATGAGGGATTTTCTTTAGAAAGACTCGGAGGATAAGAAACATATGCACTTAGTCTCTTGGGACAATATTTGTAGACCTAGAAGAGAAGGTGGCTTGGGCATTAGACATATAGATGATTGGTCTAAGGCTGGTCTTATTAAAAATCTGTGGGATGTTGCTACTGAAAAGGAGAGTCTCTGGGTAAAATGGATAAATGGGAGATATATTAAGGAGGAATTGATTTGGTCGGTGTACCCCAGAGCAAATACTTCATGGCTCTGGAAAAAACTGCTCGAACAAAGAAGTATTCTTCTTAATGAAGTTGATTTTTGTTTGGGTAACGGTAAGAAGTTGTTGTTCTAGAGAGACCCATGGTTGAAGGGCAAAACGAAGCTTATTGATTTGGTTAATCTGGACCTCGTGCTCAGAATGGGGAAAAGTCTCAACTGCAAGATAGAGAGTTGTGTGAGAGATGATAAGTGGGATATCCCTGCGTTCAGAGGAGCCTATCAGGTGGAAAATCTGCTGGAAGGGTTGTATCCGCAAGTTTTCAGGGAAGACCAAATCTGTTTGAGGATGAAGAAGAACTGCAGCCTCAAGGACTGCTGGGACATGGTTAGAAATAAAGATCAGAATGTCAACTGGGGAAATAGGATATGGAAGGATATTCCAAGGAAAATTTCTATTCTTCTTTCGAAATGTTTTCTTGGGAGAATTCCAACGACGGATTACTTGCAAAGAGTTGGTTTCCAGTTGGCATCTATATGTGTCTTATGTTTGGCACACAAAGAAGACTTGCCTCATCTTTTCTTCAATTGTTGCTGAAACGTCTATTTCGAGAAAACAAGATTAACTAATGCGGAAGCGTTCACTAAGCATCAGATTACCAGAAATCACTAAAAATTTTAAACTTTTTACGAAGAGATCCTTTAAAGGTAAATCTTTCTCATAAAGCAACATGATAAGTTGTTTACAACTGATCCATCAGTAAAACTCTGTAAGGCAAGATACAAAAGTCTCTAAGGACTGTACCAAAAACTTGAAAGCACTAACTATTACTCTGAGGACCTGAGAGTACAGAGACGACATATAGGACTCTAACACTATCTACACATGACATAGCAGCCAATGCCTCCACCTGAAGCTTCACTGTTGTCCTTGGTACTGTTGATGCTGCCCTTCACCTATTGAAGGATTTCTGCCTCCTCGCCCACGTCCACCTAAAGGTTGAAATCTACGGGGTGAGACAATTATAAAAATCGTCCCAGCGAGAGATATAACTCTTCGCCAGAAGCATAATTATTTCAGCATAAGAGAATAAATGTACACAAAGAAGTTATGTATATTTGAGAGTAGTTAAAACAATGTTTAACAGATTAAAGTATTCTTTCTACAAAAAGCAATGCAACTATAAATTGATAAAATCACATGTCACTTATCACATCACTAACTCCCTTCAGACTTGGATCATATATCCATTGCCTGGCATTATTATTTGGGAAAGGATGGCCTGTAGCCATACTCCTTCTTCCAAAGTGTAAGGATTCCAACTCCACAACATATCTGCATAACTTGTACATATGATATCAGACTTAACATTACTTATGTAATACAAGGGTTATTTACATTCATAACCCATTAGTCTGTAGTTAAGCTTTTCATAGGATTATTCCGTAATAGAATTTCACATAGAAACACTTTGGTTTAGGTCATACCTCATATTTTTAATATTGGGATATCAATCCCTAACCATCTGATTAATTTGAAATCTGGAATGTGGGAGTTCAAACCCCTGGACTAATCATAGAATTTGTTACCAAGTAACATCTCATTTTATCTGGTTATCTAAATAATATGACCTTTGAAGATTAACAAATCATATTACTCGTGGCTCATTCAACCTATCAAGCTCATATGTTATCACTTACCAGATAACATGACATTTAGTTATACTCTTGAATTATAGGTAACAAGTGTTCTTAATGCAATTAGCATTATAAATATTACCTGGATCTGATCACCTCTATATGAAACCTGTCAAGCTTAACTTTTATCAGTTATTCCATATACTCCCACATACTCTAAAGTATATGATCCAGGAGTTCCCTGTGTAAAACCTATTTCACTATTATTTAAATTCTGACAATGATGGATCTATGATCAGGGCTCTACATGGTATGATTATACTTGATTATTAGGTACATATCAGTATTCTTTTAGCATCATACATGTTTCCAAACATTCAAGTACTAAACATGGCTATAACAGAAGAATACTAAATGTACAAGTATAACTCATATCAGTTATCAACTGGATATCAATTCTTAATCATCTTATCACTATGATTCAAGAACATGGGTGCTCACACCCTTATATCATCATAACACTTTCTATCAAGTGCCATATCAACATCAAGTCATCTATTAGCATGACCTTGATTGAAGCAATGTATATACTTTTCACATATCATTACTCTAAAAGCTTATAATTGTTTTCAAGGAATATGACATCATAACTCATACCTGGCTATGATTACCTCATAATATCAACTTGTATGACTTATACAAATAAGGACATGCATATATAACAATGTCAGCACAATACCAAAACTTCTCAATTTCATAATAGGACACCACGGCCGTGCCACCTTGCACGGTCGTGCAAAGTAAGACTACCACGGACGTACTCCCTTGCACGGTCATGCAAGCTAAGGCTACCACGGCCGTGCTCCCTTGCACGGTTGTTCTACATAAGATCATTCCATGATTCATATTTATATATATATATATAAATATATGTATTCTAATCTTTCATTCTTTTAACTTGACTAGGTCACATCAACCCTTCAATCAAGTACATGCTACTATGGTTAACATAGTGTATCAAGCTATTAATCCTATAAACAATTAAGAATTCTCCCTTTAATTGGTTCTTAATTACTTAGGTATTATTAGGGTTTCAACCTTCACACCTTCATTGATTATCATTACTAATCATTATTGAATCAATAGAACATTCATCATCTTAATTCTCAAGGATTCAATCACATTGGACCTCCACTTCATAAGGTATCCAATTGAATTAGGGTTTCCAATGTTGATTCCTTCAATCTTTGAATTCATGGAACCAATCATCAATTGGACCTATACTCATACCTTAATTGAGTTTAATAGGTCAACCTTCAACTGATTTGTCCCTCACTTGACCCTCAATTGACCATCAATTAGGGTTTAACTCAATTGAATTAGGGATTGGAATCAATAACCCTTCAACATATTTCAATGTGGGACTAATTGATTTGAACCTATTGAACCATCATTACATTGGGACATGACCTGACCCCAAACGGTCTTGAGGTCGTTTGTATGACCTCCAAACGGTCTTGAGACCGTTTTCCCATCATATCATCAAAATCCAAGTCAACCAATTAAGGTTTGGATCATTGGATTGATCACCAAAACAACAATTGATTACATTCCAACTTAGTATCATTGGATCATCAATTGCTTAACCATACTCACCCCTAGACCTCCAAACGGTCTTGGGTGACCTCCAAACGGTCTTGAGACCGTTTGGATGAGTTCCAAACGGTCTGGAGACCGTTTGGCTCACCCAACCCTTGGATTCTAGTGAAAAATTATTAGGGTTTGAGCTATTGAGTTGATCGTCAAATCAGCAATTGATTGCCTTGTAATTGTGTACCTTTGGACCTTCAATTGGTCAACTATACTTGACCCCAGACCTCCAAACGGTCTTGAGTGACCTCCAAACGGTCTTGAGACCGTTTGGGTGATCCCCAAACGGTCTTGAGACCGTTTGGGCCAATCAACCCCAAACAATCAACTCAATTCAATGCAAATCCAACACTTAGTCGATTAGGGTTAACACCATATCTTTTGTCCTTCAAACACTTAACCATATCCAACACTAGACCTCCAAACGGTCTTAGGTGACCTCCAAACGGTCTTGATACCGTTTGGGTGATCCCCAAACGGTCTTGAAACCGTTTGGGCAAGAAAACCCAAAAAGTCATATCAATCAAGTTGAAAGGCAGCACTTAATCCAATTAGGGTTTACATAATTGATTAGCCTTCAACTCACGATTCCTTTGGGGTTAATACCTCAAATTTGGAGGGTTATTAACTAACATGATTATGAACAGGAATCCCAAACGGTCAATGCCCTCAAACGGTCTTGATACCGTTTGCCCAAAAAGTTCAATTAATCATATTTGAAAATCAGCACTTAATCCAATTAGGTTTATCCAATTGTTTAGCCTTCAACTCTCGATTCCTTGGGAGTTAATCCCTCAAATTTGGAGGGTTATTAAATAACATGATTATAAACAGGAATCCCAAACGGTAAATGCTTGGTCAACGCCCTCAAACGGTCTTGAGACCGTTTTCCCAAAAAGTTCAATTAAGCAAATTGGAAAATCAGCACTTAATCCAATTAGGTTTATCCAATTGTTTAGCCTTTAACTCATGATTACTTGGGAGTTAACCTATAAAATTTGGTGTGTTATTAGACCACATCATTAGGAACAGTAATCCCAAACAGTCCACGCTTGGTCAACGCACTCAAACGGTTTGAGATCGTTTGCCCAAGAAGTTCAAGTTAAATAGATTGGAAAATCAGCACTTAATTCAATTTGATTTGCCTAATTGATTGGCCTTTAACCTACGATTCCTTTGGAGTTAACCCCTCAAATTTGGTGGGTCATTAGCCTACATAATTATGAACAGAAATCTCAAACGGTCCACGCTTGTTCAACGCCCTCAAATGGTCTTGGAGACCGTTTTCTCCAACCGACCTTGTGAAACCGTTTGCCCCTCAAACGGTTTTGCAAAACCCCCAAACGGTTTTGCAAACCGTTTGGCCAGGGGTGCAAGACCGTTTGCTAAAGTGACATAGGTATTCACGCCCCCCTTCTTCTACCTCCAGATCCAGGTCTGTTCCCCATGGTTTTAGATGCAAGAAAGCAAGGAAGGATGGGGGAAAGAAGAACAAGCTACCTTTGCAAGTACAAATATATGCATAAGAAAGCAAAAGGTTTAGAGTTATAAAACCCGCCTTAAGGTCGTTCCTTGAGCTCCAAGCTTCCAAGATTCAAGTCTTTAATGGTGTCTTGGGCTCCACAGGTCGGCCAAGGGTGTTTCTCCAAGGAAAGGTTGGGAAAAGATGGCTAGAAAGAAGAAACAAGTAAGGAAGACCATAAAACCAACCTTGCACCATGAATTCCTCCATGAATTCGAGCAAGATGATGATCAAAGCTTACCTAGAACTGCTTGGCCATTATCCTCTTCTCCATATCTCTGTCCTAAAGGGGATAAGAAAGGAAGTGAAGGAAACGATCCTTGCTAAGTGAGAAAAGGTGTATATATACTTTAGGTGAAATTTCAACATAAGGACAACTTGTTTCTCTATTTCTCCTCTAAGTCCTTCCCTTATTATAAACCACGTTTCTCCCTTCCATACTTAAGAAAAACTCATCTTAAACCCAAGGTCTAAAGGTGAAGAAAGCCAACTTCTTACTAAGTTGCACATATAGAAGGGTTATTAGACTTATAACTTGATCATTTAATTTATAAGGGTTATCATTCTTATTTAATTATTCAATTGAAGTGACCTCTTCATCATTATTACTCTTAATGATTCCAAGAGTCATAAAAGATACTCTAGAAGGTGTATTTTACAAGTTGCACCCCATATTTTGGGTAAATTGCACTTTACACCAAAACTAGAGTTTTAAGTATAAGGATTTCTCCACAAGCTGCATCTTGGTGCCCAAGCTTGGAGAATCCATCATACTTTATCATATTCATTCTTATGATGTCTCAACACCAAAGGAACATCTTAACATGTGCAATTTGTAAGTTAACCCCTTTTAATTGGGTAATTTGCACATAGGTCCCTGTATTACAAAACAATATTACAACATTGTTCAAAAGGGACAGAAATGGAAATGTATGTTCCTTAGGAGATTTAATTACATACCAAAAGATAATCACAAGTATATAATTACATAATTAAGCAAAACACCTAGGGTTAGTTCATAACCCAGGTCAGGGATGTTACAACAACATTGTTTTAAAAGGACAGAAATGAAATTATAGATTCTTCTAAAGCTTAATGACATATCAAGGGGGTAATCACAAGCCTCTAATCATATTTTAAGAAAAACATCTAGGGTTAGTTCATAACGCAGGTCAGGGATGTTACAGTTGCTTTGCTGCTGACATGTGGGAGTTTTGGAGGAAAAACCAGGATTGTTCGACTGTTATTAGATCCTTTTCTGACTTGCTTAAGCTGAAGGGCAAGGAAAAGACGGTGGCCTGCTACACTATTTACATGATCTGGATAGAAAGAAATACTAGAATTTTCAGAGGAAGATGCACAGACACAGAGAAGCTCTGGATGAAGCATTTAGTAGATATAGAAGCTTGCTGTAACTAGCTTCTTGTTTGTACAATTTTTCTGTTCTTGTTTCCCTAAGTGGGTACGTCTTGTAACCACAGTTTTGGCTAATAGTAAAGAGGCAACACCCTACGCTCATAAAAAAAAACTAAAATGAAAACTGGTATAAAATAAAACCTTGCATACCTTTTTAAAAACTTTTGAAATCTATCTATCCACAGCTTGAATCTACTCTATATAATCCTCCTTGCACTTTACTTCTTATTTTCACAATGTGACAATTTACTGTTTGTTTTTGGGGTTTGTACCTAAAACACCAACAAACAAATACGCGGTCAGCATAAAGTTGGCATGTGGGGGAATACAAAAATTGTGCAACTATGATAGCAATGTAATCAACCAATTATCATTTAACATTCAAGATTACGTTTTAAGCAATACTACTCAATCCTTACCTATCCCCTATGTCTGTGTTGTCCATGCAGTGGACTTGGATACTACCTCTCTCTATGGTAGATCCTTACCACCATGGCCCTACCTCACAGGTAGCCAATACTTAGGGTTATGGAGTCGCATGGACCTACCCAAAGGTAGTCCAATCCCTGACTCAAGGTGACTTGATGGTCCAACCCCATTGGTAGCCATGTACTAAGTCATCCAATGACCTGATGGTCCTACCCCATGGTAGCCATGTACTAGGTCAAACCATTAAGCCACAGAGGGGACTAGGATCTGAGCTAGTAGGCACATATCTTAAGTGATAGTCATATCCACATTATAGTTTGCATGAATTAAATTCATCCTACAGTTTAATTCAAGCCACGATGGAAACATCGATAAAATCCCCATAAAACTAATTTGGGTAGTCATAAGCGTAACCACATACTTTTCAAGTTGTCTTGAATGCAGAATTAATCCAAACAGTCAAGTAATCAGAATCAAGCAAGCAACCACAATTCAATCCTGAAATATACATCCAATATTTTCTATCATGGATCACGGTATCCAAGTCTAATAGGCCTAATCGTGCCCTAGGGTTACTAGCCCTTTTTAAGTTTTCGACCATAATTAGGGTTTCATTTCTTTTTTACCACTTTAATTTTACTTTTATCAAAATATCCATCAAACCCTAATTATCTTATATTATTTTCCATTAAGATCCTTAAGATCAGGTTTGAACCACAAACCCTAATTTTCGGATTACTATATCTTTTCTTCCCTTTTTCTCACTTTAGGGTTTTTAAGGGTACTAATTACATTATAAGGTTTAAAACCCTAAACTTTGCAATTCCATCATCAAAACAGGTTAAAATCTAACTTTATCATTAAACAAGTTAACCATGCTTGAATTAACCTAATTGCAGTATTAAATCTATCCTTGATTAACAATTAGGGTTTCTAACCACAAATTAACTCGTTTTTCATCAAAATTATATACTTTTGCAAAAGGAGACAGATTTAGGCATTCAAACTATTTTTTTTATTCCTCATATTTTTATGATCACTTTTCGTGTATTACTTATTTTCATCAGAGCTACCAATCTTTAGTTGTGATTTATGCAAGATAAATACTTTTAAGCCAATAAGAAAGTGACACGTCTACCAAGCGAGACTTACTTTAATTTTCACGCAAATTGGTTGATTACCCTTCTACCCTTGCTTCCTTCTCACAGCTGTTGGGTTCGGGGAGTCTTTTCTCCCTTGCTCGTCTTCCTCCCCTACTTGCTCGACGCATAGCAATGGCAGGTCAACTCAGGTGTTGACTTCCATCGAAAGGGCTCCTTCCTCGCTCAAAGCTGGTCCTCCACCTCCTCCCGACCCAACCGAACTCATCGGTGGTCCCAATTGCCCCAGCCACAGTCAGAGTTGCCGAGACGACACGAGGGGTCTTCTAGCGGCAACCAAGGAGAGCCGAGATACAGGAGGGGCTCGAGAGAGGAAATTGGTGGAAGATACTTGTCCTGAAGGTCCTACTGCATCTCGTGGAGCTGTGCATCATCTCACAGAGGGAACCCACCCCCTTATATAGCCTGTGGCTATGACGCATAGACGGAGGGGTCCTTAGGTTTTAGGGGATTCTTCTAGAGACCCCCAAGCTAGGCAAAACCTAGGATTAATCTGTCCGCAAGAAACTCACAAATATATCTAGCAGGATTCTGAGTTCGCACACAAATTGATTGACAAGGAATTCAATCAGGGAAATTCGGAGTTCTACCCTTGCTTTCCTAACCAGACGTGATCTGGAAGACAAGTCCATCACTTTTGGATCTAGATCTGATGGTCCTAAACACGTGCGTCAGATAAAGGGAAATATTTTCATAATTGTGACATTTAATACGATTCAAAGATTACCCATTTACTTTAGGAAACTTCTAAAAATCACAACTCATTAATCCTTTATCCTTTTTCCACAAAATTTTACAGGAAGCTTTGGATTGACATCATTTAACTTTGTACCAAATTGGAGACCCAAATTCCAAAGGAATATGGTGTTTTCTCCATAAGCAAACTATCTTTTAAATTAAACCAATTTAATTTGGTATTTCCTCTTTCTTTGCCATTAAATTATTATTTTGAATTCCTTGAACCTCAAGGAACCCTTAATGGCTCGGAATCCCATCTTGGGAATATTTCTTAGCCTCTTACTTATCTTTTATCTATTTTCTCTTTCTTCTTATTCATTTCTTATCAAAATATCTCTTTTCGGGGATTTCTCTTTATCTCTCTTATTATTTTCCTTATTAGAATTCCTTTTAACATTAGAAACCTCATGGATATGAAAATCCATCAAAGATAACTCAATTATACCTTTTTCTACTTATTTTCTACATTTTATCATTGTTTTCCAATTTCTTTCTTAATAAAGAAATATCTAATTTATCTTTTCTTTTCTTATTGCTTTATCTTTACAATTTTGGACTCCTTGAGACCTAAGGAACCCAAGAGGCACGAAATCCCTTTTTGTATTTTCCTTCTATAGGTTTCCACATTGTTCTTTTCTCCATTTTCTTATTTGCCCAAATAATGGAGTTTATTTTATCCTTTCCTTGTTATTGGACCCAATAGCCAATGAAGCCCACAAAACAACCATCAAGGCTATTGTGAAAAAAATCCATTTATTCAAAACAAATTATATCATTATTTGTTCAAATATATTTAATATGAGAAATTACATTTCTCATCAAATGAACCCAAAAATTGGGGTTGTAACATCCTTCCCCTCTTATAAGAATTTTGTCCTAAAAATTCTATCAAGCAAACAAACAATTCAGGATAAGCCTTTCTTATATCCATCAGGGCTCCCATGTGGCTTCACCCTTTCCATGGTGCTTCCCAAGAACCTTCATCATCTCATATTCTTCCATCTGAGTTCTTTCTTACCTTAGTATATCATACCCTCATAGGTGACTCAGGACATTTCAGCCTCTCAAAAGCTGAATAGGTTTAGGGCTCAGCACATGTCTTGGGTACCTCACATGGTGCTCTAGATCGGACTCCTGGAATACATTACACATCATGTTATCCTGAGGGGCAAGGCTAAACACAACCATTTCCACCAATCCATCTCAAATGGACCCATATATCGGGGACTCAGCTTTATCAGTTGTAGCTTAGAGGGGTCGGATTTTCACATCACATACTCTCCCACAGTGAACTGCATGTCAGTCTGCTTTGCATCAGCTCGCGACTCATGTCGCCTCTGGGCTCTCTCTCTCAGCCATTGCATGATCAAAGCGAATTCATCCGCACACATTGTGGTTCTTTTCTGACCTTCACAAGGCCTCCTTCACCAACATCATCGTAATGAAGTGGTGACCGACACAACCTCCTTATAGAACTTCTTGCGTCCTGATAAAGGCTATGGTGGTTAACATCACATCTTAAGAATTGTCTCTATGTATCACACTGAATGAGCACACATACTATCATCGGACCCTCTAGTCTGGATCATACTGACCAGTAGTATGGGGTGATAAACTGTACTGACATCGAGTTCTTCAGGTATCCACTTCCACCTTATGGAAGTGAGCCTTTAGGTTATACTCACAAACTTTTGAGCTCGCATCATGGTGTAGTTGAACCATCTCTCTCTTATCAGTAGTTCAACCCGATCTATCCCATGACAGTACTCTTTCTCTCTCATGTCATCTAGGTAAGGTGATCTACCATAACCCATATTACATCTCGACCTTCCTTGGTCAAGGGGATACTTACCACAACATCCATAGTGGTGAACTCCCATTCCTCTTGAGGACTCTTTATCCTATATTCCAAAGCACTGGGTTACTGGTGTTCGTCCTTCACCCTCGACTTGCATGGCAACATGCCACATGCAACTTCATATCAAGCATCCAAAGTGCTATTATCACTTACTATTTTTGTAGTACCATGATGTATGGTGATCTTAAAATCATGATCTCATGTATGTCATGATTCCTCAATATTGATTCCTCAGAAAACCACTCTAGTCGGGGTTTCATCACCTTCTTTTCCAAAGAAGTGTATCTGAGGCTCTACAATCATCCTTTTCTTGCATCAAGCCCTAGGATAGCTAACCAAACAACTACTAACTTGTTCAACGTTAGTGTTAGCCAAACCTATCCCAAAAACTTTGGGTCGACCTAATAACCTCTTCTAGCCTCTAGCCAAACTAAGCAGCTATATCTCAACCAGAGCATTCATTAACCATTTCACACCCGTAGGTGTTAGGTAATGTTGAAGACATTCATCTCTGTGTATTCCACTATCGTCTCATCTCAAACTCTAAGTCCATCTTTATCAAGAAACTCTGAGCTCATCCTCTTGGTTTTCAAACTCAACCTTGTATAATTCATAGCTCATGTTAAAAGCATCCTCATAAGATGACTACCTTATTTCTCTTGATGTTTGTAAAACATATTTAGATCATTTATTTCACAAGGGCATATCATCTCTATCCTCATACATCACAACATCATTCCAACTCACATCATCTTTTATCCTTGTTGTATGGCATGCGTACTATCCTATCTCTCACTCCCATAACAAGAAGAAATAAGCATTTGGCGGCCGTCCAAATATAGAGTTCTTCTTGTTCCAAGAGTAGAGATGGTACATCCCACCTTTCCAGTACACCTTCAAATCTAATTTGAAACGTGCAACTTATGTATCTACATCACAAACATCATGATATCAAAAATTACTTCCATGGAAAACTGGTCTCGAACCTACTGGATTTACACACAATCCTTGGTCATCTCCTATGGGACTATAGTGTGCCAGCACTTTTGGGGTCATCCCTCTTCCCTCATGCATCCAGAGAGTGCCCTACTCATTTGCCCTTTGGGTCCCATGAGTTCATGAAGGTGATTAATCTCCTAACCCATGGCCCTCAAACAATGATAGTTGTTACCTCCTGACCCTATGGTCATGTGCAACTAGGGAATTAGGCAACTCCTACCTCCATCGGTCTTATCCCTACCTGACCCTAGGATAGACTTAGGATTCTATTATAGTACATGTCCCTCTTAGAACCTTACCCTAGCCTTCATCATCTCTCTCTCTCTCTGCATTCATGGGATGACTTCCATCCTTTCATGGGGTCATGGCAACTTGCCTACCTTGGTCAGACCCCATACCAGTTACTTCCATTCAACATGCACTTAGAGATGATTATCTATGGGTCTACATGTTCATTCTCATACCATGTACTTTTCACTTAGCTTCTCACGATCCTATGAGACCTCTTTAGGTTTCCATAAAACCCACAAACTGGTACACACCCTACCAAAGGGTTCCTCTCCCAAGATGGGAGGAAACTACAACTCTTGACAACAAGGTCGCAACCACCCTTGGGGTTTATATTCACATGAGCCTGCTTAACCCAGTAGCCACTTAAGGCACAAGCAGACCACCTACTAAACCATTCTAGGTCATACTTGTTCTCATCCTCAACATTGGATCAAGATCATACCTTCCCATGTCATCAACTTAACTGTGGGCGGTTCATCAGACCTGCCTTAAGCTTAAGGGGTTTCTCTTTCCTTTAAACATGAGAAGTACCATGCTTGAATCTATTGAAACTAAACCCTCATCATGAGCATCAGGTACACCACTTCCCCTCTTAGGCCTAGGAACCCTAGGTTCACCTTTCTGATGTCCAACTGTCTGCTCAACTTTTAAACCATGAACCAAACATGTCCAAGGTATGTCATGCACTCCCATTATCCTTCTATTCGAGCCGCACCTTAGAGTTGAGTCTTCCTCAAGAGCAACCAACAAAGTACAAGGCCTCACATCTTGCTACTTAAACCTCCTCAGGGTATAAGGCACTCTTTGTCTCATCTCAGCAGGTAAATTCCTATACCATAGGAACATAGGTTCCAGAAGCATCATCCTCAACTCCCCACTTTTCCTCATATCTCGGAATCTAGGCTTCAAACCTTCTTTCTTGGGTCCTACTCTCTCTCTCTAGAGCTAACTCCACAACCAACCTTATACTAAAGGTCCTCTCTCCATGAAGATGGATCAAGCTCATAAGCATACCTCTACATGAAGAAGCCTATGTTCAAGCTTATGTTTGTTCAAGGTTATCCCTAGCCCTTTATGCTTTCCTCATCAGCTATCCAACATACTCCCTTGTCCAGGGTTTCAACCTACTACTCGCACTACTGACGTACTCTGGGTGCATACTATGCCATGCTCATATAAGCCCATAGGGTTTCCATAGGTTCTTTACTAACCTCATCATTGAAGGAGCTACCCTTCACTCTAACATGACCCTTCCTAGGGTTGGGTCGCCAAAGGCACTAGGTCATCCAACCTCTCATGGCTCATATGGCATCCAAAGGCCCATCCAAACACCCGGTCAACCATGACATCTAACTTATCATGTCATCTCTCTCTCTAACCACAACTTAGGGTAAGGGTTAACATCATCCTCAGAAGAGATGCTAGGTCTCGAACTATAATGGAGGTCTCTACCTCCAAGACTAACTCTCTCTCTACTCATCCTCTTGACAAGAAGGTTTGGCATCAGGTTTCTCCTGAGGGTAGTGACAACTCATGTCATACGACCTAAGCATGTATCTATTCTTTAGTTTATTCTTAATCTATTAATCGTATGTCCATGACATCTTATTTACATGCTTTTCATTAATCTGATGGAGGATTCCTTAAACCTTATCTACCTTACCCATACTTCAAGAGGGTGAGGAAAAGAGAGAAAACCCTAATACTTGTAATCCTTAACAACATTTGAGGTGAGAAGGGATGAACAAGACGAGAGAGTCGTAAAGGTATCTTATTTCGAGTCAAATCCTAAGACATTGGCTAGACAGTCACACTAATCCAGGAGTCCTCGTATTCCGACTAGTGGTGTGGAGGAAAATCTTGCCAGCCCCCAGACATGATCCTTTTCTAGACACTGCTTTCAGAAAATCCTCTAATAACTCCCTTGGGTTCTACAGAATTTGTAAAATTTAATAATTATTAAAGATTAAATGAGAAACCTATGCTCTAATACCAATTGTAACAACCCCATCTCCCGGTAACCCCCACTTAAGGGAGACCAAGAGATCAGATTCATTAGCCCAATTAACAGGATCAAAGGTTCGACAAATAATCAATAACAATTATCAAATTTTACCAACTAAACTGAAAACTGGTATAAAATAAAACCTTGCATACCTTTTTAAAAACTTTGGAAATCTATCTATCCATAGCTTGAATCTACTCTATCTAATCATCCTTGCACTTTACTTCTTATTTTCACAATGTGAAAATTTATTATTTGTTCTTTTGGTGTTTGTACCTAAAACACCAACAAACAAATACATGGTCAGCATAAAGCTGGCATGTGGGGGAATACAAAAATTGTGCAACTATGATAGCAATGTAATCAACCAATTATCATTTAACATTCAAGATTACATTTTAAGTAATACTACTCAATCCTTACCTATCCCCTATCTCTGTGTTGTCCCTGTAGTGGACTTGGATACTACCTCTCTCTATGGTAGATCCTTACCCCCATGGCCCTACCCCACATGTAGCCAATACTTAGGGTTATGGAGTCACATGGCCCTACCCAAAGGTATTCCAATCCCTGACTCAAGGTGACTTGATGGTCCTACCCCATTGGTAGCCATGTACTAAGTCATCCAATGACCTGATGGACCTACCCCATGGTAGTCATGTACTAGGTCAAACCATTAAGCCACAGAGGGGACTAGGATCTGAGCTAGTATGCACATATCTTAAGTGATAGTCATATCCACATTATAGTTTGCATGAATTAAATTCATCCAACAGTTTAATTCAAGCCACGATGGAAACATCGACAAAATCCCCAGAAAACTAATTCGGGTAGTCATAAGTGTAACAACATACCGATCAAGTTGTCTTAATCCAAACAGTCAAGTAATCCAGAATCAAGCAAGCAAGCACAATTCAGTCTTGAAATATACATCCAATATTTTCTATCATGGATCATGGTATCCAAGTCTAATAGGCCTAATCATGCCCTAGGGTTACTAGCCCTTTTTAAGTTTTCGGCCATAATTAGGGTTTAATTTCCTTTTTACCACTTTAATTTTACTTTTATCAAAATATCCATCAAACCCTAATTATCTTATCTTATTTTCCATTAAGATCCTTAAGATCAGGTTTGAACCACAAAAACCCTAATTTTCGGATTACTATATCTTTTCTTCCCTTTTTCCTCACTTTAGGGTTTCTAAGGGTACTAATTATATTATTAGGTTTAAAACCCTAAACTTTGCAATTCCATCATCAAAATAGGTTAAAATCTAACTTTATCATTAAACAAGTTAACCATGCTTGAATTAATCTAATTGCAGTATTAAATCTATCCTTGATTTAACCACAACTAAAGATTGGTAGCTATGATGAAAATACGTAATACATGAAAAGTGATCAGAAAATACGAGGAATACAATAAAAATTAGGGTTTCTAACCACAAATTAACACCTTTTTCATGAAAATTATATACTTTTGCAAAACGAGATAGATTTAGGCCATCAAACTATTTTTATTGTATTCCTCGTATTTTTCTGATCACTTTTCGTGTATTACGTATTTTCATCATAGCTACCAATCTTTAGTTGTGATTTATGCAAGATAAATACTTTTAAGCCAATAAGAAAGTGACACGTCTACCAAGTGAGACTTACTTTAATTTTCACGCAAATTGGTTGATTACCCTTCTACCCTTGCTTCCTTCTCACGACTGTCGGGTTAGGGGAGTCTTTTCTCCCTTGCTCGTCTTCCTCCCATGCTTGCTCGACGCAGAGCAATGGAAGGTCAACTCAGGTGTTGACTTCCATCGGAAGGGCTCCTTCCTCATTCAAAGCTGGTCCTCCACCTCCGCCCGACCCAACCGAATTCATCGGTGGTCCCAATTTCCCCAACCATAGTCGGAGTTGCCTAGACGACACGAGGGGTCTTTTGGCGGCAACCAAGGAGAGCCGAGATACAGGAGGGGCTCGAGAGAGGAAATTGGTGGAAGATACTTGTCCTGAAGGTCCAACAGCATCTCGCGGAGCTGTACCTCATCTCACAGAGGGAACCCACCCCCTTATATAGCATGTGGCTATGACGCACAGCCGGAGGGGTCCTTATGTTTTAGGGGATTCTTCTAGAGACCCCCAAGCTAGGCAAAACCTAGGATTAATTTGTCCGCAAGAAACTAACAAATATATCTAGCAGGTTTCCGAGTTCGCACACACATTGATTGACAAGGAATTCAATCAGGGAAAGTCGGAGTTCTATCCTTGCTTTCCTAACCAGACGTGAGCTGGAAGACAAGTCCATCATCGTCAGATCTAGATCTGACGGCCCTAAACACGTGCGCCAGATCAAGGGAAATATTTTCAGAATTGTGACATTTAATATGATTCAAAGATTACCCATTTACTTTAGGAAACTTCTAAAAATCGCAACTCATTAATCCTTTATCCCTTTTCCACAAAATTTTAAAGGAAGCTTTGGATCGACATCATCTACATGTGTACCAAACTGGTGACCCAAATTCCAAAGGAATAGGGTGTTTTCTTCATAAGCAAGCTATCTTTTAAATTAAACCAATTTAATTTTGTATTTCCTCTTTCTTTGCCATTAAATTATTATTTTGAATTCCTTGAACATTAAGGAACCCTTAATGTCTCAGAATCCCACCTTGGGAATATTCCTTAGCCTCTTTCTTATCTTTTATCTATTTTCTCTTTCTTCTTATTCATTTCTTATCAAAATATCTCTTTTCGAGGATTTCTATTTATCTTTCTTATTATTTTCCTTATTGGAATTCCTTTTAACATTAGAAACCTCATGGATACGAAAATCCATCAAAGATAACTCAATTATACCTCTTTCCACTTATTTTCTACATTTTATCATTATTTTCCAATTTCTTTCTTAATAAAGAAATATCTAATTGATCTTTTCTTTTGTTATTGCTTTATCTTTACAATTATGGACTCCTTGGGACCCAAGGAACCCTAGAGGAACGAAATCCCTTTTTGGATTTTCCTTCTAGAGGTTTCCACATTGTTCTTTTCTCCATTTTCCTATTTACCCAAATAATGGAGTTTATTTTATCCTTTCCTTGTTATTGGGCCCAATAGCCATTGAAACCCACAAAACAACCATCAAGGCTATTGTGAACAAAATCCATTTATTCAAAACAAATTATATCATTATTTGTTCAAATATATTTAATATGAGAAATTACATTTCTCATCAAATGAACCCAAAAATTGGGGTTGTAACATTACAAGTCTCTAAGGATACCCTAAACATCTTATTTTTTAGTATTGAAGTGACTGACACCTGGTGTAAGGACTATCCAGAGTATTTTGATCTTGTTGAGCCTAAGGCCTTCTACAAGCAATATTATCTTACTCTCCCTGATATTCATAAGTTCTTGAAGAAGACTCAATTCCCATATAGGAAGAAGTGCACCCTTCCCTCCTCAACCTTACACCCCAAGAGATGCATACTTGCCTTAGTTGTTATCTACAATATTCATCCAAAGAAAAATCAGACTGAAATTGTAGAAAACACTGCGATCATGATGTACTGTCTCTTAAAGAACATAGGACTCAAGTGGGCGAGATACGTTCTCTGTCATATGACCTGCTTTGACTCAGGCAAGAACACCCGTGACACCCACCCACCCTACCCATCCCTGATTTGTGGTCTATTCCAGCTTACCACTGGCAAATCTCTTTTCCATGACTTGCACTACAAACCTACCTGAAAAGGAGTTTAAATTAGTTAGACCACACTTTAGAATTCAATACCTATCCTATCCTCTACCAAACCTGGTGCCTCTACCTCTACTTCTACCTCTGTCCGAGCACCTTCACCACCTCAGCCTACCTGACCTGCCCGTGCCTCGTTCCATGTGTCAAATCAAACCCTTATGGGATACATGATGCATTAACATGCATACAACCTTCAGGTTCAGGAGCATATACATCAGGACCTCTGTTCTATCATGTCCAACATGAACATGTCCAGCACACACCCTTACCCTGCCTACCAGCCCTATCCAGGAGGTGACTATGCATCCTATGCATATGATCACTTTTACCCTGCCCCTCCACCTGCATCTTCTGCTACTACACCCTCTACTGCTAGTAGATCTACCCTTGGTGTGCTACCTCTGACAACTAGCCCCTTGGCCACTCTGATTGCTAGTCTTTATAGTTCTTTTCCTTCCTTCCCACATGCGAATGAGCTCCATGCTCTTGATATGTCTTGGAATGAACAGAATGCCCGTTGGCCCAGTCGAGGTTTTGCTTCTCTTACTGATGAGGATATGCCAGACTAGGATGATGATGAGGCCACTACTAGTGATGAGGAGGCTGATGAGGATGATGATGGTGATGGCTCTAATGGCTTTGTTGGTGCCTCTGGTGATGAAGGCGATGATGTTCTCTCTACTGCACCTTCAGAGAGAGAGGATGGCTACGAGCCAGATGCTTTTGATGCTGATGATGATGACACTGTGGACATAGATATCTTAGATGTTTAGCTTTTCTCATTTTTAGTCTAGATGTTGATCATATATATCTTTCTAGGTTATTTTGTATTACAAACATCTGGGCACATTTTATAAGTTGTACTAGTTTATCATCTAGTTTTCATTATTTTGGATTGTAGTTGTTTTTTAGAACATGCTTTCTGGGTTGTAATCTTAATCCTTTGTACACTTACTCCTTGATTTACTATATCTCATGAGTTGGTGCCATGTTTAACATATTTTGATTATGACTTAGATTGTTTGTTTCTCTTGTCTCTATTTGGTGCATGCTTTGAGATTGCATGTTGTGAATGTATGCTTGGTTGTGCTTGGAGAAGACTTATTTATGTGCTCTTATAACCCCCCTTCCTTTCTGATAATGTCAAAATGGGGAGAGAGAAGTTCAATGTTTTGAAGCACAACCATATAGTTTTTATTGCCTATGTGATCCTTTTCCTGTTCATTATATACTTTACCATGTGACTTGCTAAAGGACCATATAGTATATATATGTCATGTTGCTTTGTGTAGATAGACTAACTACGTAGGTTAGAGTAAGCATAGATTGAGGGGGAGAAATTCACGGTGTTAAAATCTTGAATCCCCTTGCAATTCATAAGGTAAATGTATAACTTTACATATCCTTTTCAATATGATTGAGGAATGGTTTGTCATTGTCAAAAAGGGGGAGAATGTTGACTTGAAATTTATACATTGCTCATATTTTGATAGTGACTTGACCATTCCATTCCTATGTATCTAATATGTTTGTTCAAGATTGATTTCAGGCTTTAGGTACCTGAAAAGGATCAAATTACACATTCACTATCTTGTTCAAGTTCAAGTCAAAAGCAATGCAAGTGTGCATTTTGGAAAATCACTCCAAATGACCTTAGATGATTTTTGTAATCACTTGTATTGATGATATGACTTGTAACTAAGATGAAAAAAAAATTAGGGACACTTAATTCCAATATTTAATCACTCAAAAGTTAATTTAGAAAATTTGTCACAGGTTGTTCATCGGTCGAATTGGAAACTCGACCGATCCAGTGATGGATTTTCTGGAGAGAGCAATCGGTCGAGTTACATACTCACAGAACTTGACCGATAGACTCATTGAGAAAAACTGATTTTAGCTCATCGGTCGAGTTTCCCAGAACAAACTCGACTGATAGTTTGAAAATTGGCTTTTTCATTTAGTGGATCGGTCGAGTTAACCTTACTGAAACTTGATCGAATGCACTTTACAAAAAATGTAGAAACAATGATTATAACCATTGGTGAGTTGTTCTGACCAAGAATAGATCTATTGCAACTTGGGAAATGGAAATATTTTCCCCTTAAGTGATCCCACACTCAAAGAAACACCCCATCTATAAATAGGACCCCTTGGAGTTCATTACAAGTTTTCTCATTCATGCTATTCTAAGTCCTTGCTATAGTTGAGTATGTTGCAACTCCTTGAGCCCCTTTCTCTCTCTTGTTTACACAAAATTTCATTATTATGAGTGAGTTAGGCCAATTTTAAGAGAGCTACTTCCTTGTACTTGTAAAGCTCTCATTCCATTCCATCTTCCCTACCACTTTCCTCAAAGAAGAAAAGGTGAAGCAATCTACTCTGAGTGAAGGTGGAGCTTTCGTTGTTCCTCTTCAAGATTGAAGAAGAGTTGAATATCTTCTCCAGGTGAAGGAGAGGGCAAAGGTTGAAGATCCAAGAAGAGTGGGTAATCCCTTGAAGGCTGAAGACTTGTGTAAGAGTAGGTAAGTCCTTGGAAGAAGGCGAAAGACTCTTGCAAAGTGGGTAAGTCCTTGGCAAGGTTGAAGACTCTTTGTATTGGATAGGTAAGTCATTTGGTGGGTCTTGTACTGTAACTCTTATTGGTGAATATATAGAGGAAATCACTTGCAAATTCCTAGAGATTGACCTCTCTAGGTAGTGTATTGACTCTCTCCTAGTTTGGAGAGTGGAACCACTCTAAATGACCTTATCCAAGTGCTTGTTTCATTTTCTCTCATCCTTTCTTACTTGTTAGTTAGGTATTCAAATTGCACTTAAGATATTAGTTTTGATTGATATAATTTGAAGGTATAATATATCTTGTGAGAATTTTGAATATCTATTCACCCCCCTAGAGCCATATATCCAACAATATCACCTTCCCACATTCTTCGAACATGTGGGTCAACCATCACCATCACTCCTACACAACACCACGAATTAACATGCCCAAGAAAAACCATCAACTCAAGAGAGTAAGAGATAAAGAGTTTAGGTGGTTGAAGAACACACATCATGGTGGTCGAAGGACATGGCCAATACCAGTGACTAATCATCATCACAACACACTAGTGCTCGAAGGGATCCAAGGTTAAAGACACACCTTTCAGCGACCAAACTAAAAACTAGGTTAGCGACCAAGGAAAAAAACAAAACCAAACGACTGAAGGGAAACCCTAGGTCACAGATTACATCAACGACCAAGGAACCACCACATTCAAATGGTCAAAGGGAGTCCCACCTCCTCTAACAGTCAAATAGGACCATCAAGGTCAATGACCTAAGAGAAAATTGGTCTATGCGATCGTAGAGAAACATTCTATGTGACCAAATCAAAGGAAATAATCTCATTCGAACAAACAACATCCCCAATCCTTCAATGACTTGGAACACAACATGAAGATCATCTAATCAAGGGAAAACAACTAGCAAGTAATGATCAAAATAAGTGATTAACAACATGAAACTGACCCTCAAAGAGTGATGTATTAACTTAGGGAAAACATCATTCAAACCCTAGAGTCAAGAATTACATGAGATCAACATGAAATCCATGAGTTGATGGATGAAAACACAAGATCAATCACATGAAAACAGAACAAACTCCACCTCATTCAAGGTAACCAAACCAAGTGCCAATATAACAAAACCAAGGTTGAGTTACATGCAAAACCATATCATCTCCATCATTTAGATTTTGGGTAAGTGAATTAGGGTTTAAGTAAAGGAACAAGTACATGCAAGATCATCATAGAAACACAACACTAACCAAGATATCAATATCCATATCAAGTAATCACGTTTTATAAAGAGTTTCATGTTGGATTAAAGTGCAATAATAGTAGGGAAAGAGTTATATAACCCGCCTTAGATGGTGCAACCACCTTCAAGCAAAACCTCCAAAAGTAAGAGAGAAACCTAGCCTTGATCTCCTCCATGACCAAGCTAGTCAACACCTACAAAATATAAGGAAAAAACCTATGTCAAAAGGGAAAGAAGGAGAACTAAAAATTCTAGGCCAAAAAAGAACAAGAAGGGAGAGAAAGGGAGGAGAGTTCCTCCACTCAACTTGAATACTACCTTGGAGAACCAAGGATTTAACTGAAGAGAGAGGAGTACCTCTACCCCAACACAAGCACCAAGCTCCATGGATTTGGCCAAGAAAAATAAAATAGAGGTAGGGTTTTCAAGAAAATGAAAGCAAGAGATGTATCACTCACCAAGGATCAAAGAATCACCAAAGATCACCAAGGAAGAGTAGCTCCAAGCTTGGATCACCACAAGCAATGGATCTCGACCACCAAGCACCAAGGATGAGCTTCTCCTCCACCAAGCACACAAGGAACAAACTCAAGGAAAGAGAGAGCAAAAGAGGGTGCAAAAGTATCATATGCATGAAAGAAGAGGGGTACATATACCCAAGGGTAGAGAGAGACCAAAGAGGTTAGGTGTTATTCACATAAGTGTCACATGTCCACAACACATCCACCATGCATCCACTAAAACCATGAAAGTACTAAGGTTGTGAAAAACAAGAAAAACCAGTGACCTCATTTGGTCCTAGATGACCATCGATCAAAGGGAATCATGACCAAAAAGGCTCATGGTCGAAGAGAAATCAATCGATCACATGAAACCCTAGGTCACCGACCAAAAAGAGAAGATGTGAGTCTATGCGACCGTTGAGACTCCACAACACTCTCAAGACCACCTTATAACATAGAGAAAACATCAAAGAACATCGAGGATGGTCGCTAAAAACCAAGAACATCAAAAGGTCAACACTATCCTAGGGTATCCAAGCAAACCCTAGAAACAACCCTCAACATGTCACCTTCTCTCTCCTCCTCAAACCAAGGCTCAACAAAGCACCCAAAAGCAACATCCTCTCTCTCATGATGCCAAGGCACAAATGGCGCAACCTACATGTAAAAAATTACAATATACCCCTTAACACGGGTAAATTGCAACTTGGTCCACAAAAAGCAAATATAGCTCAAACAACATCCAAACATGACCAAATTGATAACATAACCATGTCACATGTTATTAAGGAATCTCAAGATATTATATTAAGGTTTAAGAATGTTATTAAACAAATCAAGCACATCAAGCACTAATCTAGGCCAGGGGCCTTATAGTTCTTAGTCTTAATCTTTATGCTTGTATGACTTGACTTCTCCAAATTAGGATTTGCAAGTTTAGGAATATCTAATCTAAAATCACTTAGATAGAATCATTATACACAAATAAGTAGAATGCTTTAGTCATCATCAAAACAAGGGATTCGTCAATTTAGACCTTGAGTCAACATATAGCTTCTCAAATCAAACAACAAAAAGGAACGAGAGAACTTATGAGTGAGAATGCATATCTATTCTTATGGGAGGGGGAAATTAGGTTCTCAAAACATTAGAGATTGAGACTGGGACTCCGGGATGATAAAAGAAAGCCTCCACTTGGATATATGAAATTGTCTAGCAGGCCCAACTGGAAAATTTCAATTTCCCCAAAGTAGCCTCACCTACCTAAGCCCATGGCCATAAAATTCTATTCTAGGACCATGGTCCGAGTTGAATATGCACAAATTGATTGTGTCTTCTTAATTTATAACAAACTCTATGATTTATTTGACCATGTAGGATCCATATCATATTGGTAGATAATACCAATACAGATGTTGTTGTAGCACAAGAATGTTTGTATTGATTTCAAGTAACCTCATGATATTGAACCCGCCTTTGCATATTTTAATATCTCTCGATACATGATGTTTGTATTACTTTCTCTCTCACTCAAGGGAGACCTTCAATGTCTTACAACTAGATTTTAATGAGTATGGTTACACCCATAGTCTTTCTAAAAGTCATGTTTTTTCTCATATATACATCAAATTCTTCCATCATTCATATTGAAACTTTCCATTACCTCATTCATTTGGCAACGAGACTAGGAAGACTAAAAATAGAGTGTTCACACCCCTATCTTCTGTACTCTCACTGACATGATTTGGAAGGCCCCTAACCTAGCTTATTGCTTGAGTATGCATGCTTTTCTTAATGATGATGCTTAGAACCTTGATATAATCTTTTGATATGATCTTAGATCTTGTGGAGAGCTTAAGTTTCTAGTTTGAGCTTGTTTGGATGATATATGTGCTTTTTGTGTCTATTTTGGGCTAAATTGCAAATTACCCATTTTTTTAGGGTTATCTTACACTTTTCCATCTCTAGAGTGTTCTTTATATCTCTTGGCTTCATAATAGAGAGAGTGTGGTGCTTTGGGGCACCTTGGTTTATGCTTGGTTGAGTGGTGTCACCCTTAGTGGTGATTAGGGTTTTCTAGGGTTTGATGTGCCTCAACCTCTGTGTACCTTGTGGGTTGCCTCAACCTAGGGTGTGTTTTGTGGATATTACAGTCAAGGAACCTTCCCTAGGTGTGGTGGTCACAACCAAGGTGGTCTTGGATCGAGACAAGTTGCTTTTGTGTAGAGTGTCCTGACCTAGGGTGTGTGTGGTGACCCTTTGTCTCGACCAAGTGATGCTTGGTGTTGTTGTCCCGACCATGGATGGCGATCCTTGGTGGGTCGTGACCATGACCAAGTTGGGTTACCTAGGTGGTTGAGACCCAGCATAGAGTGTATCACCATCTCATGCATGTGTGTTTTAAGTGGTTGAATGTTAGTTTCTTGGGTGGACAAGTGTCCCTTTGGAGCCCTATCTTGTTGACACCTCATCCACCACCCTACTTCTCTCCTCTTTTTCTATATAACCCCTTACCTCTTCATGAAAGTGAACCTTTTCAGCCATATTCTTCCTCTATTCATGCTTGGTCGTTCTTGGAGCCTTGAGAAGCAAGAGGATCTGTTTGGATCTCTTGGTGGCCAGACTTCCCTTGCATGTGGTGCTTGTGGTGATTTTTGCCCATCTTCTACCTCGGTAAGTATGTGCCCTTATTTTACTACATTTTCTTTTGGAACCTCCACCTTAATCTTCCTCTTCCTTGTCCCTAGACTAGGGTTCTACCCTAGTGGTCACCTTGAGAGAAACTCCTCCTTACAAAGGCCTTAGACTAGGGACTATCCAAGGTGGTAACTAGTGGGAGGATGTTTTCTTCTCTTTCCCCCCTTTCTTCTTGGGTTTGGACTAAGGATTTATTTGAACTTTTCTTGAGCTACCTTTGACCAAGGTGTTCTTCTTTTTGGTGGTAATCCTTGTTGGAGCTTCTCTCTCTTTTGGAGCTTGGGCTTGGAGATTGTTTCCTCTTCAAACAAGTGGGTGATATAACCCTTAACCCTCTCTTTTTACTGCACTCTCTTTGTTTGCATGTAGATGTTTCTTTCTATAAAATGCTCTCTTAACATGTTAAAATATGATCTTATGTCCTAGAACTCAGTTAGTGGTAGTTATCATGCTTGAGGTGCTTGGAATATGAAACCCTAATTTCTATGTACCCGATTTTAGTAATGATGGTGGTATGGTGGTTTTCTCCTACCTTTTTACCTTAGTTTTTCTCACATGCATGATGATCATATCTCATGATGTTCCATGGAGTTTTAGTTCTATTTTGAGGGTGCTAAAAGTGGTTTTTCTCTCTCTTACATGAGGTGCCTTTGATGATGTTTTCATGACCCTTGTGTTAGGGTTTGATACCTGATTTTGGGTGATGGCTTCCTCCTTGAGGATGGTAGTTTTCCTCACTGCTCTCTTCTGTTTTGGACGTGGTTTGCTTCTATTTTGACCTTGGTTACCCTTGGGTTAATGATGGTTCTTTACTTTGATGGTAGTTTGACCAATAGTGGTCACTACACCTTATTTTGTCTTGGGTTGTGACACTTTGATATGTTGATCTTGAGTTGAGATAGCTGACCTTGTGGAAGCCATCCTACTCCTTGGTGGTCATGACAACAACCCCCTTAGTGGGTCGAGATATACCCTTAGTCCTAGTCGAGACATGCTTGTTCATGGCTAAATGCCTAGCTTTGGGTCACATGTGCGACACCTACTTGGTTGGTGGTTGCGACACTACATGTGTTCATGATCTTGACAGTTCAATATGGCGAAATGGTTGACACATATACATAATCATATGTATGACACCTAAGCATGAACACTAAGTAATGAGCCATGTATGGTGCTGTTTGGTTGGATTCCTAGTCAACCCTAATGATGATCCTTAACCCTACAATGTTCCTAAGATATGGGAGATGTCATGCCTAGGGTTTAGTGTTTGAATATAACTATAAAGAGTCCAATCGGTTAAATATGGAGCCTTAACCCTAATCTAGGGATAATTGATGTGTTTGCTTTTCTCTATTAGAATGGCTATGATGATATGGTGTTTCTCCTTTCTATTTATAAACCCTAACCTTGTAGATGACATGAATTCCATTGGGCATATATACTATGGTGATGATTATATGATACAACATGGTGACTATGCATATTGTTGAGGCATAATGTGGTAATGGATATTCAAGGTTTATGTGTTTGGGTCCGATGACATGGTGATGGCATGATGCCTATTGTGAGGTGATAGCCTCCAATGATGTGAATGAGGGATTTATATCTGAGAATGATGTGACATTAGTAATGGCCTTATGAATGGCAGTGCTACAAGTATAATGTGGTGATAGTATGACGAGTTCACACCTCATACATTTTATATGTTTAGTAGTTGTATTATACCCTTATTGTTGTTGAGTTTGTTATGGTTTTACATTGTAACTTGATTAATGCTAAAAGTCACCCAATTGGCCAACTCATCAAGCAAAACCCTAATCATGTAGGTGCCCTATGCCATAGATCCTTTCCAGTGTCAGCTCTAATTGTTGGATTGATGAAATGAGTATAACTCAGAATGCATATTTTTGAATATGCGAGGGTGCAAGTTGAGTATATCCTTGCATCCACAATTACAGGTTACGTTAGACGTCCATGTGTGAACTGTTCTCCTTGTGATATGGATGGCCATGCGTGAGCCACTCTTTTTTCTAAGAATGACCATGCGTGAGTCAGTTCTTCTAGCACCGTTACCTGTACCAAGGTGGCATAGGTGTTTGTATATGGATGGCCATGCATGAGCCGATCCTTCTATTGACTATATGTCATTTTTTTGTAGTTGACTAATATGGCTCTGTGGCATTTTCTCTTGTGCTGACCAAAAGGTGTGGGGAGGTCGTGGATTCCGACTCTTCTATTTGACCTTGTATGGCACCGATTTTGACTTAGTAGTGGTCGGTTGGATTTGGGTGGTAAGACTCAAATCTTCGGGATAATAATAAAAGATGTAACATAGCCGTGTAGCGTATCTTACTTAGGGTCAAATATGAATAACATTAGTTGAGCCCTTTGCCTTACTCTTTTGCTAATTTCTTGAATTATAGTATGGTAAGAGAATTCAATTGCTATAAATATTCTTCATATTTCATTTTAGAATATAGCTTGACTGTTCAATGGTAACTACTTAGTCTTGCTTAAATTCCTTTATCTATCGAATTCATATCATTTAGCTGAATCTACTCAACCTGCTTAGTATGTTATCTACTTCTTAGCTTACATGTGCTTTAATAGACATTGGCAGAGATTTATATCTCTCGCTGGGACATTTGATCTTACCCCATGGGTTTCTACATCTTTTAGGTGGTTGAGCACGAGGAGGTAGAGATCGTGTTGTCGGTGCTGAGCAACAAGAGGACCAGTAGTTTCTGAAAGGTTGAACATGCTTCTTGTGTATAGAAGTAGAGTCCTATGTATCGTCCCAGTACACTCAGGTCCTTGGGGAGGCTTTGTTGTATGTATCAATACAAGGTTTTGCTTTATGCCCGTTGTTGTATAGAAATGTCATATATATATATGGACAGATAATCATGTGTAATAGGGTGTGGCTTGAAAGCCAATGAACATTATCTTGTATAATGTTTTGGGCAGGTGATATGCAATTGATTTTAATTTCTTGTGTATGGTAACCTGGATGTTTAGTTTTAATTCTATAGTTTGGTTTTGAGTAATCTCGTTTGTGGCGCATCGGGGTGTCACATGATCTTTGCAAGACATGAAAAATATAAGATCCTTTACAGTTGTCTAAGTCAATATCTTTAGTATTAACTTATACATACATCATAAATTATCCAAGGTATAATTCTGAAGTGGTTAAAAATTTGAGTAGCATTATTTGTATGCTTACCTCCCCTTTTAACGAGTACAATGTTCTTATTATTAATATACTTCTTAAAGATGTTATTTTGGCATATATTTGCATCAAGAAAGGCATATAGATCATACATACCCTTATCTTTTAGTGGATGCATTATCTCTATGTAGGACTTTGGTATCACTCTTGTGATTTAAAATAACTTTAGGATATCTTTATCTCCCACAAATGTATCTTAAAGATGAGTCCCCTTCCCTGAGTCATATGTACAAGGAGGTATGCACTATTATAATTTTGGAGTCCTTAAAGTCACCTCCATTTGATGAGGTTTGGGGCGATGTGTTTCCTATGTCAATGTATTAGAGAATAGTGACTCAGATTTTGTAGTGGGATATTGTATATATACACCAATATTGTGACTAATTAACATGAACACCTTTTGTATAATGCAAGTTGGAACTTGTGGGTTTTTTGAGTTGTGTACAATTAGCTAGTTATGGGTGGATATATTTCAATCTTTCTCTATGATTGATTATCTCAATCATGAAGGGAAGGTTTGTTCCTAATATTGTTTAGTGTATATTAGTTGTGGCTATTGAGATAGACCCGACTTCTGATTTATCACGTGTCATGTGATCTTATGGTTTGCTTACTGTGAGTTGGAAGCCACATTTGATTAGAATTATACCATATCTAAACATATTATTTATCTATATGAGATTAGGATTTTTAATGCATATATTTCCTTTAAACGATTAAAGTGAAATCACACTATAGACATTATGTATTTTTCTTCTTCCCGTTTATAAGGTGCAAGTTAAAAGAAGAATGCACAAAACATGTAGATATAAAATCATACTTTTTGTGAGGGCAAGCTTAGTATTGAAATACTGTATTTTATTGAAATTATATTTTGCCCTGAGTGTTTTGGGATGTCATTCGAACATAAATAGAAAATTGTGATTTTTTTTACTAATTATTGTTTCAAGGTCACTAGGGAGAGGTCTAGCCCAATCACAACATGTGAAATTGAGTCTGTAGATGTTTGTATAGACCTCTCCTCTTTTTTGTGGGCGCTGCAGTTGGAAATTGAACGAGCAACCTACATGTAATAAACGGACCAAGCGTATCAGTTGAACCAACTTACTACAACACAAATATGAAATTCTAAGCATCTAATTCCATTGGATCGATTAAGGTTGGGAAAAAAACTAAACTAGGCCATGGGAAAGCACTCAAACCGAACCAAACGACCGGTTTGATTTGGTTTAGGAGAGTGCACAATTTGGTTTGATTTTTAATTTTTTGTACAAACCACTAAACAGCTATTTGATTCAGTTTGACGATACAATTTAACCTAACCAAATCAAATTAATACATATCTCTAAATATTGAATATACATATTATCTAAAATTAATCATTTGATCTTAAAAATATAAAATAATATGTACTTTAAGATGTAAAACTAATTCTAGTTAGATGTAAAAATACAAGTTTCGAGGCCAGTCCAATTTAATGATTGCTTACAATGAGATTGGGTTGCCAAATAAAAATTGGATCGAATCCAGATAAAATAATCCAGATCTATCGACTAACCCGGTCCGGATTTCATAATCTCGATCTCGAACCAAATTCAGATTTCGTTGGAGTGATTAACGATTTTTTCAATTTGAAAATTTGAGGAACCGATATGCACGGTTTGATTTGTAATTTCAGTGACAAATCGAACCAAAGCAAACTACTCCGACCACTAACATCGATCGAGGATGAGCTGCTTGCAATATTATAGGCAAAGCCGACCCAAATTATATTTACTTAGTAAAATCTAAACGGGGCCTGAGTTGATGGTTGAAGGATGCACACGTCACAGAAGAACGACAAAACTAACGGTACGGATGTAAAGATACCGCGACCGAATAATTTAAGACCAATGCTAACTGAAAAGAATACAGGCCGCTGTGAGGTGCAAAACTCTACAAACATGAGGAACAATATATATTTAATAGTGATTGGTCGAGCAAAGATTCCCCGACATGACGGCGACACTGGTGACGCGGGGGCCATGCGGCCACTAGCGGCCGCGATCCATCCGGACCACCGTGGCAATGCCGTCGCCCCTTCCCTTCCTTTCCTTTACTATGCTCTAATTTTCTTTTAAGTTTGCTATGCGGACTAATTTTGGAACTCAAAACGGAACCCCAAGTAATTTTTACCACAGGATGAAAAGTATAATAAATAAAATATATTATTTTATTTGTCATATCTTATAATAATAATAATATGTGGTGGAGATTGTTTAGAATTTTATTTTGAGTTTCAAAATCGTGTCCACTTAAGCATTCGCCATTTTCTTTTGCTTCTTTTTAAAATCACATCGCAACTGTCCTTCTGTCCTTCTCCTTTAAGCACTCTCCGCCCACAGAGAAATTCCCATTCCCCTCTCTTCCTTGCTCTCCACCCTTCCCACGCTACCCGCAACAAACAACACTGGGCTATACAACAGTTCTCCTCTCCCACCCACCACCACTCCTTTCCGTTGGATCCTTCTCCAGATGATCTTTCCGTAGCCCTAATCCTGCACGAATCTACCCGCATTCTGCTCCCCCCGCGCCCAATCGGGGGGGAGCTGCTTCCCGGCCGCTTCCCGGCGGTGGCCGGAGGCTGATCTCCCGACGGGATCCCCGACGCCTTCCTGTGCAGGATTGGACTGAGGCGTTGCTCCCAGACGGTCGCTACCTTGATGGGTGACTACGGGTGGATTGACGACGTCGCGTGCGGGTCTGAAGATGGTGATTTCCGATGGGACCTCGACGGCCTCGGTGACCTGTCGACGGCGTGCGCGTAAGGGGAAAATAATCACATCCTTCTTCCACTTTCTCCTACCTAACCCAGCTATCCCCTCTTCGCCTCTATCTCGTTTACGCCGCTGGAGCGGGGAGGGGGATTCCACTTGGCGAATTCCACTCCCTTCTTATATCACCCTCCCGTTTACCTTTCTTTCTGATCGGGGGGCGCCTGCCTTTATTTTATCCTTTGGGTGTTCCAATAACTGTTTGTGCTAACGCATTGGTCAACTGACCTCATTTATATCAGAACTGCTGTTTCTGTGCGCTGCTCACTTACCCACTTGTTTCTCCCCCCTTTTCTTGTTGTTCCCTCTCTCGATGCAGGGTGGATATGGATACGACGTACCAAGACAGTTGCTGCCTCCGACAACAGCCAGACGCTAGGAAAAGGTACTCCCTCCGTGCGTCCTCTCTCCTTCTTCTTCTTCTTCTTCTTCTTCTTCTTCTTCTTCTTCTTCTACTTCTGCTACTACTTTTAGGTTGTTGCCATTCACGGACTGGCCCAAAGCATGCCCATAACACAAATAACAGCAGCACTGCAGTGGATTTGTGCGCTATACTGGTTTCTGTAGTGTATCTGTTAGTCGCCTGGTACCTCGACTATAAATAACTACATTTCATTAGAAGACGAACAAGAATTGTTCTTTCTCTCTACTCGCTACTTGGTCTATGATCACAAAAATACCCACCTGCCACATCGCTGACGCCACCAACACTGGAACCGTTCAGGACCCGGACACTTGGCCAGTTGGTCTGAGACTGGGAGTGAGTTTCAGTCTGGGAACCCAGTACAGATCTAGGCCTTCCTCATCCGCGGTCGCATGATGATTTTAAATGACAAGTGGATTAGCTGAACGCACAAAACTGTTAGTTGATGGCCGGGGTAACGAGATTGGTTCATCTACTCAATTTCGCTATGCACTACAGTACCTGGTTGTATCTCCTTTTTGTGATGTTGCTCAATGGACGGTAGTCTGACACGTATGTCAACACCCCCCTATCAGAAGAATAGGCCTAGTTAATAACATGGTTGCTTCCCAAAACAATCTGGATTTCCAAATGGCCGAGTTATGTGTCCCAAAGCTTCAAAAACGTTTGACACTTCCAATCCTTGTATTGACCTAGCTTTATGGACATGTATCCAGAAGTCATCTCAGTATTTGGAAGCAAATTCTCTTTTATTGCGTGTTTTTTCACAGTCCTCTGGCTAAGGTGTGGCCCTCCTACAGATCACAATAATTGCTACATCGACAATTCATTTTCTGGCATTGTACTTTTATGGGGTGCTTGTTTTGTTTTATTTGCCTAATATTTGCTACTTCCTGTTTCATTGAGGGCGAATGATGCACGTGCCACTGTTATTTTCCACTCTCTGTGTAGGTGGCCTGTGGCAGCGGCGGTGTAATCCACGGCTGAGTTGTTTGCTGGGGTAACTGATCCTAACATATGTGGTCAGGCATCATTTAAAGGCCTTTCTCAGAGTTTTTTCTCGAAACCAGGGTTATGTTTCTTGCTATAAGCTGCCCAACACCTCTCTTTTGTTGATCTTCAGACCATTTTAGGGATTCTAAAGGAGGCCAAGGGTGTTACATGTTGTCAGCGATTCAGAATTTAATCTTTTCTCTACTTGCTTTCCAATGGTCTTCCTGTTACATGCAACTTTCGCTGCCCTATCAACTTTGTTTTTTAGCCCCCCACCCCCAACACACACACACCTTTAAACACCCAACATTTTAATTTCCCCACCTCATGTTCTTTAATTACCTTTTTCAAAATCATTTTACACTTCTTTTTCTTTTCTTTTGTAACTCAATCCACCTTGCTAATTAACTCCAGAATAATGATGTCTTGAGTGAGGATTACACTAACTGACCTAGTAGCTACTGTAGCTTCATCCCGTTCTATTGAACTGTCCAAACTGCATGTAAAGCAAACAGTTATTATTCTAAATACTGTATCAAATCCAGAAGTAACAGAGAGATGACCACATAATATCATTTCATCAAATTTTTAGACTGGAGATCGATCACTTTCCAACCGAGGTCCAATCCAGACTGAACCAGTCAGAAGCCAGATGAGAACAACCTTAGGCTGGACCTTTGGTATGGGTGTATAGTTGTTAGCCATATTTCTGACTCTTAACTAGATCCGATACCATGAGATCTTTTCACAAGTTTCAAGCTGCTATAGACAGAAAGTGAAGCTAATATCTTGTTTGTTTCATATAAGATGGATGCTGTAGTTTGCTATATCTTCAGCAGTTTGGTGAAAACTATCCCGTGATTGTGACAAGTATCGGATTTGTCTACTCTGTGTGGCTTATGGGAATTACCTTTTACCTCAGAAAGCACAATTGATGGATAAACTTATAGTGCACAGAAGATCTCTACAACTTGTGATATCCAGACTCTTACAGTTTGGGTTTGGTTACAAGCTGTCATTGTCATACTGGTCATAGCTCATAACACATTAACAGGGAAACCTTCAGGCCAAGCTGTGGACAAGTTGGGTTCATTATAAAGGTTAGCTGAGGTTGAATGGCATGTCTGCATTGGACTAGTGCTTTGAATTGACGTATGCATCCCCTTGTGAATATATACATGCAGCTTTATCGTAGTGATAGATATACTTTATAGAGGAAATGCAATGTCTTTCGGGTATTAGACAACTTGAAGCTTGATTGTCACTTTTTTCTGACGTTGAACTTGATTATGATATTCTTTTTTCTCATCCAGCATATGCAACTAACATGTCCTTGTATCTGCCCATCTGCCCAGATCTAGAAATGAACCTTGTGCTGGGACCAAGTCAAAAGCTTGTCGTGAGAAAATGCGCAGGGATAAACTGAATGACAGGCATGTTTCTATTTGTCTGTGACAAGTTTTTCCTAGAAAAATCTAGTGCGTTGCATGCCCTTCACTCCAAATATTTGATGCCTACTTCCTATCTCTTTAATTTTTAACCCCGAGTCTTGGCATCTTTTATGATTCTACTTTGTCATCTTTTTATGTTAGGTTCCTGGAACTTGATTCCACTTTATCAATGTTTCTGTTAGGTTCCAGGAACTATGTACTGTACTTGATCCTGGAAGACCTCCCAGATCTGACAAATCTGGGATCTTAGGAGATGCAGCTCGGACCTTGGTGCAACTGAGGAGTGAAACACAAGAATTAAAGGAAGTGAACCAAAAGCTTCAAGACACAATCAAAGATTTGAAGGTTGGCAGTTTGTCTTAAACTCCATATCCTTGTATCTGTTGTCTATTCAAACATGTATATCACATTTTCCTCAAGGCTCATTTTAGTTAGCATGGGGATTCCATGACTAATAGCGGCACCTTACATATATCTGTCCACTTCCTCCTGATTTCCAGGTAGAAAAAACTGAACTTCGTGACGAGAAAATGAAATTGAAAGCCGAGAAAGAGAGACTCGAACAACAAATCAAGATGTTGAGTATGCCCTCTGCTCGTTACATGCCGCATCCGGCTGCTGCATTCCACGCCGCCGCAGCTTCTGCGGCATTACCTTCTCAAAATCAAGCCTCGACAAAGAATTCACCAGCACCTTTCCCTGCATATCCTGGTTTGGCAGCGTGGCAGTGGCTGCCTACTGGACCATGGTTGCCGCCTGCTTCCCTGGATACGTCTGAAGATCCAAAGCGAGTCTCTCCCAGTGCCTAATTTTCACACTATTCAAGTTAGTGCATTTGGTTACTATGTCATAATTGTAAGACCTACGCATTTGGTTGTGGTCAGATCTCTCTGTCCAAGCTGACTGATGGGAATATTGTATTGGGTTGGTCGAGTTTACAGAGCCTTGGTGAACCCCACGAAAAAAAGAACTCTTATTTGTATTTTAAGCCTGCTCGTTCGACAGGGCTGACAATTGCAATATGTTAACTGGCAAAACACCACCTAATCACCTGTAATAAAACTCTGACGCCTAGTGTAACTGGTGATACATGTGTAAAAGGAAGAACATTTGTCATAAACTCATAAATATTGTCTATATAATTACTAATAAACTATATTGAAATAAAATCTGATTGCATGATTGCAATGTCAGTGGCTGCAAGTTTGTTAAATGGGTAGTAGATAACTGCATTTAGCTCTAAAACTCAAATTTCTTGGTTTCAACACTTCAAGATACAAGGGTTACTCAAAAGACTCCTGGTTTGGCATACGTGTTACCATGCCATTTGTAACGTCAGTTTGTGTCATGCGATCACTTGAATTTTGTTTAGCTACACTATGGTTTTACGATATAGTATCAAGATAATTTGTGGTCGAACTTATTCAAATTATCTTTATTGTTATATTTTTTTGACAAAAGTTTAATGACACTGAAAACGAAGGTGGGCAAAATGATATCTCGCAAGTTGTAGGGTAAGAAAAAACAAACAAACTAGTGTAGTGGATAATATGTTTCCAACCAATGTGGTCATTTCTCAATAACATCTCAAGTAATTATCAAAAACATCTTAGTGTCCTATTTTAATAAGCCATCATGAAAAGTTCCTACAAAGCATTTATATTTGACATTAACAACTTAAATAGAAAAATACCACTAAATTTGAGTATAATTGAGCTAAACGCATAATTCAAACAAGATAATATATCAATGATTAAAATTGACCTCCAATCGGTTACACGTTAATAAAGTTTTGTGACAAAAACTTATATGGAAAATTCCATTGAAAAATGTTTAAATTTGGGCATAATAAGCATGGCATATCAACCAAAATTCTCAAATAAGAACATTAATTTATATGGCATATTTCAAAAGGGAAAAATCAATTCCAATGTAATCTTGAGGTGAAACATTACATTTGGGATGTCAATAATTGTTTTTTGAGATACCCAAATTTGCCTCTTTAGGGTTCATTAACATTTGATTAGTTAAAATGAGGCCAAAGCATAGTTAAATATTTAAACTAGAATAAAACCCCTTCACCTACAACATACACCATGTGAGAATTCATATTCCCATCAAGTTTATACCCAATCTTCTTATAAATAGGAACCACCGCCAAAACCACATCTACGTGTTCATATACGATCATTCATAGAAGAAAGAGGGAAAAGAGAGAACAATTATGCTTTTGAGAAGAATTCAAGTGAGATTCTTGATAAGGAATGTAATATGTGAGACCTTATTTTCCAATTTAGCTCCAATCTTCCTTTTATTACACAAGTACTAGTTTTGTTCCCAATTAGTTTCTATTTAATGTTGAATTGTACGAAGATTATTTTACATGGTTGGTATAACTTCAATTTGATTAACTATGATTTGGTACTATGAAACTTGATTTGCGATAAATTAGGTATCTTTATACATGTAAAATTTGATGAATATTAATCTAAGTATCATATCTAAGGTTCTCCTTTTGACTTAAGGCAGTTTTGTCGCACTTTGAGCCTTAATTTGGGTTTATATATCCTTGGGCTTGCTAACAAGGGCGTTGGAGGTTTTGATAAGAATTTGTCTAAAGTACAATTTTTTTGTTTCGCCAACTTGTAATTTATCCGGTCAAATAAATTAACCTTCAATGCTATCAAAATTATGTTTTCGCTATCTCAAGCTCGTTGCCTTATGGCCATTACTCTTCTTATGTTCTCAAAACATCCATACATAGTCAAATAAATAAATCTAAATCCTACAGTGAAGTCTTATTGACATAAATCCGAATCTTTAGTACAAATGATCCCAAGTAAATAACATGTTTTATTTTAAAGTGTTCTGAAAACCTCAAAATAAAAAATAGTTAAAAGTGTTTCTTTCTCTATCCTATTTTCCTTATTGAATAATTGGTTAGTTAGTACAAAGATAAATTAGAACCCAAATTGTTAATTCATGACAAAATATGAATAGGATGCCACACTTCCTTCTCCCCTTTTAACTGTTCATGATACCATATGGATAATATTCCATGTATAAATTTCCCATAGCAAAAGGTAACATCTAATAAATAATTAATAAATTGTGTGGAGAACACTGAAAAAACCAACCAACCCTTACTCATCAATAATTAAGGAAGCAGAAGTCATCTCAACTTGCAAAAAAACATGCTTTAATGGATTTATCTCTCTTTACTTGAACTTCTAATCAGAAAATATGATCAACATAACATTCTTTTGAGTGACTCGTTAATGATACATGGAATGAGGAAACCTTAGATAATTTTATATAGAAACATTGATACAAATTTCCATCATGACTTATTAAAATAATTTAATAGTAATATACATGATTTAGTCTACTAATGAAAGATTGTCATCGAACTTAACCCTCAATAATTAGTTAGATTCATTCATTAGGTGTTGGTCAAAATTTGAGGTCATATGGATCACGTATGACCGTTAAAAAAATATGAAAGAAAAGATACAAACTAGAACATAAAAATTCAATTATGTTTGCAATGCAACTAATATGCTTAATTTAACACGTATATAGCTCATGTGTCTAATCTTGCATAATTCTACTAGATACTTTCTTTTTGAGTTGATTAAGATTTGCCTGATGGATACCTGATGGTTTAAACCATCGTCTCCTACCTCGAGGAGGTCTACTGTTTCGTTAAGGACCTTCTCTAAGATCTTCTATAACCTCTTCCTATCTTCCCTATTACACCCTGATCTCACAATTTCCACTAATCATGAGATTAGAGCATAAATTGAGGATTTAACGTAATACAAAGATCACCCTTAACTTTTTCTTCTCTTTCAAAACTCTTTATTTTCTTGCATTGAACCACATAAATCAACTTTACAAGGGAATCTAAACATTGATTTCTCTAATTTGATTTCAACAATAAAAATGCATGTATGAACATTCATTATATTCCTCATACTTTTTAAGCACATAAGACTTGCTGATTCGCACATATTACTAATAGAGGAATAATGTTTTACATCATCATTTACAACTCTCTCTTATTTCTTTACAAGGACATAGAGTGACAAGAACTGACTGAACTTAACTATACTCAGACTTAACTCTTGTGGTAGATCTACTCTGATGCAATGATATCTTCTTCAAGTCCATGTGATTTCCCTAAAAATTGTGAGTAGAGGGGTGTGTCTACTCGCTCAGTGAATGAGTACTTCAAAGAAACAGTCTAAAGAACTGATATAATTATAGTTATATTTTTGAGCAATTGATATCAATTATAACAATAGTAAGCTTTAAAGAGTCTAATAATTGACAATCATAAATATGGCAAGATACTCTAAATATCTATAAGAGTGAATCAATATATGAAATGCTTGATTGATAATAAAGAGAACTAATAATTCAGAAACATACAAAGAATAATTGAATAACTGTACACACTTGTTTGACCTCTCATTCATTTTATTATGCCTTGATCATATGTAGTGTACTCTACATATGAAGACTCGTAGTGCACTACGATCACACCGTACAAGACTTAGCGGACACACCCGGGAAATGCTAAGTCTGACTACTCTCCTGGTTTGCAATAGGGAAATGGCTCTCTGGCCTAAACTGGACTCCTCCTCTAACCTGAGCACACGGGCGGAGAGTCAAGCCACCTCTTGGCTTTTCAGTACTCTAGTGCCACTAGGACTTCTGGTTGATGTTGAACACTGCAAACTATAATTTAAGGAGACTTCCACTAGGGATTCGTCCCCTGTGCCACATGATAGCACGTTACGACCCCCATATATTGGACGCTTCCAGGGTTAGGTCGTTTCACCCCTAAGGAACAGATCTCACATAGGGGTTCTATGGTGTTCAGAGATCCTAAATCTATTATTTTATTATTCCTAGAAAGCTCTTTTCTACATTGTACCCTTCTCTTACTTATACACTTGACTCTAGTATCTCTATGGTGTTGCATCTACTTATTTGAAGTTATAATAGAACATGTATATCATTCTAAACTTGGCAGAGCAGTATATTCAAAACACTGTAATATACTGAGTAATCAACATACTATACATGCATGCAAACTAAAATTCTTAAATAAACAGATTACATGTCCACTTGGCACATACACACTAGAATCATGCAATTTATCATCTTATTACACTAATAAGAGTTAATTACTTGACATATGCATAATTGTCAATAACACCTGCAACTTATCTGTAATTTCTCAAAGAACTTGCATATCAACCCAAATCTTGAGTTGTGCATCTCATAACTCAATTAAGAGTTAATTACTTATCATGACAAGAATTATTAATATTAAATTAGAACATTGATATCACAATACTTGATTCATTGAACACCCTACCCTTAGGTTTTCATTTAATCACAACAAATGCTACAAAGAAAGGTGTAATACATATATCACATACTTTTCAAATCTTTACAACACATGATACCTGGGATGTCAATCCCTTATCACATTACTGGGAATTCTCATCCCTTCACATCATTATCATAATTACTGGATATGTGTATTCAAACCCTTAGATCATCACATAGCATTATTACCTCTGTAACATGTAACCATTACCTCTAGGTCCTTTGACCAAGGTATTCATTTCACTGGTTGTACAAGTATTCTCATAGCTCACACGGCCATCACACATATTGTCACCTCTCACTAGGCAACAACTTATTCCCATGGCTCCCATAAAGATTTCATGCGACATAAACATTCACTGATTAAAGACTACTATCAACAAATCATATAAAATCAATATATGTATGAAACCTTAGAACTGAGCTGAATTTGGGTTTCCATGCCATTCACTGGGATATCATGCATCAATAATAACATTGAATAAATAAAGTCTATCATGTCAAGAAAATCCCTTCAAATGGATTTCACGATATCTATTCACAAATATCCAACTTTCCTCGCATCTAGGGTTTCACCCTCTTCACTGAGATACCAAACAAACACTACTCACTTTAAACGAAATCCAAGATAGTATCTGACATATATGTACTATGAATTTAGATAAACAATCATTCAAAACCAAGGGGATCTAGATAAGCAACTTTCTCTATTTACTTATACAACAAATTTTAGTCATAGATAAATTCCCTATATTTTAGTTTGCTCTTATAACCTCTGCGAATACTTAGGGAATTTTCATTAGAATGCATTTTATACATTTCTAATATGATTTTATCATCTGAAATTCATTCAAACAAAGGAATAATCCATTTCATATCATTTTGGAACAACTTAGAACAAATAGGCAATTCAGGGTTTGTAGTCGCATACTAAGCAATTAAAGATTATGGTTGATTTAACCAATTTTCATGAAATATACTGTTTAAAGGAAGTTCCCACTCACCCTAAGGTGTGAAAACACCTTAAAAACGTATCCCATATCTAAAAATCTCGAATCCATATCAAATCCCTAGCAATTCACCCAATTCTTCTTCCTTTCAACTCGGAAACCCTAAAAATGAGGGATTATGAAGAAAGAGTGAGAAAAGGGGAAGTTTTGATACCATTTTGGATCAAATCAGAGGAGGGATGGAATTTTGACACGTGAGAGAGGATTCACCATGAAACTATATCCAAATAAGCTAAACTTACATGATTTCATCATTCCTCGAACCGTAAAACCCTAGGTCAACATCTCCATCAATTTCTCCTCTCAAACCCTAACTCTTTCTCTCTCTCTAGGATTTCATTTCTCTGGATTGAATCACAAATTATGAGTGCTCCTTATGTGTTAGGCTGACCATATAGAGCAATTGAGCTGCTTGGGTTAATTGCACCTTGACCCCTCACTAAACTTTTTCTTATTTTAGTAGATTTTTCTGTCATAAAAAGGTTTCTGTGAATTCATGTATTTCAGAGATCAAACCTTCTCCAAAAATTATAAGAATTTAGCATGTTGTGTATAATTGAGTACAAAGCTTCAGTTAAAATTTGAGATCATTCCAAGCTTTCATTAAATAAATAAAAATCGAATAGTACACTGCTATCCAGAATTATACAGAAATGTCAGTTACTGTAATTCGTCTACTGATAAGGTCTAAATGCATCCAAAAATTATGAAATTTTACATACTATTTATGATTGAGTTTCAGATCTCAATTTAAAATTTTAGATCATTTGGAGTTACCAATAAATAATTAAAAATAAAAAACTACAATGCTGAAAAACACTCTGTCAACATTTTGGTGGAAGTATAGTTCGACCAAGAACCACATTCAAAGAACACTCAAATATTCTAAAAAATTTCCCAAATATGTATGATTGAGTTATCCATATCATATCCAAAATTCAATTAAATAAAATATTTTTATAAAATATGAAAAATCATTTACCACACTGCTATCCTGATCAAATTCCATACTCATGTACCATCAAAACCCTAATTTCAGCCAACTAGGGTTTATATTTCTCAAACCCTAATTTCTTAAACAATAGAACACTTAACGTTCTTATTAGGTTTAAAACATCATAATTGAATTATCATCATTAATTAGATTTAAGAAATGATCAATCCAATTAAGCATATAATCATCCAGGTAAACCCTAGTTTACCAATTAAGCTCAGATGCAGTCATAACATTCCCTCTCATCCTCATCATCATATCCCTTCATCTATGGTTGTGATTACCAATAATTCGACACCTTTCTTGATACCTACCCTTGGAATATTTAGGAAACACTGAAATTCCCATGGAGTTTCCTTCTTTACAAAACAACATTGAACATTCCTTTTAAAATGGGTTTAAAATTTGCCTATAATTACTAATCCACATAGCTTCCTCACAAATGTATGAAACCTTCCTCCGCGACCATTTGCAATCAAAGATCCATGACTTGGATCATAATCTCAACTAACATATCTTCCAAAAAAACCCTCGAGATGACGACACTGACCATGTCCATCTAATCATGACCACTATAAGAATGATTACCCCTCAAACTTCTTTTTACCTATATTATAACACCTTGATTTTCCTATAGGTTCTCCCTCAACCTTGACTTTGTGCTGGATAAAAAATACCTTCAATGATTCACTCTCACCACATCATGATTGTGGAAACCACACCTTTCCCTTCAATAAGACACCCTTAATTTAACAAAACCCTGTGCTGGCTCTCTTTTCCCCCATAATCCAAAATCCTTATTCCACCTTCATTTTCCCTTACTTTTTGACTTATGTGGAGAATTATGAGCTCTAGTAGCTTAGAATACCAATTTTTCTTTGATTGTATTCCTAAGGACTACTTGATGGAAGTCTGGTGTAAGGTTTTTGGTGTTGTAGTATGTAAAAACACCAACTTTTTATTCAACACATACATGGGAAAAATCAATAATCTATTCTCATATATTGGAAGTGTCATAAAACACAGTGTGATAAAGCAAAAAATCATCAAATACTAAGTGAATTAGATTCTTAACATTGTTCTTGAATCTAAACCTCAACATACATATGACTTGTAACGTCACGATTACCATCAATACGCAGTTTGGAGTCAATGATTCTGAATGTATAGACACACCCTACCAGAGAAAGCTTCATAAATCCTTGGTTAAAGTCACTGTATGAGCAACTAGAGACTTCATCATTATGCACATCTTGTCCCTAACTATGCACAAATAGAGATATGCATTTTGAGTAAGTGGTATTGGACTTATGATAATTAAAACATGAATATCCTATAGCTAGAAAACTTAAACCAAAAAAGAAGGTAAATTAATTTATCTCTTTTATCCTTTTTTGGTAATTACTATACTCAAAGTAAAAGTTTGATATGAGAATACCATGCTTTCATACCCCTCTAAACTGGCATGAAGTGCCCTATGGGTTGGCACAAATTGCCCTCTATTTGTACCAAAATACTGATATTTCTTCCAACTGCTTTAGTGAGGACTTATCATATAATGTTGTATTATTAGTATTATAATTTGTTTAGAATGGTTGTTGAAATATGAATAACTTATTTATGAATCTAAAATACTTGCAAATGAATCTATTATATCAATATTGATAGTATGATTACTCCTAAAACTAAAATATAACATTCTATAATCTTAAAATGAAGTTTTTCTTAACTAAAATTCTTAAATTGTGACTTAACATGATTGTGCTATCAAATATATCTTATCTGACATCCCAGTCTAAATTCTCAAAGAAAATAACATGAATTTGATATATGAACATTGCACATTTGAAAATGACTTAATTTTTACAAAATTGAAATCTGAAATTCATATAACGTAATATGAATATAACTTACTTCTTATAGAATGACAAAAAATATAAGAAAAATATTATTAATAAATATCTAAAAGTAATTTAACTCCTAAGCTACTTTGTAGAAACAAATGTAAAATTTGGATCATAGTAATACTAAAACTCAATTAAAATGGACCACTTAACTTGGTTGAAGAGAGCAACCTCTGTCTTTGGGTTCCTCTAGTCATATTTAATTTCCCAAAAGGGAATTATTTACCATTACAATATCAACATCACATCTACTAACTCATCCCCATAACTCAACTCTAACTTTTATTAGGGTTTCTCTTACTTCCTTCTATACTTGGATATAAACCAAAATTTATGTTGAACTTATTAGTACACGTCACACATTATAATAAAGTCTAGATGGGGGTGAATAGACTCTATAAAAACTTTTGCAAATCTCAACAGATAAAACTTTGGTAAAAACTATTGCATCGTGAAACTTGTCAGTATAAGGAGGTTAAAGAAGAAAGATATATGAACACTGATATTTAATGTAGTACAAAAACCACAACAACTTCCTAATATATGTCTAGTTTCCCTTTAAATAAATAGATTTGGGAAAACAATATTTATCGAATTAAGAGGGAATACAACTCAAGATTTTAATCAACTGACTAAAACAAAGATCAAACCATACACTTTATGCTTTAGCTTGACAATAGGAGAACACAAGTGTGACACCTCATCACGCTAAACGAGATTACTCAAAACACAAAACATGGTCAACTACTAATTAATCACATAGTAAAAAATGCAGAATAATTAAAATGAATTTCAACCATGTAAATAAACTCTAGAACATTTACAAAAGGTCCATCATTCCATTCTCATATACTGTAATAAGTATTTACATACGGGTTTAAAGACCTCAGTCACATCCTGCATACAAAAGATATTTCACATGTACATGCCATATATTTACAAACATTGACATACTACTAAAATCTCGTGTCGATACGAGTATATCATCTAGAAAACACATCCCATACTCAGACCTGAGAGAACATGGACGGCACTAGGACTATACTACTAACATCTACAACTAACCAACCTTCTGAATCTATTGATCACCAGGTTAGTTCTCTTCCACAGCACAACCTCGACCTCGTTGCCTACGACCACCTAAAAAAATGTGGTGACCCACGGGTGAGACCCAGTCCCAGTGAGAGATATAACTCTCTCCAACATATATTGATTAAAACATATTAATTAATAGTAAATATATTGAGCAGTTAGGGTATTGAATAAGCAATATGAACAGATTCAACAGTTTAAGCATACTAAGCAGTTAAGAAAATAAGTTGTAGAATCAAGTAGAATTACACAGTTTTCATAAGTATGCATCATGTAAGAACTATGTAGTGTAAAGACAAGACAAGGGTTAATCAACCAATGTGATACGTATTAAACCCTAGCAATTATACTACACGACTGGTATTATATCTTTTATTATTATGCCCCGGGGAGTTTGAGTCGTACCAATCAAAGTCCAACTGACCACTGCGAAGTGCTATTTAGTTCCGTATAAGATCTAGGAGTGTCGATATCCTAAGATCTCTTCCCCTCGGTTAGTACGAGTAAACTGCAGTGACATACCAGTCAAACTGCCAACAATGACATATAGTCAACTGATAACAACTAGTCCGTACTTTGTACAAGTTACAACACTAGAAAATAGGGTATAAAAACCCTCTAATCTGAGGTACAACCGCAACCGTCCTCAATCACATCGAATGTCAGAGGCATGACCATAGCCATCCTCCATAACCTACAATTGTGGATGACAAGGATATATCCTCAACTTGCCACCCCACATACTCAACAATATGCACTCTGAGTTTCCCTTGGGAAAACTCATTTCACCATCCAGTAAGTTCTGACACTAAAGATGGCTCTACGGCATAGGGCTCTACATGATTAAGGTTACACATGATTAATTACTGCCAATTGAATGCATTAAGGCTTTATCATATAAGTGGACATTCAAACCCTAATTCTTTTCTAACAAGAGTATATGTATAACAACTTCAAAAGATATAAACATTTTGAGATATAAATCTTAATCACATTACCACATACTATCATTCATTGCAAAGTAATGGACCACACTTATCATCATACTATTACAAGATACCAATATCTTATCACAAGTTCTAGGGTTTTAACCCTTATTGGAACATGAAGAGGGTTTCACCTCAATCGTGGCTTAAAACATGCCCAAAGGTCATTAAGACCATCACATTATTCATAGTAAGGTTATCATCATCATTCCATGCCTTAAACAAGGCTCAAAAGATCATTAGCACATATATGTCATAGATATTAACATGGCAAGGCATTGTGATATTCAAATAGTACTACATTGTGGTTTCAACACAAGAAGAGTGTAATTCATTATCACATTAATAATTCAAGAGGTATGATTATAACCAATCAACATCATATAATTACATTAAGGTTAGGTATAACAATCTAGATCACATGGGAGTTACACATCCACTTATCATAGTGATTTATCAAATATAATTATAAGATGGAAAAGGTAAGACTAAAAGTTAATAGTATTTGACCATCGAATTATCATCACTAGGACCCACATATAATACCATGTGATTTATTATAATCCATTGAATGTTGAAGCATCCAATATTATTCATTGGATCATGTTCATTGTTTAAGGTTATCAATTGAAGTATAGGTCTAACCATTAGATCAATTAAACCAAGGAACCATTAGTTCAAGGTTTAATCAAATCTAAAATTACATTATTAACTCATAATATATGGTGATGAACTGATCCACCATTAATTGTGATCATCAGATCACCATTGGTTGTTAGATCAGTAATACATTCAGTTAACACCATCAAATATTAAGCTAATGTCATCATCGATTGATAACATCATTAGAATACTTCATAAATGATAATTAAATGTCTAATTGAGCCAAAAACCTGACCTAAGGGGGGTGACCATAGGTTGTCACCATAAATTTGAAACCCTTGATCACGAACATCAGTTTCCAAGATAGCAACACCATTGATTGTTGAATGGTATGACCATCGGTTGTGTCATAGGGAAGGAAATAGCTTGACAACCCTAATTTGAACCATCAATTGTTTTGTGTTTAGCACCATAGGTTGTTGCTATCAACCTTTCCTAGATCATGTTACACCTTAGAAAGGTTGTAAACATGTTTACAAGTTCATATATAGCTGGAACAAAATAGGGAACACCACAAAAATTCGTAATTCTAAACAAGCATGGTTTCTCTATGCTTAATTCATCACATTAAAGCATAAACATGAACTAACAAGCTTCTAACTAGCAATATAAGTGAAGATTGTTATATAACTCGCCTATATAGAGTAGGTCAGATCCCAAAAAGAAAGAATCTCGAGCAAATAGGGAAAGAAAACCTTGGATTCAGATCTGAACTTGGCCAAATAGGTACTTCTTACCACAAAGAAGCAAAATCCTAGAAAAAGAAATAAGAAGGATAGATTTTTGAGCTCTAGAGCCACTTTCACCATGGAACAGCAGGGTTACGACCTGGAGGAAGGTCTAAGGAAGAAGAAGAGCAAGAGAAACAGAGAAGGAAGGAAGAAAACAACTTGCCTTGGTCGAAATCCCTAAAAGATGACCTTAGAAACCCTAGGTAGGGCTAGATGGAGCTCTAGGAGACCTTCTTATCCAAAAAGGGGTTGTCTTCTACCTTAGAGAACTTGGTTATGCATAAAAATAGAGTGGAGTCATTTATCCAGGTTAGAGGAAAGAAAAAGCAAACATATTTTTATATTTTGGCAAGGAAGAGGTAAATATAGCCCATGGATAAGGATGGAAGCAAGCATGAGGTGTAAAAGTAGCTTCCCCATGTGTCTATGGCCTTAAACTATTAAGAATATACAAGGAAACACACAAGAAGATCCCCCACCGTACTTATAGACCTGATTAGATTTCCTTTTTTAAATTTCCCAGCCAATCACATAATTCATTAGTTGATAGCTACTAAAGGTAGCTCATCCGTGAAGGGGTAAACCCTAATATACCCTTAGAGAAAACACCTTCAAAAAATGGCTCAACTAAGAGCCCCATGGCTCAAAACACTCAAGAATGATAACATAACATATAAATAACATAATGTATGCGAAAAATTGCAAAGAAAACCCCTCAATTGGGTAAATTGCAGAAAAGTCCAAAATGTACAAAAAATTGCATAACTTGCTCAAACAGTGTCCAAATTGGACCAAATTTGAAACTTAAGCTTTATTATGATTTAAAAACATATAAAAAGGTTATATTAGGGTTCTAAGCATTTTATTATGGCAATTAAGATCATTCAAGTCATTAAGCAAGTTTAGGGGCCTTACAACAAGTGTCTCCTTAGCTTGTCCATATGGAAACCACCTCACATATTTTTTAGGATGTTGCCAAAGGAAGATCACTAGATAGTTTTTGGACAAAGGAGGACTACCAAGTTTCTTCTAGACTAGTTGTTGCTTCACTCACCTTAAAGCACCTCTATAAGTCTTCTTCAACAAAGAATGATATAAGAAGGAAGAAAAACATAACTGTGAGAATGAAAGATTTTTTGAATAAGATTCTCATGGTGATAGGAAATACTTCATCTATGGGAGAAGCTTTACTTAAGCACACATGAATCACTGAGTCACAATATCACTATAATATTTTTTCAAGGATTATATTTGCTCTAAGTGTGTGTGTGTGAAAGTGATCAACTATGTTACATATATATCAATGAATTAGTGTTATCATAGGAAAACATCTAGAAGCATATAGGAGTGTCCTTTGTCAATACATACATGCATAAAAATTAAAGACAAAATTACGAGTCAATTATTTATTTGACTGATTGCTTTGATCAAACTAATGCTTAGACTGAGTGCCCTTTGGTTAAACTATGTCTTTGACCAAAGTGTATGAGGATGCATACCAGTTCAACACAACATACTTGAAATAAAAATTAGGCCATTTAACTACCTATCAGTCAAACTAGAATTCATAGAGATGCATTTTCACTTTTTTTTATCAAGATTACTTTCTTAAATAAGAATATGAAATAGTCAATTACTCAATTTTGAATACTAAAATGATCATAAACTCAAGTGAAAATCATGGTAAATGCATTTTCTATTTATCTAGTTTCCTTCTCCCTATGTGTGAAATTCAAAAAGAAAAAGTGGATGGAGTACAGAAACCTAGTTACCTACCACATGATGTAGGACCCCCCATGAAAAAGCAATGAGATCATTGGTGACAAACATTAAGTAGACTATTTCTAATCCCAGGTAATAAAATAGGTTCTTTATGATATCTAAAACATATTTCACCAAGGTATACAAACAACATGACAAAGACTAAAAACCAGATTTATCATAAAAGAGTGAGGAATGTAAAAATGATATCCATAAGTGACGTCGTTAAATATGTTACAAACGAATGAGAATAGTCTGGAATATCAAATTTTCTAAAAAGAAATGCATTTAAATAAACCAATAGAAAAAACATAAATCTTGCTATTTATAATATATATGATTTTAAAAAGTAAAGTAGTGCATGATACAACATGCTTTAAAAGAAGAGATCAAATATAAGACATACATAAAATTAAAATCCTCTCAACAGGTTTGTAACAAGTCATGCACATCTGGATACACATCCAGAAATCATTCTTTTCCATTGTAAGTAATGGTGTGGTCCCAAAATTGAATAAACTCATAAATGAAGCACATAAGATTCTAAATAAGTGGATTCTCTATAAGAGTTGAAGTGAGCAGCAATGTAGTCAAGTTAGGTAAGAGAATATTGAATATGATGTGAAGAATTGGAAGGTTTTTAGGCCTCATTACTTCTACATAAGGCATACCTAGGATGTTCATGCAATAGAGAGGGATTGAATATAAGTATACCATAATTAAGGTACTTTAAAGATTGATGGTATACCCAGAGGGGATCCCATTTTGATAGTCCAAACCATGCATATATGCTAAATCATTTATGTAGTTACAAGGAATAGGATTTGGGATGCTTGGTCATGGGTCCCTACATCATCTCCTTCCTCATCAGAACCATAAGTTCCACATGTTCTTTTCTACCCAAAGATGAAGCTCATCTTTTCAATGATAGATTGGGTCATTTTTTTGGGAATTACATCAAGTCTATAAATAAATTAAGAGAGAGATTTATTTCAATAGTATGTAATGATATATTTAATTCTATCATCATATCAATACTTTTCCAAAAATTCTATAATTTTTATCACGACAATTCTAAAAAATTTGTGGGAGTTTTCTCAACTATGACATTACAATTTGTTGAAGTAATTCCAAAACCTTAGGTTTTTCTTCTGTAGAAATAATATTGTGCACAATAATGGAATTTATAAGAGATCTAGGAGAATGAAATATGTGATTTAACCTATCTGAATCTAGGCATATAGACTAAAACTCCTTTCCTAGACCCCCCTTATGATTATAATTATTATCTACTTACTTTAACTTGGTTTAAATTAATTTAGGAGAAGTTGGACTCTTAAAGCATAATGAGGTGTCAAATATCCTTTTCAATGGGTCTAGGATCAATTAAGTAGTTAAGAATTTAATTAGTACTACATATGCAAGTTCACCATTTAACAAATTTTGACCCTACATCGACACTCTAAATAATCCTAACTCTATTTGATGAAATGGAACAAATAAATGTATTAAAAAATTAAAAGAGGAGAACAAAATAATTAAATGAAAACTTATGAATGAAATAAGTAACTAAAGTACCAAACATTTTCAAATGGTGAAATTTATGGTACAACTGATACCTTATATATTATGTAGTCAACATGTCAAATTGCAGATAATTTCAACATTATTTACCCTCTCAATCAATTGATTAAATATCTAAACTTGTATATACATAATAATTCAAAAATCCATATACACCTAAGTTTCTATAATAATTTCCTAGTAAGGGTGCCCCTATAAAGCACATGCATCTTCTCCCCTCTCAACCTATAATTACACTCATAACTGGCGTCCTTTCCCCCACCCCGATCGATGGCTACCACCACTCTGAGACTAATGGATGCTGATAATGTATTGCCCCTATTGCATGCACCTATATTTCTCTTTGTACTAAGCCCCTACCAACATTGTCTTTCCTAATCCCTTGCACCCCAAATCCATGATAGCAAGAAACCACCACACCTGTGAGCTTCCATGGCCTCCATAGGATCCAGTAGCCATAAAACATCCACAAATCACCACCTTTGTTCGCTTCACTATCTATCCTACCACCCTTCTTATTGGCATGATCATACATCTAGGAAGGGACCACCTACAATAGTTCAACAACTTGCAGCTTTGAATCTTTCTTCTAAGTCCCTAATCAAATTGAATGATTTGCAACTACCCCACAAGGCGCTCACACTCCCATGAACACTACAAGACCTTCACCACACATAAGGAAATGCAAGGAATTAAAGCTTTCATCAAATTCGATAGTATTGGAGTCTACCTTGACAAAGCTTGATCCATGCATGTTGTTCCACCCCTTGAGTCTACCACCACCATGTTCATACCCTATAGACATTCGAGGAGGAGAACTAGCCTACCTTTACATGGTGGGGATCTAGGGAATATAAGAATCAGTTCATTGTCTAAAGGGGGTACTAAAGCAAAGTTGAGTCGCATGTTTCTACTTCCTCCAAGAAGCTTGCCTCGATCAACATAGCAGCCAGACCTAGAGGACCGTCAACAAGATTCAAGTTTTCCTTAACCTAGATGCTTGTCATTTGAATACCAATGTGAATACAGAACTTGTTGGTGAGTCCTCTTGGTCTAGTGTTCAACATTCTAGATTAACATAGTAGGGTACATAGAAGATGCAGATTTAGTGAATTAGATAGCTAAAGGTAAGTACACAGAGGATCCTACCTAAGTCATATTTAATTAATCCAATCAGTAAGATAAACCAAATCTAGTATCTATTCATATATACATGCACACACGAACGTATGGAAATGCATGTATAACTACACATAAGAGTCAATGGATTAAATTTCACCTATAGTCTAATTCCTTATCTAACTACCTAACCCTATATACTAATATCATTACAAGTACACAAGTAGGTTAAACTAAGAATTGAATGGTTACCATTTACTAGATAATTATGAGTTTAATGGAATTAATACTAACCACATATATACAATTAGTATTAACTACACACACAACATATATATATATATGTATATGTATATGTATATGTATATGTATATGTATATATATGTATATGTATATGTATATATATGTATATGTATATGTATATATATGCATAGGTGGTGAAAGGTCCTAAATCTGACCTTACATTTTTTGTTGAGTACGTTCACAAAACTTTGAGGTATTCACTAATCCCTATTTAAATTTAGGCCACTAACTTGGCTTAAATCTAATTTCCTATAATGAGCGACATCTTGAATATTGACCTTTTTTATTTGTCTATATTACAATTCATTGTTCCTTGATATTGAACAATATGATTCGATGAACTTGATAATTTTTTGTTGCCCTTGATAATTCCTCCACAAGAAGAATCCAATGTAGTTTGACTTGTATGAGATAGACCGAAGTACAAGCACTGAACTAGTTGCCACAAAGGGATCTCATGATGTGGACATTCTCTCAACATCTTTTGAAATCTCTCCCAAGCCTCATGGAATCACTCATTATCTATTTGACTCAAACTTGCTATGGCATGCTGCATTTGCGTCAACTTTGCTATAGAGTAGAATTTCCTCAAGAAAGCATTTTTCATCTCTCCCCAACTCATGATGTCCCTTATAGAATCATACAACTCTTTGGCTTTGTCTTTGAGGGAGAAGGAGAACAAAGTCAACTTGATTGTATCATCACTTTCTGTCGGCATCCTGAAGGTGGAGCATACTTCAAGAAAGGAGTCCAAGTGCTTATAGGGATTCTCACTCTCCGAGCCATAGAAGATGGGCAGGATCCCAAGAAGACCTAGAGGAATAGAGAATTTCTCCCCCGACATTCGATCAACCCTGCTAGCAATTGGTGATTTATAGTTGCTAGGCATGAAGTAGTCTTGAAGTGGCTTGTGAAGTGCATTTTGGCCTTCCATCTTGTTTCCTCCCGAATGGCTTGTCACATGCACTAAGAATAACCAAACAAAAAAAGCAAGTTAGAAAACCAATATACACAAAGAATGCAAATAATAATGAATAAAGAATAGTAATGATGAGGGCAGTAGGAAAAGTCAAAGCAAAACTAACTAGCTAGGCCGAGCACCTCTAATCCCTGGAAACGATGCCAGAAAGCTTGGTGCACTCCCGCCAATGGTGTTACACACTACTCAATTGGAGTTTGAATAGATGCAACCCCGCGGATGGAAGCACATGGTGGATTCACTTTCGATATTTATAAAACCTAACTCAACACCTACTCACACTAAAACAACTACACCCGCAAGCGCACAGGGTCATGTCATAGTATAGGAAGGCGAAATGTATAGTGTCGATCCACAGGGAGAAGAGGGGCACTAGATCTAGGTTTAGTTTGGCTAGGTTCCTACTGCAGAGACTAGGGCTAAGGGTTTAAAGGGGTTTTGATTGTTAAAATATTATGGACAAACAAGCAATTAAAGGCAAGAGTGAAATCTAAGTTAACCCTAGGTTAGAGTAAGGCTGAACAGGAAAGAAAGGATTAATCTAGGTATGAAAAGGCAAATTACACTAAGGCAAGCAAGAGAGAAACAAAAGAGCTATTAAAGAGCTAATCTAACATAAACAAGGCAAGAGCAAAGCAAGAAGCTAACTAAGCTAAGCTTGATCCAACCTTGAAGAAATTTCACTAGAATCCAAAATTGGATGGGCAAACGGTCTCAAGACCATTTGGAACTCATCCAAATGGTCTCAAGACCGAGAGGACAATCACCCAAGACCGTTTGAAGGTCTAGGGTTAAGTAAATTGACCAATTGAGGACCTAATTGCAAATAAGTTATCAATTTAATCAAAATTCTGTTTTGTGGATCAATCATGGTTCAACCCCTATCAAATCACCTTGGACTTTGATGAAATCTTGGAAAAATGGTCTCAAGGCCATGTGGGGTCCACCCACATGATCTCCAGACCGTTTGGGCCAAGTTTGGGCCCATTTGGAGCTCAATTGAAGGGTTCAACCTTGTGTTGGGTCACATTGTTGAGTGTTGATGGGTGAACATTGATAGACCCTAACTGAATCGACTTCAACCCTAATTGGTCAACCATTGAGGGTCAATTGAATGACCAAGTGGTCAAGCATAATCTTAATTGACCCAATTCATAAGTGGTCATCATAGTTTTGACCTTTTGAGGGCTTCAACATGAGTTGACATTATCGGGTGTATCTTTGAATCTTGTTGATGGACCAAGTGGTTGAGACCATGTGAGCTCGCGGTCTCAAGGTCGAGAGGAGGCTCGCGGTCTCAAGGTCATGAGGAGGCTCGCGATCTCAAGGTCGTGAGAGGGCTCACGGTCTCAAGACCGCGAGGGGTCTCACGGTCTTGGGGTCATAGAAGGGCAAACGGTCTTCATGATCTTCGCGGTCTTAACCTCTCTTGGAGTCTTCGCGGTCTTGAATCAATGGAGGGCTCGCGGTCTTGGAGGAGGAAGAGGCCTCGCGGTCCTGAGGTCAAAAGTGACCAAACGGTCTACACAGCCTCACGGTCCTAATGTCAATTGGTCAAAAGGTCAACTCAACCAATGGGTCTCAAATCGATTGAGGGTTGATGGTTGAGATCAATCAAGATAATTCAAGGTTGACTTCTTTCAATCGATTGATGATATAAATGGTTCAATGTTGCCCTAATCAAAACCTAATGATAACCTAGGATATTAAGGGGTTAATGGACTAAGGTTTTGACCATGATGATGATCAATGGGGTGAATTACCAAAATACCCCTAAAGGGTAAATTAAGTAATACCTTGATCAAATCAAACCCTAATCACATGATGGTGATGTTTTGGGCTATGTTAACCTATGATGACTTAATCCAACCTGTTTTAGAGTGATGTTGACATCACCTAACATTATGATGAGAGAGAAAGTACTTCTAGAGAGAGAAAGTACTTCTAGAGAGAGAAAGTACCCTTTTTAAATGGAAACTCAATTAAAGCATCTCCAATGCACAGGAATGAGCATAATTAGGGTATGATCCACCTGTGTGAGATCAAAGAAACCCTAATTATGATAAATGATGAACCTTTAACTAATCCAAGAGCATCAATGAAGATGTTACTCATACATGATGATGTTATGAGTTCAATTCACCTTAATGTGAATAGTAAACCCTAATTCAAGGGTAATGGCATGCTTTTGAGTATTAAACTCCATTTGATGTGAATTAGAGATTTAACTCTTATGACAAGAGTAGGAAGTATATTCCTTATTTCTGTATTACCTTTATCAGTTGTATTAACCATGCAGGTTCTGATATGAAGGTAATCATATCCAGGTATGGATGTTGATGTTATATTCATTAAAGGAATGTTGTTAGCCTTATGAATAAGTAAGGTAATCTGATGCCTTGACAAGTGGCATCCTATGCTGATAATGGGCTGTGAGAGTCATGAATACCATCAAGGTCATGCCTTAGAGATGACTTGTGATGAGGATAATAAGAAATGATGATTGATATGAGTTAGGCCTGTTACATTTAGTATTCTTCTTTTATAAGCTGCTATGCTACTGTTATTGTTTGGAGAACAATGTATGCTGTTAAAGAATACTGAATGTACCTAACTAATCAAGTATAATGTAGAGCCCTGATCATAGATCCATCATTGTCAGAGATTAAGTGATGGTGAAACAGGTTTTCCTCAGGGAACTCCTGGAGCACATACTTTTGAGTATGTGGGGTACATGGATGTGTAGAACCTTACATCCTAGTGTAGGAAAGTGATGTAGATGTGTAATCCATCCATCCTTCACTATAATTCCATACCGTATCAGTGGTAGGTAAACATGAAACCTCCTGATGACAAAGAAAGCACAGATATCCGTATCAGTGGTAGGTAAATATGAAACCTCCTGATGACGAAGAGAGTACAGAACGCCACTGTGACTCTAGAATAGCGAAGGACCAGTTTACCCTGGTGAGCTATAGTAGTAGAGACACGAGATGTCCTACAAGTGATCCTCTTACTGACTGAGGAAGGTGAAGGTCATGAGAATCCGGCTCTCTTAATGACCTATGTATGATACTGATGTGACTTCGCAGCGATCAGTTGGAGTATGAGTGGTATGCCTCATCTCCACAGGGCATAATGTTGTTTGTAAAACATAATCAACCATGTAGTATAACTTGTTAGAGATAACTCCAAGTTAGTTGATTGATGTTACATTGCAATAGTGTTTATATTCTCCATATCTCCTAAATGGTAGAGATCTTGTTATACCTGTAATTGTTATAGAATACTTTGAAGGCTTTACTGTTTAAGATATTCTTTGATGTTATAATAAAGCTTCTGGCGAAGAGTTATAACTCTCGCTGGGACAATTATGTAAAATTGTCTCACCCCGTAGACTTCAACTTTTTAGGCGAACGTCGGAGACAAAGGAACCAGCCTACAGGTGACCAGTCTCAGCAGCAGCAGCACCAGGGGCAGCAGTAATCTCAGGTGGAGATTGTCCTGCCATGTGGTGCAGTTAGAGTCAGTCCTATATGTCCTCTGTACTCTCAGGTCTTGGAGTCTTTTGTATAGTGATCTTGAGATTTTGTATCTTGATGTATATAATTACTCAAGAAGTAATTATCCTGAGATGTAAACAGTTTATCTCTCTTTATGAAAGAAGTTTTATGGATCCAAGTTCTTATCTCGAAAAGTTTTAATTTCCCGTGATTTTTGTCTTCTGCTGATTACCGATTCGCTTCCGCTAAGTTTTAATCGTGTTTATGTTATGGTTTGGAGATCAGAGCCCACACTATAGGTGTGGGGGAAGCATTAGGTTAAGTGGGGGCAAAGTGGGTAGAACAGTGCGGAAAATCAGGTAAAATTGTGTGTAGCACGACTGTGCTGGGTTGCATGACCGTGGTGAGAAATGGGTAGCACAGTGGTGGTGGATGGGAATGGCCGTGGTAAAGAAAAGGAATGAACATGGGAATTTTGGGTTTCTGGGACTGGTAGCATGGCTGTGCTGAGAACTCGCAAAACAACCATTCTTGATAGCACGACCGTTTTGGCCAACTGGATCAATTTTTGAAGATTATGCTGATTGGGGCATGTCCCAGAACGGCCATTCCATGGTATCACGACCATTCTGGGGTCCTTCCCCTACATTTGAGTGTTGAATTTGTCCATCCATGAAGGTTATTCCTTCAATACATCCTTTGACCACTTGGGGTAGGTTTGAAGTGGTTTTGGCCTCATTATGGGCTCCTCCAAGCCTAGGGAAACCCTAGATTCAACCATCTTCTTTCCAATCCATCAAGTAGTGGTAAAAGTACCTATAAAACATGTAAAAACCATCCATAAGTGCATTTGATAATAAAACACATATTGAGGGAAATAACATGTAATCTAATAGTTGTAGATGTGATTGAAATGCAAAATGACACAAGATCAGACCCTAAAATAGGGTTGAATCAGTGGCATGCTAGTCTTGAGCCGTGCGGTCCAGACATGTTGGAAAGGGCTGTCCATAGTTGACGTAGCCACCCTTGTGTTGGTATTCTGTGATCGGGAGCTGGTTGCCCTTGGGCCATTATGGGCCTGCAATAAAATGGGGAAATATTATGAGGCCATATAGTAGAGTCTTGAAGAGGACGTCAAGAGTCTAAGTGGGGGAGATTATAACATCCTAGGATTTGAGGCCTCATATAAGATGATCTTAAAAGCAATGATTGGACTACCCATATCACCAATGTGCACCTCCTTTTTTGGAAGCCCATCACTAAAGAACTCCATAGTTAAGTGTGCTCAGCTTGGAGTAGTACTAGGATGGGTGACCAGTCAGGAAGTTGATCCTGGCTTGCATGCCAGTGAGGACAAAGTGCACAGTTAAGGCTAGTGGTGGTCTGTGGGGCCAGTTGTCATTCCTAAAACTCTACTAGACCCTTGGGCAGTGGGCTTGAGTGTTACACTGTCAGATTCTACTAATCAAAGAGAAGGAGTTCATGGCTATGCAACCACAAGTTGGGTAGTCTATGCACCCGTTCTTGGGCATAGACAACCCTCAAACACCCCAACAAGCAACCTACATCTAAACATGGTACGAACTGTAGTATCTATTTATGTGGGGTCATCCCATTCATTTTTGCGAAGCGTGACTAAAACCAATCAATAATATGAAACCTCTCTCAAGGATGACAAATCAACACCTTAGAATATTATAGATATCCTCTCATGTTTAGAATATTCTGAGATGCTAGGAACAAGTGTGATCTAGACAGAACCTAGTAGTGGGCCCGACCATACCGGGATGGACCCGGCCGTGCCCATGTCTACAGTTCAGCACATATCGCCTCAGACCGTCCTCCTTTTAGATTTCAATCCAAACTACCTTCTCTTATCTATTTCTACAACAAATCTCTCGATATAGGTAGAAATAGAAGCTCAAGCAAGAAAGAGATCAACCAAACTAGCAATCATAACCAGAAAGAGAAGATAGAACATAAAATATACTAGATCTGAAATAAAACTGCTTGCTTAAGGTAAAGGTACATAAACATGCCCGAATCAGGCTACATAGCCAAGAAGGAGCTCAACTAGCTATGGACAAGCATAGTTGGCACCGAACAAAGATGGAAGAACATCATTTGTACAAAAACAAAGGAGAATAGTAGAAGAAAGGAGAAGAAGAAGCGATTTATCCCATAGAGGAGAGGTGGATCTTGCTCCTTAGCCTCCGTATGGGCCAGATAAAGGTACATAAATATGCCCAAAATGGGCTACATAGCCAAGAAGGAGCTCAACTAGCCATGGATAAGCATAGTTGGCACTGAACAAAGATAGAAGAACATCATTTGTACATAAACAAAGGAGAATAGTAGAAGAAAGGAGAATAAGAAGATATTTAACCCGTAGAGGAGAGGTGGCTCTCCTCCTTAGCCTTCGTATGGGCCAGATCTCGCCTTTGGGTCATGCTCCTTGGTCTTCTGGCCTCCTTGGCCTCCTTTCTCTTTGATTCCGCCCCAAACAATAGTTTGGTGGGTGTATGGAGGTGGTAGATGGCTGGAAATGGTAGGATACAGACGAATGGTTGTGGAAAATGATAGTGAATGGAAGAAAACTGGAGGGATGGATGTAGTATGAGAACTTTAGCCTTTTAGAACCTCTGAACTCTCCCACGGGGCTCTGGGAACCAAGAATGTGTGGGACTACAAGGTGGAACCTCCTAAAATTTGGAACCCCTCTCCAGGTAGTGAGGGGTGGATATTTATAGGTGAAGGCAGAGTATATGTGATGAGTGGTAGCGACACCTGTCCTGGTCACAACATGTGTCTCAACATAGTCGTGCTGAGGGTCACGGTCAAACAAATGTCGTGGTCGAGGCAGACTTCACGGTCGAGGCATACGTCACGATCGAGGAAGGAGCTGCGAGCAAGATAGGTACAACTGTCCCTTTTCCTCAGCTCAACCGTGTGTACCAGTCACAATTGGTGAGATTCAGTCACAGTCACGGTAGCGACTGTAGTTGAGGTTGGTGTCACAGTCGTAGAAGACATCACGGTTGGGGCAGATGTTGCGGGCGAGATAGGTGCAGATGACCCTTTTGCTCAGTACGACCATGTCAGGCTCAGAACGGCTGTGCCAAGTGTCTCAGTCACATTAGAAGAGATTTGTTCACGGTCTCGGTAGGTGTCGCGGTCATGGTAGGTGTCGTGGTCGCGACATGTGTCATGGTCTAAGCAGGTGTCACAGTCTAGGTAGGTTCCTCGGTCGAGACACATGCAGATTACCCTTGTCCTTGGCATGACTGTCTCAAGCATCTCGATAATGCTAGGTGTCATTGTTGTGATAGATAGAAGCCTAGTCACTGCAAAAACCATGTGTTGGGGAGAAATATTAGAGAATAGATGTCTTTTTAGGTTTGGTGCTTACAAGTCCCAAAATTGGCTAATTGAGCAACTTTATCTATGAAAAGATATAAATTACTAAAAGATAATAATCTAGGGTTATTTTGGGCATATTAAGGCTATAATGACACAAAACCATAAACCGCTTAGCATAAATGCCTGAATTTGGGTGTTATCAACCACCCCAAGCTTAAACCTTTGCTTGTCCTCAAGCAAGACTGTTCTCAAACAACAAAAAGATAACATCCAAATTAAGCTTGACGATAAATGCTAAGGCTAAGAAAAATAATTTAAAACATCAATTCTCTTGACCCATCTCGTTTCATAGCAAACCCCCACCAATTGAGCACAATCCTACTAAAGTATGATCAAAGAGCATCCATGCAAGATTAAGTGAATTCAATGAAACTTGTTGATACTCATGAGGGTTTGAATCATAATTATACAACATAAAAGCATTGTCACACAGGTGTTCATGCGGGTGATGAGCAACAGGCCACCATCATGTTTTCATGTAGACCAATCAGGAAGAAACAAAAGCAAAAAGACTCTAATGACTTTTGAGGATCTCAATCTGCGTCAGGTTGGTCGATGTTACAAGCAACAGTCCCTACAGTCTGAGCCAGTTGGCCCAAAGAAGTGAAACAAACTCCTCATACTGTGCTCGAACCAACCCTGCTACTGGGATGATCTCATAGGTCTCTTAGGGGTTCCTAGTGACTCTCTAATGAGCTTTTAGGGTGGCACTACTAAGCACGACATACCCGCATTCATGAGCACACTCATACACTGGTTGGGTACCATCCTGAAATCTCCTGAAAGAGAAAACAAGCGCCCATTTATTCACACAAAGGCTTTTATTCTCTGCATTCTATTTTATAGGCTTGGGTGAGAACTATTTTGATATTTTTAGGATTTTGAGGGAGGCCAAGCCTCTTTTGCAAATTTTTAATTTTCATCTTTTTGACTCAATCTAAGGTGAGAAGGCATGCAGACCATCAAGGAAAAACACTTCAACTTGATTATAGCTCAAAACTCATCATTATCCGCTTGATACATGTGTGAAAAGATAGTAATTATGATTTAAGGGTCCTTAGAATAGAGGCAAGTTCATGAAAAACATAGCTTGGAGTTTTGATCAAACTCTAGCTTCTTTCCAATGGTCCTATATCCTAGACTTGTCATTCACAACATAGATAAGGGTATAATGTTTTAAGCTATGAAAAAGGCACATAACCTTAGATTTTATCACCAAACTTAAGGAAATAGTCAATGACCTAGTCAAGCAAAAGATCAAGTAGTTTAAGATGAAAATTGTGTATTTAGGCCTAAAGATAAGTATTTAGTTCTAAGATTTGCATCACATAGACTTAATTGCAAAGCTACAAATTATGAAACAAAGTTTTATAAAGCTGAAAATTTATGCTAAATGCAAGGATCATAGAAGATAAACATGCATGCATACAAGGAAAGAAATAAAAGGGAAAGGCAGAAGATAGAGGGTGGTATACCCTATCACCCCAAGCTTAAAGTTTTTGCTCATCCTCGAGCAGACCTTAAGATCTGGATGGTGTGGAAAACAACTTCTACTGGTAGTCACTATTTATATACTGGTTTAGATCATCAATGCCGCCTGGTGGGTTCTCATAGTCCTGGTGCATTCCCAACTGAAAGTAGAATGACTATCTAAAGTCTTGGGTTGGCTGGTCGAAAGGCTGGAAGTGTTGTTGGAATGGATACTGAGAAGTCAAAAGAGGTGGTGGAGGGAAGAATATGTAAACCTCTGTCTGAGGTACTACACATCCTTCTCCAACACATCAAATAGTCTATTGGAGTCAACCCTAAAATCAGTCATAAACTCATAAAGGTGCCCCAAGTTCAGATTTGGGGCATATTGCTCCTACTGAGGAGACTATTGGTAATCCGCTGAAGGCATCTCTGTGTAGGGACCTCCCTGATATGGGATGTCATGGAAGGTTTCCCCTATCTTTTATTTGGCCTCCTGAGTCTCTGGCACTACAAGTGCTGAAGAAGATGCTCCTATAGTCTCGCCTGCCTGACGAACATTGCCCTGAGTGTCCAATAGAGATACGTCCATGAATATTGTCCAACATGCGAACTCTACATTTGCTGGCAGTAGTACTCTGTTCCTGTTGTGACCAAATATATAAAGATGTCCTGTGCTACATTATTTTATCACCCCTAAGAAAATCAAGTGATCCAAGTCCAACTTGGACCACTTATCCTTTTCATGCATAAGTGCCAAATGTCCATCTCCAATCCCAAGATGGTGCTCCATGAAAGTGATAATGCCTTCCATTGGCATGAACCATACCTACTTCTTGAAAGAGTTGTGAAAGTGGTGGATGATGAAGTTCCCCACATTCACTTTCCTTCCTATTATTGCACACTACAAAATGTAGAGGTCTGCTGAACTAAACACCCCTTGACTGTCCTGCTTCTCCAGGACAAAATTCACGATCACCTGGTGCAGATAACGAAGTGTCAGGCTGTGGATGTGCAAAGCTTTGGCGGCTCTAAAAACATATTTATCTTCCCCCGTAAGCATCTTCCATGCCTAAGCAATGTCAAAGTCATTGTCACCTATCTCCAGCCGACTCCTGGACAACTTGGCATAATATTCAACAGAGCGTGACAACCAACTATTGAGATGATCTGTAATGACTTGGTGGCTCTGGTTCAATAGGTAGAAATGCATGATCGTGTGTTGGTGGTCCTTTGGGATCTCAAGTGTAGCCTAGAACTCGCTAGCGAGTTTATGACAAGCATCACACTACATGTAAGAAAGGATGTCTAGGCCAACTGCTGCAAGATATCTGTCGACCTGTGCTTGTATTCCCAGCTTGATGAGTGTGGCAGGGTCGGCATATCGTGGGCCTACCAGTCTGTGCTTGTCTTTAATTAAGGCATCAAACTGCTGCTTTTGCTTCATATTTCTGAATAGGGGAGAAGGGAGGGCACTTTGGTTAACCCCTTTAGGAGTAGGGTTGCGTCTGCTCCCCTAAATTGAATCGCATGATGAAGTTGACTGGCATAAAGATGTCGACCGTTCTATTGACTCTCAGTGCTGATCCCTTGCAGATGAAGCTTTGTGTGCTGCTGCTACAGATGGGCCCTCCTGATGGCCTATCAAATCATTGAGCTTAGTGTCACGATGTGATCACGAACATCTCTCACTCGAGACTTCCTCCAAAAAATAACCACTATAGGTTTCCATTGGAGTGGCAGACACGCGACGATAATTTAAATTAGTCTCATGTGACCCGAACCTTGTTGAAGCAGAGTGCATGGTCTCATCTTTGTATAATGGGTTTGTGGTTTGCATGGCAAGGGGTGGATATCGACTCTCATACTCTGTCGCTGATGAGGAGCTTCCTTCCCCTTTCTTTCATGACATTGTCTTCTTGAGATTCTTGAAGCTATTTCTCATCACGTCCATGGTGCTAATTATTGGTGTTGATTTTTGGTCTGATCTGGCTGGGCACGATCAAACAGGGTGAAATTTGAAGATGCCACAGGGTCTGTTGCTGACTCTCAACACGGTTAGGCCTACCCTAGCATGGTCGTGGCTGTGAGAAGGCTACTCCAGTTGACAGAGGTGGCAAATAGATGTACGTGGTGGGTAAAAATAGAAGTTGTGTCGGGAGTTTACAACAACTTCAGTGACATCCACTATGCGGGGGCTGATCGATGGAGAGGAGATTGGTCTAGTGGGGATCTGCTTCTACCGACACCACACACGGTCATTCTGAGCCTTGGTACGGTCGTGTGATCGAGGTGGGGAAAGCATCTCTGGTGGTGGTGAAGCAGGCTGCGACTGTGCAGAATAGGATGGCGGTGCTCAGGGCAATGCTGGAACAGTAACATTATAGTCATCGCGGATGGGGAGGGGGTGATCTATAGCGGAAAGAGTTGTTGCTGGCAGTGGCGGTTGATGCTGTAGTGGTTGTTGTTGTTGCCTTTGTTGTTTCCGTCCTTCTAGGAGTTGTAGGAAGCAAGGAAAGGAGGGAAAACAACAACAACGTGCTAGGGCTTCACTAAGCCAGAAGAGAAAATGGGTGGAAGGTGTGGGAAAGAAAAGCTTGACCTGAGTGTATTTATAGGATGGGCGTGCATGATCACCCTCAGCCCGAACATGTTGGGTTGGGCACAGTCGTTCTGAGGTGGCAAAAATTTTGGTCAAAGGTGTGAAAATCTTGTCAAAGCGTAAAAGTCACTCAAAAAGGGGAAAAGTCAGAGACAAATCGACACGTTAGTCAAGTCAAGGCAACAATATTGTCAGTTTGACTGACTTTTGACTTTTTGACCAAAGACTGTCTAGAAAAAAGTGGTTGTTGGGTAGCGCTACAGCCGACACGGTCATCCGCAGCTGGGCACGATCATGCCGAGATGAAAAAAAGACCGCTTTTGACTGTTGACTAACAGGCGAGAGCTCTGGACAAAAACACGGGAGTTGTCTGACCGTGTTGTCCTGGAATGATCATGCTGAGGCTGGCCCGGGTGGGCTCATGTCTCAGAGAATCTATATTTGAGCAGAAAAATGAGGGTGGAAGGCATTGAAAACAACGCCTGAATCAAACATTGCAGTGGAGCAACAAGATATACCAAATAATTTCTTTTGAAAAGATAGAGCAAAAGTAGCTATCAGGGTGAAAAAGGAGGGAATGCATGCAATAAAGAGTAAAAGAAATCTATATGATGCCAATGAAACTAAATTTAACCAGTTAGAGGAAAGATAAAACTTAAATTGACTTTATTATGCAAAAATTTAAAATTAAAGAAAACTTGTATAGGTAATAGGGGGTGGCTTCCCTACAACTCCTGCACTTGGATCCCAAATCCATAGTTTTGGGGTCCACATTACAGGCTTCTTGTTGATCGAGTCCACCATCTAGGAATAGAATGGGCAGAGATGTGGGCCCTTCTGAGTTTGAAGAAGAGGAATAAAATTTGGTGACTCAGTGAATTCATCTTTGTGCTGGGATTTACTTGAACTGCACTAAAATGAATTCTTAGGTAGAGCATCCCTAAGGTACCCCTCAATGTATGAATATGAATAGAAAGGACCTAGAATGTTGACACAAGATGAGATGGAGGGAAGAGATTGAAAGTCTTCTAGAGGACTCCCTTCCCACTCCACCTCTAAACTTGAGGTTGGATACTCAGATAAACTTTCATGTACAGTCAGAGTCATCCAATCATCTTCTGAATGAGAAGTATCCCCAAGTGAATCTGTTTGTGGTTATACTACCCCAAACTTGTTGCATTCTATGGGGTCTGGGGTATCTTCATGCTCAACAACCATGTTGTAGTGGATTGTCCATCCTGCTCCCTTGATGTCAACTCTTCCTTGTAAAGGGATTGTGGACAACGTCAACTCATGTTGGTCCAGTTCATCATCATCATTATAATCGCTCCACTGAGATGAATAGTCGTCATCACTTTCATCGAACAAATTATTCAAAACCATGAATGGCTGACTGCTCAAAGTGAAGTGACAAGTCTCAATATGAGATGTATCACTTTGGTATGGATCAATGTCTATTTTAGGTTCTTCAAATTGACCTTCATGTTGTGAGGTTGTTTGACTACCCTGATCTTCTTCATAGTAGAACTATTCATGCATGTGGTTTGTATCTTCCATTGGTTTATCGAATGAATCATCTGGATAGAATGAAGGGCTTCCCCAGGTGGGATGGTTTTCACAGAAAAATCGTAGTGAATCCAACTGATGGTCTGAATGGGACAATGAGACGTATTCCTCTTTAGTCCCAATGGAATGGTCTTGATGACTGTCATCTTCATGGCTGTGTGATGGCAGATGTAATTGGATGGTAACCAAATCGATGAGCTCTTGAAGTTTCCTGCCCTATTCAACATCCTTATCATGAAGTTGTTGTACTTGAGCATCATTGCTTTCAAAATCTGTCAATTTCATCATCCACCTATGTTGGGAACCCACAATTTCAAATTGATGTACTTGGACGATTCCTTATTCAATAATTTGAAGTATACTTCTACTACAGTCTGCGATCTCAGTGGCTACTTGGAGTTGATGATCCTGCTTTTCTATTATCTATTGGAGTGGATCAACTTTTTCTTGGAGATGAGGAGTTAAGGAGGAGGTGGGTGCATTGACACTTTCTCTGTCCAGCTCCACTGCTCTAATCAATTCTTGATCCCATGATAGCACAAAAGTTGAGGGCTGATCAACAATATCCATTGCTGAAACATCTAAGTATGAATATGACGGGGGTGAGTATAACTCAACTAGCAGTAGCGAACGTCTTTCAATTATTTGCCAGTAGTCAGAACTATAGAAAAACTCGGGAGGACAAGTGGACAAATTACTTGTCTTGCTAAAGTAATATCCATAGCTAAAAAAGGTATAAGAAAAAAAAAACTATTCAGTATACATGAATAAGTATGGGAAAAACAAAAGAGGAACTACACATAAATGTACATGCTTATGGATGATAGAGTTAAATCTTTGGGCGTGTAAATGTGGAAAACCACGTCCCCGACAACGACACCAAAAGTTGATACAGTCAAAATCACGCGTCCGAAAGGAGGTAGACTCAGAAGGATCAAACTTTATATTTATAACCCAAAACCTTCAAGGACCCCCACAACTTTATTACGAGGTTGTAGTAGATATACGAGGTCAAACAAAGGGATGTGGGGATTTTTAGGACGCTTAACATCTCACTCTTAAGTCAGTTAAGCCATCTGATAGTCGATAAAAGTATGGAGCTAGAACTAGTCTAGCAAATTTTCACAAAGTAAAAAAAACAAAACATAGTACGTTAGATTCTACTAATCAAAGAGAAGGAGTTCTTGGATATGTAACCACAAGATGGGTAGTCTATGCACCCTTTCTTGGGCATAGACAAGCCTCAAACACCCCAGCAAGCAACCTACATCCAAACATGGTACATATTGTGGTATCTCTTCCTGTGGGGTCATCCCACTCGCTTTCGAGAAGCATGACTAAAACCCATCAATGATATGAAGGCTCTCTCGAGGATGACAAATCAAAACCCTAGAATATTCTAGATACCCTCTCAAGTCTAGAATATTCTAAGATGCTAGGAACATGTGTGATCTGGGTGGAACCTAGTAGTGGGCCCGACCGTGCTGGGCTGGACCCGGCCGTGCCCAGGTCTACAATCCGACATAGGTCACCTTGAACTATCCTCCTTTTAGATTTCAATCCAAACTACCTTCTCTTATCTATGTCTACAACGTATCTCTCGATATAGGTAGAAATAGAAGTTCAAACAAGAAAGAGATTAACCAAACTAGAAATCATAACTAGAAAGAGAAGATAGAACAGAAAACATACTACATCTAAAATAAAGTTGCTTGCTTAAGGTAAAGGTACATAAACATGCCCAAAATGGGATACATAGACAAGAAGGAGCTCAACTAGCCATGGAAAAGCATAGTTGTCACCGAACAAAGATGGAAGAACATCATTTGTACAGAAATAAAGCAGAACAGTAGAAGAAAGGATAAGAAGAAATTTAGCCCATAGAGGAGAGGTGGCTCTCGCTCCTTAGCTTTCGTATGAGCCACATCTCATCTATGGGTCGTGCTCCTTGGTTTTATAGACTCCTTGGCCTCCTTTCTCTTTGATTCCACCCCAAACAACAACTTGGTGGGTGTATGGAGGTGGAAGATGGCTGGAAATGGTGGGATATGGGCAAATGGTGGTTGAAAATGATGGTGAATGGAAGCAAACTGGAGGAATGGATGTAGGATGAGCACTTCATCCTTTTCGGACCTCTGAACTCTCCCATAGGGCTCTGGGAATCAATGATGTGTGGAACCACAAGGTAGAACCTCCCAAAATTCGAAACCCCTCTCCATGTAGTAAGGAGTGGGTATTTATAGGTGAAGGAAGAGTGCATGTAATGAGTGGTTGCGATACCTGTCCCGGTCACAGCAGGTGTCTCAGAACGGGCGTGACGGGCTTGGAACGAACATAAAAATGTCACGGTCGAGGTAGACATCACGGTCGAGGCAGATGTCATGGTTGAGGCAGATGTCACGATCAAGGCAGGTGTCGCGGGTGAGATAGGTACAACTGACCCTTTTCCTCAGCATGACCGTGCCAGGCTCACCATGGCTCTGCGTTGTGTACCGGTCGTGAAAGGTGAGATTTAGTCACGGTCATGGTAGGTGTCGTGGTTGAGGTTGGTGTCACAGTCACGGTCAAGGTAGACGTCACGGGAGAGACATGTGCAACTGACCCTTTTCCTCAGCATGACCATGCTAGGCATCTTGATCGCAACAAATGAGATTCGTTTGCGGTCGCGGTAGGTGTTGCGGTCACGACAAGTGTCATGGTCGAGGAAGGTGTCACAGTCGAGGAATGTGCCTCGATCAAGACACGTGCAGATGATCCTTGTCCTCGGCATGGCCTGCCGTGCTGAGCATTTTGATTGCGTCAGGTGTCGTGGTCACGACGGATGGAAGCCTCGCTGTTGTAAAAACCATATGTTGGGGAGAAATATTAGAGAATAGATGTCTTTTCAGGTTCGGTGCCTGCAAGTACCAAAATTGGCTACTTGAGCAACTTTATCTATGAAAAGATATAAATTACTAAAAGATAAGAATGTAGGGTTAGTTTGGGCATATAAAGGCTATAATGACACCAAACCATAAATAAACGCTTAGCATAAATGCCTAAATTTGGGGTGTTATCAACTACTCAATGACGTATGTCTTCAAGTACGTGAGTTGGGGAAATGCGATCATATATGTTAAGAGTACAAATGCATATTCTCATCATGTCCCTGATCAATTGATATCATGGAAGGTTGATAGAAAAAACAACACATAAAATTAGAGTGTGGGTTGGTTGATGACAAAATCTTACTAGTCATGATATGTCTATTTCAAACCAAGCACACAAATACATGTTAGAGAACAATGTATCAAACAAACCCACCGTGACACTGACACATGGAAGCCATCATCAAGGAATTCATAGTCTGTTCTCACAGTGATGGTGGTGGTTGTGGTTTTTAGACCTCAAATCACTGCACTCATCACATGTCATTGGGTACACTTTGACATCATCAAACACAGTCATGAAACATGGGTTGTTATAATGGTGATGATTGGATGACTTTGACATATGGGGATAGACTATGAGTGATAGAAATGGGATTTGTCCCTCCTGATGTCCTAGGCCTCTTGATTAGCGAGACTGAGAAATGCATGTCCATGCACATGTGACTCAATATGTGATATTGAGCATACATATATCTTAGATAGTCTTCTCTGGTTCAAGAAACAAGATTGGATGATAAAGAGGGCGACTACTACATGCCTTGAGTTCAATCTGGACATAAGTGAGAAAGGAACTATATAAGCACTGCTACACAATACAAAAATTTGGGTAGCATTAATGTGCGACTAGGCACCACTCATTGCTTCTGATGTCATAAGTTGTTATGGGCATTCACTTCCAATGTACTATGGGACCTATAGGGTCACACACATAGGTCTCGACCTAGAAGAGGAGTATATCTTCAATGACAATTGAATCAAGTACTAAAGTGTTTAGGTATTTAGTTCACACAACATATAGGATGACTGCACTGCCAAACACCCATCTCAAGTGTTGAAACGACCGTATGGAGTGCCAAACGGTCGTCTCAAGTATTGAGATAGGTGTCTGGGGAGTCATGTCTGATTTGAGTTATAATTGGATAGAGATGAACCGACCATCCTAGCTCGTCTCACCAGATGACCGTCTGGGTGAGCGAGATGGCCATCTCACATGGGTTATATGGCCCATTTTGGCAAAGTAAAGGTTCTATATATTTCCTAGTTCATTTTAGTTGTACATTACTTGTTGTGCAAGGAATTAATACGTAATATTAATTGGAAATGAATTGCCAATTTCATGTGCGATTGGGAAATCACTAGATGATGGTCTGATATGAGATAGATGACCGTCCAACATGTGAGACGACCATTTGGCATGCCAAACGACCGGTTTGGCTTCTACATGTTGCAAAAGTTTTATAGTTGTTGTGAAAATTCGAGATCTTTTGGTCCCTTCCACTCCTGCATCGACTGGGAACCTGGACCCAAACCTGACCTACAAATAGACAGGTACTGGGGGCTTCCAAGAGTACAACAGAAAATTGAGAATCAATTACTCTAACAAACATTGTCCTCTCTAGTTGTGGTAACCACGAGAGCCCAAGAAAGTTCTACCTGACTAGGGAGGAATAAAAAGGGAGAGAGAAGTTGAGATCATTATTGTGGGAGAGGACAACGAAAGGGAAAAATCATTCCTATCCATTCTAGTAAGATGACAAGAGTTCTAGGCAGTCCATGTGGACTTATCTAGAGGTGAGAGACTATTGTCTGTTGCTAGGAGGACAACGTCAACCAATAGTCCATGACAAGAGGAGCTATTGAAGAAGACGATGTTTGTGACTGGAGTCTGTGGTGTAGACCGATAGGCATAGTAGTACGACGAGTCCCAGTGCAACCAAGATTGATAGGTGCACATCTACGAGGATGAGGATTGTCTATGGACTTTCTCCAAGACCAAATATGTCCTCAAAACAATCCTTTCCATATTATAGTTTTTGACGTGATCCGCTGGCCATGGGAATATGGTAGATAATTTTTTTTTGTTTCTGTTGCCTGCTCTATATCCATATTTTTCTACATTACTTACATGGAATGCCATTGTTTTTGTCTACATAACATCCAATGGTTTGGAGTGGAGGTTCATGAATTGATGGTTAAACCTTATGCTATGTATGTGCCTTTGATTCTACTAGGAGCACATGATTTTATGGTTTGAGTTTGGAGTCTATGATTTGATGGTGGTGTTTTGTTTTGTGTTCTTCCATGATTTGATGGGAATGTTAAGAGTGAGGGTTTGTGATTGATCTTGCATGATCTGATGTTTGGATTTGATGAACTTGATTTGATGGGAATGCTTTGGCTTATTTATATCCATTATTTGATAGTCTTACCTTTGCCCTCATATGAATATAAATCAATGGTCACAATAAAGTGCTTATGTGTAACACATCCAATCTTTTATATTGAACCTAACCCTATTGCAACTAAGTGATGATAGTTAAGTGCATCTCTTTCCTTATATGTTTTCATGATGGAAGGGTTTCTCATAGTATTAAGCAGAAACCCTAATATGTTTTTTTGGTGAATATCATAGTCCTTGTGATTGATGCATTATTATGCTACTCCTATGTATGTCAAGTTTTTTTGATGCAGTCTTAACTCACCCAATTTACATAACTAATTAAGAGAAACCCTAATCATGTAGTTCCCTATACTGTATATTCATTCTATTGTCAGGACTTGCTGGATTGTGAAATGGGTATTTCAAAAGGAGGCACGTAGTCATATACTATTGAGTATATGCGGGTGCAAGTGACTATGTGTGCTTGACATCCTAATCCCAAGGTTTGGAGGATGACTACGGATGTACCTTGGTTTGTGAGAATCTGAGGCTGTGTCTCAAATATATTTATATGAGATGTGATTGAGGACAACTGCGGTTGTACCTCAGATGATAGGGTTTATATACCCTTGTTACTCGTGTTGTGACCTATATACCAAGGGCAGACTAGGATGTTTGTAGGTTGGCTATATATGTCTCTGTGGAGGACTTGTACTGTCTGAACGAATATGAGATCTTAGGATTCCGAATCTCCTAGATCTTGTACAAAAGTGAATAACACTTTGCAGTGGCCAGTTGGAGTCTGAGTGGTATACCTCAGCTCTCCATGGCTTAATAAAAAATCTAATCTAGTTGTGTAGTATATATGTTAGGGTTATACAATGCTTCACATTGGATCATAACCCTTTTTTCTCCTTTCATATATATATGAACTGTAATGTAATAAGAGAAAGTAGTTATACTTATGTTTCTAGTCATGCTTATGTTGTTAGTAATGCTCATACTGCTAGTTATACTTGTGCTGCTAGTCATTCTTATGATGTTAGTTATACTCATACTGCTAATTATACTTATGCTACTAGTCATGCTTATGGTATTAGTAAAGCTCATACTACTAGTTATACTTATGCTTCTAGTCATGCTTATGCTATTAGTAATGCTTATACTGTTAGTTATGTTTATGCTTCTTGTCATGCTTCTGATGTTAGTTAGGCTCATGTTGGTAGATACACTTATGATGTTAGCTACCCCTGATTTTTTAGTAGAATGTTGACTTTTCAATCCTATAAATAAGACTCTGCTTAGAACTTGTCTTAAAGAAGTTTTATATCTGGTATTTCTTTTCTATTATATAATCTACCCTATTTGTTTAATTACTTAACTTGTTGTAATCAATAAGCACTATGGAGGGTTATATCTCTTACTGGGACATGGGTCTCACCTTTTAGGTCACCACATCTTTTTCGGTAAATGGTAGCTTCAACAACATACCCATTGTGGCAAGGAGTGTTGGGAAATATGTCTACAGAGAAGGCAGTAGAAACAAAAAAATTATCTACCATATTCCCTATGAACTAGTGGATAGCGTCAATAACTATAGATAGGAAGGATGGTTTTAAGGATTACTATGTCTTGGAGAAAGTCCAACGACATCTCCTCATTCTTGTAGATGCACAACTATATTATAATTGCATGAATACTCGTCTGACTACTGTGCCACTATGATCTGTACCACCGAATGCAGCCTCGAACATCGTCGTCTACATCAGCTCCTCTATCAACAGACTGCTAGTTGACGTTGTTCTCTTAGTGATCGACAACAACCTAGAGCCTCTAGATAAGCCCACACAGACCACCTAGAACTCATGTCATCCTTCTAGAACGGACAAGAAGGAGTCATCCCTTCCGTTGGTGTACTAGTCACAAACTTGCTCTCCCACAACAATGATTCTCAGTTGTTCTCTCCCTCACTAACCCTCCCTAGTCAGGTAGGACTTGCTTGGGAGCTCTTGGGTACCACAACCAGAGAGGAAAACAATTTTTAGAGAAACTGATTCTCAATTGGCTGTGTTGTACTCTGGGAAGCCCCCAATACCCCTCTATTTATTATGAGGGGTTAGGGTCTAGGTTCTTAATCTATGCGGGAGTGGAAGGGACCAGAAGATCTTGAATTTTTGCAACATGAAACCATCGAAATAGTCGTCTAGAAACCTAGAAGGCCGTCTGACATGCAAGATGATTATTTCATACTATGAGATGATCGTTTCCCAGTTTCCCAATCTCATACGAAATTGGCAATTCATTTTCCATTAATGCTAAACATTAATTCCTTTCTCAACAAGTAATGTGCGATCAAAACAAATTCAGGAAAGTATCTAGAACCTTCCCTTGGCCGAACCGAGAATTCATGCCCATGCAAGACAGTTGTATCACTCACCCAGATAGTTTTCTTGTGAGACAAACTGATCCAGTTAGTACAACTCATAGACAATTTCAACTCAAATCATCCTGGCTCTCCAAACACCCATATCAACCCTTGAGGTGACCATTTGACACTCCAGACACCATCTCACTCTATGAGCCGATCATCTGGCAGTGTAGACAATTGATTTTTTTGTGTGAATCAATTACCTAAATGCTTTTAGTAATTAATTAAATCACCATTCAAGATTAAATTCCTCTTCTAGGTTGAGACCTATGTGTGTGACCCTATAGGTCCCATATTACGTTTGCAGTGAATGCCCATAATGACTCATGACATCACAAGCAATGAGTGGTGCCTAGTTGCACATCAGTGCTACCAAGTAAATGGAAAGTAGGGGAACAACTTCAACCTACAATCTGTGTATGATGTTACAGTGCTTGTATAGTTCCTTTGTCACTGATATTTAGATTGAACTTGAGGCATGGAGTAGTCACCCTCTTCATCATTCAATCTTGTTTCTTGAACCAAGAGAAGACTGTTTGAGATATATGTAAACTCAATATCACATATTGACTCACATGTGCATGGCCATACATTTCTCAGTCTCTCTAATTAAGAGGCCTAGGATATCACAATCTTGTAGGAGGGACAAATCCCATTTCTATCACTCACAATCTATCAACTTGACTATATGTCGTTGTATTTTGACCCATACTGACCGGTCATAGTTGAGATCTTAGTATTCCGACTCAACTAGATCTTATGCGGAACTGGTTTTGACTTTGCAGTGTTTAGTTGGACCTTGATTTGTATGACTCAAACTCCCCATGGCATAATAATAAAAGATGTAATAGAAGTCATGTGGTATATTTGCTATGGTTAAGTATGCTTTACATTGAATGTTATCCCTTGCCATGCCTTTTATACTACACAATTGTTTATTGATGCAATCTTATGAAATTTGATAATCATATGATAAAAGAAAATGATATATCTGTTTCTATTGTATACTTTGATAATCATACTTGTTGCTAAGCCTATCTGCTTAACTTACTCTGTATGTTATAATTGTTCAATATACTAAGTTATTTATTAAATACTCTATCTGTCCAGTTTATTTATGGTTAAATAATCTATTGTAATTAATAATAGGTGTAGAGAGTTATTGGGACATGGGTCTCACCTTTGGGTCACCACATCTTTTTAGGTGGTCGCCATCAACGTGGTCAACAACATGTTGTAGAAGAGGAGAAACCTAGTGATCAGTAGACACAAAAGGTTGGACAAATGTTGTTGTTTGTAGTAGAGTCCTAGTGTCGTCCCTATAGTCTCAGGTCTGGGTATGGGATGTGTTATGTAGATAATATACATGTATCGACACGAGTTTTTGTCAGTATGTCAGTGTTTTTATATATTGCATGTACATGTGAAATATCTCTTTTGTTTATAGGTAGTGGCCTCAACCATTGGATACATATGTAAATACCTACTATGATATATGAGTTTATGGAAAATAATGACCTTGATGTAAATGTTTTACTTCTTGATTATGATGTTGAAATTGGTTTTAATTCTTACACTTTTTTGACTATGTGATTAGTTAATAGTTGATTGTGTTTTATGTTTTGAGTAATCTAATTTATCATGCAAGATGTCACAGTTAAGTTGATATCAAAGCTCTATGTTTGATAAGTCTATAGGGACATAAGACTTAGGTTTGAGTCTATTCTTATGTATCCAACATATCTGATCATAGCTTATTCTTATGTAGATATGTCTGGAGGACATGTAGAACATGTTGAGAGACCATGTTTCAAAAATAGGAGGTGTTGGGAGGAAGGCACATGATGATAGAGTGCTAGAATCAGGGCTGGAGATGCGTGTGATGCCTTAGTTTGACATGGCAACTATGGCCAACCTTGTATTTTAGTCCATGTTTGGACAGATGATGGCCACAATTACACATTTAGTGGACAGAGTGCCAGCTTCTCAAGCTAGAGAATTGTCCCTAATGTGGAATCTCAGGGTGTGGGAAGACGTTTGAACATCTTAGATGTGTTAGGGTGATTGAAAATGTAGGTACCTCTGACTCAATAGACACCGACATGTGGCAGACTGAACTGGATAAGGCTTTCAATATCTTGAACATTCTTGAAGAAGATAAAGTGAAAAATGTTGTGTACTTGTTGAAGGGTAGTGTAGGCAACTGGTGGGCAATAGAAGAAGAAAAGAGGCCAAGAGTGGTGATAGGATGGAAGGAGTTTTGGTGAGAGTTTGTCCATCGATACTTCCCAGAGACATACCTAGATGAGAAAATCTCTCAATTTGAGAAGATTTGTCAAGGATCAATGGCCATCAATGAGTATGAGTCAAAGTTTATGGAGCTTCTAAGGTTCTTCCCTCATATGGAAGTGATAGATAAGGAAATGATCTGTAGGTTTGAGAAGGGTCTAAGTACGGAGTTGACTACAATGGCATCATATTTAGAGAATAGAGAAATGTTTTTCACCTTTTGGAGTTGGTGAGGCGGATTGAGAGGTCTACTATAGAGAAGCATGAGACTAATGCTAAGAAGAGGCTAGCTCAGTTCCAAGGGAAGTCTTCTGGAGGATTCAAGAAGCCAATGTTCTCTTCTCCATAGTCGTAATAGAGGTCGAGTTTTACTGAACAGAGATCACATGCACCGTCACAGTGGTCCCTGAGTAGGGGTAGAGGTCACAATTTTCCACATGTAGAAACTCGTAGTACCTCCTCATATTTCAATGATAGGGTCGTCTAGGTCATGCTACAAGGATAAAACATGTTTTAAGTGTGGAAAGGTAGGACATACAAGGCCATATTTCCCTGTGAAAGATGAGGAGGTGAATCAACAACCAAGGCAGAGTCAGTAGGGTTCACAGTAGGAATGGTTTAGAAGTGGTGGTGGCAGAGGACGCGAACATGCGTCATAGGAAGGATCCCCTAGACATGATAGTAGAGGATGTGGATGGAAGCAAGCGACAACTAGGCTCTACTCCATGAACCAACCAAAAGTAGTGGTCAATCCATAGGTCGTGATAGGTTAGATGGAGTTATTTCATTTTGATTTGAGTGCTTCTTCTTTTGTATTTGTACTAGTTGACCTAGGTGAGACACACTCTTTTATCACTAGAGAGGTGATAGATGGTTGTAATCTACCTATTTATAATAGATCTGGTAGTCTTTGGCTAGAAACTCCTTTAGATGGTTCTGTCGATTTACGGAAAGTATGCTCCTCTTACGTTCCTTCTTTTTCGGGGAACAACATTCAAATGGATATCATGCCACTTTATATACATGGATGTGATGTGATCCTGGGGATGGATACCTTGGAGAAGTACAAGGTTGTATTGGACTGCAGTACTGAGATGGCAACATTCCATGATGGAGATATCTTGTGGATCTTCCCAGGTGATAGGAAGATTCTTCCTACGTGTTTGATGTTAACTGTGACAACAGAGAGGGTAATGAGACAAGGATGTGAGTCTTTATTATCACATGTTGTGGATACCAAGGTTAGAGTCCTAGTATCTCAGAGGTATGAATGGTGTGAGAACTCGAGGATGTTTTTCCTGAAGAGTTTCATGGTGCTTACCCTTTTAGAGAGATTGATTTTAAGATCAATCTTGTTTGTCGAACACAAACCATAGCACAATCACCGTACAAGATGGCACCAACATAAATGTAGGAGTTAAAGAAATAGTTGTAGGAACTGTTAGAGAAGGGCTTTATCAAGACAAACACTTCCCCTAGGGGTGCTCCATTGTTTTTCATAAAAAAGAAGGACGGTTCAGTGAGGTTGTCTATAGATTACCTACAGTTGAACAAGGTGACAATAAAGAATAAGTATCTAATGCCAAGAATTGATTGATGACCTTTTTGATCAGTTGAGAGGAGATACAATATTCTCAAATATAGATCTACGGTCAAGTGGTTATGCTATTCAGGCTAACCAATGCACCAGCAACATTCATGGATCTAATGAACAAGGTGTTCAGACAATATCTAGATCATTGTGTGGTCATGTTCATAGATGACATCCTAATATACTCTAAGGATAGCCGACAACATGAGCAACACCTTTGACATGCAATAACTTTGTTGAGGCAACACCACTTATATGCTAAGTTTAACAAGTTTTGGTTGTCTAAAGTTTCTTTTTTGGGTCATGTCATATCATCTAAGGGTGTTTGTGTAGATCCTAAGAAGGTTGAGTCCATTCAAGAATGGGAACATCCCAAGACACTGACAAAGATTTGCAATTTCTTGGGTTTGGTAGGATATCACGTGATATTTATAAAGAACTTCAATTATATACAACATTACCCCTAACTAGGCATAATTAGGAAGGATGTTCCTTTTGCTTGGGATGATAAGTGTCAACATTCTTTCCAGTAGTTGAAGGAGAAGTTGACCAGTGCACCAGCGTTAGTGCTTCCAGAGCACAAGAAAGGGTACATTATCTTTTGTGATGCTTCAAAGAACAGTTTGGGATGTGTGCTAATGCAGGAAAAATGTGATTTCTTTTGCTTCTCAAAAACTTAAGAAACACAAGGAGAACTACCCAACGCATGATCTAGAGCATGCAGAGGCAGTCCATGCCTTATAGATCTGGAGACACTACCTTTATGGAGAAAAGTGGTAGATCTTTACTGACCACAAGAATCTATAGTATATATTTTTGAAGCAGGACTTGAATATGAGGCAGAGGAGATGTATGGAGCTAATTAAGGATTATGATTACACATTTGACTACCATCTGGGCAAGGGAAACTTGGTAGCTGATGCTTTGAGCAGAAAACCATCTTCTTCATTATCTGTAGACTGGGTACACTTATGTACATTAGTGTGCTACAAGTGAGACATGTTGGTGTCTAATGCGATGATTTTGAGTCACATTTATAGACTTGTTTTACTTGTGTTTTATGCGTTTATTGGTCATTTTAGTGGTTAATATTGCATAATTCATTTACTTTGGTCTATGAGCCTTCTCAACATCAATTCTCCCTTATTTTAGTGTTTTGAGCATAAATGATTACAATAATATGTTTTATTTCGACTTATGTGGTTTTGTGTTGCAATCACGAAAAATGAATATCTGCAGGTGTCGATACTATCGACAGTTGTCGATACCATCGACACAACCACAGGTTGCCAGCCGCAAGGAGCAGCACAAAGTCGATACCATCGACATGGAAGTTGATGGTAGTGACATTCCATCAGGTTATTGGCGAGAAGAGAGTCGATACTATCGACTCCAAAGTCGATACTATCGAACCCAGAAGATTCAGCGACGGAAGAGGACAAAAAGTGATGCCTAACGGTGTTGATACCATCGACCCGCGTCGATGGTATCGAGTCAGCATCAGGCACAACGGAGAAAAGAAAAGAAGACTTACCGACATCGCGCAGAGTCAATACCATCGACTCGCGTCAATGGTATCGACACCGTCAGATGCAAGTTTATTTCAGATTGATCTAAATCCGACGGTTATGATATTTTGGCAACCTAACCCGGTGATTATACCTAATGACGGCGGCCATGAGAAATCAATCACGTCATTAGCCGCTGCACACATCCCGAGAAGGTGTGGAGAGAAGAACGGAGTCCAGAAGCACGCCCCAGCCGTTCCGGAAGCCGAAGAAGACGTTTTCCACCGCCGAAAGGCTGTAGAGCACGCATTCCACGCTGAGGAACGCTTGGATCTTCTTCGTTCAGGGGTTTCTTTACTTATTCACGTTTTTCTCCATGTTTCCCCTTTCCTCTACCATGTTTTTCTCTGAGATGAACATGCGGGGCTAATCCCCTTTGTCTTTAGGACTGGGAATAGCCCGGGGAAGTATTGTATGACATTTTTATCATAGTAATTCATCATTTATCTCTTAAATCTGTGGTATAATTTGGTTTTCTCAATTATATTATTATGCTTGATCACCATAATGATAATCTAATGCCCTTAATTACTTTGAAAGAAGAATTAGCGGTTGAAAAGAGACGAAATTCACATTAATTAACAAATCCCTTGAATAAGATGATGCACGGTTAATGGTGGAAACCCAGAGGTCGATTCTAATGCACCTAGTTTAGGGTATAGGTTACTACGACGGTGGAACCGACCTAGACCTAGGTAGTGAATTGTACCACGACAGTGGACAATTCGGACTATAGGCCACTACCCAGATTAAGAGATGAACTTGTTTAACTATATAAAAATTCATGCAATGAAAACCCTCAGTGAAACCGCAATCCTAAAGATATCCATTTGAATTGATTAAATTAAACCTTTAATCGATTGATTTGTTTTTATTTTATTTTCTTTTAATTTTACAACAACTCTCAAACTCTTTTAATGAGTTTAGCTGATCGCGAACAGTTAGTAGTAGTCTACTGATAGTTCTGTGTCCCTGAGTTTGACTCGGGCCTCACAAGGGCCTATACTACATTGACGCGTACACTTGCGTTCGACGCACGGTAAAAGCGTGTCAAGTTTTTGGCGCCGTTTTCGGGGATAGCCAATCTGAAGAAGCCAACACATCAAGGCTTTCCGGGTAATACAAATATTCCAGGGGGAAATCAGCAGGCAAAGGCAATCTTGCTACGGAGTGGCAAGAAGATTTTAAACCCTAGGACCGATGAACCAACCAAACACCAGTCAGAAACCGAAGGTGAGGCCACAGAGGAAGTGCCAATTCCAGTCTCAGAGCCGGTTGAGGATATAGTAGAGGAAGTCACAGCTGAACCTGTTACTGCTGAGGAGGAGACAAAGAAGAGGACACCATATGTGCCACCACATCAAAGGGCACAGGCTGTCCCGGTCCCATATCCAAATAGTGTGAAGGCAAAGAAGGTGGACACCCAGTTCAAGAAGTTTCTGGACAGTTTTAGAAAGCTCTCTGTCAACATTCCATTATTAGAAGCAATCGAGCAGATACCCTCCTACGGGAAATTCTTGAAAGACATCATCACAAAGAAAAGGAAGATCCCTGATATGGAGGTTGTGGTTCTCAAGGAGCAGGTGAGTGCCTTCATCATGGGCACATTACCACCAAAAAGGTAGGATCTGGGCTGCTTCAATATTTCATGTTACATTGGTAAGGTGAAATTTGGAAAAGCACTTTGTGATTTCGGGGATAGTATAAACCTGATGCCTCTCTCTACATTCAAGAAACTGGGATTAAAAGAATCAAGGCTGAGCAACATGACAATACAGTTGGCGGATAATTCAGTGGTGAAGCCCTATGGCATATGTGAGGACGTGTTGGTGAAAGTGGATCGGTTTGTTTTCCCAACAGACTTTGTTGTAATGGAAATGCAGGATGAACAGGGTAATGAGTTACTCCTGGGATGACCTTTCCAAGCCACTGCTGACATGATATTGAAGATGGGGAGAGGTCGTTTGACCTTGGGTATCGCCGACGATCGATTTGAGATGGTCATGCCTTCCAGCACCACGCAATCTAAAGCTAAGGAGCAATTCCGCATGGCGAAGCACTTTGATCATAACATCTCTTTATGTTTAGGGAAGCCATTTTTAGACATGGATCATGTAATGAAAAAAGTGGAGAAGGGGACACTGGCTGTAGACATCATGGAGCAGACCAAGTTTGTGTCTCTTAAAAAGGCTGTGGGTTTTCCCAATGATGAAGAGGAGGACATCCCTCCCTCTACTGAAGATGAGGCCATAGCAAGCTTTGTTTTCAATGCATATCCAGAATTACCGCTTGAAGCCTGCCTGGTTAATGTAACACATGATTGGATGAGAAGGAAGTCACTACAAGAGTGTGCCAAGATGCTTCAGGTGCTTCCATGCTTTTATGCTAGGTACTATGAAGACCTTGCAGAACTTCCAGCACCGCTTTAGTCATCTTTGATCAGCCCGCCAGATTTAGAATTGAAGCCATTGCCACCTCACTTGAAATATGCATTTCTAGCTGAGGGTGAGAAGCTTCCTGTGATTATTTCGGCATATCTGACTGCCGATGAGGAAGATCAATTGCTGATGGTGTTGAAGAACCACCTAGGTGCATTCGGGTGGTCAGTCACAGACATCAAGGGGATTTCCCCTACATTGTTCCAGCACAAGATCCGGCTTGAGGAGGGAGCCAAACCGGTGATTCAGCCACATCATCGACTAAATCCTAGCATGATGGAGGTCGTAAAGAAGGAGGTGATCAAGCTCTTTTCTATAGGTATCATCTATGCCATATCCGACTCGACGTGGGTGAGTCTTACACAGGTAGTCCCTAAAAAGGGGGGTATTACTGTTACACATAATTCGTTAAATGAACCTGTCACTACCCGCTTGGTAACCGGGTGGCGTGTATGTATAGACTACTGTAGATTGAATGCTTCTACGCTTAAGGATCATTTCCCTCTGCCATTCATTGATCAGATTTTAGAGCGATTAGCGGGTCGATCTCATTTTTGTTTTCTCGATGGTTATTCGGGGTACAATCAGATTTCCATTGATCCTAAGGACCAAGAGAAGTCCACCTTCACTTGTCCTTACAGAACATTTGCATACCATCATATTCCATTTGGTCTGTGTAATGCACCGACAACCTTTCAGCATTGCATGCTTGCCATTTTCTCTGATATGATTGAACGCTGTTTGGAGGTTTATATGGATGATTTCTCCGTCTATGGTACGTCCTTTGACGAATGTTTATACAATTTGGACAAGGTTTTGCAACGCTGTGAGGACACACATTTGGTCTTCAATTGGGAGAAATGCCACATGATGGTCAGCGAAGGGATCATGCTTGGACATAAAGTGTCTAGCAAGGGGTTGGAGGTAGACCCGGTGAAGATTGAAGTGATTTCCAAATTGCCCCCACCAAATTCAGTTAGAGGGGTACGGAGTTTTCTAGGTCACGCCGGTTTCTATCGCCACTTTATAAAAGATTTCTCTGAAATCACCAAACCATTATCTGAGTTGTTGGAAAAGGATGTTGTGTTTGATTTTAATGAGAAGTGACATGCGTTTAACGTGCTTAAAGAAAAATTGATTTCGGCACCAGTTGTGCAAACATCGGACTGGACCAAGCTGTTTGAATTGGTGTGTGATGCATCTGATTTTGCAGTGGGGGCTGTTTTGGGACAACGTGTGGACAATAAACCCACTGTGATTTTCTATGTGTCCAAAACTTTGAATGAAGCACAGTTGAATTACACGACAACTGAAAAAGAACTGCTCACCGTTGTTTTTGCCTTTGAAAAATTTCGGCAATATCTTGTAGGATCTAAAGTCATGGTATGGACGGACCACGCCGCCATTACGTACTTAATGGAGAAAAAGGATGCCAAACCTAGACTGATTAGGTGGATCTTACTGTTACAAGAATTGGATATTGAAATCAAAGATAAGGCGGGAATAGAAAATGTGGTTGTGGACCATCTTTCTAGGTTGGAAAGGGTAGATGAGAAGGACATGCATATACCCATTACTGTGACGTTTCCTGATGAGCAACTTTTATCTGTGAAATCTAAAGATCCTTGGTTTTCTTATATAGTTAATTATCTTGCTTGCAAAATTATCCCGGATGATTGGACATACCAAGAGAAAAAGAAAATTTTCCATTCTTTGCGGTATTATTTTTGGGATGACCCTATTCTGTTGAAGCAATGCAGGGATGGTGTGTTGCGCAGGTGTGTACCGGAGGTGGAATACAAAAGTGTCCTTCATCATTGCCATACTCTACCGACGGGTGGCCACCATGAAAGTTCTATAACTATAGCCAAGGTACTAGAGAGTGGTCTCTACTGGCCTACTTTGTTCAGGGACGCATATGACTATGTGCGACAATGCGATTCCTGCCAAAGGGCAGGTAACATTTCAAAAAGACAGGAGATGCCCCTTAATGTATTTCAAGAAGTCGAGGTGTTCGATCTGTGGGGTATTGATTTTATGGGACCGTTTGTGTCCTCAAATTCTAACTTGTACATTATATTAGCTATTGATTATGTGTCGAAGTGGGTAGAGGCAATACCCACTAGGACTAATGATGCCGCTGTAGTGTGCATGTTTGTCAAAGAATACATTTTCTGCAGGTTTGGTGTACCAAAAATGATCATTAGTGATGGAGGTACGCATTTTCGGAATCAGAAGTTCGTGGCACTATTAAGAAAGTACGGGGTAAAGCACAACATTGGTACCCCATACCACCCGCAGACACAAGGGCAAGTGGAAGTCTCCAATAGGGAGATTAAGAAGATATTGGAGCGCACTGTGGCTTCAACAAGGAAAAATTGGAGTATCTTGATACCAGACACTTTGTGGGCATATAGGATGGCGTTTAAGACACCTATAGGCACTACGCCTTTTAGGTTGGCTTACGGTCGACCCTGTCATTTGCCAGTGGAATTGGAGCATAAAGCGCATTGGGCGCTGAGGAAGTTGAATTTGAACTATGATGAAGCGGGAAAGAAGAGGTTGCTTGAGTTGAATGAACTTGACGAGCTGAGGATGAATGCATATGAAAGCTCGCAAATCTACAACGCGTGAACAAAGCTGATTCATGATCGCCATATTTAGATGCGCGTCTTTAAGAAAGGAGATCGTATACTCTTGTTCAACTCCAGGTTGAAGATGCATCCCGGGAAATTGAAATCCCGATGGAGTGGACCGTTCACCGTGGAGGAAGTCAGGCCACATGGCACAATCATGGTGCGTGATGGTGAGACAACATTCTTGGTTAATGGACAACGATTGAAGTTGTATTTCAATGAAGATTACACAAGGAAAGTGAATGAGGTCAAACTCATAGTGCTTCCGGATGCATGAGGAACTTGAATTCGTCTAGCCTAAGACGTTAAATAAGGGTGCTTGTTGGGAGGCAACCAACCATCGGTAGTTTCATTTAGTTTCTTTCACTTTTGTACTTTAGTTTGATTTGATTTTGTTCTTAGTGTAAACAAGGTACCTTGATCGTTTGTTCAATGTGCAGGACTGAGGCAGGGTCGATACTATTGACCCTTGAGTCGATACTATCGACCCTTGAGTTGATAGTATCGACAGGGGTACAGGTTGGCAGCTATAGAAATCTCACTACGTCGATACTATTGATGGCCTCATCGATAGTATCGACACACCATCAGCTGATCGCAAAAATGAGCTCGATAGTATCTACATGCATGTCGATACTATCGAGATCCCTGGAGATATTCAGACGAAAATTGTCTCAGTGAAGTCGATACCATCGACAGGCCCGTCGATGGTATCGACCCGACTATAGGCAGAAGGCGGCGGCCGGGCCTCGTGAGGGTGTTTGCCCTAAGAAGAGTCGATACTATCAACTTGCATTGATGGTATCGATGCGACATGTCACTGATCCGCGAGAGGAAATCAACGGCGATCGCTGCATCAAGAATGTCAATCTGTGGGATGGGCCGATACTATCGACACCCGTCGATGGTATCGACGCGTCATCGATCCGGGCCCCCAAATCAGGCTATTGACAACCGTCGATACTAGCGGAAGACAGATTGTGCTACAACAGTTGATACCATCAACTCGCATCGATGGTATCGACGGGCACACAATAGTGCCGGCCACAGTTATAAAAGGGATCGTTTGTCATCATATGACGTCACACCTTCACAACTTTCTTCCTCCACTTGTGCCGTGCATCTTGTTGAGCGACCGGACCCCAGCTACGAGCATCCAAGGAGTGCGTTCTTCCCCGAACCTTCACCGAGCTCCGTCTTCTACTCCTCCTTTATTTGCAAAGATGGTGCATACCACCGCCACATCCTCTTCACACGTGACATCAATGGAGATCCCTGAGTTCATCCCTCCACTGATTGCATCTATTCCTCGCTCACAGATTGTCCATCCTTCCACAGAGGTTTGGAAGGTCTATGAGGAGCTGCTGAAGAGAATGATAGAGCCAACCCGCTACGTCGATCGGGACATGGTTCATTATCTTGGGTTCGAGCCCAATCTTGCCTACGTTCTCAAGGGGCAGGCAAGGCATACGGGAAGGAGGCCCGATGAAATGGAATTCCACACTAACGGTCAGCCATTCTTTGGAGAATGGCCGACATACAAGGAGCTCGTGGTAGAGTTCATGCCGTCGCTGGACATATGCATCGTGTCAAACGACATTATCCCTACTGATCGGGAATGGATCAAGGGCCGCGTTTCTTTCTGGCTGTACAACAATGATTACACTCTCACCCTGTGGCAATTAAATTCCATTTACAACTAGAATCATGGGTGAGATCAGTACCAGCGGCCAGACAATAGGACATACTATGATGCTATCTTCACCGAGCTAGTGACTGCGCCGCCCGACAAATCCGTGAGCTACCACAATGCGGCAGTGGCAGATTTCAAGCATCCGTTTGTGCGGATTCTTCACCGCATGCACTGAACCACCTTGTTCGCACGTGGTGATTTGTCTCTCAGCAAATTTCAAGAGACAAATTTGTTTTTCCTACACAAGTTGCTGAAGCGAGAAGAATGCAATTGGGGCGCGTTTTTCTTGACGCGTGTGTTGGCTGTAAAGATGAGTACGTGGAAGGCTCCAATCCACTTTGGAGGGCTCATCACACCGTTAGCACACTATCTTGGATGAAATTTCTCCCAGCTTACTCCCCTCTCCAACCGGAGCAAAGTCAACCTGCATCATCTTCATCGCTCCAGCCTCATCCTGCTTCGTGATGGCCTGGCATATGTACATTGCCATGTTAATCATGCCTATCAAGAGTGTTCACTTCCAGACCATGTCTTCAACATTGAGGGTGCTTAGCATTTCAGGTGGTCTGTCATCGCCATCGAGAGATCGGATGAAGACGGTGACAATGACGACAATGACAATGACGACGATGAGCATGAAGAGGAAGAGGAAGAGGAGGCTTGCACTCCTCTTCGGGCATGAGTGGCACCCAGGAAGCGTCCCCGCATGCATCCGGGTGCATCTTCATCTTCGCAACCTCTGCCACCTCATCCCTCTCCTCAAGGTGAGGATGTCTACTCCATGCAAGGGATGTATGCAATGCTGCAAGATATTCATCAGACACAGCAGCAGCATACAACATCATATGCTGGTATTCAGGATACGACGAACCGGCTGCTAGATAATCAGAGGGAAATTTTTTGAAAATGAGTGCCTCCTCCTCGACAACCAACAACACATCCACGATAGGTTGAATAGGATGGATATGCAGCAACAACCCTTCTATAATAATTACTGGAGCCAGAATTACTTTGGGGGGTTATCCACAACCTCCACCAATGCCCCAGTATGATCCGAGCTTTCATGGGCAGTACCCGTCTTGGGATCCCACGGCCCCGCAGTACCCGCCTCCTCTGGAAGAATGATCGGTATCACTGTTCCACCTTTTAAGTTTGTTTTTGACTATGAGGCCATAGTCAAATTCAATCTTAGGGGGGGAGTTGGCACAACTCTATCCTTTAGTTTTCTCAGTTTTTAGTCTTTATTGTTTTGTCTTTTGTCATTTGTTTCTCTTAATTATTAGTTTGTTTTTAGGATCCACATTCGATCTAGTGTAATTGTGGATGTCTTAAGTCATGTGTCATCTCACTTCTTGTACATGGGATTCAAGGGGAAAAATTAAAAAAAATTTAGTGTTTTGCAAGTGTGTGTTGTTCAACTTTGAGCACATAACTTAAGGAAATAATTGGGTTTGTCAACTCTAAAATAGAAAATCACAACTGTACATTCTCATGATTCATGAAAAGTGGACGGAACTGGTTGTTTGAGCCTAAACTAATCAAATGATAATGAGACTCTAATTTGAAGTAAGAGAGAGAAACCTCTTAATTACTACACAGGTCAGTAAGGAGGGACACATAATAATTTACAAAGGTTCAGTAAATTAGTCTTGTGATCTATCCACCTCATTATTTTCATACTCCACCTTAAGAATTGGAAGTACATTACAATTTTAATTTCTTTGATTGCATTCCATATAGATAGGTCTTACATTGCAGCTATTTTCACATATTTTGCATAAAAAGAAGAAGAAGAAAAAATAGATAAGTTATACATGCACATTATCCTTAGGTCCGTGTCATTTAGTTGCATGAGTATCATTTTACATCATGTATCTTATTTCTTCTGAAACATTAAGGGTGATGAACTTGTTCCATACCTTCTGAATGATTAAAATGTATAAGTTATGCAACAATAAGTGAGCCCGAAAAACAATTCGTTGTCAGCTATGAAAATAAGGGCTTGAATTAAAAAAAAGAGAAAAAAGGAGGAATTGAGAAGTAAGTAGTAATGAGAGGGAGAAAGGAACATAGTATCACCTGCGTATTAAGAAGGATAAGTACATGATGTAGTTTCTTAGATATTCCATCTCACTTTGAGATGGAATGATAGTGCATGCATCATTCCACCCAAATGTAGGCATTAGGGCATTTACACTTGCATATGCATCATTTAGGTCATTTTTGCTTTGTGCATGATAAAACCATATAATGCTTCCATTTCTTCCATGAGCCACCCATTCCATCCACCCGTTGCTCGAATTGGTAGGCCACCGTGATTTTCTTCTCATTTGTGAATATCAGGAGAACTGCTTCCATTTAGATGGTAGTTAGGGCGAGCAACGTAGAATAAGAGATCACAAGATGCACCGAGTCTAAACCGGTAAATTTTATTATGTTAACTGCCTTATATGATAGTGTTCATCAATTTTGAGGTAGATATCTTTTATGGATGATTATTGTCGCCTTTAGGGTAATTATCATTCTGTGGTTAGTAAGGGCCGGTTTGTGAATGTCTAGTGGGAATCATATGGTGATGTTTGTTGTGATGATTTGTTCTTTAGTTGACCCTCACAATTCTATTCTAAAGTTTAGTTTCTCGAGGGAGAGCAATGTTCAAGCTTAGGGGAGTTTGATGAGATGATTTTGAGTCGCATTTATAGACTTGTTTTACTTGTGTTTTATGCGTTTATTGGTCATTTTGGTGGTTAATATTGCATAATTCATTTACTTTGGTATATGAGCCTTCTCAACATCAATTCTCCCTTATTTTAGTGTTTTGAGCATAAATGATTACAATAATATGTTTTATTTCAGCTTATGTGGTTTTGTGTTGCAATTTCAGGAAAAACGAATATCTGCAGGTGTCGATACTATCGACAGTTGTCGATACCATCGACACAACCACAGGTTGCTACCCACAAGGAGCAGCACAGAGTCGATACCATCGACATGGAAGTCGATGGTAGTGACATTCCATCAGGTTGTTGGCAAGAAGAGAGTCGATACTATCGACTCCAAAGTCGATACTATCGACCCCAAAAGATTCAATGACGGAAGAGGACAAAAAGCGACGCCTAAGGGTGTCAATACCATCGACCCGCGTCGATGGTATCAAGTCAGCATCAGGCGCAATGAAGAAAAGAAAAGAAGACTTGCCGACATCACGCAGAGTCGATACCATCGACTCACGTTGATGGTAATGACACCGTCAGATGCAAGTTTGTTTCTGATTGATCTAAATTTGACAGTTGTGATATTTTGGCAACCTAACTCGGTGATTATACCTAATGACGGTGGCCAGGAGCAATCAATCACGTCATTAGCCACTGCACACATCTCGAGAAGGTGTGGAGAGAAGAACAGAGTCCATAAGCACGCCCCAGCCATTCCGGAAGCCGAAGAAGACATTTTCCACCTCTGAAAGGCTGTAGAGCGCGCATTCCACACCAAGGAACGCTTGGATCTACTCTGTTCAGGGGTTTCTTTACTTATTCACATTTTTCTCCATGTTTCCCCTTTTCTCTACCATGTTTTGCTCTAAGATAAACATGCAGGGCTAATCCCATTTGTCTTTAAGACCGAGAATAGCCCGGGGAAGCATTGTATGCCATTTTTATCATAGTAATTCATCATTTATCTCTTAAATCCGTGGTATAATTTCATTTTCTCAATTATATTGTTATTATTGATCACCATAATGATAATCTAATGCCCTTAATTACTTTGAAAGAAGAATTAGCGGTTGAAAAGAGACAAAATTCACATTAATGAACAAATCCCTTGAACAAGGTGATGTACGGTGGAAACCCAGAGGTCGATTCTAATGCACCTAGTTTAGGGTATAGGTTACTACGATGGTGGAACTGACCTAGACCTAGGTAGTGAATTGTACCACGACAATGGACAATTCTGAATACAGGACACTACCCAGATTGAGAGATGAACTTGTTTAACTATATAAAAATTCATGCAATGAAAACCCGCGGTGAAACCGCAATCCTAAAGATATCCATTTGAATTGATTAAATTAAACCTTTAATCGATTGGTTTGTTTTTATTTTATTTTCTTTTAATTGTACAACAACTCTCGAACTCTTTTAATTGGTTTAGCTGATCGCAAATAGTTAGTAGTAGTCTACTGATAGTTCAGTGTCCCTGAGTTCGACTCGGGCCTCACAAGGGCCTATACTACATTGACACGTACATTTGCGTTCTACGCACGGTAAAAGCGTGTCAGTGTCTCTTTTCCAGATGAATGTATAGATGGAGGTTTCCTTGTTGGTAGGGTTTTTGGTACAATTACAGGTTAAACCTACTTTAAGACAACAAATTCATGATGCACAACAAAATGATACTTTGATACAGAATACCTGATCAAAATTGGGAAGCGAGAAGCACGATGACTTCTAAGAGGTAGATGACAATATAGTTTTTCTCACAGTAGGACATTAGTTCCTGATGTTGACGGGTTGAGGAAGATGGTACTTGAGGAGTCTCACTCCTCATTGTATGCAATGTAGCCTATAAATACCATAATGTGATAAGGATTTGTATCCTATGATTATGATGTGATGACAAGTGAAAAGTACCTTATGATGTTGAGATGAGGAATTACATTTCACACGTATTATATCTGTTGAGGTTTTTATATAGTAGTGTTTGTTAGAAATGAATTAGGGTTTATATATCCACTTGTTTGATGCAGCCTTAATTCAATAATTGACATCACTCTTTGTGGTGACTACATGTCAGAGTTGAGGGAGAAAAATATGATTCCTATGAGAGTGATGTGACATCACCATGATATGGAAGTAACTATGTGGAGTTTTGTGAATGATGTTCATAAGAGTTACCCATCTTTTTTTTCCTTGGATTTCGAGGGAAAAATCCCTATAAGGGGTTTATGGCTATGAGAACCATGATATTGCTTAAATGGTTGAACATGCTTAATTATAATTATTGGGTGCTTAAAACCTCAAAAAAACCATACAAGGTGCTTGATATCATGGCACAAACTTAAGTTTCAAGTTTTATCTAGTATGGACACCGTTTTTGCAAGTTATGCAATTTTGTGCATGTTTTGGGCTTTTCTGCAATTTACACATATCTGAGGTTTTATTTTAAATATTGTCACATGATTTGTGTTCCTTATATGTTTTTTATTATTCTTTATCTTGTTGGGATATGAGGTACATATTTGTACCTTGGTTTGGTGGTATTACCCTTCTAGGGTGAGTTAGGGTTTACCCCCTCATAGATGAGCTACCTTAAGAGACCATCAAATGACAATCCTTCTGTTTGAGTGTCATCTGATGATCATAACCAGGTGGAGAAAACCTATTCTGATCTATAGATGTGGTAAGGTGATGGTTTTATCTCTTGGTGTCCTTTGGACCGGTGGTTCACTTAAAGGAGGTGACCAAGCGATTGTGTACCCCCTAGTGACCTAGGACTTCAACAAGTGACGATTACCATGTGATAACAACCAATGGAAACCCTAGGAGGCCAAAAAACTATGGCCTATCAGACTCCAACAATTTATGGATCGGCTGCTTTGCATATAAGTGACGTGTTATGCCATGGACACATGACAAACTAGTAGGACACCTCAAGCTTATCTTCCTTCTTATCCATGAGCTCTATATACCCTTCCTTTATCACCCAAACGAACCCTTTTGTATCCTTAGATCTCCTTTCCTATCTAGAGATTTGTCTTCCCTATTTGGTGAGAAATAGGGTGTAGGGAAATATGGCTACAGTGAAGGCATCGAATAAAAAAAGAATTATCTACCATATTCCCCATAACCAACAAATCAATTCAATAACTATAATTTATTAAGGATGGTTTCGAGGATATACCTTGTCATGGAGCAAGTCCTAAGATAATCCTCATCATTGTAGATGCACAAATCTAAATCCTAGTTGCACTAGGACTCGTCGAAATGATATGCCTCCTGGTTTGCACCACAGACTACAGCCACAAACCTCATCTTCCTCAGCAACTCCACTCGTCACAGATTGTTGGTTGACATTGTCCTCATAGTGGCAGACAATGGCCTCCTGCATCAAGATAAGTCCACACGGACCACCTACAACTCCTATCATCCTTCTAGAATGAACAGGAAGGAGTTGTCTCTCCCGTTGGTGTACTAGTCACCAACTTGCTCATCCACAATAATGATCTCAGTTGCACTCTCCCTCATTGTTCCTCCCTAGTCGAGTAGAACTTGCTTGGTCTCTTGTGGTTACCACAACCAGAGAGGACAATGCTTTTCAGATGAACTAATTCTAAATTATCTATGTTGTACTCTTGGAAGCCCCCATTACCCCTCTATTTATAGGCAAAGTTTGGGTCTAGGTTCCCAGCCGATACAGGAGTGGAAGGGACGGTAAGATCTCAAAATTTCGCAACAATTCAGGAATTTTCACAACCTATGATAGCAAAATCAGTCGTTTGGCATTCCAGACCAGATGCTCGTCTAGATCAGTCTAGAAGGTCGTCTAGTGCTTTCCCAGTCACCCAAGAAATTGTCAATTTGTTTCCAATTAATATTACATATTAATTTCTTGCATAACGAGTAATGTGCAATTAAAACAAAGTTGGAAATATCTAGAGCCTTCCCTCATTCGAACTAGACCATCTTTCCCATGTGGGATGGATGTCTTGCTCACCCTGATGGTTCTCTGGTGAGCTGATGTAGGCCAGTCTGTTCATCTGATGCCAATTTCAACTCGAATCAGGACTGACTCCCCAGACGCCCGTCTCAACACTTGAGACAACCGTTTGGCACTCTTAACGACCATCTCAACACTTGAGATGGGTGTTTGGTAGTGTTTTCAGCCTATATGTTGCATGAATCAAATACCTAAACACTTTCGTATGCAACAAAATTGTCATATAAGATTAAACTCCTCTTATAGGTTGAGACCTGAGTGTATGACCCTATAGGACCCATATTACATAGGCAATGAATGTCCATAACAACTTATGACATCACAAGCAATGAGTCATTCCTATTCACACATCAATGCTACCCAAGTAAGGGGAAAGTTAGGGAACAACTTCAACCTACAATCTGTGTATGGTGTTATAGTGCTTGTATAGTTCCTTTGTCAATGATGTGAAGATTGAATTCAAGGCATGGAGCAGTCACCCTCTTTATCATCCAATCTAGTTTGTTGAACCAGAGCAGACTGACTAAGATATATGTAAGCTCAATATCACATGTTGACTCACATGTGCATGGCCATGATTTTCTCAGTGTCTCTAATCAAGTGTCCTAGGACATCACACTCTAGTAGGAGGGACAAATCCCATATCTATCACTCACAGTCAATCCCCATGTGTCAAAGTCACCCAATCATCGCCGTTATAACAACCCATATTTCAAGAATGTCTTTGATGATGTCAAAGTGTACCCAATGACATGTGATGAGTGTAGTGATTTTAGGTCAAAGAACCACAACCACCACCATCACTGTGAGAGATGACTATGACTTCCATGAAAATAGCTTCCATGTGTTAGTCTCACGATGGGTCTGTCTGATACATTGTTCTCTAACATGTATATGTGTGCTTGGTTTGATATATCCATATCATGACTAATGAGATTCTATCATCAACCAATCTACTCTCTGATCTTATGTGCTATTGTTGTCTATCAACCTTCCACAATAACAACTGATCAAGGACATAATGAGAATATGTATATGTACTCTTAACATTCGTATGATCTCATTTCCCCAAGGCTAATACTTGAAGGCATATGTCATTGAGTAATATTATTCTCTAAAAATTTATAATGTTACATCATTATCTCATAACTAAATTAAACAAAAATAAATTGGAAGCTTGCCTTTTATTAATAATCAAATCATTTACAAGTTATGCCATTACAATCATCACATGATTGGCTCTCTAGGCATACATACCAACAAACTCTCACTTGCACTTAGAGCCAATCATCTATGAATTGTACTCGAAGTGATCAAACGTGGCTGTCATGCTTCTCCTATGAAATTGCCTTTGTCAAGAGGTTAGCGACATTTTTAGTTGGTACTTTGTTTACATCTCCTCATTATATGATCTCTCATATGATATGAACCACCTTTGTATATGCTTTGAGAGTTGATGAAATCTGGGTTCCTTAGCTTGTGTAATATCTCCATTGTTGTCACAATACAACTCAATTGCCTTGATGATGGTTGGAATGTCCCCAAATTCTTTGATGAACTTCTTGATCCATACATCCTCCTTTTCTACATTCAATGCAGAAATATACATAACCTCTGTTGTAGAATCAACAATTGTCTCTTGCTTGGAACTCTTCTAGCTTACAACTCCATTGTTAAGGCATAATAGAAATCCTTATTGTGACTTATAATCATCTTGCTCAGTCTAGAAGCTTTCATCTGTGTAACCCTTTACCAAAAACTCTTCCTCTCCTCCGTAAACCAAGAACTAATCCTTAGTACTTCTCAAGTACTTGAGGATGTTCTTCACAGCTATCCAAAGAGCATCACCTGGATCTGACTAATATCTTCTAGTCATGCTCAAGGCATATGAAACATCTAGATGGGTACACAACATTGCATACATGTGAGGGATATGGAATCAAACTCATGTGTTCCCTTTCTTCACAAGAACTGGGACATTGAGCTTTAGAGATGGGGGCACCACAACGTGCAAGTGGGTTTCCTCTCTTTGAGTTCTCGATGTTGACCCATTTCAACACTTTGTCAGTGTATGTGTTCTGACTTAGTCCAAAAAGCCTTTTGTATCTATTTGTATAGATCTTTATCCCTAAGATGTAGGATGCTTCTTGCAAGCCTTTCATAGAGAATGTATTTCCAAGCCATGTCTTTACCTTTTTTAAACTAGGGATGTCATTCCCCATCAATAGTATGTCATGTATATTCAATATGAGGAATGTCACTATGCTCCCACTAACAATCTTGTACACATAAGGTTGATGTTCATTTTGAATAAAGCCAAACTCTTTGACTGTCTCATCAAAATGAAGGTTCTAGCTCCAATATGCTTGCTTCAATCCATAAATTGACCTTTCTAGCTTACAGATCTTATTTGCATCCTTTGGATTTACAAAACCCTCAGGCAGTGTCATGTATACATTCTTGAGAAGATTCCCATTAAGGAATGTGGTTTTAACATCCATCTACCAAATCTCATAGTCATGATAAGCTGCAATGGCAAGCATGGTCTTGATAGACTTAACCATGGCCACTGGAAACAATTTCGTTGTAGTCAACACCTTGAACTTGTCTGACACCCTTTGCAACCAATCTTCCCTTGTAGGTTTGAACCTTTCCATTCATGTTGGTCTTCTTCTTGAAAACCCACTTGCACCCTATGGGTTTTACCCCTTCAGGTTGATCTACCAATGTCCATACTTTTTTGGTATACATGGATTCCATCTCAGATCTCATGGCCTCAAGCCATTTTTCAAACTCTGGTCCCTTAACAACATCTTTGTAGGATATTGGCTCATCATCTATCACCAATTCAATGCCTTATCGAGTAATAAGATATTCAAATCTTTCAGGCTCAAGGTGTGTCATATTTGATCTACGAGGTTCCTGTGTTACTTGAGAAATTTGAGATTCCACAACACCTTGTGATTCTCTTTGTTCCTCTTGTTCATATATCAGTTCAATCTTTTATTGTTGATATCAAACCTCTTTGAGTTCCACTTGCCTCCAATTGATTCCTTCACAAATAAAATTCATTTCAAAACATAAAACATGTCTGGAAATAAGCACTTTGTTGTCAGATGGATTATATAAGTAGTATCCCATGGTTTCTTTGGGATATCCAACAAAATAACATTTTTTAGATCTAGGGCCAAGATTTTTAGGAAACATTTTCTTGACATAAGCTTCACATGCCTAAATCCTCATGGAAGACATTTTGGGATGCCTCCCAATCCATATCTCATATGGTGTCTTTTGAACCAATTTAGATGGTAATCAGTTTAGTGTAAACATGGAGGTTTGCAGAGCATACCCACAGAAGGTAGTCAGAAGCTCAACTAAACTCATCATTGATCGCACCATATCTAGTAATGTGTGATTCCTTCTTTCTGATATACCATTATGTTGAGGTGTTGTAGGAGGATTCCACTGAGATACAATCCCATGGGCTCTAGGAAGGTTCTCAAGCTCTTAGTTTAAGTATTCTCCACCTTGATCAGAACAAAATGACTTAATACTTTTACCAAGTTGGTTATGTACTTCATTCATAAACTCCTTGAACTTTTCAAGAGTGACTTATGCTTCATTAAAAAACATAGCCATACCTACTGAAGTCATCAATGACGGTAATGAAGTACTGATACCCACCTCTAGCGGTTGATCTAAAAGGTCCACACACATCTGTAAGTATGATTCCAATAGATCACTAACCCTCTCATTGTTACCAATGTAAGGGGTCTTAGCCATCTTTCCCAACAAACAAGATTCACATGTCTCTATTGATTTGAAATCAATAGAGTCCAGATAATCATCTTTATGGAGTGTAGATATGTGATTCTCATTTATGTTCCCTAGATGACAATTCCAAAGGTATGTTTTGTTTGAGCCATTGAATTTTAGTCTTTTTATAGTAATGTTATATATATATATCTATCTTTAGATGTAATAAGTAAAGACCATAAGACATTGAGGCACTGCCATAAAAGATCCCATCTTTTGAATTAGCACATTGACCATTTTTAATATGGAATTCAAATGCATACTTTTCCATACAAGATACATAAGTGATGTTTCTATTTATAGAAGGTACATAATGACAGTTCTTTAAATCTATTACAAGCCCTGTAGGTAGAGATATACTATAGGTTCCAACTGCGCTGGCTGCAACTCTTACGACATTAGTAGCTCACAGTTTCACCTTGCCTTTTCCTAAAGGCCTACTTCCTTTCATATCCTACATATGAGAACATATGTGAGATCCACATCCGGTATCTAGTACTCATGATAATAAAGTAAATAGAATTATCTCAATAACATATATACCTGAAGTGAAGATCACCATCCCCATCTTGTTCTTCTTGAATGCCTTCAACTACAAAGGATGAGATCCTCTTATACTGTTCTATCTCCTTATCTTAAGTGTTGAATGTTTGGATTTGGGCTTGACCTCATAACACTTCTTGGTCTTGATTTGATACATGGTCTCAACTCTACTGATCACCATCACGAGTTTCTCCTTCTTCAATTTTTCTTCAACATGAATCAATATGGCAAGCAAGTATGACATCTATCCAACCATGTTATTCACATGATAACATGCAATAAAATGTCTATATGTTCTGGAATTGTCTGTAGAATCATATCAGTGGCCAACTCTTGGCTCAAGGTGAATCCCAGATCTCCAAGATGATACACATTTCCAATCATATTCAACACATGTTCTTCTATTGAGGTTCACGTCAGCTTAGACTCAAGCAAAACCTTCTGGATATCGTCCCTTTCTTGCTTTGTAAGAGCAAGTGTCACTTTCTTAATATGTGTTACCATCTCAAGAACACTCATGTATTCACATTGCTCATGCAACTCATAGATAATGGAGCTAATCATAAGGTACTTTGTCTCCAAGGAATTATTGGCATGCTTCCAGTAAGCATCCACTTATTCACTAGGTGCGTCAGGAGTAGGTATTTCCAAAACTAGTTTGTCAAGGGCATAAACATCGCACACTTCATTGAGAAAACTTCTCAAAGTTCAAAACTAGTTGCATAAATTTTCTCATCTAGTTTTTTCTTCTTCAGGACAAATTGTAAATTGGATTTGTTTGGCATTTGAATTTACTAGAGAAAATTTGCATTTGTTAAAATCTTGTGATTTGATTTGGTTTGAAAATTTTGACGATATTAATTAGGTCTTTAATTATTATTACTTCCACTATTTTATTGGCATTGATATCTCTCAATATCAATTTGGAGTATTGTAGCATATAATATTCTAGTGGTCCAAGATCCAAAATAATTCAACTATTACCCAACCTACACCAACGTCCATGATAAATAATTAAGGTAGGCAATCATGCCAATTGATCATATGAAACTCTTGGATAGATGATATGCACAACTCTTTGCCATGATCATCTGCATGCTTCTTGGCTTAGACTCTCTTAGAATCACCAGTAAAGCCTTACCCAAAAGCTGACACGACTGAACATGCCTCTCCTTTAATAGAACCTACATATCTACCATCACACTTCCACGAGATAGACGACACACCACACTTTAGCATAATCTATGCTTGGTTGATCAAGATTTTCATGTGTGCCACTTTTAGAAAGCATCTAAGACTTAATATTTTAATTGAGGGAGTTATTACATATACTTTATCAAATCACCACATATATAGTACATATCATATACATGCTATATCTCACAAAAAAAACATGAAATAAGAGAAAATAATGGTTATGTCCAGCGTAATGTAATACCTTGGAGCCACAATGAATTACATCATCTAGGTCCACATCTTATGCAAGATCCTGTCACTCATGAGATTTGTGCTTGCCAATCTGGGTTGATCAATTCAACCCTTGAACCGGTCGGCTCACCTCCTAGTCGGTTGTTAGGTTGTCACACCGATCATTTGGTTCCATTGGTCCACCATTTGTTGGCTCCTCTAGTGGATCGGTCGGGTCCACCAACCAATTGATGCGGCTTTTCCAGCATGTCTTCCATAGTCCTTCAGTTGGTCGACTCGTCTTTGGGACATCTTCATCTTCACCATAATAAGAAAGTAAACTATCCTACTTTTACATAATTATTGAGAAACCTCAAGTTACATTTGAGGGGAGCAAGGGTAGGAAAGAATTTACTTTACATTGGGAAGATAAGATAGAGGCTCGATACGTAGATCGGGATAAATAGATAAACTCACCATACAACGATGTACAAAATTTAGGGGATATTGACCATAACCATGCTACACATCCACCATCAAAACCACTTTTAGGGTGACACATGTAAATTGTATATATATATATAAGTTTGGGATAATTGTGGTATTGTATTTGATAAGATATTATTCACATCACATACAATAAAAGAATGACAAAACTAAAATCTGATCATATCGATTATTCCATAATATAGTAAATTGACATTGGATCTGATACCACTGTAGGGAAATATGTCTACAGAGCAGATAATGAAAACAAAAAATTTATCTACCCTATTTCCCATAACCAATAGATCGCGTCAATAATTATAATATAGGAAGGATGGTTTAGAGCATATAACTGGTCTTGGAGCAAGTCTAGGAACAATCCTTGTCATTGTAGATGCACAGATCTAAATCCTAGTTGCACTATGACTCGTCGAACTGCTATGCCTCCTGGTCTGCACTACGGATTGCAACCATGAACGTCATCTTCTTCAACAGCTCCTCTTGTCATGGACTGTTGGTTGACATTATCCTCCTAGTAGCAGACAATGACCTCATGCCTCTAGAAAAGTCCACATCATACACCTATAACTCTTGTCGTCATGTTAGAATGAATAACAAGTTTTCCCTCCCGTTGGTGTTCTAGTCACTAACTTGCTCTCCCACAACAATGATCTCAATTGCTCACTCCTTTGTTATTCCTCCCTAGTCAGGTAGAACTTTATTGGGCTCTTATGGTTACCACAACCAGAGAGGAAAACATTTTTAGAGCACATATTCTCAATTGTATGTCTTGTGCTCTGGAAATCCCCCAACACTCCTCTATTTATAGTTGGGGTTTGGGTCCAGGTTCCCAGTCGATGCGGGAGTGGAAGGGACCAGAAGATCTAAAATTTTTGCAACAATTCTAGATTTTTTGCAAACTACAATAGCCGAATCGATCATTTGCAGCTAGATTGTCGGCTTGCATGCCAAATGGTCGTCTAGTGCTTTCCCAAACACACATAAAATTGGCAATACGCTTCCAATTAGTATTACATGTTAATTCCTTGCACAACAAGTAACGTGCAACTAAAATGAAGTTGGAAATATCTAGAACCTCCCCTCAGCTGAGCTAGACCATCTCACCCATGTGAGATGGCCATCTTGCTCACCTAGATGGTTGGCTAGTGAGCAAACTAGACCATTCAGTTCATCCAAAGTCAATTTCAACTCAAACTAGGCCTGAATCCCAAGATGCCCCTCTCAACACTTGAGATGACTGTTTGGCACTCCAGATGGTCGTCTCAACACTTGAGATGGGCATTTGGTAGTGAAGTCAGTCTATACGTTCCGTGAATCAAATACCTAAACACTTTAGTATGTAATTCAATTGCTATTTAAGATTAAAGTCCTCATCTAGGTTGAGACCTGTGTGTATGACCTTATAGGACCCATATTACATTGGCAGTGAATGTCCATAACAACTTATGACATCACAAGTAATGAGTCATGCCTATTCACACATCAATGCTAACCAAGTAAGGGGAAAGTTAGGGAACAACTTCAACCTACAATCTGTGTATGGTGTTGTAGTGCTTGTATAGTTCCTTTGTCACTGATGTCCAGATTGAACTCGAGGCATGGAGCAATCACCCTCTTTATCATCCAATCTTGTTTCTTGAACCAGAGCAGACTGATTGAGATATATGTAAGCTCAATATCAAATGTTGACTCACATGTGCATGTCCATTATTTTCTCTGTGTCTGTAATCAAGTGGCCTAGGACATCACACTATAGTAGGAGGGACAAATCCCATATCTATCACTCACGGTCAATCCCCATGAGTCAAAGTCACCTAATCATCACCGTTATAACAACCCATGTTTCCAAACTATGTTTGATTATGTCAAAGTGTACCCAACGACATGTGATGAGTGCAGTGATTTCAGGTCTAAGAACCACAACCACCACCATCAATGTGAGAGTTGACTATGACATCCTTGAAAATGGGTTCCATATGTCAGTCTCATGATGGGTATGTCTGATACACCATTCTCTAACATGTATCTGTGTGCTTGATTTGATCTAGCTTATCTTGACTAATAAGATTCCATCATCAAAAAATCCACACTTTGATCTTATGTGTTATTGTTGTCTATCAACCTTCCACAATAACAACTGATCAGGACATATTGAGAATATGTATATATACTCCTAACATTTATATGATCTCATTTCCACAAGGATAATACTTGAAGACATATTTCATTGATTAATATTATTCTTGAGACATTTATAATGTTACATCATTATCTCATAATTGAATTAAACAGAATAAATTGGAAGCTTGCTTTTTATTAATAATCAAATCATTTATGAGTTATGCCATTACAACCATCACATTATTATCTCTCTAGACATACATACCAACATAGGGTGCCCCAAGGTAGAGGAAGGTGGACGGACCTCTTGCATGTATGACCCAAGCTCATATCTACCTTCCTTTAAGGTTTGTGAAGCTCTTTTTACTTGTTCTTGACCTAAGCAAGTAAGTTCTTCCTTTTCCCTTTGTTTCTCAATCTATCCTGCCTCCTCCTACCTTCTTATAGGATGGAACCATGGTTTCTCATTGTAGTACTTTCTCTAAATCTTAAAGAACCTATCTTTCTTACTCTCTTGACCTAGGGTATGCTTACTTTGTGAAGAAAGAGCTAGTTGGTCGAGTTTAGAGCTAAAGCTATAGTTTCCTACTTCATTTGCTTGAGTTTTCTTTTTTGTTTAGAGCTTTGTCTTCTTCCTAGAGATGAGTTATATAACTTTCCTCATGTTGATTTCTTACTAATACCTTGCTTATTCATGTTCTTCCTCTAAAACAAAGATCTAAGTATATAGAAACTACCTTTGCCTAAGGTTTCAGTTTTAATGGTGTTCTTTGAGAAGTTACAACCCTAGATGAACCTGGAATATGTTGTGTGCCCTTCCTGAGGTAGAATAAGCCTTAAACCTTACTTGTTTATGAATATACGGTAACCTTGGGGTCACAAATGATGGCTCCTTCTATAAGATAATGAGCTATTTTCTTCCTTTTCTTGGTGGTAGATGGTTTGGAAACTTTAAATGATTGATGGTCTTTACCTTTTTTGCTGTTTTAATGACTCTAATTCCCCCTAGAACTGAAGATCATGTTGCTTTGGTCACTAATGGTCGATGGTTGGGCCCTTGTGATAACCGATGGTGGGCACTTAGTTCTATTTTGAGCCTCCTTTTAGTACCTAGAACTTATTGATATGTTCCTCCAAGGTGTCAGGCTTTAATAATCACTTCAATTGGTTCTAAATGATGAGCTCACTTGGGATTTTGAAGCCTATTTTTTATCTTGGTGCTTGACCTAATGGTCTAGTTCATTGGTGTCTTTTTTTACTTTTATGTGCCAATAGATGGTGTCCTTTTTGTTACTTTTTTAGATTTTATGTCTAGAGAACAAATAGTGGGCATTATTCTCCCTTATCAACCTATGGTAAGGGATCTCATATTTAAGGGTCTTTGGTGTCTTTAAGTGGTCGCTTAAATGATGATTTTCTTGGTTTGACAAACGATGATTTTTCCTTTATTTTTGGAGTAGTTTTCTCACTTTTTGTTGATAGTCGACGACCTCTATAAGATCCACAACAAATGGATAGTTTAGGCTAACAACCAATGTTTTTTTAATTCTCAAATGATTGCTCTTGTGACTCATGATCTGATGGTGTCAACCGATGGTGGCACTGAGTGCCACAACTGATGGGAGTTCTGACTCTATCAACCAATGGTCTTTTTCATGTTATCAACTGATGGTTTGCTTTAAGTATACAAGTGATGGTGGGTTTTAACCCCACAACCAATGGTGATCCTCTATGTATGCCAACTGATGGTTTTATTGGTTTGAATGGTGACACACTTAGGTCACAATCAGATATCTTTCTATGTGGTTTCTTTTGAGTGGTTCCTTGTATTACAACCAATGGTTTTACCTCCTGTCATCCAATGGTTTTTTATTGATGCTTTTGGAATGTTGGTTTGGTTTAAATGATAATCAAATTTGATGAAGGTTTTCCCTTAATCATGTAGTCTTACCTTTTCCCTCGTATGGAGGAAATGGATAGTCACCATAAAGAGTGGAATGTGTAAATCTAATGTAGCATATCTTGTTATACTTAACCTTAATGCAGTAAATGATGGTTAAACCTTACTCATAGAACATAACAGAGAATAGTATGGAGTTTGAAGGTAATGCTTTACCTTATGCATCCATGATATGATGAGGATGTATGGGTTAGGTATTTTTGTATGAGTGCTGAACTATAGCTTCAATGTTACCTGTCTTGTTGAATCTAACCCTAATGAAAATAAATGATGGTGGTTAATCATGCTACCCTTCCTTGAATGGTTAATATCATGATGGAATGCTCTTCCTAATATTGTTATAAATCTAATGTGTTGACTGATGGTTATCATAACCTTATGATTGAAGCTTTCTTATGCTAAACATGTGCACTGTAAGTATGATGGCGGTAAATCATACCTAGCCTTCTTACTGATCGGTATAATGAATGAATGCTCTTAATGCTGAGATAACCCTGCTAGGTTATCCTGTGAATACTTTTTAGCTCTTTGGGATTAATAAAGACATTCTCTCCCCCTTTCCCATGCTCGTGAAGGAGGCCGAACGTCTAGGAGGGTGGTAAACCAAGGCGGAAACTTGGATTTGAACCAGGGTCCCTTTGTTAAGGGACACTGTGTTGGACCACTTGAGCCACTCCTTGTCGGCAAAACAAGGTAATAATACCAATCCAACAATCAAATTGTTTTTCTTTTAGCGGTTTGAGATGTTCTTTAGTTTTAAATCTTTAATACAATATTATGTTGAGTATGTGTACCACATGTATGGTTTTTGTTTGTTGAGCCTTTTTATAAGGCATGGAAAGATGATGATGATCTGGAAGGGAATGATGTGATGGTCTTAATGGTCTTTGGGCATGGTTGAGCCTTGGATGGGGTATAATCCTCTTCATAATGTGACAAGGGTTAGAACCATGGAATAATGTGATAAGGATTTATATCATGTGATGATGATGTGATGACAAGTATTGTCTCATGGATACAAAAGCGAATAGTATCTTATGATGTTGAGATGAGGAATTATATTTCATATGTTTTATATCTTCTAAGGTTGTTATACAGAAATTTTTGCTAGAAATGAATTAGGGTTTGTATGTCCACTTGTTGATGCGGCCTTAATTCACCCAATTGCCATTAATTAATCATGTTAAACTCTAATCATGTAGTGTCCTATGACATAGATCCATCTGAGTGTTAGAACTTGTCGAATGGTGAAAGTTCCTAACAGAAACTCAAAGTGCATACTATTGAGTATGCAAGGTGCAAGTGATTGTGTGTCCTTGACATATTGACTTCAAGATTAGGGAGGATGGATACAATCATACCTAGCCCTCAGTTTGAGGACAACTAAAGTTGTGTCTTGGTGATTACATATGTGATGAGATTTGACGACTGCTGTGGTTGTACCTTGGAAGGTAGGGTTTTCATAGCCGCTTCCTTTCACTAGTGACGTGACCTTAAGATTCTGATACTTCCTAGATCTTGTATGACACAGATTTTGACTTAGCAGTGGTTAGTTGGAATTTTAGTGGTATCCTTAAATTCCTCAGGGCTTAATAAAAGATGTATTACAGTTGTGTAGCATATTTGTTTAGAGATATACACATCACTTCACATTGGATTATAATTGTTGTTTGTTCTCTTTACATAGAGATGACGTTTAGTGTATTAAAAGATAGTATATATGCTTATGTTGAGGATATGCTCATGTTGTAGATCTACACATACAATAGCCATGCTTATGTTGATAAATATACTACTACTGTTGGTTATGTTTATGATTCTATCTATCTCATGATGTTAGCTATGCTTGTACTGCTAGACATGCCCTTTTTGTTAGAACTGCTTCTTCTACTAGTCATGCTTATGAAGATAGTTGTGCTTATGTTGTTAGTTCTACTTCTGATGTATACCTGCTCAATTCATTAGACTTGCTAATATTGTCATCTATGCCTATGTTGATTTACTTATTCATGATGATAGAGATGATATTCTACTAGACTACTTATACAATTAGCAATGCATATGATGATAGTCATGCTAATGATGATAGTTTTATCAGTTCCTTTATACACCTTCTTAATCATGTCTATTGTTATTCTTACCTATTTCAATGTCTTGATTTGCTTAAACTATTTAGTTACATAACCTGTTGTAATCAATAAGTGGTGTTGAGAGTTATATCTCTCACTGGGACATGTGTCTCACCTTGTAGGTCACCACATCTTTTTAGGTGATCGGCAGCAGTGACAACAGACCTATGGTAGAGAGGAGGAGCTATATTAATGAACTTAGAGATGGTTGTTTAATGTCTAGTGTGTTCTATGTACTTTCAACTTTGGACGGGAAAGTTTGTATACGATCTTTCAATCAAATCAGGCTTTTGTTAACACGTTGATGCTTATTTATGTAGCATATATGGATAATATTCTCTTGTGTATATATGTTGTGGATAAGGTTGAGAAACAAATTGTATCACATACTTGGCATAATATGAATATAAGAAAGATGTCAGACTTCATTGCAAATTTTTCTGAGCATGTGATGATGTTGAAATCAGTTTTAATTTACCCTTTTTTCTAGGTATGTGTTTAATTAATGATCGGTCGTGTTTTGTGTTTAAGGCAAACTCATTTAGTGTGATAGGTTCTCACAACAATGAAGTTGCAGACTGGAGCATGGGATGGATTGAGGCCATCAAAAAAATGGAGGTGACAAGATTACCAATCTCTTTGGTTTGATCCTTAGAAAAAGACATATTGAATATATAAATTTGTTGGGAAAGAGTGACAATAGAGTGACAATATTCATCAAGGGTGATGTATCCTTTGTTTTCACCAAAGATCTTATCCCAAATTTTAATATATCCACAACACATTCTTTTCCTATTTGAAGTGCATCATCCTACAATTCTTTCACAATTTTATAGAACATATATTTGAAGGTAATAGCTGACTCCATGTTGTTCAGTAGGCATCTTTTGACATGGCTATCATTCCATTTCCATTCAGGAGTATCCTTAATAGGATTCTCTATGAACTTTATGTTGTGTATAAATTCAAGAATTGTATGAATAAAATTCATCTAGAGTAGGTAGTTATCTTCATTTTATTTTATGATGAAGATAGGAGAGATATCATTATAGACAATGGTCTAAAGTGAATCCTTGCCATCAACCTTGTCTTTAGGCATGATGAAGAGTCTGTCACAACGGTCGAACTCCAATGGAGAGAGTCAATCTCTGGTAACATGCACAGTGAGAGGCGTGAGATAGAAATAAATAATTCTATCTAAAACACTATCATTTGAAGAAGGCATTGTGATAGGAAAAAAAATATAAATGAAACTTAACCATTGATAATGATCAACCATATATGTAGGGATAATACATTGGGAGTAAAAGAAAGGAGAAGAAGTATGGAGATTGTAAGAAAGATTCAAAAAAGGATTCTAGCATGCCCCAACCAATGAATGAGCCACCATCATATTTGGTAGGTGATGGAAAAGGGGAGTCATACCATTCAAATTGATGTGGAGATTTCTACACTAGAGGGCACCTTTTCAAGGGATGGTAGGTGCAACCCATAAGGGGATGATGACTTGTGACTCCCCTTTTGAAACATTTGATTGGGCTAGAGTAGAGAAATCCCAGAGAGAGATCATTAGAGGAGACGAACAATGATAAATCAGTGCCTGACCAGAGCCATGGAAGTAGCGGGCCTACCACAACACCTAACCAACGACTTGGTGGTGCACTATGTCATTGTTTCTTATGGTCGCTCAGTGCACCAGTAGTGGGGATGGGTGGGTAGGAGATGGTTGGTAGAGGGAAAGAGGGGGCATGAGGGCGGTAGGTGTAGAGAGAGAAATAAGAAGAAGAAGAAGAAGGAGAAGAGAGTAGTGGTGGTGCAGGGGAGACAAAGAGAGGGACGAGGTTGATACTCCTCTAAAACCATGAGGGTTAGAGATTTGCTTTTGATACCATGCAGAGAGAAATTCTTATTATGTCTTAAGAGATGTACAAGGAGTCATGTGCATGGATTCATCTCAAGGTACGGTGTACCAGAAGCATAACATAACATAGACTAAACCAATGTGAATGGGTTAAGTAGAATCATTCCATTTAACTATTATAGACAATAACTAACATAAAATACTGCCATCAAGGGGAAAGTATCACACAAAGGGATTATTGATATAAGAAATGAATGACACATAAAAATAAATGGTGTCATCCACCTTGATTTCCTTTGTTAAAGTAATTAAATGTTGCATTCATAATTCTCCTTATAAACATGTGGCCCTCATTGAACTACCAAAAATAACATTAAACTTCTTGAGTCACATCTTATATAGATTTGGAAAGTGACTAGAATGTCTCCCAATTATTATCGAGGAAGGGTAGGTAGAAGGCATCAAAGGTATCAAGGAACTTGACACAAAAGAATGGGTGTTTAACCAACATCTCATAGGCCCTAAAAATCAAATGCATGTCATTGTTGAAGATTATCTCCTTCATAAGATTATGGACGATGTAGAATGTAGGGTCCATGACTCACTAGGTAAGTTCCACATGATACTTTATTTTCTTGTCATCATCAAAAGTGATGTGGTTTGGATTTGGAATCAATTGTTAGGGAGTAGAAAATGGATAAGATGAGGTTGGAAATAGAGAGGAGAAAGAGGAAGATGGTGGCTAAGTGGATGAAGAAGATGCTTAGTTTTGTGTTGTTTTTTAAACATGACGATGATGATGTCAATGAAGAAAAACATTGCGAAGAGTATCATCAAAGACTCTCATTGGGCTGGCTAATCTCTTAGAAAATTTCTTGAAAAGTGGAACAATTGTTTTGGCAGTGAATTACCCCATTGCTCCCTGTTATAGCTTGTCGACCAATTTAGTGTTGGCTAGTTCTGACCATTTGATGCTATCAATAGTCCTATTAATGAACTAAACGGTCTAATCGACACTATGAGGCAACATTGATGTCTGATGTAGGCTTTTCTATGGGCCATCCCATTGATTGTCCTCTCATTAGGTATTCTTAATGCATTAATTGGGTGGTCGATGCATTAGACATAGTGTCGGCTCATGTCTTCTTAATGGATGCATGAATTGATGCTATCGACTATGATTTCACATCTAGGTGTTATTTTTAGTCTATTATTTGATGAAATGAGGTTGAATTGTAGAAGACTCGTGTGTTGATCTATTGACCTAGAATGTTTATTGCATTTGTTGGATGATGCATTGACTAGTGGATTAGTACATCATAAGTCTGTCAATTTTGTACACCTTAACAACTTGTCAAACACCTAGAATATTTTGTTTAAATATTATAATAAACTATATGTTACACACAAAGCAAAAGCAAAAAATCTAAAACAATCATATAATAAAAAGTAGAAATGACTAAAGATAGGCTACCTCCAAAAATTTAGAATCTTTGACTCAACATAATGTGGCTTAAATACCAATTGTTTCAATCAAGTTCATTGTCAGATTCTAAAAATACATCACTCGATAGTAATGCGTCATCCAATGTCAACTAGTTTAAAAATGTGTGGACCATCATAAACATTAACTACCCAGTGTGGAAGTACCAAAATACCCTCAAAGGGTAGAATTGAACAAAAAACACTTATTACCTCAGGTGGAACTCCCTATGTAGAATTTTTAGTCATGGACCCTCCTTGTTCTTTCCTTATAATCTTTTATCTCTCATAGGAAGTGAAGAAAAATCTACCAAGTGCATTGGGTTGGAACTTCCTATGAGCTCTTGCTCGGACCATGTCTAAATTAAGCTTACTAATTTCCCATATGGATCTATGCTTAAGCTCTATTGGAATATGGTAGACCTTACCATGAACCAAACACTATTTTTTAATGAAGTCAAGAGGCTATATTATTCATCCTACCCTCCCCTTGTGAGTTAATCCCAAATTCAACTGAAATTCTCTAATTAAGCAATTAAATGGAAACATGGTAGTACTACTACCATTACATGTATCTTTAAGAAGGATTTTGACAACCTCAGGAGGAGGGAGATAGAAATGACAAAAGTTACTAGGATCTTTAAGGTGCTATTTAGCTAATTTTTCAGCAAGCTCATTGTCTTCACTCCTAATGTGCACTTGCCACTTTTTCCTTTTATGTTTCTGAATTCTTTGCACCACTTTCACATATCTGGGGTTCTCTGGAATAGGGATGATTAGGGTGTTTACGACACTCAAGGAATATAATTCAAAAATGACCTCCTCCATGTCATTATGTGATGACACCTCCATGGATAGATGAATACCTAGCAGCTCAGCCTCAACAACATCCCCAGTACAAATGTTTTTAGATGCACCTCCCTTCCATTTGCCTGACGCATCACGAACAACTATAGTGCAAGAAGCATAGTTATTCTTGACAGCGACATCCATATTTATCTTAGTTTCTCTAGCGTTAAGTGTGTTCCACGACTGCTCACTTATTTGGTTAGGGACCTATGAACGAAACAATATTGTGATGTCACAATATGTACATTTTATGTGTAACAACCCAAAATCAAGTTATTTCCAAATCTTAAGTTATTCACCATGTTCAGTGCAAATATCTTCTTATCTTGGTTAATTAAAAGTTCATAATCTCATGATTTTGTTTTCTGGTGTTAATGATTAAACACATCTAAGTCTAACTTGGAGTTAAAGGCTTAAAGGAGGCAAAAAGAACATGTATACACATGGAAGAGAAATTTTCAAGCTCAAAAAGAGTTAAGTAATTAAATGATAGAAAACATTAATGAAAACATCATACTTTCACTGCATATATGTATAAATTTTAATTCAATGCAAAAAGAATAGATGAAAATATAGTATAAATGAGGAAGTTATTGGATTTTTATTAAACACATAATGACCCGCCAAAATATGATGTATGAGTAGAAACATGTAGCGTTGCTCAAAATCATCATGAAAAAGAGCATATCCTTCTATATACATATTGTAATTAGATGCAATTTTGTTTCTTAGATTCATATTTTGATCCATATTTAACCATATTGCAAACCACAACTATATGGGTTGGGAGGGTGACTCTGATGGCAGCCAAGGGCAAACCTTGGTGATAGAAACTGAAAAGAGATATTGTCTTGTATGCTACAAAATTAAAATTTCTTCCCCTGTTATTTGATTGAAGGTTGGTTCTGTCTATATATTTGGTTATCTCACATTTTCACTTCTCTTTCCCTCTATTTAATCTACTTCTAGAGCAAAGCACTAATTTCATTTTGCCCCATATTCATATTCTATTCTTCATAGATCATTTTCTAGTAAAAGAAGGCTAATTTGAGAACCAAACCTTGCTGAATCAAGATTTGACCTTGGCTTTTCTGCAAGACCTGGTTTTTTTGCTTATTTTATAAAATAAGGTGATTAGATACCTTTTGTTATGCACCGATTTTATTTTTCTTCCTTGTTTTCTCCAAGCTGCTTGATGTTTGCATATATGTGAATAAGATCATGAGTGGAGCATGGAATTAGATCTTCTGTGGACTATTCCTCTCCAATCCTATTTTGTTTAACTGTTGATATTATGAAAGATGGATAAAATATTAGTACTTTAGCTACATGCATATCTGATAGATGCTTATTTTTCTTAGATTGAAAAAAATAAATATGTTTCCTTCTATCTTCTAAATTAGACTCTTAGGAGGGTATTCAACCCCTAAATGCACAAGCACATGACAAATATTACTATTTTTGTAATGATATCTTTTGCTTTTAGTACTTATATCATTTTTTTGGAAAGTTATGTCTAAATAATATCCTAGGAAGGCTTAAAACAACATTTTAGATATTGAAATAATATTATGCATAAATGTCTTTTGTGGTAGTGCTAGATGTAAGAGCTTTGCAGAAAATAGGTTGATTTAGTATCTTAAGTCTTGAAGGAAAGTTTAAAATGAATATGATGATCGTGGCATGTTAATATTTGAATCGAAGTTTAATGATAATGAATATTATTATTGCTTCTTCTTGAACTATCACTTTATTTATATTTGGTTGTGATATGCTTGTTAGTTGTTGTAGCAACATAAAATTCTATAATTTGTGTCAAGAGATGAAATAACAAAGAGAAAATAGAATGGTTTAGATTGGTCATCTTGAGTGCATACTAGGATGGTGAAGCAGGTCGTTCACATATACGGTGAAACCAAGTATTGGAGATTGAGAGTGAATTAGGCCCTAAGGGCTAATATGTGGGAGGTTAGGGGTAAGTTCGATAAAGGTATAAGCAAGGCCAAAACCTTATTTACTATTTGAGGTATTATGTTTGGGGCAAAGCCCCATTTTAGCACAAAATGTGAAATGAGATAAATGTTATTTGTGATACATTATTGAGCCTCAGCTTGGTACCAAGGCAGATGGAAGGTAGAGAGGTATAAGGCCAACTTGTTCATAGATGGAAATGGATTTGTGTTTAACTTAGGGCAGGGATGCACCTATGGAATACCCGTTGTAAAAAAAGTTCTAAATGATGTCATACTCTCAATACAAAATGCTTCATAGGATCACAAGACCGGGATGCAGTACAAATTGGAAAGTACGAGTTCATATACATAAGGAGTGAGGAAGGCACTAGATCTAGGTTGTTTATTTAGGTTTGTAGTATGAGATTAGGGTTTAAGGGTTCAATTATGGGTTGAGGTTAAATTAAGTGTGCAATCAATTAAAGAGAGTAATAATGGAAGATAAGTTACATTACTAATTAACTCTAATTAACTAAGAAAAGAAGGCAAGAAGAACTAAGTAAGAAATAACAACTATAATTAACACTAAGCAAGAACATTAACTAAGAAAGGGAAGCTAAGACCATACTGAGTATTTGACCAATGAAAACTTAAGACAAGCTACTAATGGAAAGAGTTGATCACTATATCAAGAATTTAATAGCATGAACAATCAATTGAACTAAGCAAAGGAGAACTAGCCAACAAGAAGGCATGTTTTAGTTTTAACAAGTAATTGAGGTTGTGGGTTGTTTTAAGGATATTTAACCTCCAAACATGCATAAAGGTGATACTAATGCACATACATCTAATAATTAATATATAAAACCTAACAAAAGGAACAATGTAGATTATGAACCCTATACTATTAGTTGTCCATGGGTGGCATGCTGGTATATAGGTGAAAATAGTCCCTATCACTTCTCATCCAACCTTATGAGGATTTATTGACTAAGGGATATCTTCAAATTTGTCTAGATTATACAATTATAGGTTTCTATATATGATTCTCCTAATACACTTAGTGGCAAGGAGTGGCATAAAGTGTAGGCGAAGGGTATCTGACCTTATATGGAACTACAACATGCATGTAAAGAAACTTATAAGTTTAGAATGCCAACAATAGAAAGCCATTAAGGTACTTAACTCTAATCATGATTTAAGGCAACAAAGTTCCAATTTTATCATCTTTGACATATGTGCTTTGACAGAGCACATGAGAAAATATCACATTTTTAATATGTAAAATAAGCCTTTTATGACCTAAAAGTTCAAATAAACATGTAGTAAACCCACACTATATAAACATGTGAAATGCATATCTACCAATTTACAACATATATAGCTCCCAATTGAAAAACTAAACATTTAGAGATAAAAGAAATCTTGTGATCAATAATTATTATTGAATGAAGCACATGATTATACAACATTTCATCTAGAGTGAGGTTCTTGGTAACCAAACCATATTGTTGTCACTTTTTCTCTTGAAAGGGAAAGAGAAAGTATAGTGACCAAATCTTCCATAACCAAAACAAGTAACATGATTAATACGAATGCAAGAACTAGATTTTTGGTTTAACAAAAATAGGACCTTACTTTTTTTTAATGCATGAGTGCCAACATCACTACTGTGAGAATGCAAAACATCTTTCAACATGTTTACACTATTTGAAAACTTTTCTAGAATCTCATTAGATTTTCATTTTCCTTGGCATGCATCAAAGAGTCTTATAGTATAAATTAAATATTTCTAGTACAAGCAATATTCACCTCAGGTATATCAATTTTGTCATTTAACTCAGCATTTATTTTAAGAATAAGATCATTATCAAAATGTGAGCAATAAATAAATTTTTTCTCATATTTCTTCACTTATCTAAAGAAGTAGAAGTTTTAGTTTGCAAGGAAGTATTTGGAGAAACAAATTCATCTATCTCTTTATTTTTAGTTTCATATTGAACATTTAGCCCATTAATTTCTATATTTAAGGAATCAACAATCTGTGTGAATTTATTTTCTTTTTCTTATACTTCTCAATTTTATCTGAAGTAAGTTCAAAAAGTTCAATTTTTGAAAATGTTGAGGGATATACCTCATCATCATTACCTTCTTGTTCGTCTTTGTCTTGAGCACCTTCTTCTTCTTGTTCATCATTGTCTTGAGCACCTTATTCTTCTTGTTCATTATTGTCTTCATTTTTAACAATGAAGCATTCAACTTCATGATAACATATTTCTTCATCACTTGATTATGAGTTTGAAGAATCATTCCAAGTATCATGATATGCTTTCTTCTTCTTGTCCTTGGAGTTCTTATTCTTTTTCTTGAGTTCAGGGCTTTCATTCTTCCAATGTCTTTTTTTTACAAATGCAACATGTAGAAGAAAATGATCTAATATTTTTGTTAGAAGGATAATGTATACATTTTTTATTCTTATGATGTACTTCTTCTTCACAATTAGATGATTCACTAGGCATTGATGACTTTGAAGCATTTTCTTTGAATGTCACACCCTTTCTCTTAGAAAGTTTTCTTCTTCTTCAATTTTGGCCTCTTCTTGAAGTTTTACTATACATGTCTCCAATTTTCCAATGAGCTATAATAAAAGCATATTTATCCATTTTATTTTCACGTTTTAGATATATTTTTAAGAGCATTTTGTTATTATTCTCTAGTTTTTAGAGTTAATTGTCTTATTTTTGCTTTTCTCTAGTCAATTGAAGATTTTGCTTGATTTATTGTGGTTTTTATAGGAAAATAGCCAATGTACTCAAATTCCCAAAAGGCCCACGAACTAGAGGCTTCAAATCCCATCTTCAGCCTCCCAGTAGATCGACTGACTCACCCAGTTGGTAGACTCAAATGCTCAGAATCTCAGCTTCTGAGATCTCCAGTCAATTGACCCAGATCCTCAGTCGATTGATTCGACAGTAAAGATCTAGTCAAACTCGAAATTCAGAAAGCTCATTTCTTCAAATGAAATTTCCAGTCAAAGCAAACATTTAAAGACCAGTCAAACTCTAAATTGAGAAGTTTTTATTACAACAATCAAACTTACCTTCAGTCAAAGAGAGAAGTAACTCCAGTCAATCAAATTGGATCCCTATTCGATCAAATCACCACACAAGACCCAATCAAACTACAAAACAAGAAGGCCATTAGCATAGTCAAAGTTTGAACAATGTGGCTTTGGGATGAAGCAAGGGATTAATTCCATTCGACTAACTAAGAATCCCAGTCGATTGACCCGCGTCCTGGACTAGGAAATCTATCTTCTACCAACAACCATTCCTTTAGGGTTTTCCCTTCCTTTCCCCCTATAAAAGGAGGGGATGCTCCAAAGTAAAAGCATCTTTGGATCTCTAGATCATGGATCTAGGATCCCAAAATTTTATACTCTAGTCTTGTTCCACTTTCATTATGTATGAGTATTTCTCCCTTTATCGCAACATGGGGAGTATCCCCATGATCTCCATATCTTATCTTAGCAAATAGTAATCTCCTTTTAGAGAATGAATGATGTGTTTTTATCCATTTAGTAACATGTAATGCGAGATGATTATTTGTGCACCATGACGATTATGATCTATGATGACACAACCTTGGATTTGTAGACCAGAGCATCATATAGAAGTCATGTGTTCCTTGAAGAGACCAAGGGCATGAATACATCAAACTATTGAACCATGACCTATAGAACATCAATGACCACAAGTTAGTAGACAGTTTGATCTATGGGATCAAATTACAAAGAGGACAAATCTTTTTGGTCCTAATCTAAAAATATCTTAAAGAAAAATTAGAAGTGGCTAAGATAACTATGGAGTTTTGTGATGGTGAAACTCAGACTTTTTATAATTCCATTAAATCTAGATTAATATTAACCGACTGATTCCTTCTTCTCTTTGTTCTTTTCACATTTAATCTTATTGATAACTAAGTTTCAATTTTTGTAGCTTAATTTTGCTCTTTTCAATTCTGCATTTCAATTCAACACTTTTTAATTCTGCAATTTTGTTTTCTTGTTTTACATTAATCTTTCTCCATAGCTTGGTTTAAATATTATTTGTTGCATTGTATTTGAGTTAACTCTTGACACACTATCTCTAGGGATCTATACCTTATGTACTACATCAATTAATCTGTTCACACGTAGATTAATTAGCCATCAAAGGTTAAACTCTAGGGACATATTTCTCTAGTGAATCTTGTATGATAAGGATAGAACATCAAATATTGGTAACATTGATGGGGACTGCAAATAGAGTTCATTTTTCTAACCCAATTGCTTTGGATAATTAGGACCTTTTTTATTATTTCCTACCAAGACCCATTCTGGTACTGTACTCCTATTTCTACCAAGTTTCTATTTCGGTAGTACTAACTTTTGCTTATTTCTATTCGTTGAAATTTCTTAGTTTTTTAATAACTTTTAGTTTTATTCCATAGTTTTTTATAGATATTGTTTTGCTTCTTAGATTTTTACAATTTTTGTTTTATTTTTTCGAAAAAAGGAAGTGATCAACACAATATTCTTTTTAGTGTCAATGATGTTGTTACTAGGACCACTCATCTCTTGATTGTCCAAATTAGTCCCCTCAGGTTATGGTGGCAACTTGTAATATAAAATCTTCCTATCATGGTGGGTATGATTCAAATTATAACCTACAATTTCCCAAAGGATATTATAAGGAACCATGATACACATATCAAGATCCTAATAATGAGGGTTATGATAAAAAAAATATGGGGGTACCGTGAAGAACCTTACCATGAAAACTAACCTTCACAACAAGAGAAATTTAGTGAACTAAAGATGATTGTAATTGAGCTTATAGATAGGAACAAATGAATTGGCGCACTAGTAGTTCAACTAAAAGTAGAACTTGCCCTCCTAGTCACACTACTGGAGAGCCAAACAGAGAGCTCCTCATGGAACTTGGAGTAGTCAAGGATGATTTCTAATGAAAATGACGATGATGACAATACCATACTCATGTCAAATATACCCAATTAGACTAAAATAGCACAAACTAAGGAGATACAACCTTTACGTGATGAGTATACTAGTATTCTGATCTTCTTCTATAGTCTTTATTACTTGAGTATGAAAAGTCACACTAAAAGAGTCGTCCTTGTTTGGCTATAGATCTTAAAGCTCAAACAATCCCTCATTTGTAGACATAGATTTAGATGTCACAATGACCAATCTACGTTTGTTGAACCCAATCTGGACAATGTACCATCACATTTTCCTGATGAATCAATATTTGTTTTTAGGGAAAGGATTTCTCATCAAGAGTCCTACACTCTATCACAAACACTCCTTACTCCACATTATGTTGAACCATATGAGGTGATCCCACCTCCACAAGCATAATTGATGATGATTTTAATTGATGAAAATGATGGTGATACCATCATCGTTTCATATATGCCAGATCCAATAGAAATTCCCCAGCTCCTCCAACCTTCTATATTGCAACCCTATTCTAAATGTTTAAGATGATCAACAAAATTTGGTTGAGCCTATTTTGGATCTTATACCAGTGGATCCTTTTGAAGAAGGGCTAGCTGATCAAGATCCATACACTCCACCTTTTGAAGAAGAGCATTCTCATCAACATCCCTACATTCCACCTTTTAAAGAAGGGATTTCTCATCAAGAGCCCTGTATTGTTCCTCAACTACCCCTTATTCCATATCAGGACGAACTCAATGAGGTGATTCCACCTCTGCAAGAACTTTACATGCTTTCTTTATATTGTGAGGTGATCTCTTATGAGTCCATTGAGTATGTTCCATGACAAATAAGATCTCCCTTTTGGCATAGTAAAGGACCCTGACACCTCCATTAAACTTCATGTTGATGGAGTATCAGATAAAGAGGACACACAACCACATACAAAGTTGCACTGGGTTGGTATGATAGTTGCTCCCATGCTGAATCCATGTCTACTACATGTAGATCTATGTTACGAGGAAAAACCCAAGTCAGACCCTCAACCTGAACGACGGCAACCGACACTATACCTAGTGGATTCATCTTATACCGCCTTCTCTTTCAAGAAAGATGATCCATCTTGGGTATTTGAGGAAGTGTTAACCCCATAGACATTCAATGAGTATTATCATGTCCCCCATCCACACACATCAACCACACTTCCTCCACTGATGAAGGAAGATATATGGATCTTACTGGATGGACTATGAGGTGACAAGCAACATCATTTTAACCAACCAGAAAGCCCTTTTGAGCTTTCATGATCACTCAATCATTGGGTGTATCATGAAGCTCCACTATTCAAAGCTCCAACCTTCATCAACATCTCTTTCAGGTGGACATTTCTTGAGTTACTAGGGCCACCTGGTGACCATAGAGAAATTCTTCCCTCCATTCCAAATTTATATTTTGCTTAGGGGTGAGAAAAATATTTAGTTTGGGATGGAGGTGAGTAGTATGTTCTCATTCCACCCACTCTATCTTCTTTTTCTAGCATTTATCATTATGTTATGTAGTTTAGCATTTTAGCTTTAAATTTTAAAATTCTCTTTTTTCTTGAAGTTTTGGAATTTGTCTAGTCGGCCACCTATTCATGTCAATAAAGAAACCCCTTGAATAATTGAATCTTCTTGAAATATTTTAAAAAAAAAATGCATGTTCTAGAAATCATATGGTTCCCTATGACCTCTTGTAGTACTACCCTTGGGAAATTTGACAAGCTAAACTGGATAGATAGGAATGAAAAAAAATGTGTCCCTACTTAAAAATTTGTAAATAGCTTGTAAAATTTCTTGATTACCACAAGTATAGAGAGAATTGAATTGATGCCACATAACTCCCAATGCGCTGAATTCCAAAACACAAGTTGCACAAGTTGAATCTTTTTCTACACTTCTTCCACCACCTTCTCATCTCCTCATCCAACCAAATAAAAAGAAATATTTTTTTTGCCAAAATCCAAGTTTAGGATGAAAGACACTTCCGTCCCCTGTACCACTTCTTCCATACCTCTCATAAATTGAGTAGGGGCGTGCCACCAAGAGAAGATGTCAAAAGTGCACATAGAAATGTGCAATCAATGTAATTGCAAACAAAGAACTAAAAAAGGTCTCAAGTCAAATAGAGGAGAGATGACCTCCTTCAATACCTCCCTTCACTCCACTTTTATACGCAATATAATCTACATAACCCCAAACCATGAAACCTTTGAACCCTATTCTTGTACAGAACGTGTGAGAATTTGTGGAAGTACGAAGGCAAAAATGATAGGAAATCTGTTTCTTTACAGGTCTTGAAATGGAAGCAAGTCGTGAGCAATGTTGAGGTGGAAATTAGAAATTTGTGTTTTGTGATTCCAAGATGACATGGTTACTTGGCCATGCAAGTTGGTAATGATTCATGTATTGTTAGGCAAGTGAGGAGGACTAGATGAGACCACTATTAGGTACTATTTTTTATTCAGTGTTGCTTGAGTATGAGATGTGATTTAAGTTTGGACTATCTGATAAATGCATATTTATCCATTTTAATTGCATGTTTTAGATCTCTTTTTAAGAACATTTTATTGTTATTCTCTAGTTTTAGAGTTAATTGTCTTACTTTTTCTTTTTCCTAGTCAGTTGGATTTTTTACTTGATTTGTTGTGGCTTTTGTAGGAAAATAGACAATTTACTCAGAATCCCAAATGGCCCAAGAATTAGAGGCTTCAAATCCCATCTTCAACATCTTAGTTGATCAAATGACTCACCCAGTTGGTCAACTCAAATGCTTAGAATCTCATCTTCTCATGTCTCCATTAAATTGATCGAGATCCCTAGTTAACCGATTAGCCATTAAAGACCCAGTCAAACCTGGATTTGGGAAAGCTCATTACTTCAGACGAAATCACTAGTCAATGTACATATTTAAAGTCTAATCAAACTCCAAATCAAGAAGTCTCATTACTAAATTCAAACTCACCTTCGATCAAGGAGAGCAGTAACTCCAGTTGATCGACCTAGATCCCCAGTTGATCGACTCACCACTCAAAACCCAGTAAAACTACAAAACAAGAAGGTCGTTATTGAAGTCAAAATTTGAACAACGTTACATCAGAAAAAGCAAGGGATTAATGTTAGTTGACTAAATGGGAATCCTACTTGATCGACTCACACGCCAAATTAGGCAATCTAGTCGCCACTAATAGCCATTTCTTTAGGGTTTTGCCCTCTCCCTTCCCCCTATAAAAGGAGGGATGGAATTCAAAGAGAAAGCTTCTTTAGATCTCATACATGGGATCCAACTTTTCACACTCTAGCCCTATTCCACTTCCATTATGTCTAAGTAGTTCCCCATTTCTCAAGACATGATGAGTGGCCCCATGATTTCCATATCTTATCTTAGAAAACTATAATCTCCTTTAAATAATACAAAATGTGTATTTATCCATTTCAAACATGGACTGTGATCTGATCATTCGTGCTCCATGATAGTTATGTCTATGATGATAAAACCTTATATTTGTGGACTAGATCATCACATAGAACTCATGTGTTCCTAGAAGAGACCATGGACATGAAACATCAAATGATTGAACCATGACCTACAGAACACCAATGACCACATGTCTTTGGATAGTTTGATCCATGTGATTAGATTCTAAAGCAGACAGAACTCCATGGTCCAAATCTAAAAATATGCATAAAGAAAATTAAAAGTGGCTAAGATAACTGTAGAGTTTGTGGTGGTGAAACCTGGACTTCTTGATATTCCATAAAATTTGAATTAACCTTAATTGGTTTATTCCTTCTTCTCTTTTTTCTTTTCACTTTTAATATTTTTGATAACTAAGGTTGAGTTCTTGCAATTTAATTTTCTTCTTTTCAATTCTGCATTTCAATTCAGAACTTTCTAATTCAACCATTTTATTTTTTTGTTTTAGATTAATCATTCCCCACAACTTGGTTTAAATATTGTTAATTGCATTGCATTGCATTTGGGTTAACTCTTGACACACCATATCTAGGGATCAATACCTTCTGAACTACATCAACTCATTTTTTTACAAGATTATTGATTTGACATCAAAAGTTAAACTCTAGGGACAAATTCCTTTGGTGAATCTTGTCTGTTCACGATAACATTTCAGCTGTTCTACCAATAATTTTGAAAGGTTGCCATATTCTTCTATATAAAATACCGTATGTTTAAACTTAGGAGGCAAGGATCTATGTATCGTAGAGACTTTCTCTTCCTTAGTTATATAATTTCCTAAGGAACTCATTTTTGTTTTTTGTTTTTTGGAGATGGTAAACTCAAATTATGTATTAGAGTAGAAAACTTAGTATACATTTTAGTAATAGTTTCAGTTTTAGACATCCGTTGAATAATTCAACTTTATGTCTCAACATATTGATCCTTTTACTCTTAACTTGTTGAGTTCCTATATGTGTAACCAAAAGTTTTCTTCATATATCCTATGTGATTTCACTAGTAGATATTTTATTAAATTCACTAGGAGATAGGTTAGAGAATAAAATACTTATTATTCTGGCATTTAGTGTTTCCTTTCTTACTGTATCCAGATCCCAATTTCTCCATATTAGTTGTTGGAGGTTCATATGGTAAGACATCATCTTCCAATGATCAAAATTGATACCTTGGAAGTGATATTGGAACCTTTTCTTCCAATATATATGTGTAGTTTGCTCTATCAAACATCGATGATCATCTTATATATGATCATTTGAGATGAAAATTGTTGATCACGCTTTCCCTCATCATTCAAGACTTATTAGGGATCCTTGGGAACCTTCTCTAATACCAACTGATAGATTAAGAAGGGGAGTGAATTGAGATAATTTAAAATTTATGCAACTTCAAACACAAGGAAGGTTAGATTGTAACTTGCTTAAGAGATAATGCAAAAGAAATATATAACAAAAGTTAGCCAAAATAAAGACAACCACAAGAGACACCAATGTAGTTTGGTTCAATCAAAAGATTTAAGTCCACTTCCTGGTTGCTTTCAACCAGGATTTTCAGCTTTTATTTTACTCCTTTTCTTAACTGCTATAGAATATAGAAACCAAGCAGTGTCTTTTGTTGATCAAGACAACCCTCCTTCTGCATATAAAGGAGAACTTGCATGGAGTAGAACACAATCAACCTCCACCTTGGTTGCAGCCTTCTCGCAAGAAGAAGATCCAATAAGCTTCCCCATAGCCTTCTAGCAAGAAGTAGTTGGAAGAAACAAGAATAAGATAATAAGAGAACAAGATAGAAAGAAGAAATTACAACTCTCACAAGATATAAAATATGTGTCTCTCTATGAAGAAGTGATAAAAACTATCCACAAGAAATAGTCAAGGCTATATATGGTGGAGTAGGACACTAATATTGAGATATGGCTTAGATCTAAAGATAGCAATGTCAAATTCTAAGCTTTGAGAAGGATATAATGTAATATATTTCTCAAATGTGTATTTTAAGTGTTCATAGACACTCCTTTGTATAGGAAACACTTTGGAATCATCAATATAGATGTTGGGAGAGTTTTGATCAAGATAAATGCTAAATTAGTTGTTACAAGTCAAAAGACAAGTTTACAATGGCTAGAAGAAACAAATGCAGATTTTCACTATGGACTGATCTTAGTCGAAGAAGAGTTCGACTAGGATATTCCATGAAAAAACACTATTATATTTTTAGAAATAATATAAAATGATTCTTCTAATGACAATTGACCATCTAAAAGACTTGGTAGAAGTGTAATAAGGTTTAGGATAGGATTGGGCCAATCGTCACTAGTTCTTACATCATTCCTAGCAAGTTGTACAAAATCCACTTGTACAAGAACTGTTAACCTCCAATTATGTGGATATTCAAGTGCATGTTTTACCCTAAGAATATCATTTTAGCAATGTTTTGCGTAGATAAATCTAATTCTTTTAGCAAGTTTTTCTATTACTACCTCATTTTATCTCTTTATCTTTCATTTGCATAGAATGCTACTAGAGGTGAATTGAATCTAGGCTACCACTGAACATACCATACTTAGGTGGTCGTCAGATCTATGACCTCAACAATTGCTAGGGAACTACCTCAATGGTCGCTAAGCCTCTAGAATTCAGCATTCGCTAAACCTCTAGAATTCAACATTCACTAATAATCCTACTTCTTAGGGACCGATGATCCTTCTTCACATCACTGATTTTCGAGCCTAATGACCTCAACGATCACCAAGATGCCACATAAGTGATCGCTGGCTTCAACATCTCAATGACCGCTGAACCTAACATCCTCTACTGACCGATGGAAAAGTGAACTTCAGCGATTGCCGAACCATCAAGTCTTTCATTGGCCGCTGGAGATTTATGACTTCAACGATCAACTAACCCCACCAATATCAATGACTAATGAGCTTAATTCGGTGGCTCCAAGGGCCATTCCTATAAATTGTCAACCACTTCATCCATGAATGGGGGTCGCAACGTTGTCGCATACCCAGCTTGTCATTGCTTCATGAACTTTGAAGATGAGAGCCTGAAAGAGTTTTACGCATCTATTCCATCAACAAGTCCAGCCGATTCCTTTTTTTTGAGAAGGAGTAGCCATCCTCCATGCCCACACCAGATATGGATCTGAAGGATACGTGCATCAACCTTGGTTATTTTTAGTCACAATTGGTGTATCTCCCTTCTTCTCCTCTAGATATGTTCAATTGCCACCATCTCCTTCGTCATTTTGTCTTTCTCTCTCATGCATCATTATATTTGTAAATCTATAACGCTACTCACCACAATGAGTGGCTAAACACATATCTTGGTTTGGGAGTAGCTACTAAGGATCTCCCAACATGTAAATACTTACATCCATTGAATATATGCTCTTAGAAATGATTATCTCCATACACTTGTTCTTATTTCTTCACTTGTATGCTTAACTACCCTCTTGTGATGTTTAATGTTTACTACCTCAAAAGAGTAGTAGTAACCATATCTAAGTGTTATGGTGTTTAATGAATACATGAGAATGTTGGAATGCTTAAGCTAATGGTCATATGGTAATATTGTTATTGTTTATTTGCCATCTTGAGAGAGAGAGAGAGAGACAACCTCATAATCAACTATCCTAAGCTCGAGAGAGGAGGGAATAGATATATGTGATGATTTCTTGTGATCTTGTTAAGGGTATACAATGGGCATGGGTTTGGAATGTTTATGCGAGACCATAGTTGGTGAAATCTAACCCAAGTTCCCATCCATAATTGTTATATCAATCTTTGTTTTTACATATTCTCTTATTCTACTTTTTGCTTTATTTTTCTTACATTATTTTGTTTGTTTAATTGGGGTAACACCATTTCGTAAGGAACACCAAACTTAATCTACCTATTTGATTAGTGTAACTGAGCCAAGTTTTTACATATTTAGAACTTCCCACTCCTTGTCCTCATGGATGGACCTTGATTTACTACATTGGACCCCGCCTTATAGTTGTTGGGGCCTGACTGTTGGGTTATAATTTTGAGAGTCCAACTACTCTAGATCCACTACTTTTTGGACGTGTGATTTAGGTAGGTCAAAATAAAATACATGGTACAACTTGACCTACAATCATCCAAACACATATATAATAGCAAATTCTTTATTGTTGGTTCTTGTATAAGTTCCTTAATCATCTCAAACACTAAATACACAATGAGATAAATTTGCATCGTTAGAATATGAGTGTGGTATATCCAAAAAGCCAACACTATTTCCCCATTCCAACCACTACACATGCCTATTTCTAAGTGCATATGGAGAAACATACCCAACTACTTATATCTCCCCTAGGGTCGTGGAATGCATGGGTAAAAAGGAAGGGGAAGAAACTAGATAAGGTTCTTCAAGGGATCTTAGGAAGTTTTCCACCAAAAAGCCTAATATCACTCCTTTCTCTACTATTTAGGTGACTCCATAGCTCAAACAACCATAACAAGAGATAGGGAGAGAGAATAAGAAATAATGTACCAATAACAATAAATTTATATTAGCATGCATAAATATTTTCCAACATGGTTTCATAGTTTCATATTTTTTCTTCAAGCAACCCACAATGGGGCTTAATTTCTCATAGTAAAGTAAAGTACAAAAGAAGAGGGATAAGAAAATAGAAACTACATGGCCATGGATGTAGAAGCTCCAATCTTCACCTCCAAGAACACCTCCTCCTCCAGGTGGGTGAAATGGCATGAAAGTGGCATAGATATGGCTACAACCCCAGAAAATAAAGGTTTTAGGGTGGAAAATGGAAGGAAATGGAGTGAATTAGGTACAAAGGAGTAGGATCGGATATGATGGCTGGGAGCATCCAACTTTTGGCTCCCAACCTCCACTAGTGTAAATAGTGGACTAGAGGGTCTAGGGTTAAATGGTGGTAAAGAGGAAAAAGTGATAGTGGGAAGCATTATCATTAGATGGACAACATGACCATGGTGGGTATGTATAGGAGTTGTGGTATGTGTAAATGATTGTATTGGAAATGTAAAATGATCAAATAACAATTGGTGAAATGGAGTATGGTATCACGACTATGTTGGGAAGCACGACTGTGGTGCCTAGTGGGTAAAATGGTTGTAGTGGGCATTGATGCATCCTTATTTTAGGGCTTTGTCTTGCACCTTCTTGTTTTTTAATCACGTATAAACTTGTTAGTATGTGATATTTTCCATAATATGTGTGTTACTATCAAATGAACGTATGGATGCTCTTTGCACTTTTTAGGTACTTGGACCACACCTTTCATGGATTGGAGAAAAGGAGGATAATCTATATGTTCCTCCACCCATGAAGGAGTCCAAGGATAGTGAGCTTCCCCAACCTAACCTTAGTGGCCAAGAGTAAATCGAAAGAAAAGGATTACATGGATTGTTAAGCTTAAGATCAAAGTGCAAGTAAATGCCTTCATCATAGCCGTGGTGACAAAGAAAGGCAGCATTGCTAACGCTAAACTCATAGGTTGATTCATAGTTGAGAAGAAATTATAGAAAAGACACTAGCATGGTCGTTCCAACCAACATGTTTGTACAAAAAAGACCCTACCATGATCATGACAGCCAAAATAGTTTTGTTTCCCATCTCAAGATGCTCGTGCTAGTAGGAATGATCATCAAATAGGTCCCCCACCACGATCGTGCTACCTAGCACGACTACGCAACCCAGTTACAAGCACGACCATGTTACCAGCCTCTATGTATTTAAATTAACCTAACATTTCACCTCCACTAGCAAGCCCATTCCTTCCTACCATGATCGGGATACCCTCCTCACCCCACATATGTTCTTCCCAGAATGCTCTTGCTGCATCAAAGCCCTAGTGGTTTTCTACACTATTTTCCCTATATTGCACCCACTTGACCCTAAGCTTCCCTAGCCCCTATATACATGGTGGGATACTGGGAGCAATATGTTTGCCTCCCAAGCATTTACTACAACATTCATTGAGTTCCAGCCTACTCCCACTTCTTTTCCACCTTCTACCACAAAACCCTAATTTTCTAGGGTTTTGACTACATCCATCTATGATTTCATGCCATCCAATCACCAAGGAGGAAGGACGACATGCTCTTGATGCTAGAGGTGAAGAATATAAGGACTTCCACAAGATCCCATGGATGTTCTCTCTTCTTCTTCTCCTTCTTTTGCTCTTTTTTGTTCCATGAGTAGCCAATCCCCTCTAGGTGGCCTATTTGGGACTAAAATTTGACTTTGATACCATGTTGGGGGAAAGTAACTTGTAAACCTTATAGTTTCATTTTATATCATTTGTCTTCTACTTCTATCTATTTTCCATAAATTATCTTCAAAAAATTTCTTGAAATCATGGATTATCTTGTGATGTGTACTTGAGACCACCTAGACTCTAGGAGAAAATGGCTTATATGAGGCTATTTTAGGGTTTCTCCTAGGCCCAAATAATGGATCCCTAGCTATCCTCATATATTCCTGCATATACCTCCCCTCTACTACTTCTAAAAACCAAGTCCATAGGAACTCAGTCCAATTGGCTTAGAGATACCTAAAGGCTACATGGTGGGTGATGTGAGGTGAAATAACCTCATTCCACCCTCTATCACTACCATTGGCCCCTAATTTCCCTAATATCATCTATCCTAGAAACCTATACTTGATTGATCCTAGTGTAATTTCACCAGAACCCTAATCCAAATGATCCTCACAAGGTTGGATAGGAAGTGCTAGGGTGTGGTTCTCCTTCACACAACATATTCCATCCATGACCAATTAGTAGTTTATGGTAATTATCTAGAATCTATCTGGTTGTTTGGTTTAATAATCTAAATTAATGAGTATGGTTTGCATATTATAATCCCCAACCTAGGTTCTAGTCACATTACCCCCAAATGGCCCACACTTCTTATAATTGCTTAAACCCCTAATTGTCCATTTGCTAGTTATTGCTTGCTTAGTTAGTTGATCTACTAGTTTCCTTAGTTATTTATCTTTTTCGTGGTATCTAGTTCATGCTAGGTTCATTATTGTTACTTTGTGATTTCTTTGGCTAGCTAGTTGCTACTCAGTTCTTTACTTGTCGTATTTTGCTAATTAATATTGTAGTGTAGATTCTTGCTTTGTATAACTAGTTGCCATCTCTAGGTTGTTGAGTAAGATTGCATTGCTAGTGTAGTATTGGAATTAGATCTTGTTTTTATATTTTAGTTTAAAGTTGCTATTTTCTTTCTTAGCTTGCTTTTCCTTGTTAATTAGAATTCAATTGTCTAGGTTCAGAGTAGGTTTTATTGTTGTTTCCTTTTAAATTGCATGTTTGGACCTAGTGTAATCAAATGGAATCCAATTAAAACCCTTCAACCCTAGACATCACATTAGGAACCTAGATTAAACTGACATATCTCTAGTCCCCCATCTCTCTCCTTGGGTTTAAACTAACTTACTACTACTATATTACTCCCACGGTTGTGCGCTTGCATACTTGTTTAGAAGTTTGTCCATTAGCTCCTTTCAATTTGAAAAACCTTGTTGTGAGACATAGGGTGCCTCCAATCAAAACACAATTGGTTGGGTGTGTCTTAGGGAAAATGCACCAAACTTTATGGCATAATTCTTGGGGAGAAATGTGCTCAACCTAGCTAGTTAATTTAGCTTTTACTTTTCTTATCGCCCTCTCCATTTTTATTTACTATTATTTTTGTTACTCATACTTGTTTAATAACTTAGATTTTATTAATTTGTCGTTCCTTGTGCAGGTGATAGTTGGTGCATGTTTGGATGTCGTTCACTTTTTATTAATTCATGTTCAGCAAATCCTAAGTTAGGAAGAACAAGGCATAGAAACTAACACAACCAACACCAGAAAGTTGAGGTAGAAAACAAGAAGGGAGAGAAAGATAATGGGGATGATTCTTAGATTCGCCCACTTCCTAAGATGTTGCATGATTACTTCATGTTGGGAAATTGCACTTACCCAATATCTACTAGGGTGGATAAAATGTCAGGTCAACAATTCTCAATTCCATCAGATTTTCTTAGACTTCTCCCCACATTCTACGGTCTCAAAATGAAAATCCATATCATATAGATGCCTTCTTAGAAACAAGCTCTACTTTTCGTATGCCTACAACTACATTGGATTTCATTAGGTGTACCTTGTTCCCTTTTTATCTCAAGGACAAAGCAAATGAATGGTACTTTTCTAAGCGTGAACTTGTTACTTGGGAAGTAGTGAATATTGATTTCATGAAGAAGTTCTACTCTATTTCCAAGCTAACTCAGATGATAGGGTACATAAAATCCTTCACTCAAATAGAGAACGAGTAGTTTCATGAGTCATGGAAAAGGTTTTCAAAGTTGTGTCAGATTGTCCTCATCATGAGGTACCCATTTGGCAACTTGTCTTAATTTTCTACACATATCTTTTTGAAATATACGAAACAGTTGTAGACCCATCTTGTTGTGTCTTATTTATGGCCTTAACCTCCCAAGGAATTGTTTCCCCTTTTTGACCACTTGAATGAAAACTCACAACACTGGGCTTCTAGTGTTGATATGGATTGTTATAGAAACATGAGATATGCCTCTCTTCAAGCCAAGGATGATACAAATCTATAAATGATGAAAATATTGGTGGATATGATGAATCTTACGAGGACTCATGTGGGGGGAGGGGGTTTCTAGACACTCCACCATCTCCATGGAGGCTCTTTGTGAAGTGGTTCAATCTCTTCGATCCTATGGCAGCCATAACAACTAAGGTCCGATGTCAAATTTTTATACTCCAGAATGGATGATTCATCCTAATTTCACTTGGAAACAAGGAGAGGAAGGACAAGGGCATCCTAGGAAACATAAAGGGTCAAAAATACAGATCCATATTTGAAGAGGAAGTTCTTAGGAGACTGACCTTGATGATGTGAAGAAAGATGTCTCCACTAAATGACAAAACATTAGCTGGTTTGAGCAAAGAATTGATCAAATTTCTCTATCCCTTGCTCTTCGTGAAGAGGGGAGGCTTCCCTATCAAACCTTGGTGAATACTAATAGTTTTGGTGGATCCATGGGTTCTCCTCAAGCCACCTATATCCCACTAGAAGTTCCCACCCTATAACAATACCAAGGCCCTCTAACCCTTGTACCACCTTACTTGAGAAGGATGTTGAGTTCAACTTTGATGATAAATTCATTGAGGCCTTCAACCACATAAAGAAAAAATTGATTTATATGTTGTTGCGCAACCCCAAGCTTCTTTTTGTCATTTGATATCATGAAATATGCATCAGATACAACCATTGGTGCTATGATTTTCCATAGGATTGATTGGGTACCTTATTTATTACACCCACATCCCATTATTACCACTAATCATGATATATAAAAAATATGGCATTGAGGATTAAGCATAATACAACGATCACCCTTAATTAATTTTCTTTGATTTCAAACTCTTTGTTTACTCACATTCAATCACATAAACAACTTTACAAGGGAAACTAAAACTTGATTACTCTAATCTGACTCAACAATAAAGATACATATCTTGACATTAATTATGTTTCTCACACTTCCATGTACATGCAACATGATAACAAGATATATACTCTATTATTAATGAATCACTCTTTACATAACATCATTTACATCTCTCTCACTACTCTAAAAGGACCTAGAGTGGTAGGGACCGAATGAACTTAACTAATCTAAAACTTAGCTCTCATGACATATCTACTCTTGCATTGACATTCTTCAGATCAACATGGTTTCCATAAAATTGTGGGTGATCCTACTCGCCCAATGAATGAGTAATTCAAAGAAATAGTTTAAAGCACTTATATAATTATAGATATATTGTTTAACAATTGATAATAAGTAGAACAGAAGCAAGCTATAATGTGACAAATCATTCACAAACATACATATTATAGGTTACTCTAGATGACTACAATGTGTAAATCAATCATTAAGCATTCTTAAACAATCACAAGTAAACTATTGATTTAGAAACATACAAAGAATAATTGAATAGTTGCAAACAGTTAATTAATCTCTCATTCATCTTATTATGCTCTGAACCCACATGAAGTGTACCAAAAAATGTGAAAGCATCACGAAAAGCTACATGTTTCTAAGACTATCTCTCAAGTAAGACCCTAACTCTAGCGGGCCTCACCATGTCTAGGTCTTGACGACTAATGAGTGGTCAGATATCTGAGACTCCACCTCTCAACTTGGGTACTCAGGTGGTGATTCAAAGCCCTCAGTCTTGTTGTGCACTAGTGGACCTACCGAAGATTTCCATGATCACCACAGCTCATAGTACATGAACCACTGGTAGTTTTGTTTGGTGTTGGATACCAAACATTTAAGGAGTTCGTCCTCATAGGCCTAGATGCATGGGTTTTTAGTCATTTGCACATGCATATTCTCCTTGATTTTATGTGTTGATTTGTCATTTATTTGGCTAATTATGCATGAAATGATATTGATGGCATGTTCTATCTAAATGCATCAAATTATGTGATTTTTACTATTTGAAAATACTTTAATATTCATCCCAAGTATTTATTAATGTTCTTGTGCAATTTTAGGTACAACTGTGCCTCACAGATGTAGTACTACTGACATCAAAAGTTGGTGGTAACGACTTCACGTATGTATTGGACCAGAAACTTGCCCAAACTCGATACTACCGACACCCAAAGTTGGTAGTACCAAAAATACATTAGTTAGGCACAAGAAATGAATCATCAAAACTCAGTACAACCAAGTCCACTAACTTGGTATTACCAAGATGGCATCAGGGAGGCAGAGTTTGAATGACCTAAAGACTTGGTGCTATTGAGACAATTCGATAGTAACGACATTGTGATGAATCATGACTACCCTAGAAACTCAGTAATACCGACTTTTAAATTGATAGTACCGAGTCTGCCCGATCAGGCAATCTAAAGATAGCACTCTAATCCAACAACTGGCATTATTTCATACCTTATATGATTCCAAGGACTTGAGGGGAGTTTGTCCAAACCTAAGTAGGCATTCATTTTCCATTGCATGACACCAGAGAGAGAGAGGAGAGAAGAGAAATACACCAAGGGCTTCATCTGGGATGATCTGAGCACCTCCGGAGGGTGAATCTACAGCTGGAAGATAGCAGATTGCACGTACGTCAAAGGGGATCATCCAAACTGGCTATTCTCCAGGGGTTACTTTAGATTTTTAATGTTTCCCATGTTTTTCTCCTTCTCTATTATGTTTTCGTCAATGAAAACCAAGTGGGGCTAAACCCCTTGATTCCTTAGGATCCGGGAGTAGCCCTAATATGCATTTTAATTGATTTTCATGCATTAATATCATCTTTATCCCTATTTTGTGGATATAAATCTATGAAATTGTCTTTTCTATTTATGCTTGATCACCATAGATAGATTACCAGACCCTTAATCATTTAACCATTTATTGCACCCCTTGGGAAAGGTGGAGAATAAACGAGAGGAGAAACCTAGAGATTAATTGTAAAGCACCTAACTAATCAACTAATTACTATGGAAATGGGATTGGCATTAGAATAGGTAGTGAATTACACTATGGGAGTGGGTAGTTCTTGCTACATGATCTTTATCTAGGGATAGGGGTAATAGATATTAGTGTGTGGAGTTAATTGCAATGTTATCTGTGGTGAAACCATTGTTCTGAGGATTTCCCTTTAATTTGAGTAACTCAATCTTTAAGATTATTTCGTTTCTTCATTTATTTTTGTTCAATCAAACCAATTCAACTATTTTATTGGCCTAGATAATTAGATCATAGTTAGTAGTAGTATTCTTGAGTATGTTTCCTTGTGTTCGACTCGGGCCTCAAAAGGCTTTTATTACTTTGATACGTTCACTTACCTATAAAGCACGATAAATATGTGTCAAGTTTTTGGTGTCGTTGCTGGGGAGATGGAAACATCTAGCCCTAAAGTGTTGTGGTTGTCCACTCTAGGCCAACCCTTTTTATTTTTTAATTTAGTTTCACTCAAAGCTGAATTATAATCTCATTATTGTTACTAGATTCAATATTGTGTTCTGACAATTATTTTTGCTACTTTAAGGCACTAGTGCATGGTGCATATTTGAGCCCATGAGTATGGAGAGTCATCTTCATTGGGTTTCGGTCAAGTAGAACTCCTTCAAAGAGAAAGGGAAATTAGAAGATCTATAGACATATTCAACCGAACCCCACCACAAACACGTCTACCTGAAGGACCTAAAACACTAGAGGAACCTGAGTCTGCAAAAATGGACAATGGAGTAGAAGAGAAGATGATATGGGAGAGGATTAAAGCCTCTTCCTCAACAGCTCAAAAAGGACCAATTAAAAGACAAACCATTAATGTGGGAAGCTACAAGATCGAACCTGGATTGATCTCTTTAGTCAAACCCCAAGGTCATCATGGCCATAATTCTGAAGACTTGATGATGCACATCAGAAATGTTGTTGAGAACTGTGACATGGCCAAGATAGATAGAGTATCGAAAACTATCATATATCTGAAACTGTTTCCATCATCTCTGGCAGACAACACAAAGTTGTGGTTTCACAATCTCGACGATGGGTGTATCGAGACATGGGATCAGATGATCGACGCTTTCTTCAAGCATTATTTTCATCCATAGAAGACAAATGACCTAGTGAAGAAGATCCATAATTTCAGATAGCAGGACAACAAATCATATTCTAAAGCATCAGAGAGATTCTAGAATATGTTGTGGAAGGTACCTCATCACAATATTGATTTGTTGGGGCAAGCAAAGATCTTCTACTATGGGCTGCATAAGAGAGAGAATCATGCTTGATAATGCAGGAGCATGTTTCTTCCTCAACAACAAACCTGCCCACTGTCATGAGATATTAAAGAACATGTCCAAGAACCATTCATGCAATGATGAAAGAGAACTCATGGCAACCATTAAAAGTGTCAGGAAGTTCAAGGTCATCTCTGCGATAAATGAGAAGCTAGACCTGGTTGCCAAAAAGTTGTGTACTAATGACGGACCACCTTCATAAGAAGAAGAGGAATGCAAGTTTGTGTGCCAACAACAAAAGTTTTGGGGCAATGACTATTGTGGAGGAAGGATCCTAAGTTCTCATGGAAGGATACCAATAATTTCCAATAAGACCCATCTCAGGCACAACAACCCAAGCCACAATAGTTTGGTGGCCAAGAACAATATCAACAAGAACAAAAGAAGATTGACCGTATTGAAAAAAATGCTTGGAAAGCTGGTCAGCCAGAATGAAGTGCTTATTGGTAAAACTCAAAGAGAACTCTAGAACTAAGGGTCATGAATATGCAACATGGAAACTCAGATTTCTCAAATAGCAATGGATGTGGGTACATTGAAGTAGCCAAACCAGTAGGGGTTCCCAACAAATACTAATGTGCTTTCTAGAAATCAACATGTCAAGGCAGCCCTACTCCACAGTGGTAGGATGTTGCTAAATGATGAACTAACAAGTTGAGATGCATGTGAAGTTATAGGAACAACAACTCAGACTGTGACACTAGATATAGATAAACCGGATGTGTTAGAAAAGGAGAAGACAACTAAGGAGCAGGATGATGAGGTGGAGGGTACAAGAACAAAAGCTTATATACCACCTCACCAGAGGACACTAGTGACTCTAGTGCCCTTTCCAAACAACTTGAAGGCAACCAAAGTAGACCAGTAGTTCCAGAAGTTCTAAGATGGTTTCAAGAAATTATCTGTCAATATTCCACTAATTGATGCAATTGAGCATATACCATCGTACGACAAGTTCTTGAAAGACATAATCAATAAGAAGAGAAGGATACATGAGGCTGATGTGGTGGTATTAAAGGAGTAGGTGAGTGCTTTCATTCTGGGAATGCTACCTCCAAAAATATAGGATCTAGGTCATTTCAAGATTACTTGCTTCATAGGGAAGACCAAGTTTGGAGAAGCTCTTTTTGACTCAGGGGAAAGCATCAACCTCATACCTTTGTCAACTTTCAAGAAGTTAGGACTTGAGGAGACTAGGAAAAGTAATATGAATATCAAATTGGAAGACAACTCTGTGGTCAGGCCATACAACATTTGTGAAGATGTTCTAGTGAAAGTAGATTTTTTTCTGGCTAACTTTGTGGTAATGGAAATGTAGGAGGATCATGGTAATAAACTCTTGCTAAGTAGGCCATTTCAAACCACGACATATATGATTATATAAATGGGCAAAGGACGTCTGAACATGGGCACCAATGATGACTAGTTTGAGATTAAGATGCCTGAGCACTCACAAGCTAAGGGGGACAAAGCACAATGCAACATGCTACAACAAGTGGAGGGAAATATTTCTCTATTTATGGGGAAACCATTCCTTGACATGGCTCATGTGATGACTAAAGTAGAAAGGGACACTTTGTCTGTTGATATTAGGGAAAATACTAAGGTGATCTCATTAGACAAAGCAATGTGTTACCCGGATGATGAAGAAGAAGACTACGACCCGACTACCATAGAGGAGGTCATTGTTGATTCCTTACTGCATACATATCCAAAGTTACATTTGGAAGTGTTCTTGATGAATATAGTGGAGGACATTACACATAGCCTCTCTTTAGAAGAGTGTGTATTGATATTGAAGGTGGTACCCTACTACTATGCAAGACATTTTGAAGATCTGGGACCACCTCCCCTCCATTCATCCCATCTTTGTTGAGCCCATCTGAGTTGGAGTTGAAGCCGTTGCCACCATATCTGAAGTGTGTCTTCCTGGCTGTAGAAGAGAAGCTCCCGATGATTATATCATCATCCTTGAGTATTGAAGAGGAGAAGTAGTTACTTACTATGCTCAAGAACCACTGAGCCACTTTTGGGTGGTCAATAGCAGACATCAAAGAAATCTCTCCAAGCTTGTGCCAGCAAAAAATCTAGATGGAAGAAGGAGCCAAGGCTATATTTCAACCTCAGTGGTGACTCAATCCTATCATGACTGAGGTAGAGAAGAAAGAAGTAGGCAAGATCCTATTGGTAGGTATCATTTATGCCATTTTAGGTTCTATGTGTGTTAGCCCAACTCAAGTAGTTCCTAAGAAAGGGGGATCACTATCACAACTAATGTTGCTAATGAGTTAATCTCAACTAGGTTAGTATTGGGGTTGCGTGTTTGCATAAACTATCGACGTTTGAATGTTGTCACTTTAAAAGATTACTTTCCTTTTCCATTCATTGATCAGATCTTGGAACAACTCACCGGTCGTTCACACTTTTTCTTCCTCGATGGGTATTCCAATTATAATCAAATTTTGATTGAGCCAAAGGATTAGGAGAAATCTACTTTCACCTGCCCTTATGGTACGTTTACATATAGATGGATGTCATTCGGCCTTTGTAATGCCCCCCGCCACCTTCCAACGTTGTATGCTTGTCATCCTTTTTGATATGGTAGAGCGGTGCTTGAATGTGTTCATGGATGACTTTTCTGTGTATGGTGAGTCATTCAGTGATTTCTTGTATAATCTCAACAAGGTTTTACAAAGGTGTGAGGACACTCACTTAGTATTGAATTGGGAGAAGTGTCATATGATGGTGAGTGAGGGCATAGTGCTTGGACACAAGGTGTCCAACAAGGGTACGGAAATAGATCTAGTTAAGATAGAAGTCATATCCAAGATACCTCCACTGACATCAGTGAAGGGAGTGAGGAGCTTATTGGCACATGTTGGGTTTTACCATCATTTCATCAAGATTTTTCAAAAATTGCTAAATTGTTATCAGAATTGTTAGAAAAGGACACTGAATTTTCTTTCAATGAACGATGCTTGAACGCCTTTGAAGTGCTAAAGGAGAAGCTCAACTCCACACCCATTATGTAGGCTCCTTATTGGAGCCTACCTTTTGAGCTGATGTGTGACACATCAGATTATGTAGTGGGAGATATGTTCGGTCAACACTAGGATAAGGCTCCTACAATCATATATTATGTGTCCAAAACCTTGAATGATGCGTAACTCAATTATACAACCATAGAAAATGAAAATTTAGTAGTTGTTTTTGCATTTCAAAAGTTTCACCAATACCTAGTTGGGGCTAAGGTGATTGTTTAGATCGACCATGCTACCATCAAATACATGTTACAAAAGAAAGATGCAAAACCCAGATTAATTAGGTGGATTTTACTTTTATAGGAATTTGACATAGAAATTAAGGATAAGGCAGGGGTGGAAAACATGGTAGCAGATCACCTATCTAGGTTGGAAAGGGTGAATGAAAAAGATGTAGATATCCCTATTGTTGAGGATTTCTCGAATGAAAAACTTTTTTCTATTAAGACCATGGATCCCTAGTTTGTTGATATTGTTAATTATTTATCCTGAAAAGAGATGCTTGTAGATTGGGGATACCAAGAGAAAAAGAGATTTTTCCATTCATCAAGGTTTTACATATGGGATGATCCCATTTTTCTTAAATAGTGTAGGGATGGAATTTTGAGGAAGTGTGTACCTGAATGGGAGGTTGAGAGCATTTTATCACGTTGTCATTCTCTACCTATAGGGGGGCATCACGCTAGCTCTAGGACTGTGGAAAAAGTCTTAGAGAGTGGGTTATTTTGGCCAACACTATTTAAAGATGCTCACAATTTTATTTGTCATTGTGATGCGTGTCAACATGTAGGTAATATATCTAAATGACATAAAATGCCATTAAATGTATTTCAAGAGGTTGAAGTGTTTGATATATGGGGCATTGATTTCATGGGACCATTCGTGTCATCTAATTCTAATATCTACATTTTACTTGCAGTTGACTATGTATCTTAAGTGGGCGGAAGCAATTCCAACTCGCACCAATGATGCACAAGTTGTGTGCAGGTTTGTTAAAGACAATATTTTCTGCAGATTTGGTGTCCCCCGACTGATTATTAGTGATGGTGGATCGCATTTCACCAATAGTCAATTTGGAGCCTTATTGAGTAAATATGGGGTGAAACACTGAGTGGGTAACCCCTACCACCCACAGACATAAGGTCAAGTTGAGGTGTCTAACAGAGAAGTGAAGAAGATCTTAGAAAGGACAATCTCAACTAATAGGACAAATTGGAGTCTTGTGCTTAATGACGCTCTTTGATCATATAGGACAACCTATAAATCACCTATAGGAACAACACCTTTTAGGTTGGTTTATGGATGTTCTTGCCATCTACCAGTGGAGCTTGAGCATAAGGCAAAATGGGCGGTGAAAAAGCTAAATTTTAGACTAGATAAAGCACTTAGAAAGAGACTATTAGAGATGAATGAACTAGATGAGCTTAGGATGGACACTTACAAAAGTTATAGAATTTATAAGGAGAGGATGAAGAATATTCATGATAGGTATATCTTCAATATGGTGTTTATACTAGGAAAAAAGGTTCTTCTTTTTAATTCTAGACATAAGTTACATCCAGGTAAGCTGAGTTCCAAATGGAGTGAGCCATTTGTGGTTGAGCATGTTTTCCCCATGGTGTTGTGAAGATTATAGATGGGACTAGGTCAGTCCTTGTTAATGGACAAAGATTGAAGCACTATTTTGATGGGGAAGTAGAGCTAGGAATAGAAGAGGTTCAACTAATGGCAATCTAGTACGTTCTTGCTCTTAGGAACGTCTAGTCTAGGACGTTAAACAATGGAACTTGTTGGGAGGCAACCCAACCTTCATTTTTCTTTATTTATGTTCTTGTTAGTTTTTTAGTTGTTGTGTCATTTTTTATTTCATAAAAAGGTACCTTGACTCATTTGTTGGAGTGTGTAGATCCTAAAGAGTCTGTACTACCGAGTCCCCAAGTTGGTAGTACCAAATTCACATCACCGAGACATCCATAAAAGAAAGATAGACTTGGTACTATCGACTAGACCAGTTGGTACCACTGAGTCTCTGGAGATTGTTGAGTGCCTAACTGATAAAAACTTGGTAGTATCAACATACAAGTTGGTACTACTGACTTTTTGGCACTCCCAGGTTCGAGGTATCAAGATGAAAGTTCAAAACTACCAAGAAAATTTGCCAACTCGGTACTACCGACTGAAAATTCTACAGTACCGACACATGACGTCAACAATCCATGGATGCTCAATTCAACGACATATGCAATCTTCATCGAGTGGTTGGTAGTATCTATCCACGACTCAAGTTGGTACTACCGACTTGGACTTGGTACTACCAAATCTGAGCGATCCAAGCTCAAGACATCATCAAATGTTATACGTCGATACATCCGAGCCACAGATCCATGTTTACAACTCAGTACTACTGACAGTACTGACTCTACCCATCTCAGCTATATAAGGAGGGGTGGTGAATCCATTTTCTTCACACCACCTCCTCCACTCCTCCTGCAACTTAGAGTAAAGATGCACTAGGTGTTGACGATCTTCACCGAGCCTCTCTTTTTCCATCTTCATTCTTGCATCCTCACCATGGCACCAAGATGAGGTCCTAATACATCATTGGAGCAAGGAGAGTTGGTCCCTCAACCAACACACATTCAACATCCATCCTCGGAGGCCAGGAAGGTTTATGAAGAGCTTCAGACGTGGAAGATAGTACCAACGCGATATGGAGATCGTGCATTGATAGATCGAGCAAGCTTCACTAACAACTTGTAGTGGGTATGTCAGAAGTAGTTCATGGAAGGGGATAATCCTTTCTTCAGTGGGTGGAAGACCTACCCAGAACTCATTCTCGAGTTCTTTGTATCACTAGAGGTCCTTTTCACCCCAAGTAAAAAATCGAAGGTGAATGACAGGAAGGCAAAGTCAATTTCCGCCTCTTCCACACCAACTACTCCATCAACCTGTGGGCTTTCAAACACATCTTCAACTGGACTCACGTCCTAGAATGCTCTGCTCATTCAAACTTCGACTATGACCTTGTATGGAGCTACCGACCGAGGTACCACAAGGCTTCCACATCAGTTGGCATGTCAAATTCCATCAATGACATCGAGCATCCCTTTGCTCGAATTCTTCACTGCCTTTGCACCAACACCATTTTTTATTGCTCTGCCCAAGCTCAAGGGAAGGTTCAAAATATGGACCACTACTTCATCTACAGGCTATTAGAGGGAGAAACCATCAATGTTGGGTCATTCCTTCTCCTCTGTATGATATCAGTTCGGCACATTATGTAGAAGAAAGTGCCAATTGTGTTTGGGGGGCTGGTCACCCCAATTGCGCTGCATCTCCACCTTGACTTATCCTCCCACACGCCGATGGAATTTATAAAGAAACTGGATCTCCATAACTTTAGCAAGGTGAGCCTCCTCAGCTTACACTATAACATGGTGTATGCAAGCTGCACATGTAGAGGATGGTTCAGGGAGCACAACCTCCCCGACCCCATCATCAATCTGCGAGGAGTAGTGCATCTTCGGTGGTCACTGGATGAGGGATAGGAAGAAGACAAACCCAGGGCAGCAACCCATGATGATAACGAGCAGCAAGGTGATTATGGAAACTCCTATGATGATGTTGTGAAGGTGGAACCCACCATCCCCATTGCCCGAAGAGCGGTCCCAAGCAAAAGGGCCCACACCTACGTTGCCTCAACTTCATCTGCCCTACCCCCTTCTCAGGAGGAACATGACCCGTATAACATGGCGAGTATGTATGGGATGCTACAAGAGATTCAGACTGGACAGAAGCAACATCAGGTGACGATGGCTTGTGTATAGGAGATACAAGGACAACTATACCAAAATTTACTGGCAATATATGAGAATGAACGTCTTCTCTTGGCCAACCAAGAGAATGTCCACATTCACCTACAGAGAATTGAGCAATATCAACAACCTTTCTTTGACCATTACTGGAACTAGGGGTACTTTGAAGGGTACCCGCAGCCACCACAAATGGCACCGTCAGATCAATCTTTATAGGGGAAGTTTCCTCCCTGTGACCCCAACATGCCACACCCACCACCTCCTCCATTTTGAGCAATGGTACCTCTATTCCACCTCTTAAGTGTGAGTATTGACTATGTGGACATAGTCTTATTCAAGCTTAGGGGGTGCTGGAACAAATATCTATCTTATCTTTTTATTGCATTTTTATTTTAATTGTTTTATTTTTATTTTTGGTTTATGTAATTTTAGGATCCACACCTATCTAGTATAATTATGGAGCATTAAATGCATGGCTTCATATATCAAATAGATTGTACTTGTAAGTGTGTGTGTGCAAGGAAACAGTCACCTCTTTATAGCTTTGTTGCAAAATCTTTCTACAACATCACTTGAGGAAGTGTTTGGTTAGGTCATCTTTAGGATGTAGGATATGAATGAACATCTAAATCAACTTGGAATGTGAATGACGATGTTGTTGAGCCTGAGCTGATCAAACCTTTAGCTAGATCTTAAATAGAAATCTAAGAAAGAAACATTAAGATTACCCTATGCACATGTCATTAAAGAGGGCCATATCATAATCTTATGAAAGACATTGTCTCTTAGTTATGTGATTCCATTCATCTCTTCCATCCATTTTTTGGCTCACCACCTCAATATGAATGAGTACTCCAACTTAATTCTTTTGATTGCATGGCATGGCATAATAAGTGACATGATGTATTAGTTTATTCTTGCTTGCATTTGAAAAAAGAGTTGTATTTGTATGCATGAACAATTGTAGTGCATACCATCTTAGTTGCATAACAATTTCATGTAGATTACATACATTTCATAGCAATTCAATTATTTTGTCATGTGGATTGTAATCTGCATATATGAAGATTGGAGTGTAGGGACATACCTCCAAATCTTAGAAAAAATAGTATCAACTGAAAGCCCGAGCATAAACTCAATCATGTAGAAGAAAAAGAAAAGAAACAGTTTGTGGGAAAGAAAAGAGAAAAAACAATGTCAAAGTTTCTTAGGGAGAAAGTATGTCCTTAAGTCTTCTTGATAGATGAATTAATCCACATGACACATTATTTTGTTTGTTTTTTACAGTCTCATTATTTTGAGATAGCTTTATACATGCATCATTTCGTAGAGAAAGAAAAAAGACATTAGGCATTAGGATTCATGCATGACATTTATTTCACTCATGTAGATTGATCATTCTTTTTATAGGAATAAGTTGGATGTACTTGTGATTCTTCATTTGCCACCCATTTCATATAATTAATTTCTCTTATTGGTAGGTCACTCATATGATTTATCTCCTCATCCATTCTTATAAGGAGATCCGATTCAAATTAGTTAGTTGTTTGTAGAGAGCAATTTAGAATAGCGAATCACATAATGCACCAAGTGAATGCCTAAATAATTTTGATATCAACTGCTTTCTTGATAGTATTCTGATGAATGCATATTCATCTTAGTTTTAGTCACCATTTTTGGCCCATTTTTGCATTGAAATCTCACATATACCCCCTGAATCTGCTCATATATGATTTTCCTCAATTTTAGATGATTATTCAGAGTTTTGATCAAATCCTTTTGTATCCATTGTAGGATTAAGCATTGCACTAGGTGCAATAGTGTAGGAGGCGGTGGTCCTACTATTTGTGTGTAATTACTCTTGTTACTTTAAGTCCTCACTCTTTATGTCTCCTATGACTTCATAACTCTATAATGTCCACTAAAGTCAAAGATTCCACATTTTGAGTCAATACGATACAAATATATGCATGAAATCCTAGTGTTGTTAAACCCTTGAATCATGTGATTAAATACTTGAATCATGTGATTAAATACTTGATCATACATGCTATTTTTTATTTGTAATTTTGCACAATCGTTCTAGACCCTATTATGAAGCTATGATCCAAATTTGAGGCCATTTGGACCTTCCTATGATTTGTTATGATTTTCCTAAGACATACCCTTTTAGCCCTTATTTTTCCCCCTTTTTATACCTTACTGGGCTCGGCCCATCTAGCGCCTGGGTGCTTGAGCCTGGTCGCAACTGTATGAACCAGGATTTAATCCTGTTGAACTAGCCTCAATTGGCTGTGAACCGAGCCCCACCCTTGAACCGGCGCGCGCCCAACGACCATTGGATGGGAAATCCAATGGCGCTTGGTCATCTTCCTCCTTGCGCCCATTTTGGAAGGTCCCCCATGGACATGGCTCTCCTAGAACTTGACCCGACCCCCTTCTGACCTCCTCTCACCCCATTTTAATGAAAAAACTCTTCCGCCCATTCTTTCTAACATTCCACACCCCTTTATTGTGTGAAACCGTGTCTTGGGGGCCAAGGGAGCCCGCTGCCACCTTGAGGTGCACCCCCTTCGGGAAGCACTAACCCTAACCAAAACCCCCTATAAAACCCCCCTACCACCTTCGGCCTACCCCCACGAATCTATTCAACACCTCTCCTTCCCCTCTAGAGCCCTCTCTCGCATATGCCCCTTTTTCTCTGGCCACGACTCCACCGCGGCACCGCCGTGCTCGCGCGCAGGGCTTCTGCTCCGTGGACAACGATCTGTGACCATCAGATCAAGGTTAAAAGTTGACAAAGACCAAAGATCGACGGCCATAGATCACACTGCTCACTTCCCCTCACTCTTTTCTTTCACGAGCACATGCCCAAGGAATGGATATTCTTAGACGTCGATCTGCCATGTGGGTCAAACGTTGAATGAAGATCAAAGGCCCTCATTTTTTCTTCATTTGTGGTAAATAGCCCCTCTCTACTCAATATTCAGAATTAATTGCTTGTTCTTGCAAAAATAATAACTCTCAACTCCTCCTCTCTACTCAATATTCAGAATTAATTACTTGTTCTTGCAAAAATAATAACTCTCAACTCCTAGGGACAAAGTATATAAAATTATATATCAAATTGATCCTTTCGAAAAGATCTACATAATGGACTAGGTTTTAGGGTCTAATTCCATCGCTTGTTTCCTATTTTCCCAAAAGATGCATATGTTAATCATATGGAATATAGTTGAGGTATGATTATGATGAAAACTTGGATCTTGGCTATCAATCTATCCATGTTCCTTAAAATCAGTAATTCTAATCTCTTTGTAGCCCTAATGAAGGTCCTACTATCCCTTTTGCTAAGAAATGACTCCTATTTGTACATATGCGACCATATTGGACTATAATGATGTACATTGCTCTTCTGATGCTAACCTTGCTTCCTAATGACTCTAAATGCTTAACCAATCATGAGATTAGTATTTTATGCTGTTGGGACCCTTGGTAAGTCTTATAACATCCATTGTACTCTTGATGCCATAAGTATGCTATTATGATAATTGCATGCATGAGTGAATGTTGGTACCCCATGTTGGTGGTTTGATGCCTAGACCCTAGTGGACATCACCTTGCTTTGAATATGTTCCTTATATCCTATTCTTGTTGATATAAACCATCTCTTATGATTGGATCTTATTCCTTGATGATACTTGATCTCGGATGCCCTATTTTGAGTCTTTTGACGTAGTTATGTATTTAGGGGACCTAAACCTTGAAAATATCTTATATAATGGATGGAACATCATAATGATATGAAACTTGAACCACACCATCATGATGACCTCTAGATCAGTACAAGATCATCTAATTAACCAATGAGAAACTTGGAACCCATCTTGGCCAAAACCTTAAAATGCATATAATTAGGGTTAATGATGAGAATCTAATGCATATGTGTGATTTTGTTGTTAATCAGGTTGTCTTATGATCTAGATGGTAATGGACGTGTTAAGTTAAGAATCTCTAAATCAGGTAAGAAACTTATCTAGTTATATTAATATCACTTTCTTGCTTGAAAAGACATGTATTGTATGCTTGTTTGTTTACTTTCTCAAATATTGCCATGTAGTATTTCTATAACTTACTCGATGTTTGCCTCGTCAGTTTTATAACTTGAACATATATATATACATATATATACATATATATATATAACTCCATTATAATATTTTTGATAAAGGGTTAGCTCTAGTCTATGGCCTTGAGGTCCTTCTCATATAAAAGGGTTAGCTAATCTTGAGAACCCTTACAGACCCTTCCGACGGGAAGATGATCAAAGGCCTTAAACATGCTTGATATTGTTGGTATAATGGAGTGAAATGACATAAAATATGGTTTCACATTTTTTTTAAATAGTTAACATGTTTATTGTTGTTCGTTTAGTCTTGAAATATTTCCAAATTATGCAAAGATTATACATATATATATCTATCTTTCTGCCCCATACTCAACACCTCGTGTGTTGACCCGTTTCTCGTATTTTGTTTTTAGGATTAGAGATGGCTAGAAGGTTGATGGGCTTGGTGAGCTATGCTAGGTGTACTTGTTGTAAGATCCAGATTTAGTGCACATGAATGACTTGTACCTCGACTTTGGAAATGTGTAATTGAACTCATGAATACGATGTACCTTGTATAATTTATACTTGTTGAATGTTGAGACTGCGTTGGTGCCTTTATCTTGTTATTTGTTCATGTGTGCTAAGTTTTATGCTTCTACATGTTGCCTTTGGTATTCGTTTGGTTCATGGGACTTGGATTCTGGTTCCGTGACAGATGGTATCAGAGCATGAACAATAACTACACCAAACATTGCTCACATAAAACACAAACTAAACTTACCTTACATCTCAACCCTAGAAAACTTAATAAGATGTCCTTTATGGACTAGGTTGACTTAGCCTCTAGGTTAGAACCTAGATGTTCTATAACTAGATGTAGACTTGTGTAATTTACCTCGTTAGACATATGCTCGTGACATGTGCTTAGGATATCTACACATGTGTACACCATGTTCTTTCTAGTTCTCTAGGTGTCATGGTACTAGACTACCTCATGAGTGTGGTAACTTGTTTTGGTTTTGGTTTTATTTGGATGGAGTATGTTGGTTTTCATCGCCTATTTAAACATTGGAGAAAATATATTTCAAGTATTATTATATGTACATATGAAACATGTTACCACACACAGAAAGGCAGTGAGTTTCCATGCAACCTAGGAGAAAGAGATGTAACATCAAGTCTAGATGAGAGAGTTTATATGATAGTGATAGTCTCTAGAGTTGTCTAGAGCCATGATATAGGTTAGGCAAGTGAGTAACCTAGAAACCTAAGATGATGATAATGATATTGATGATGATTATGTTGATAAAAACTAAGTTTGTTCTTAAGAGGGCCAAGTAGTTTGATGATATGAAATGAGTTTGACCATGCAACCCTATCTAGACCTAGAACCTTATTGATACATATGACTTGGTTGATGTGCTAAACATAGCTAGTGGGTTGGCATGCTTGCTTGTGCCTAGTCTTGTGCATTTTGAGATATGATATGTGACATATAGTTTGACACTAACATGGGCCTCAATCTCTTTACAAAGGAGGACCTCTTGCATGTGACATATGAATAGGGTGACCTTTTTATATGAGTTGACCCACCATGGGAGAAGGTCAGAGTACCTATACTCCAAAATATATGTAAAATGTTGAAAAATATGCACGATTAAATAAATGATGATGAGTCCCTAGCTAGACTAATTCTGAGTATATGAGTTGAGTGACCCAGTATGTGGTTTTCTTGAATGCGTTGAACCCTAGATGTCCTTTAAAAATATCTAACCCTAGAGAAAGAGGCAATTGAAAATTTGATGCTTGCTATATAGGTGAGGGAGATGTCCCAAGACCCTAAGATGATGTACATGTTGTGTGATATACACGATGAACCTCATACTCTAGTTAGTAGTTGTATATAAAGGAATCTAGTGGTTACCCTTGTTTCTCAAAAGTTGGGTAGAAATTTTTGTTATGGGTAGAAGATTGTGGTTAGCAGGTCTTGTTGGACATATATATGTCTTAGCTTGAGTGGCTTGAGCTTGTGGAGATCTTTCTAGATACAAGTTTCTAAACCTTGATGTTGATGATAATTTTGTTCCTAAAATGATGCTCAATACATGAAAGAATCTCACTTAAGTTAAAATTTTGATAAATGTGCAATAGCCACTCTCATAAGCTAGAACTAGTATGAAATCATACTATACATATAAGATGTAGCTTTGAAATCATGAACTTGATATGATGGTTCCTAGAGATATTAGCTTGAATAATTAGGGGTAACATGCTCGAATTCATACCCAAGAATGAGAAATGATGAACATGACAGGGAAAAATTGGTAGGATTTAAAAAAAACACGCATAAAATCTAAAATAAAGATGAGATACACACTCGATGATAGTCTCGTTTGAAATTCATGACCATGAACATGTACATTTGAGAATTGATAAACATATATATTGATAATAAACCTTAGTCTCATATGGAGATAGAAACAAAACCTTAGTGGAGGGATACTAAGGATTGAGAAAACCTTAATGTCATGATGATGTCATAATATGATAAAACAATAAGTAAATATGTTTATAATAGAGAGGAGTACACCCTTGATAATGATAACCTAAGTGTGCATTCCATGTTATTAATGCCTTGAAAAACATGATGGAATACCTATACTTGGTGGTTTTTGACTTTGACTCTTAGCTATGATCTAGGACAAATTTCAAGGATGAAATTTCTTGTAAGGAGGGAAGGATGTGATAAAGTGGATTTTCTCCTATTTGTGCATAATTACTCTTGTTACTTTAATACCTCACTATTTATGTCTCCTATGACTTCATAACTCTATAATGTCTGCCAAAGTCAAAGATTCCACATTTTGAGTCAGTACGATACAAATATATGCATGAAATCCTAGTGTTGTTAAACCCTTAAATCATGTGATTAAAGACTTAATCATACATTCTCTTTTTGATTTGTAACTATGCAAAATTGTTCTGGACCCAATTATTAAGCTATGATCCAAATTTGAGACCATTTGGACATTCCTATGATTTGTAATGATTTTCCTAAGATCTACCCTTTTATACCTTACTGGGCTCGACCCATCTAGCGCATGGGTGCTTGATTGTCTCGGCCCAGCTGCAACTGTATGAATCGGGATCTAATCCCATTGAACCGGCCTCAATTTTCTGTGAATCGTGTGCCACCCTTGAACTGGTGCACACCCAACAACCGTTGGATGGGAAATCCAATGGCACTGGGTCATCTTCCTCCTTGCGCCCATTTTGGAAGGTCCACCATGGACCCGACTCTCCTAGAAATCGACCCGACCCCCTTCTGACCTCCTGTCACACCATTTTCATGACCAAACTCTTCCCCCCATTCTATCGAACATTCAACAACCCTTTGTTGTGTGAAACCGTGTTTTGGGGGCCAGGGAGCTCGCTGCCACCTTGAGGTGTGCCCCCTTTAGGAAGCCCTAACCCTAACTCAAACCCCCTATAAAACCCCCTACCACCTTCGGCCTACCCCCATGAATCTATCAGGAACCTCTCCTTCACCTCTAGTGCCCTCTCTCACATACGCCCCTTTTTCTCCGTCCACGACTCCACCGCGGAGCCGCCATGCTCGTGCGTGAGGCTTTTGCTCCGTGGACGACGATCCGCGACCGTCGGATCAAGGTCAAAGGCTGACCAAGACCAAAGATTGATGACCACATATCATGCTGATCGCTCCCCCTCACTCTTTTCTTTCATGAGCACGTGCCCAAGGAACCACAATTCTTGGACGTCGATCTGTCGCACGGGTTAAATGTTGACCAAAGATCAACGACCCTCGTTTATTATTCATTTGTGGTAAATAGCCCCTCTCTACTCAATATTCAAAATTAATTACTTGTTCTTGCAAAAATGATAACTCTCAACTCCTAGGGCCAAAGTATACAAAATTATATATCTAATTGATCCTTTCTAAATGATCTACACAATGGACTAGGTTTTAGGATCTAATGTTATCGTTTGCTCCCTATTTTCCCAAAAGATGCATATGTTAATCATATGGAATATAGTTGAGGTATGATTATGATGAAAACTTAGATTTTGGCTACTCAATATATCATTGGTCCTTAAAATCAGTAATTCTAATCTCTTTTTATCCCTAATGAAGGTCCTACTATCCCTTTTGCTAAGAAATGGCTCATGTTTGTACATATGCGACCATATTGGACTATAATGATGTACATTGCTCTTCTGATGCTAACCTTGCTTCCTAATGACTCCAAATGCTTAACCAATCATGAGATCAATATTTTATGCTGTTGGGACCCTTGGTAAGTCTTATAACATTCATTCTACTCTTGATGACATAAGTATGCTATTATGATAATTGCATGTATGAGTGAATGTTGGTACCCCATGTTGGTGGTTTGATGCCTAGACCCTAGTAGACATCACATTAATTTGAATATGTTCCTTATATCCTATTCTTGTTGGTCTAAACCATCTCTTATGCTTGGCTCTTATTCCTTCATTATACTTGATCTTGGTTGCCCTATTTTGAGTCTTTTGACCTAGTTATGTATTTAGGGGACCTAAACCTTAAAAAGATCTTATATAATGAATGGAACATCATAATGATATGAAACTTGAACCACACCATCATGATGACCTCTAGATCAGTACAAGATCATCTAATGAACCAATAAGCAACTTGGAACCCATCTTGGCCAAAACCCTAAAATGCATCTAATTAGGGTTAATGATGAGAATCTAATGCATATATGTAATCTTGTTGTCAATACGGTTGGCTTATGATCTAGATGGTAATGGACGTATTAAGTTAAGAATCTCTGAATCAGGTATGGACCTTATATAGTTATATGAATATTTCTTTCTTTCTTGAAAATATATGTATTGAATGCTTGTTTGTTTACTTGCTCAAATATTGCCATGTAGTATTTCTATGCCTCAGTCAATGTTTGCCTCGTCAGTTTTATAACTTGAACACACATATATATAGAACTCCATTATAATATTGTTGATAAATGGTTATCTCTTGGTTATGGTCTTGAGGTCCCTCTCATATAAAAGGGTTAGCTAATCTTGAGCACCCTTATGGACCCTTCCGACGGGAAGATGGTCAAAGGCCTTAAACATGCTTGATAATGTTGGTATAATGGAGTGAAATGACATAAAAATATGATTTCACATTTTGTTAAATAGTTAACATGTTTAGTCTTGTTCATTTAGTCTTGAAATCTTTTCAAATTATGCAAATCTTATACATATATATGTATCTTTCTACCCCATACTCAACACCTCGTGTGTTGATCCGTTTCTCGTTTTTTTTAGGATTAGAGATGGCTAGAAGGTTGATGGGAATGGTGAGCTATGATAGGTGTACTTGTTGTAAGATCTATATTTAGTGCACATGAATGACTTGTACCTCGACTTTGGAAATGTGTAATTGAACTCATGAATACGATGTACCTTGTATAATTTATACTTGTTGAATGTTGAGACTATGTTGGTGCATTTATCTTGTTATTTGTTCATGTGTGCTAAGATTTACGCTTCCGCATGTTGCCTTTGGTATTCGTTTTGTTCATGGGACTGGGATTCTGGTTCCGTGACAAATGGTATCAAATCATGAACAATAACTACACCAAACATTGCTCACATAAAACACAAACTAAACTCACCTTACATCTCAACCCTAGAAAACTTTATAAGATATCTTTGTAGACTAGGTTGACTTAGCCTCTAGGTTAGAATCTAGATGTTCTAGAACTAGGTGTAGACTTGTGTAATTTACCTCCTTAAATAAATTCTCGTGACATGTGGTTAGGATATCTACATAGGTGTACACCATGTTCTTCCTAATTCTCCAGGTGTCATGGTACTAGACTGCCTCATGAGTGTGCTAACTACCTTGCGGCTGGTGTCATCCACCCTGAATGCACTGGAATTGCACTAAAGAAATCTATGCATGAAGTGAAGCAATATCACTGGGATGAGCCGTACCTCTTCAAGCTATGTATTGATAGTCTCTACAGACATTGTATCTCTGAAGAAGAAACTTGACTTTTCTAGAGAATTGCTACTCAGGCCCCGCTAGAGGCCATATGAGTTCTAAGAAGACTGCTTTGAAAGTTCTACAACGTGGCTTATTTTGGCCAACCATATCTAAGGATTCCTACAACTTTGTCTTGTCTTGTGACAAATGCCAGAGGGCAGGTAACATTACAAAAAGAGATGAGATGCCCCTTAAGCATTGGCAGGAAGTCAAGATTTTTGACATTTGGGGAGTGGACTACATGGGCCCATTCCCGTCCTCGCATGGATTTTTCTACATTCTAGTCACAGTGGATTATGTCTCTAAATGGGTAGACGCCATACCAACCATCACTAGCAATTCTAAACCTGTCATCAAAATGTTTAGAGGTATTATTTTTCCTTGTTTTGGAGTTCCATGCACTGTGATATCTGACGGAGGTTCTCATTTTTGGGAAAGAAGTTTCGAGGCACTATTAAGAAAATATGGTGTAATGCACAAGGTAGCTTCTCCCACCATCTACAGATGAGTGGATAGGTAGAGGTTTCAAAATATCAACTCAAAGCTATCCTAGAAAAGACAGTAGGCCGCAACCAAAAGGATTGATCAGTAAAAATCAATGATGCCTTGTGGGCCTATAGAACTGCTTTCAAGACTCCTCTTAGAATGATACCCTTTAGATTAATCCATGGAAAATCAGTTCACCTGCCCATAGAACTTGAGCACAAATCTTGGTGGGCAATCAAACAACTAAATTTTGACATGAAGAAAGTTGGCCAAGCCAAAATTCTGCAACTTCAGGAGCTGGAAGAACTTCAGATGACAACCTACGAGAATGCACGAATCTACAAAGAATGCACAAAATTATGGCATGATGGTCATATGAAAAGGAAAGACATAAAAGTGGGAGACCAAGTTCTATTATTTAACTCAAGACTGAGATTGTTCCCAGAAAAACTTCATTCTCACTGGTCTAGACCATACACTGTCAAGAGCATCTACCCACACGGTGCATTCATTTTATGGAGCAAAAAGTCAGAAGAGTTTGTGGCTAATGGCCAATGCGTGAAGAGATATTTCACCACAACTGACATGATCATTGAAACATCACTGAATCTTTCCAAACCATCATATCCACTAGAAATTTGAAAGAAGCATATCGAGCCAATGACATAAAACAAAGGCGCTTGTCAGGAGGCAACCCGATCCTTACCTTAGATTTTACTTTTAGTTTTGAATCAGAAATGTTTCCACCCTGTAGATGTTGTATTGCAATATGCAATCTTAAGTTGTGATAGTTTTCATTTTTGAGATTTTATAAGGAGGATACGTTGTTGAGAGGAACGCAACCACATCTGGTGGGCCAACCAGCACAGTTTTTCCCCTCCATCTCAGATTTAGATTTTGCTCGAGACAAGAAAATTTCTAAGTTCGGGGTGGTGGGTGGGTGGTACATACTTTACTTTCCACACACACCTATATGTTTCAGACTTAAGATTCCATCATTGCATTTTGAAGCAATTTTGAGAAAAATTTTCAAAATTTTGAAGTTTCAAAGTTGTTTTGTATAGAAACTTGATGAAGTTTTGATGCTTTTATTTCAATCAAAGCATTTACCTAGAAATCATTATACCCTCATTCGAAGAAAAGCCTCAATTGTGACAATTTCTAAAACTAGCCAATGGTTAGAAATCACCATGTGAAGCTTATGAATCCTAACATCATGATCCTTCAGTAAAGATGGCAAGTATCTGTCAAATTGAGAGGGATCAAACACATTGTGCTTCCTAACTGACTAGTAGAACATTAGCATGGAATCTCCACTGGATCCTCATCATGTCATTATTTGAGCATAGTTTGATAAGGAGAACAACTCAGTGCACTGAATTGTAAATCAAGTTGCATTATGATATGAACTCTCTTCTACACTTCTTCTACCATCTTTATACCCCTCCATCCATTAAAAATAAACAAAGAGCCATAAAAATAGTGCCAAACCCTAAGTTTGGGGTGGCACACCACTCCTCTCTTTATCTGCTTCTTCCATACCCCTCTCTATTTAATAGGGGTGTATCACCAAAATGAAAAAGAAAAGATGACAATGTGCACACAAGAAAAAAAATACAATCTCGAGTCAAATAGAGGAGAGATGTGCACCCAAAAAAAAGAGTTACAATCAAAGAAATTACAACCATATAATAAAAATCTCGACTCGAATAGAGTTGATATTTGCTACTTCCTTCCATACCCCTTCACTCCCTTTTCCACCTATAGGCACAATGAATGCCTCATTTTTGCCCCTCTTTTGTAAAACACCAATGTCATATCAGATGCACACTTGTTGTTCTGCGGGTATCTCTGGACTCTTACGAAGCTAGTAGACATGCTTGATGTTGGATAAAGTAGGGAGGAAGTTCTTTTGGGAAACAAACTCGGGAATAGATTTATTGTAAGATTTTGCGTTACTCGAGGACGAGCAATGTTTAAGTTTGGGGTGTTTTGATGAATGCATATTCATCTTAGTTTTAGTCGCCATTTTTGGCCCAGTTTTGCACTGAAAGCTCACATATACCCCCTGAATATGCTCATATATGATTTTTCCTCAATTTTAGATGATTATTCAAAGTTTTGATCAAATCCTTTCATCTCCATTGCAGGATTAAGCATTGTAATAGGTGCACCAATGTAGGAGGCCCAAGAAACATTCGATAATTTGGACCCTTTTTTATGGGCAGTTCCTTCATCAGAAAGCATCCTCATCAGTCAGAGGATTCATCAACATAGCCCCATCGACCCATACCAATACCCTCCCCCCGCAGGGGTGGGTTTGTTCCAAGATGGTTGTGACCACGACCAAGAAGATGACCTTGACCATGGCTAAGATGTAGTGTCGACCGACACTCGGCATGACTGGGCCCACCTCGGCACAATTGGGCTGAGGCCAAGGCACCACGACCTGTACCGCACCTGACTGTGACACACCAGTGCAACAATAGAACATGGCAGTGACCACAACATAAGAACCTCGACTGCGGCGCATGACATCGAATGCTACAAAACACCTCGACCGCACACATGACCTCGACCGCGACAAACACTCAACACGGGACCGTGCTGAGGAGTGCTACGACTGCGATATTGAAGGTCGCGACCGTGGCATTAAGTCGGTGATCTGCACCTATAAATAGATGACTCCTCCTTCATTTGAGGCATCTCTTCTACTCCATGATGGTGACATGATTCCACTCTATGCTTAGCTTAGGAAGACGATCTCCACTACCAAAGACTTCCTTTTTGGTGTCCTTGCTACTGTGCCATCACCGCTCCATCAAGATCTACTTCCTAGCCACGAAAGTGGTGGGATTTCAGATCTGTAGCACCTTCATCCATCAGCCATCTACCGCTCCATATCATACAAGCAAGAGCACGGGAAGAGAATGAAGAAGGAGAGAAGATCATCCTCATTCATCTTGGTGTTCTCCCCCTCCTCATCCAGATCTGCCTCACCATCATTTGGAAGATTGTTTCTCCACTGAGCTGTGATCATCTTCTTCACCATGACCATGGCGGAATCTTCCCTCTCTTATACTCTTTGTTTATATCATGAGGATTGAGTAGTCCTTTTCTCTAGCATGTGGGGACTATCCCCGTTTCCCGTTCTTACATGTCCATTTTATAACACTACATGGCTTGTATATAACTTTCCATTTCGTTGTTAATCGTTTAATGCATGCTTTGTGGATTGATGACCTGCCTTGCATGGTCTATTATATTCCTTTGTTGCTTAAACTTCAATAGTTAGTATTGGAATATAGATTAACATGGTTTATGCCTAGACAAGAACTTCCAAAGGGATATCTTCAAAGTAGTAACTGTGTGACCCGTGGGTAATGAAACATCGAGCCTATAAGGCCCCTAAACTTGCTTGATGAGTTGAATAAGCTTAATTACCATAATAGAATGCTTAGAATCCTAATATAAACTTATTATATGCTTTTAAATCATAATATAAGCTTAAGTTTCAAATTTAGTCCAATTTGGACATTGGTTGAGCAAGTTATGCAATTTTATGCACATTTTGGAATTTTCTACAAATTACCCAATTGAGAGTTTTTCTTTGCAATTTATCACTTGAATTATGTTCCTTGGATATTATATCATCATTCTTGAGATTGTTAAGACATGGGACACCTATTTAAACCTTGGTTTGAAGGTGTTTTATCCAAGGGTATTTTAGGGTTTACCCCTTCATGGATGAGCTACCTTTAGTAGCTATCAACTAATGAATTATTTGATTGGCTGGGAAATTCAACGAAGGAAAGCTAATCAGGTCTATACAGATTGTGGGGGATCTTCTTGTGTGTGTGCTTGTATATTCTTAATAAACTAAGGTCATGGACACTTGGATAGATACTAGAACTTCAACTTTTTCTTTTTCTTTATCTTAAAGTTTCATATACTTATTCCCAAGCACCAGAACAAGCCATTTTCTCTCCACCACTTCCCTCCTTCTCCCAACCTTGTTCTCCCTCTATGCCTCTATGAATTTTCCTATCCAAGGAAGAAGAAAGTCGGGACCTTCTTCGAAAAAGGATCTATGGTTGCAATTGTCTTCCTTTTAGGGTTTAAAAAGCTTCCTTCTAGTGATCTTGACCTAAAAGAGTAAGAATCCCCTTCTTTCCTCTATTTATTTCTTTTTTATCCTTCGTCCTACCTTCCTCCAAGTCGAAACCTTGCTGTTCCATGGTAGAATTTCTCTAAATCTCTAAAACCCTACATTTCTTGCTCCTTATGCTTAGGGTTTTCTCATTTGATGAAGAAAGGTGCTAGATGGACGAGTTCGCAACTTATGCTTGGATTTTATACCCTAACTACTCTTTTTTTCTTCTGTTTGGGAGTTTATATTCTAATTAGAGGCAGGTTTTATAACTTGCTCCACATTTATTGCTTACCATAAGCTTGCTAGCTCATGTTCTTACTTGAAAATGATGATTCATGCACTAAAAAGCTATGCTTGACTTGGATTTCGATTTTTATAATGTTCCCTATTCTGATTTCAGTTCTAGATGAACTTGTGATCATGTGTAAGTTATTCCTAAGGTATATTATGACTTGTATCAGGTTGGTTTGACAACCTATGGTGCTAAGCACCTATCAACCAATGGTCAATTTTAGGGTTTAAAGCTGATTTCTTCTATAAACCCATGACCCGATGATGGTACCATTGCAACAACCCTATGGTGTTGTCTTCATGACAACTGATGGTCGAGATCAAAGGTTTCATATGATGGTAACAACCTATGGTCAGCCCCTTAGGTCAGGTTTTGGATCAATTAGAATTTTAATGATCAACCATTAAGTACCCTACTGATGTTATCAATCAACGATGACATTAGCTTAATATTTGATGCTAATTAATGAATATAGTGTTGATCTAACAACCTATGGTAACTTAATGGTCACTAATGATGGTGGACCAGGTCTCAACAACCTATGGCGAGTTAGGCATTGTATTTGTAGCATCAATTAAGCCTTATACCAATGGTTTCTTGGGACACTTGATGCAATGGTCAGACCTATACTGTAATTGATGGTTTTAACACATGACTTAACCCAATGGTCAAGATCTAATGTTTATTCCTCCAATAAAGTGGAATGATGGCTAATGTAATATGTTGGTCCTAATAATGTGATTTAGATGGTTTCCTTCATATGATTAACTTAAGGAGCTTACTTGTTGACAATGGATGGCTTGTTTTAAATGAACAGTCGATTGTGGGTTTTACCCTACTCTCAATGGAACTTTTTGTTTTGTTAATAAATGGATGTCTAGGGTTAGATGGTGACTCTTTATAGAGAACAAATCAAGGACTTAATAGGTGGTTTATCCAAGGTGTTTACTTATGTAAACAACCAATTGTCTTACCTTTTAAACATCCAATGGTTCTGGGTGACATTGTGTTACGGTGATATGGGTTGAATGATGATGGAAAAAATGGAGGGTTACCCTTAATAAGGTAGTCTTACGTATTCACTCATATGAATAGAAGGGATGACAACCATACTATGTTGATATGTAACCCTAATGAGGTATAACTTGTTATACCTAGCGTTAATATAACTAAATGATGGTAATTGGGTATGAATAGTCCTTGAATGACTAATACAATCATGGAGTACTCTCCTATTGTTGTTGAAACCCTAGTATGCTATAACTTGATGGTTACACCTTGATTTATGTATGGGTTCATACTTGAGAATACTATGGAATGTGATGGTGATGCTTCACCTTATGCATCCATGATCTAATGGGGATGTCATGAGTTAAGGTTTGGGTGTAAGTGATGATCAGTAACATTAATATAATTTATCTTGTGAACCTAACTCTTATGCAAATAGATAAAGATGAGTATTCATGTTTAACCTTCTTATATGATGGAATAATGGTGAAATAAACTCCTTAATATGATCATAACCTTAAAGTGTTAATTGGTGGTTATCATAGCCACATGGTTGATACTTTCTTATGCTAAACATGTGCATTATGAATATGATGAGGGTTAATCATATCTATATTCCTTGCATGTTGATGTAATAAAGGAATGTTCTTAATTTTAATATAACCCTACTATGATTGTTTATGAATATCTCCTAGCTCATTAATGTAATATTGTGTTGTTCTGGTATATTATATGTAAGTGATGTTATTGAGCCTTGTTATAAGGCATGCAAAGATAATGATGATCTTATAGGGAATAGTATGATGGTATTGATGAACTTTGGGCATGGTTGAGCCCTAAATGAGGTGTAATCCTCTTGTGTTGATAAGGGTTGATACCCTGTGATATTGTAAAAAGGATTTATATCATGTGATAGTATGATGGTCTTAATGACCTTTGGGCGTGGTTGAGTCTTGAATGAGGTGTAATCCTCTTGTGTTGATAAGGGTTGATACCTTGTGATATTGTGAAAAGGATGTATATATTGTGATAGTATGATGACTAGTGCGGTCTCATGAATGGCAAGTGAATAGTACCATGTGATGATGAGTTGAGAAATTATGTTTCACATGTTTTATATCTTTTAAAAGTTGTGATATTTATATGCTTGCTAGAAGTGAATTAGGGTTCACTACTATAGAAAAGGCCTTTGGAGTTGGTTATTTAGAGCCTTTAGCATCAGTTTCCAAGCGACACCCAAGTGGGTGCCGCTAAAAGTGGACACCTTCAGTGTCGGTTTCGAACCGACGCCATAACCCTTCCCGCCATCAAACACGTGCCAGCAGGGATAGGCGTCAGTTATTAAAGAAAACTGACACTATATCATGGTTAAAGACGTCAGTTATTAAATTAAAACCGACACCATAACCCTTCCTGCTACCAAAAACGTGCCAGCAAGAGAACTATAAGCGTCAGTTAGTAAAGAAAATTGACACTATATCATGGTTAAAGATGTCGATTATTAAACAAAAACCGACATCATTACCCTTCCCATCATCGAAAACATGCCAGTAAGGGAACTATAAGCATCGGTTAGTAAAGCAAATCAACACTATATCATGGTTAAAGACACCAATTATTAAACAAAAACTGATGCCATTACCCTTCCCCCCACCAAGCCAGCAAGGGCATAAAGACGTCGGTTTTTTGCTAATAACCGATGTCGTATGTATCTGGTGTCAGTTTTATACAAATAACCAACACCTATGTTCTGATTGTTTTTTTCTTATCAGTTTGTAGGCCTGCTGTATGGCTGGTCAGCAGGATGTAGAACCTGTAGTTCAGTTTTGAACTACAAGTTTACATCATCCATTGATATCAGCCAACAATAGGCCACAAACCTACAAAGTCATTCACATTTAGACACATGTATTGATCAGATACATGTAGAAACCTGCAAAGTCATTTACATCTGAACCGCAGGTTTACATCATCCATTGATATCAGCCAACAATAGGCCACAAACCTGCAAAGTCATTCACATTCAGACACATGTATTGATCAGATACATGTAGAAACCTGCAAAGTCATTTACATTCACATTCAGTTCCATTCCTTTCATCTCTTTTAACATTCAGCCATTCATGTATTGATCAGAAAAAGTCTTTCACATTCACACATATGACAATTCAGGAAAAGTCATTCACATTCACAAAAAAATAATTATGAGAACAAAGTTTAGAAATATCATTCTTCATTCGTCATCGTCATCATTGTCATCAGATACCCAATTATATTTAAAAATTCCCACTACTTGTAGGGATTTTGCCCATTCTTCTCTTACAACATCTAATTCCTCCCTCGTATAGGGAGTATGTACATCTAATAAATTTCCACCTGTACTGAAGTCAGCTTTAAACACTTGCAAAGAGAATGACATATATATAATTAATAATATATAATAAGATTGATATATTTCATATTATCTAATGAGACTATATATAATACCTTATGTATAGTATCAATTTCCATTGAGGCATATTTGATGATTAGGTCCATAAATTGCATCACATAGTAGGCACATGCCCAACCATTGTCTTGTGTAGCACATTATAAATTGAAACATACAAAATATTCAAAAATATAAATAAGCATAGTTCACATAAATAATATATACATTGGAGTCTGGAAATTACTTTCACATTCTCCCAAATTAGTGGCTGATTCTTTTTCCTGGGGACCTTTCCTATAGCTTTTTTGAACTCTTCTAAAGCCCTACATATTAATGTAACACATTAAATTGCATAATTAAATATTAATGTAATAACAGATTTTAACAGATATAAAAATATGAAATATTTCTCACGGGAATAATGGCCTTTTCATTGTGTGTCTATATAATGTATTTAATTTGTTCCCCTCAGGATCTAGATAATAGATAGTGAACATCTTGGGGACAATAACTAGTAACTCCCAATGCCTACCATGATAGGTAAGAAAGTTAAAAATTAATAATTCAAAATCCACAATAAAAATGTAATTTTCTTAAGTCCAAATTATAAGCAAAGTAAACTTACTCGAGATTGAATGAAGCTATTATTACCGTCTTCTTATTTTTAGCAAAATATTCAAAAGTAGCACAGTAGTATGAAGTAATTGAAGAAGGGTATGTATCTACAAGACTAATCAAAGATGGAACCAAAAATCCCACATGGGAAAATGCAAAATCTGTACATATCATGTGTAAGTGGCTGCAAAACATGTATTATGTATGCATTAATATATAAGAAACCATATCACCATATATAAAATAAGGTATACATATGTATAAACAAGATCTCATCATATCCACAACTCTATCATAGATGTGTTCAGCCAATCATAACGAAACAACTCCAAAATATCTTATATTAATAGCTTGTTTTTGTATGATTGACCTACATTAATACCTATTCATTAATACATATGAAAAACTTGTATAAATAAATTGTTATCGTATGATTGACCTGCAACATCCTCCAGAATTGTAACATTTATAGGGCAATTTCGATCATGTTTGCCGATCCATACTGCCATACCCCTACAACTAGGATCTAACGAGGTGTGAAGGTCCCTTGGAAGCCAACTTTGTAGTTGAGGAGGTGGAGGTGGAGGCCGAGATGTAGTGGGTGTCATCTTTTTGACATTTATATATAATTTTAGATCAATTGACTCATATATACACACTAACAAATTAACGTAATGTAAATTTACCATACAATATTAGTATATACGACATCCACTTTGGGCCACATTATCACTCTACCTTCTATCTCACCAAGCGTTTCAGCATCCGGGTGGGCATATGGAAGTGGAAGATCCCTCCAATTAGGGAGTACATGTATTGGGGTCACCCGAACCGCACCAGCTGGTACTGGAGTCCCGTGACATATGTCCCCTGGAAGGGCTGGGTAACCCTGTGCCTCTGTAATGACATATTCTTGACTTTTTAGTTGGAATGGCTTCAACCCCTACAAATTTTCATAATGAATGTTATATGCATATATACACAAACATATCATCTTGAAAAGACAAGCTACTATGTCATAAAAATACTTACAGAGGATGTGCTAGGTGGTGGGTCTATAGGATTACTGCCAACCTCTACAGTAGGAGTAATAGAAGTGCGGCACGTCACAGGTACCGTCTGAGTGGCCATCTGAGATGCCTACCACTTCACCATTGCTTCTTGGACTTTCCTCTCAATTAATTCATCTACCTATACATGGATAAAAGAAATTCTAGCTATCGATTATTGAATTCCCTTTTGCAATAACATTCTAAAAAAAGAATAGGTTACCTCAATTTGTAAAAGTCTCACTTTTGGGATAGGTTTGCGTTGGGATGGTCCAAAGAACACTTCGATGCCCACACCAACGTCTGCACCCATAACACGTCCAGGATGCTCTAGGTTACCCAGAGCAACTGTCAGTTCATCACTTGTGCCCTGAGGGATGAACTTGCCTTCCTTCCTCTACTCGTGCAGCTCCCACTAATCACCATCAACAGAAATTGGTAAGTAAACATAACAGTAATCAATATCAATCGATTGCTCTAAGAGTTGATTTTTACCATTTTTGCAGTCGCCTAAATAGTTGCGGGCTTTGTTATATCTCCCTTCTTGTTTTGCCTCCCATCTATCCACATAGCATGGCGAGGTAGAGGTGTGAGAGCAGTAGTAGATGACTCTACAGTCTCCTGAGTAGCAACATGCTGAGTAGTAAACTCAACCTGTAGTCTTTGGCGAATGTCTGCATATCCTCTTGGACCCATTGTGTGGTCGTGCACATTCAGTGCATGCCTTGCTTGTTGAGCATCATTGATAACCTAGTTGGTAAACATATTGATTTGGTTAGTAACACTAAAGGTTAATCTTGAATATGTGAATACATAAGAACATATATTAATTAAATTGGGAGTGGCGCTTAATACCTTGTATTCATCTGTTTTTCTTTGGGTAACAAACTCCTCCCAGTCTCTGGGGTCCAGGTAGTTCCATTGTTCTGTCGATGTCTTCTTCTTAAATTTATTTTTTAAAGAGAATACAAACAAAAATTATTAGTGTAGAATTAGTCAAACAATGATCAATGTCTAGAATTAGAAATCAATCAAAAACCTATTCTCAGCATCGTGTATGTAATCTCCAGTGAGATTGGTCCTATAGTTCCGTAGGACCCTCCCACAACATTGCATCATGCATTTACGATGCAAATTTTCATCCAAATCAAACATGCTCTGCAAAATAGAATTGCTATTAACTAGTATCCTAAAAATTAGTATCTACAAAAATAGAATTGCAAATAATAATAAATCATGCATAGTTCCTTCCATACTAAGTGTTTCTTCCCCTTAGGAACTTTATGCCAGGATTCTATGTTAGGACTACAATGGTTGTGAGTAAGAACCCCAAGATATGAAATAAATGAGTTGTGGTTCACTCCAATTGGATTTCATGCATGATCGAAATCCACAGCCAGTTTGGGTCCATTGCCCCTTTGCTGTAGTAACTTGTTCATCATTATGATGCCCCTCACTTTCTCAATTTTTTTGCTGCTCATCAAGTGCCCCAATTTCTTCAGGGGGTACATCACCAACCTAAAATTTGACAAAAAAATACACTTACATGATATAACTATAAATGAACATATAGATAGAAACCTCATGGATACATTTTTAAAACTTACATTGTGAGGCGGCGCATTGACGTCCTCACCCTCACGGTAATCATTATCGCAGTCATCAGGAGAATGCTCAACCATCTGAAAGTTCACATTCACATTGTAAAGTAATTCACATTGTGAAGTTCACATTCACATTGTAAAGTAATTCACATTGTAAAGTTCACATTCACATTGTAAAGTTCACATTTATAAAAATAAAACATATAAAAAAATATAAGCATGCATGCCTCTAATATTGCGATCTTTTATCAATTAACAATCCTTCATTGTGATCTTTGTGCACATACAAGTCATCATTATCTTCAATATTTGGTGGTGTTGGCAACCCAACTGAGAATTGACTGGAGTCATCATACTTATCATAGTATTATTCTTCATCTATATGATCTTCAATGAACTGTCTTTTACCATGAAGAACAACTGACCATTTATCATTTGTAGGACCATCGATATAAAATACTTATTTCACCTGTGAGGCCAATATGAATGGTTCACCCTTCTCGCCAATCTTTTCAAAGTTCACTAATGTGAAACCCAATTCATCCACTATAACTCCTTTGGTGTTATCAACCCAATTACATTTAAAGAGCGGAATTCTAAAATCTATGTAGTCAAACTCCCATATGTCTTCAATGACACCGTAATATGACATTTAGCTTCACATGGACTCTTATCCTTTGCACTTGCAAAAAACAATGAAGACGCTTGAAGGGTGATCCCACTGTTTTGGACGATACTCTTATCATCTTGACGCTTTGTGTAATATGAGAATCCATTTATGTCAAACCCTTCATAAGACATAACATTCAATTTTGGTTTAAAGGTGAGGCATTTGATAGTTTCAGTAAGATTATCTGGTGTTTGAGATACTTGATGTAAGACTTTATCTTCAAGACACTTAATAAATGTCTTGTTATACTCTCTAGCAAGCCACATTGAATTGGCTCAAGGATATTGTCTCTTGATGAAGTTGGTATGTTCCTCGATATAAACACTCACTTCATCGATGTTGTGTAAAATATACAAGTGACCTTGTTCCAACTTCTCACGGCTGATTACTTTCATCCGTGATCCCAAAATTCCTTTGCCAAAATGCTCCTCAATATTCTTGTCATTAACAAGAGCATCATTAGCACTCAGAAAGTCATTGAAAAAATCCATAACCTCTCTCACCACATAACCCTCAATAATACTCCCTTCAGGTTGATAACGGTTTCGAACATCACCTTTAGAAATGCTCATGTATCGTTCAAAGGGATATATCCAATGCAAGAAAATTGGTCCCAACATTTTCACTTCCCTAGTCAAGTGGACAACAAGATGTACCATGATATCAAAGAACGAAGGAGGAAAATACATCTCAATATGACATAGGGTAACAACCACTTCTCTTTGAAATTTATCGAGAGTATCAGGGTCAATAACTTTGCTGCACAGACTGTTGAAAAAGAAACAAAGTATGGTGATTGCAAACCTTACATGCTTCGTCAATATAGATCAAATTTCCACGGGCAATATTTGTCACATTAGAGTGTGACAAACATGATATTTAAGACCTATCAACTTTAGATCTTTCATTGATACCAATCTACGGATGTTGGATGAGTAACCCTGTGGCACCTTAACATTTACCAAACATTCACAAAAAGCTTTATTCTCCTTACTAGACAACGTGTAACAAGTGGAATGTAAGTATGTTCTCTGATCGCTACTAACCACTTCTATTAATTCTATCCTTATTCCCATTTCACGTAGGTCCATTCTGGATTTTATCCCGTCTTTAGTCTTACCTGGTATATTCAACAGAGTACCGATGACGCTATCATAGACATTTTTCTCAACGTGCATGACATCGATACAATGTCTGACTGCCAAAGAACTCTAATAAGGAAGATCCCAAAATATTGACTTCTTCTTGAATAAAGATTTGTCACTCCGTGTGGCCATCGTATATTGTGATCTCTTACCAAATTCATTGGCAAAATCTTTTACCCTTTCATAAACATCCTCCCCTGGTATAGGTTTAGGTGCACTCCATTTTTCATTCCGTCCATTGAATGATTTGTGCAACCTACGATACAGATGGAATTTTGGAAGAAACCTTTGATGACCAAGATATATAGTCATGCCACTGTGTTTTATTCGTATTAAATCAGTGTTCTCTTCACATATAGGACACGCTTTAGATCCTTTGACACTATATCTAGACAAATTCCCATATGTTGGAAAGTCATTCACAGTACAAAACAACATAGCATGCAAACGAAATGTCTCTCTTCGTGAAGCATCATAGGTCATCACACCTTCACCCTAGAGTTCCTTCAAGTCATCTATCAGAGGTTCAAGATAAACGTCGATATAATTTCCAGGTTGTTTAGGTCCCGATATCAACAACGACAACATAACATACTTATTTTTCATACACAACTAGGGAGGAAGATTGTATATAACAAGCATAACTGACCAAGTGCTATGTTGGCTGCTCAATGTCCCGTACAGATTCATCCCATCTGTACAAAGCCCAAGTCTTAGATTCCTGACTTCTTCACTGAATTCAGGGTAAAATAAATCAATCTTCTTCCACTGTGGGGAATCAGACGCATGTCGTAGGATCCCATCATTATTTTTCTTAACATCTGCATGCAACCTCAAATTCTTTGCATCTATCAGATTGGAAAACAAGTATTGAAACTGTGGTATTATAGGTAGATACCACATCACCTTGGCAGGAGAACCAGTTTTGGACTCCCCCAAATTCGTCAATTTATACATTGACGCACCACATTTGAGACAATCTTTCAAATCCATATAGTCCTTTTGAAATAATACACAATCATTCGGGCATGCGTGTATCTTCTTGGCCTCCATTCCCATTGGGCACAACAATTTCTTTAACCGGTATGTTGAGATTGGTAGCTCATTTCCTTTAGGAAAAATTTCTTTCAACAAAGACAACAATGACGTAAAGCTTTTGTCGCTCCATCTATTGTTAGCTTTCAACTTATACAATATCAACACAGTGCTAAGCTCTGTAAACTTACAACCTGTGTATAACGGTATCTCAGCATCATGCACAATGTTTCTAAACATGGGAGGTGGATCGGTGTGCTCTACCCCACAACTATCCAGCATCACATCAATGATGTCTACTGGAACTGGTTCATTCACATCTACATCATCAGAGGCAATTTCTTCTTCCACACAAGCACTGCTATTGACATCCACTAATTTTAGGTTTGAAATCTCTCCATGCCAGTGCCATTTTTTATAGCCTTGTACAATCTCATTGCACATGACATGACTTTTGATTTCATCACCAATGTTGGCTTTCAAGTTGTTACCGCAATGCCTACATGGACAGTAGAACCTATTTCCAGGTTGTTTCCTATGTTCCTAGGAAAATCTAATAAACTGATCAAGACCATAAATAAACTCTGGGGTGCAGCGATTTGGAACGGACATCCATGATCTATCCATTCTATGACCAAAGAGAAAACAAGTATATATTAGAACAAGATTAGGGTTTAGGGTTAAAAGATTAGGGTTTATGGTTAAAACTTTAGGGTTTAAGGTCTTATATATAATAAATGTGTACCACCTATCCCATTCTTGAACACCTAATCTCACTAGTAAGTGTATAATGTGTATTGGGTTTTCAAGAAAATTTTGGCATCATTTCTCCTTTGTTCTCCAAGTACATATGTACTTAGAGAACAAAGGGGGAAGTGCTATCAAAATTTTTATTTAAAACCAAATACACATTATACACTTACATCCTAAGTGAGATTAGGTGTTCAAGAACAGTCTCAAACCGGGGACTATCCAAGATTTACTCCTAATGAGTAAATCTTAGATGGGTTTCTAGGCCAACAAATACATGTGATGTCATTCTTATATATAATAAATGTGTACCACCTATCCCATTCTTGAACACCTAATCTCACTAGTAAGTGTATAATGTGTATTGGGGTTTCAAGAAAATTTTGGCAGCATTTCTCCTTTGTTCTCCAAGTACATATGTACTTAGAGAACAAAGGGGGAAGTTCTATCAAAATTTTTGTTTAAAACCAAATACACATTATACACTTACATCCTAAGTGAGATTAGGTATTCAAGAACAGTCTCAAACCGGGGACTATCCAAGATTTACTCCTAATGAGTAAATCTTAGATGGGTTTCTAGGCCAACAAATACATGTGATGTCATTCTTATATATAATAAATGTGTACCACCTATCCCATTCTTGAACACCTAATCTCACTAGTAAGTATATAATGTGTATTAGATTTTCAAGAAAATTCCAGCAACATTTACCCGCTATTCTCCAAGTACATATGTACTTAGAGAACAAACGGGGAAGTGTTACCGAAATTTTCTTGAAAACAAAATACACATTATACACTTACATCCTAAGTGAGATTAGGTATTCAAGAGCTGTCCCAAATCGGGGACTATCCAAGATTTACTCCTAATGAGTAAATCTTGGATGGGTTTCTAGGCCAACAAAATATAACACCATAACAACAATTTTCTTATAAAAACACTTATGGATAGCCATAACAACATATCAATGCTTCTAAATTAATCAATGTATTATTTTATAACACAAATCATGGTGGGTATAACATAGAAAAAAACTCAACATGTCACAACAGAATCATGTCCTTAACCTAATATACATATATTTATAACAAAACTCATTAGGAAGACCATTCACAGATATTTGTAACAAAACATGTCCTTAATACAACATTATTTAAATGATATGATGTTCATGTGACATCAACTTAGGGTTACAACAACATAGAATTAATTTTACAAAGAAAATGTTGTTTATATTAGCAATAGCATGTAAGACTTGTATTTGATGTAGTAGTACTTGTAAAAGAATTAATTTTATAGGCTTTTTGAACAATAATGGTTTGTTCCTTGGTCTTTTTTTGTGTGTGATTGCAATATGGACAACTGACTCGTTTTCCCTCTCCAACCCCAAGCCCAAAATACAATGCAGATATAATCATACATAAAACTGTTGGGAATTTAAAAGAGAAAACCCAAATAGAGGTTCAACTTAATTAACCAAATTGGCCAAACTTAAACTACAATAATCATGTTAAACCAACCCTTGTTGACCCTAGTAGCATCATCTTCTAATTATCATGTTAAACCAAACCCTTGTTGACCCTTGTAGCATTATCTTCTAATAAAAACTAGTATGAATTTAAAAGAGAAAACTCAAACAAAGGCTCAACTTAACTGACCAAATTGGCTGAATTAACTATAATAGTCATGTTAAACCAACCCTGGTTGACCCTGGTAGCATTATCTTCTAATCAAATGAGTCAATTTAGATACTCGTAAGTCATCAACACTGCATACACGGCTGTTTTCAGGTTCTATCATTTGACCTCTAAAAGAAACTAGAACCAAACTGGATGAACACAATGCTACAACCTCTATCAGGTTCTATCATTGAGCAGGTACCTTTTGATCAAGAAGATGAGTGGTGCGGCGGCGGCGAGTAGGTGAGCAGCTCAAAGATGGGAAGAGTGGTAATGGCGAGCAGGGAAGGAACAACATCGGCGGCGGTGAGCAGGGAGAAGGGTGCGGCGGCGGCGAGCAGCGAGAACGAGCGGCACGGCGACGGCGAGCAGGGAGCAGCAGGGAGCGGCTGGCCGCAACGCACAAGGAGGAGGGAACAAGGGGCGGAATCGCCAGATCTAACGTTAAATCACAATGAAATATAGAAAGGGGAAGAGTCTAGCTCGCGCGGGTGTTATTAAGTTAACCATAGGCGTCGGTTATTCAAAAGAACTCACTCTTAAAACAATAGGCATCGGTTCCCACCAAAAAAACTGAAACCAAAGAGGGGTGAAAATTTGTGTGGGGACAGCGTATGAAAACACATCGATGTCGGTTATTGTAAGATAACTGACGATAAAAATGGGACAAATTTCTATCTCATAAAAAATCTTTAGCCGTCAGTTAAATAGTTAATAACCGATGTCGTATGTTAATTTTTGGAGGTAATTTTTTCCCATTGGAAAATTTAGATTTGGCGATCAATTTTAGGCATCAGTTGCTTATTAAGGAACCGATGCTAAATTAAAAGTGATACCCATGTCTGGCTACTCTTCATAGATAGATGTCAGTTTTTGTATTCAACCGACGCTATAGGGTTTAGGTGTCGATTTCTGGTATACAACTGACGACTGTAAATGTGACGTTATAAGCCATTTCTGTAGTAGTGGTTTGTATGTCCACTTGTTTGATGCATCCTTAATTCACCCAATTGGCATAACTAATTAAGAAAAACTCTAATCATGTAGTGCCCTATGCCATAGATCCTTCTGAGTGTCAGAACTTGCCAGATGGTGAAATGAGTATTCCTAAGGGAAAATCAGAGCGCATATTGTTGAGTATGTGGGGGTGGCAAGTTGAGGATATATCTTTGTCATCTACAATGTAGGTTGTGGAGGATGACTATGGTCATGCCTCATACATCTAATGTGATTGAGAATGGCTATGATCATGTCTCGGTGATTATATATGTGACAAGATTGGAGAACAATTGTGGTTGTACCTCAGATGGTAGGGTATGTGTACCCACCTCCTTTCACTAGTGTCGTGACATGTACCAAGGATAGACTAGGTTGTTAGCAGCTTGACCTTATGTGTCGTTGTGGCGGACCCGTACTGACCGGGGGCAGAGAAGATCTTAGGAGTCCGGCTCTTCCTAGATCTTGTATGACACTGATTTTGACTTAGTATAGCGGTCAGTTGGATTTTGTGTGGTATCCTCAAATTCCTCAGGGCATAATAAAAGATGTAAGACAGTCATGTAGCATATCTGTTTAGGGTTATACACAATGCTTCATATTGGATGATAACCCTTGTTTGCTTTCTTTTCACTGAGATCATGTATAGTACAATAAGAGATAATAGATATGCTTACGTTGTAGTTATACTCATGTTCTAAACATGCTTATGTTGTCAAATATACTGACACTAATGGTTAAGATGATGTTGGACATGTTTAATATTGCTTGCCATGCCTATGTAATTATAAATGCTTAAATTTCTGATCATGCCTATGCAGTTAATTGTGCTATAATGTTAGTTCTACTTATGATATAGATATGTTCACTTTATTTGAGATGCCAATATTGATAGCCATATTATGTTACTAGACATATTCATGATGGCAGGGGTTCTTACACTACTAGATTGCTTATACTGTTAGAAAGGAATATGATGATAGTCAGATTAATGATAATGATTGTTATTAGATGCAATTTGATGATATTTGAGTCGATATCTATCCAGAGAAATGGATTTATTTGTTATCTATATATGCATTGATGATCATACTTGTTGCTAAGATGATTTTCTTAATATGTTTAGTATACTTGAACTGTTCAATCTGCTCAATTGATTATTAGGTACTCCAACTACTTAGTTATCTACTATTTAAAATGTTGTAATCAATAAGCATTGTTGGAGGTTATATCTCTTGCTGGGACATGGGTCTCACCCTTGTGGTTTGCCACATCATTTTAGGTAATCGGAAGTGATGAAAATAAACATGTGGCAACAAAGAGGAGATATAGTAATGAATCTTTGAGAAAGTTGATTAGATGTCTAGTGTGTCCTAGAGTCATCCATGTACTCTCAGGTCCGGGCAGGAAAAGTTTGTATATGGTGTTTCAAATGAATCAGACTTTTATTAGCATATTAATGCTTATTTGTGTGGCATTTATGAATATTGTTCTCATGTGTATATATGTTGTGGCTAAGGTGAATGAACAATTTGTATCAAATTCTTGGCATAGTATGGATAAGAGAAAGATGTTGGGCTCTGATGTAAATGTTTCTGAGTAGGTGGTGATGTTGAAATTAGTTTTAATTTACCCATATTTTTGGGTATGTGATTAATTAGTGATTGATTGTGTTTTATGTTTTGAGTAATCTCGTTCAGTGTAATGGGTTCTCACATAGCCCGTGGAGATGCTTACACAAACTCTACTTCCTAACAGATGGTTTTGCTACTCCATTTGGATAGTTGTATTTTTTCTAGACGTGTTTTGGATGTGTTTGCATGTGTTGTGGTGGTGAAACCCAGCTCCCCACCCCAGTGATTCTCATCATTAATCTAAACTAAGTTTTAATCCTGCTCTTTTACTTTCCTTGCAATTAGTTTAACTAAACCCAAATCAACTCTTTCTTCTAAATATTAGTCTTATTCAATCTGGATTTGACTAGCAAGATTCATAAAAATGTTGTCCCTTGGGATTCGATCCTTAATAATACTGCGATATGATCTACCTGCTTGTGGGTGGTACTATTGCACAAGGTTCTGTAGTAGAACCCACATCATGTTCATTGATCAAAAGGTGGACAACTTTATGGAAATTTTTTGTCACTATAGAAGTTATCATTTCAGTGGTCCTTAAAGGCCAATTTAGGGATTGTTTGGCAGATATGATTAGAAAAAGAGTTCATGTGTTATATCCTTCTTTTGACTTATATCAAACATACCTGAGAGAGTGTTTCTTGAGGACGAGCAACATTTAAACTTAGGGGAGTTTTATGCATGGGTTTTTATTCGATTGCACATGTATATTTTCCTTGATTCATGTGTTGATTTGTCATTTATTTGGTCAATTATGCAAGAAATATTATCGGTGGAATGTTCTATCTAAATGCATCAAATTATGCAATTTTTATAGTTTAAAATTGTTTAATATTCATCCCGAGTACATATCCACGTTCTTGTGCAATGTTAGGTACAATTGGGCCTCACAGACTCAGTACTACTGACATTAAAAGTCGGTAGTACCAACTTCATGTCAGTACTGGACCAGAAACTCGCCCAGAATCAATACTACTGACACCCAAAGTGAGTTGTACTGAAACTACATTAGTAAGGCACAAGAAATGAATCACGGAAACTCGGTACTACTGAGTCCACCAACTCGGTACTATTGAAATGGCATCAGGGATGCAAAGTTTGAATGGCCTAGAGACTCAGTGCTATCGAGACAAGTCAATAGTACTGACATTGTGATGAATCATGGCTACCCAAGAAACTCGGTACGCCCAACTTTTAAGTCGATAGTACTGAGTCTGGCCGATCAAGAAATCTGAAGATAGCACTCTAATCTGACGTTTGATGTTATTTTGTACCTTAAGTGATTCCTATGACTTGAGGGGAGTCCAGCCAGACCTAAGGAGGTAGCCATTTTTCATTACACGACACTAGAGAGTGAGGAGAGAATAGCACTGCACCAAAGGCTTCATCTGAGATGATCTGAGCACCTCTGGAGGGTGAACTTGCATCTGGAAGACAGCAAATTGCACGTACGTTGAAGGGGATCATCCAAGCTGGCTATTCTCCAGGGGTTATTTTATATTTTTAATGTTTCACATATTTTTCTCCTTCTCTGCTATGTATTCGTCAATGAAAACCATGTGGGGCTAAACCCCTTGATTCCTTAGGATCTGGGAGTAGCCTAGATATACATTATAGTTGATTTTCATGCATTAATATCATCTTTATCCCTATTTTCTGGATATAAATCTATGAAATTGTCTTGTTCTGTTAATGCTTGATCACCATAGATAGATTATCAGACCATCAATCATTACGTTAGAGAGGTTAAGGGTTGCAAAAGAATACATTTAACCATTTATTTCACCCCTTGGGATAGGTGGAGAATAAACGAGAGGAGAAACCTAGAGATTAATCGTAAAGAACCTAACTAATGAACTAATTACTATGGAAATGGGATTGGCATTAGAATAGGTAGTGAATTACACTATGGGAGTGGGTAGTTCTTTCTATAGACTCTTTATCTAGGGATAGGGGTAATAGATATTAGTGTGTCGATTTAATTGCAATGTTATCTGTGGTGAAACCATTGTTCTGAGGAATTCCCTTTAATTTGAGTAACTCAATCTTTAAGCTTATTTCATTTCTTCATTTTTTTATGTTCAATCAAACCAATTCAACTATTTTACCGGCCTAGCTGATTAGATCATAGTTAGTAGTAGTATTCTAGAGTATGTTACCCTATGTTCAACTCAGGCCTCAAAAGGCATGTTTTACTTTGATACGTTCAATTGCGTATAACACATGGTAAACACGTGTCACCCCGTACCCTACTAATGCACTCTAGCTTGCCTCAACCTATGTGGGACCTCTAGTCAGGAAGCATGTTTCCTCCTCATAGTGCATGCCTCCTATGAGCATTCTACAGTGTTCATGGCATCTAATTTTCTAATTCACTCTTTAAATTCATATTTTAATCATCAAATGAAGATTTCTTAATTTAACCTTATAAATAATCATTTTTATAAATTATTATCAATTTGTATTGTAAATTGAGAAAATGTGAAATACTACTTTCATATAGAAGAACATTAAATTGAAAACACTTGATTCAATGAATACCCTATCCTTAGGGTTTGATTCACCTCATTCACATATCACATAACTCGCATAAGGAATGTATGCATCATAATCTATCACTGATAAAAGACTATTCTCAACAATTCACATGCAACCAACATATATATGAAATTGTGGAATGAATTGAACTAGGGTATGCAATCCATTCACTAAATTATCACACATCAAGAATAACCTTGAATGTGAGAACTTAAAATCATAAAAGAATCAAATCATTTGAATATCATGATGTCTATTTGCAAACTTGTAACTTTCCATTCATTTAGGGTTTCACCCTCTTTACCCGGATATCAAGCAACACTGATAACATCACATGAAATCCTAGATGGTATATTACATATATGTACTCAACATTTAGATAAAATAATCATTCATAAACAAGGAGTTTCAAATAGGCAAATTTCTTTATTCAATTCGATAGCAATTTGGAGACGTGACTGAAAACCCTAGATTTTGGTATATTCTTATAATTTCTGCAATAAATTTGGGAATTCTATTTTAGATGATTTGTATTCATTGCTAATGTGATTTTATCATCTGAAATCCATAACAGTAGGAGTACAATCCATTTGTAATTCATCATTCATAAGCTTAAATTGAATGAAGACTTAGGGTTTCTAGTCACATACAAAGGAATTGAAGATTATTGATGATTTAACATAATTTCGTGCAATCCACTATTTAAAGGAAGTATCCACTCACCCTAAGGTGTTAAAACACCTTAAAAACATAGCCCACATATTAAAATATAGAACTCATATCAAAATGAAATTAAAATTAATGTGAATGGATTAGGTTATCCTTTTATTGTATTTATTATCTATTCAGCCACCATGATGAGTGATTTATAATTTTTAAACTGCCATGCTTACATGCTGGTATTTAAATTCTATTAATTTTAAACATCATAAATATCTTGGTTACATCTTGATTTTCTTCTCACTGAGCCAGTATCTCCCCAACGTACTCAAGAATGTTTTAGGTAAAGGATTAGCTCCTCCAGAGGAGACATATGCCAACTTTTATCAAGAGTAGCACAAATATCTTGAAAGAAGAGAGTAGTTAGAATTGATATATGGTCTCTTATCCTCCCTATGGGTCCTCGGAATGAGTGATTGAGAAAAGGGAGCATTTGTAGTTAAATGTCCATGATGTATATTAAGTCTGAAACTCTTTCCTCTATGTAAATAGTCAAACTTTTAATGTTATGTTTAATAGAGATGTTTTTAGTTTGCTAAATGATGCTATTATATATCTGAGAAAATAAAAAGTTATAGATGATTTTCTATAAGTGGTTTAAAATTGATGGTTAGTATGTATCACTATTTGGCGGGCCCTATCCCTAGTTAGCAGGATCGGGTTGCGTCAAAAACCTAGAAGTTTAGTCTTTAGATGAGTACGAGTGGTAAAACTAGAACTTGTATATAATGTTGTAAATGTGATGAAATGTTGAAGTATAGGTACTAGTACTTCAATTGAAGATGGTGAGCCTCATTAATATGATCTAAGCCTAATGCATATATTTTAGTATGATTTATGAAATAAAGAGTAAACATTCACATGAATGTGAGTCCTTTTATACAAGCAACATAACAATGAATTGGGAAGGATGCTTAGAGATTATGATGTAAAAAGATGTAACCTAATCCATTTTTTAATCTAAAGAGAGTAGTATTATAAGGGATGGAATGATCTTTATTAATTACAAGAATATCACTTGAAGTCTCTAACATGGTATACTCATCAATTATAGGAAAGGAAATAGACAAGAATCATCTGAATAGCGATGACAAGTTAAGAATGAAACTAATGAAATTTTTATGATGAAGTATATAGTCTATTTATCATAGTTACATGTTGTTTGACCTATACTGAATGAAATACATTAAAATCAGACTATGAAGGATTTCAATGAGAGACAAACTGTATATATTAAGTAAATTTAAAATGATTTATTGCAAGAACAATAGTGAATACGATATGGAAGAAGTTATGACTAAAGACTATCAAATGAAGGGAAAAGGAAGGAAAATCATAGTTGGATTTAATATCCTAATCCTAAACCCAACACAATTAGCTATGTGATAATAATGAATAATGTTCGAAAATGAGGAATTAAGGACTATACATATGTATAGTCTAATTAAATTATGAGATGTAGTTTAGGGGTGAAATTTGATTAATAAGAATTGATGTTTGGTTTGTAATTCTATGTAGACACTTCTTTTCTAAGAACAGTCTAATATGATGGACAATAATGCTAACTAAAAAATGATAAATAGTAAGTGATAAGAATTAAGTGTGTTATGCATGTTTATGCTTTGAGATTTATTCATGTCCATAGAAATTGAATCTAATAAGTACATGTTGTAAATAGACCTATTATGATCATGATGAATGGTATAATATGTATGCATGCTAGAGTTGCTTCTAGTTCTAATGTCTCTATGAATATCTACTGAAAACTATGATATGGAATGAACTAAAAAGAAATCTATTGGGATTGAATTAACATGTAATGATTACAATTGAGATATCCTATTTAGGATAAACGTTGGATGATGAGATGATGTCTTTGCCTGATATCCCACTGATGATGACTTATATCAATAATGTGGAAATAGAAAGTATCATTTATGTTGCAAAATGTAGATTGTTGTGCTTCTTGTATTAATTATTATCTTTCCTGATAAAACAAATTTGATTCATGTCATTCTAGTTGCACAACAATACACACATATGATATATGATGTTTTGATTTCTTTTGAATATGAATAAAAGGGTGGCTAACTAAACCATAAGATAGTGATGGTGAGTCATTGACATGAGAATTAGGTATGGAAACTTCTACTTTGTGAGGTAGAAGCCAAGTAGTTTCAGGGAAAATGAGTAAAAGATGACAAGTTGTGTAGAATATGAGTTGAATGTTGTTACATGCCTTTTACTACTAGCTGATAAATCTACTAGTGTTGAATGTGTTTCTTGATGTGGAAACTAATCATTCTTTAATAAAGATGATCTATTTTTATATTCTTAATTGTTTGGTTTAGAATTTGGTCTTAAATATTGGCATGTGGTTAATGATGGGATTTACTTCCACTTTGAGTATGATTTGGATTTACTTGTCATCTAAATAGTTTGTGGACTTGTCTTATGTGTACTTCAGCTAATGACTACATGATGTGTTCCTGGTTTGGATGGTGGAGTGTCAAAAAGATGATGTTATTATTATGTGTTAATTTTAACTGCTTAAAAGTTGACTTATTATTCTGAATTAAGTAATATCTACTAGTTTTTTCATAGACATGCTCTAAAAGATGTTTTAAGGTTGTGAAATACAATGAGATTTGGAGAGCTTAGGGTTGCACAATGTGTGCACCCTTCTATTTATAGAAAAGTAACAATTATAGAAAGGTCCATATATAATGGAAAATAACATAACATAAATAAAGAAACACATATATTAACACTCCCCCTCAAGTTGGAGCATAGATATCAATCATGCCCAACTTGTCCATCAACGCACTGAAATGCTTCATAGGCAGCAATTTGGTGAAGATATCAGCAACCTAGTCTTCAGATCGAGTAAAAGGTGTGCAGATCTTTCCAGTAAGAATAGATTCCTAAATAAAATGACAGTCGACCTTGATATGCTTGGTGCACTCATGATAGACATGATTGTTGGCAATAAAGATAGCAGCTTTATTATCACAGTGCATGGGTATAGCAGAAGAAGACTCAACATCGAAGTCTTTAAGAGAGAGTGTACCCAAAGCAGCTCACAAGCAGTATGGGCCATAGCCCTATATTCAGCTTCAGCACTAGATCTGGAAACCACATTTTGTTTCTTGGATCTCCATGGGACTAGATTGCCTCCCACATAGGTACAATAGCCAGAAGTGGATTTCCTGTCAATCCGACTCCCTGCATAATCAGAATCAGAATACCCTTCTAGAGAGCAGTGCCCATTTTTCCTGTAATGAAGTCCCTTGCCAGGAGACTTTTTTAGATATCGTAGAATATGACATAGTGCATCCCAGTGGCACTGTCTGGGTTTATCTAGGTACCTACTAAGAAGTCCCACAGAAGTAGATATGTCATCTCTAGTCACAGTTAAGTATATCATTTTACCAATCAATCTCCTATACTTTTTATTATCAGCAAAAGATGGAGATGAATTATCATCCCAATTGACATTGGGATCTAGAGGAGTGTCAGTAGGTCTAGCTCCAAGCATACCAGTTTCCTATAAAAGATCTAGAACATATTTCCTCTGAGACAACACTAGTGCATTAGAGGTCCTGGATACCTCTATGCCCAGAAAATACCATAGTTTACCCATGTCTTTAGTAGCAAAGTGCTTGTAGAGATGGGCTTTAGTATCCTGAATAGCAATAGAGTCACTGACAGAAAGAACAATATCATCCACATAGACAATAAGAATTACAATGCTAGTAGAGGTCTTCTTAGTAAAAATAGAATGATCCACTTGAGATCTCAGAAAACCAAAAGCAATCAGAATTTTGCTTAATTTATCGAACCAGACATGAGGGCTCTGTTTGAGCCCATAAATAGACTTCTTCAACCTGTAGACTTTGTGTGACTCCCCCTGAGCAACAAATCCATGGGGTTGCTCCATATACACTTTCTCTTGCAGATCACCATACAGGAAAGCATTCTTAACATCTAATTGCAGCAGAGGCCAGTCCAAATTAATAGAAATAGAAAGAAGAATTCTGACTGAATTAAGGCGGGCAACAGGAGAAAAAGTTTCAAAGTAATCAATACCATAAGTATGTGTATACCCTTTTGCAACCAAGCGTGCCTTCAGCCGTTCTATAGTACCATCGGGTTGATATTTAACAGCATATACCCATCTGCAACCTACATGCTTACATTGAGGAGGTGGATCCACCAACTCCCAAGTTTGTCTGTCAATAAGAGCATGCATCTCTTCTTGCATAGAAGAAGTCCATGTTGTACTTTGCAAGGCATCATGAGTATTTTTCAGAATAGTGACAACAGATAAAGCAGAGACAAAATTGCTAGCATGAATACTCAGATGTGCAGTAGATCCATGGTTAGCAATGTTATGAGAAGTGCAGGAACGAGTTCCCTTTCTAAGATCAATAGGTATATCCAGGTCATAAATTACCTCAGGTGTGGCAGGACCTTCTTGAGGAGGAGATTGGTGTTGAGTGGGGGGTACTTGTTCAGGTGGAGGCCTGTTCCTACGCTGATAAACAATAAGAGGTGGTGTCGTATTCTTAGGTGGCATTTGATCAGAATTCTCAGACACACATTCAGTAGTAATAGGCAGATGGGAAGCAATAATATCAGGCTCCAGACTATCTCCGCTAGATGAGTAGTATGGGGTATTATCAAAGAAGACAACAACACTGCTGATAAACCATTTCTTTGCAGTAGGACTATAGCATCTATATCCTTTTTGTGTACGAGAATACCCTAAGAAAATACATTTCTCAGCACGGGGAGATAATTTATCATGAGTAGGACCAAGCAATCTCACAAAACACGTACAGCCAAAAATCTGAGGAGGTACAGTAAATAAGGGTGCATCAGGTTGTAGAATTTGAACATGTACTTTATTTCCAATCACAGAGGAAGGCATCCGATTAATTAAGAAACAGGTAGTCAATATTGCTTCAGGCTAGAACAATCTGGGTACATGATAGTGCATCATAATAGTTCTAGCAACTTCTAACAAATGTCTATTTTTCCTCTCAGCTATTCCATTTTTCTGTGGTGTATATGCACACGAAGTTTGTTGTAAAGTGCCAACAGAATGACAAAACATTGCAACATCATTTTGGACAAACTCAAGTGCATTATCAGTACAAAAAACTTTAACAGGCAGAGCATATTGTGTTTTCACCTTAGAAAAAAAGAATTTAATAGTAGACAACACTTCAGACCTACTTTTCAACAGAAACAACCAAGTGGTCCAAGAGAAATCATCAATAAATAGTAAAAAGTATTTGTAGCCAGACAAATTAGGCACATTACAAGGACCCCATACATCAGCATGAACAAGATCAAAAAAGTTTTTGCTACTACTCTGAGGACGTTTAGGGTAAGCAACCCTAGTCTGTTTCCCTAACAGACAAGATTCACACTGAAATTTATGAGTGCCAACACTAGAATGACATGTCTTAGTTTTTCAAAAGAAGGGTGTCCAAGACGGTAGTGCCATTGTAATGCAGAGACTGATGCAGATAATGTCGATAAAGTAGAAGCCAATGCAACCTTGTCCAGTCTTGGAAGATCATCTAGATAAAAGAGGCCATCAGATCCTTCATGCCCCCCACAAATCTTCATCCTCGTGCGAAGGTCCTAAAAAACACACGAACCAGGTATAAAGGTCAGGGTACATTGCAGGCTGCATAAGATTTTGCTAACAGATAATAAATTCAGTAGAAAATGAGGCACATATAAAGCCGACTTCAGAAGAAACTTAGATACAATGTCTCCAACCCCAGAAACTGCAGACTGAGAACCATCAGCAAGCATAACAGAAGAAGAAGTAGTTGGTCTAGATAAATTTCTAAATAAAGCTCGATTTCCAGAAATGTGAGACAATGTGCCCGAATCGATAACCCATTTTGTATTACCAGCACTAGAAGATGGAGTACTAAGGAAGGCAGTATCACAACCTAAGTAGGTCACAACATGGGCTCCACTTGTAGTGACAATAGAAGACGAGCCAGTACGCTCGCGTAGTAGGCACTCCACCTCAAAACGAATGTAATCCGTAGTGCCAGTACTCGAGTCATCAGATAGAACAGACTAGGTAGGTGTCTCTGAAGTAGCAGTAGTGTCACTGGCCGCATTGGCCCATGCAGGTTTACCCTACTTTTCCCAGCACTTGTCTTCAACATGATTAGACCGGCCATAGAAGTTGCAGAAGAGTTGTCCAGTCTGAGGATGAGAAGAAGAAATAGTAGATCCAAAGGATGCTCCATGACCCGCAGAATTCCTCCCCCTGCCAGTACCAAGAGGAGGACGAGCATCATTTGAACAACCGCATCGACGACCACGACCAAGACCAGACATCACATCAAAAGCATTCGAATCCCCAATATCAATAGGAGTCTCAGATGATGATGCAGGCAAGCGTTGTAGTCTCTGAAAGGTAGTCTAAAGAGTAGGCAGTGGATCACTGGTGAGAATCTGATCCACCACCCCGTCATAGGAATCAGGTAAGCGACAGAGGAACTGGACTACTTGCAACTCTTGTCGCTGTCGTTGCATAGTAGCCAGATCAGTAGACAAGGGATGGTAGGCTTCCAACTCCCTCCACAATCCCTTAAAAGCAGAGAAATAATCTGTCAGATCAGAACCAGAGAAATGCAGACGGTTGAGTTTCTTGTTGATATCAAACACCTTCTTTGGATTTTGACTGTGTGAATATGTGCTGGAAAGTTGATCCCACATTTGCTTTGTCGTCTGTAGGTACAATAGTGTTACACTAATCTTGGTCTCACTACTATTCAGACTCCATGTCATGACTGTGGAGTCGTGCTTCACCCAATCATCATAGGCTTTCACATCCTTCGAATTGGCTGTTACAGGAGCCACAGGTGGTGGATCTCGCATCAGGTGTGACATTTTTCCTTGTGATTTAACATATATCTGCATAGAGCACACCCAGTGCTGGTAGTTTTTCCCATCCAGCTTCACAGTTGTCACCTGACGTCGCAGATCTTCATGAGTAGATGCCATCAGGAAGAAACAGATGCAGACGTAGAGTTATAGGCAGGCAGTAGAAGTCAATAGTCAGAGGCAGAAGTCCAACACATGGACTAGTAGTAGAAGGTAGAAGATAGACACATGGATCATAAAAAAAACCCATGTAGGGGTAGCAGAGAAGAGAAAAAACTTATGCCAACATGGAGGATTAGTCACTCCACCATGAGGCACAGGCAGACAGAGAGGATAAAGCTTGTTACTCCGTCAACATGCCAGAACTCGAAAGTTATCGAGGCTGTCTGGAGATTTTAGAAAGAGAAATGGAGCTAGACGGAGGGGCCTGTGGGGGATTAGGCCATAAGGATGGAGTTTATTAGGGGATTAGAGGTGGATGGAGGGATACGGAGGGGTGGGCGATGCTACTATAGAAGCAGTGACGCTACTGTAGCAGTATTGTAGCGGCGGAAAAAAGGAGATTTCACAGTGTGGTGGTGGCTAGGGTTGGTGGAGAGAGAGAGGGATTAGGTTTAAGGTGGATCAGCCCGCTCTGATACCATGTGAAATACAATGAGATTTGGTGAGCTTAGGGTTGCACAATGTGTGCACCCTTCTATTTATAGAAAAGTACCAATTACAGAAAGGTCCAGATATAATGTAAAATAACATAACATAACATAAATAAAGCAACACATATATTAACAAAGGTTTAATTTAGTCTAAGTAATTACTTTTATTGATTGATTAGATCATTATCATAAATTGAATTTGATTATATGCTAGAACTATCTGCTAGACTTTTTGATATCTCCAAGTTTCTTTTAAGTCCATCATACTTAATTTGATGTTGATGCATGTACTCAGCTTGAGTGGGAGGTATCCACTCACTAGGGTTCTATATGAGTCTCATGAGGTTGTTTCAAATGTTTTTATGTATAATGTTATCCAATGGAGAGGTCATGATAAAAAAAGATGTAAATAGTATAATCTAGATATATTAGAATGTGCCTATACTCTCTCTTTCCTAGGATGAGTAGTGTATCAAATTTTCTTTAATGTACTTGTATGTGATGTAAAATTAAATACATGTGAGAAATATGATTTAATTCTAGTTTTAATGGAGTTGAATATAATTTGTGGTGATTAAATGTGTCGTTATTGTGGTGACATTGTTGTGAGGCTTTATGAGAAAGAAAAAGGGATATGTTTTTTGTGTTTTTCATATATTGTGTTAATCGTATTTGTTGAGAAATATTTGTCTTGCTCATAATCTAGGTTTAATTTTTGGGTCTCCCTCTAATGGTTGGCATTAGTGTTGATCAAAAGAGAGGTCCCGACAATGTGGTACTAGAGCATAGGTTAGATGAGTTTGTAGGGACAATGGGATTAGGGCTAAATGATAATGTGAATGTTGAAGAAAACCTAAATTACATACATACTAATTGAATTCATTATCTAGACACTCTAGTCAAGTATCTGGGTATTGACATAAGCTAGTATGGAATTATCCACTGTACTTCTTCTGGATGCTCTGACCAAGCTAGTATGGAACTACCCAATGTACTTCAGATAGTGTGGGAGTATAAGAATATTCATGATTGTAATAAAATGATAAAATGGAGAAAGAGAAAGGATTATATAATTAGATATGGGGTCAAGAAAAGATGACAATTTCACATGAGAACGATGAATAAAATGGATGGATTATGAAATAATTCCTAATGAATTGAACATTGAGTATGAATCAGAAATTGTAAGAAAAAAGGTTGATAACTAAGAATGAAGTCCACTAAATGATCATCTTTATGAAGAAAATTGATGAATGCAGATAATAATACAAAATGAATCATAATCTTGATTAGTGAGATACATGATCAAATTTAAAAATAATATGAAAGATGATGTGAATCACATCTTGATAACTGACGTATTACTAAGATTTATGAAATAAGTGTTTGTAATACTCAAGGAGATATGTAACAATGATAAGGGATTAAATATCCATCTAATGCCAGAAAATGATGCCATATTAAAGGAAGATAAAATGGAAATGATTCTAATTTGACATTGAGAGAGATAAAAGGTTTGATTATATAATATTTTTCCACATATTATCTTGAATTTTGGGATGAAATCCTAAGAGGAAGGGAGAATTTGTAATGACCTATTTTTAGATTAACCACCTAATTAAGGTTTATATGAATGATTACATAACTAACTAGATTGATCATTATTTAAAGATTGACAAATGATGGTAGTCTAATTGTAAATCTTTCAACATAATGAGAAAATTGAAATTATTTAATTTCAAATAATTAGGGTTTGATAATTGGAAACCCTAATCTACCAAAATTAGGGTTTTGCTAGTATATGAATACAAAATTTGATAAATGTATCCGTATAGTAAATGATTTTTATTATTATATATGTGATTCTAATTTAGTTGAAATTCAGACATGTTATTGGGTTTTAAGAGAAAGAAAAAGGAAAAGTTTATTTGTGTTTTCATATGTTGTGTTATTTGTGTTTTTTGAGAATTAGTTGTCTTACTCCATAATCTAGATTTAAATTTTGGGTTTCCTTCGAATGGTTGGCATTAATGCTGATCAAAAGAGAGATCCTGGCAGTATTATGCCTCTCGTATTCTGCATTATTGTACATAGATGTTTATCCAAGATCTATAAGTGTTCTTAATTACTGTCAAACACATGTATATTCATCTAGGATTTTTATTAAACGCATGTCTAATTAGTATTATGAATACAATGCTTGGTATTTAGTGTAGTTGCATTTTTCCTTAAATGTTACCATGCCATAACATGCATTAAGTTTAATCATTAATTATTATTATTTGATAATAGGTTAGATCTAATCTAGTTAGGTTCTTAAGCTTACTTAACATGTCATTGTTCCTAAACTCATTATCTTGTAGATAATCTAAACATTAAAAACTAATAGGAAAATCAGTTATTAATATATTTTTAAAATGAGACTAGCTATATGTTATCTGATTCTTGATTGGTTCTAAGGTAAGTTAGCACAAGAATCTCATTTAGGTTTCCTTTAGTATGGATGGAGTTATTCTAATAGTTGATCCTCCTTGTGGACATGGTGATAGGTATTCTTGAATTCAATGGATATTGTTGTAACACAACACTATGACTTCAATTTGGAGGGCAAACAACCAGTAGAGGGAGGTCATCTAGGTCACTTAGCTTTGAGTCAGTATATTGTAAGACTACTAACAACTCATCTATATATCTATACTTCTTACTATCTTCTTCTTGGTCACAATGTCTCATGGATGGAGTCAGAAGTGCTTTGTCTTCGATCTTGTGGATGAAGAAGAACCAAGGTGGTGAAGCTAGTGGGTGTCCCACAAGCACCTCTACCAGCCTCTGTGTTTGTAGGTAACAATTGTAGCATGTTTTCCATGTGATGCATAGAGGAAAGAAGTGAGAGGGTGGTTAAAGCTTGAGAAGATGGGTCGTAAATCATTGTGAAGGTGTGGAACATGCTAGAAATAGGTATCAAGCCTTGGTGCATATGCAAAGAGATCGTGTATATATAAGGTATGAACCACAAGGATAAAAACAAAAGGAGGTTAAGAACTTAGAAGGTACTTCTCTGGAATTCGAGTCACAACTCCATCATTGTAGCTGTTTCAAGGAGATCTTACCTCTGACAGACTAGGATTAGGAGTGAAGGATGAAGAAACCTCATGATCTAGATGTGTCCATTGGATCCAGGGTGATTATCGTAGTGATTCGTTCAGTGTGGCTTTGAATCCCTAGAGGTTGGGACCAAGCTGGGAGGAGAAGTAGTATAGTGTAAATGGATAAGATCCCTGATGTAGATGTGGGTCTAGATGTGAAAGAAGATGTGGGGGTCCTTCTTGGTACCAACGTATTTCCTTCTGGCCACTATAGATTGTAGTGGAAGTCCTTTGTGGTCATTACTGTTTGGAATAAGGAAGGGGATCGACTGGATTTTCAAAGGAGAGGAAAAGGGAAAGAGAGGGGATGGCTAAAGTTGTTGTTGATGTGTTGTCATTCGATGATGGCAACAGAGAAGGAACAGTGAAGAAAGGGGTAGGGAGGTTGACTAGGGTTTAGAAGATAGGTTGTGTATGGACAAAGGAAATGAGGAAAGACCACGAGAGAATAAATAGGAAGAGGGTGAGGGTGGAAGAGTGGAAGAGGAGATCAAGGAAGGAGAGAGGAAAAAGAGAAGGCAATAAGGGGTAAGGGAATGATAGTTGCTAGTCTTCTGGAAGTCGCATCTAGCACAAGTAATGTACATGTGAAGGGTTACCTATGGTATTCAAAGATGTTACAACTTAAAAAGTAATAGACAACTGGATTGAAAAGTGAGCTAGGGTTTTCAATCAATAAATGGAATGGTCATAAGGGGTTCGATTGGTACAAAAATTGGAGGGTAGGATATTTAAGGTGCAAGAAGTTAAAATTTAATATAAATTTCCCTAACCAAAAATGTTTGATTTTTTATTTAATTACTTTAAGTTAACTGCTTAATGAACCCGTTTAATAATTTTCTAGATCAATTGGATTCATTATTTCACATTTATTGAATTTCTTTCATCATTTAGACTAGGAGGATTCTATATCATCAAACTATGGTCAAATCTAATTAATTGGTGAACTAATAAATTAACTTCCAATCGAAGACTTAATTAAATATTTCACCTTTAACCTTATATAGAAGGTGATATGGTGAAAGATTATATTTTTCCTGGATCCAACTATTCTTACTCACTTTAGTTCAAGGGATATGGATTGATTGCAAAATCTAATTCAAATTAGATTAGGAGAGGGAGCTTTTAGATAAGTAGTTAGATCTGGATATGTTACAATACTCCACCCCTTAAAAAGTGATTTCATCCCCAAAATCCGCCTGTTTGTAACCTAACCTACTAGTATGATTGTGATCAGCCTAATTAAATTTTATTTATCCATTATAGACTTCATCAGGGTGGTTATTTCATTTTTAAATCACATGGTATAATTTATTACTATATAGGGATAAGATGTAACTTTATTACATTTATCATTTCATAAATTTTTAACTAATTTTTCAAAAGAGCTTATGAACAACATTACCCTTATAATTGGTTAGGGAATAAGGCCTTTAAGGTCCTTTAATTTTATATGCATTCATTTAGATTATTTAATTGATGTCCAAAGTATCCATCTTCGCATGTATAATTACTCTAATTTGTTAATGAATATTTGATAATATTACCCAAGATTTACCTAATGCATTCATTTTTAAGTTTGGACAATACTAAAATTAAATTACTCTCATGAACTGCTAAGGTACATGACTCCATTGCTTAAAAGGATTAATATAGGAATTACCTAAACAAATACTGGAACAACAAGAATGGGTCAACTAGATCTTATATATCCAAAAGTTCTTCTTTATCATGTCTATGGAACAATTAGGCCTTGGTTCTCATGGAGGTGTTTCACTAAGGGGTTTCTTACTAATTCAAACTTCATGTAGTGATGACTTGGTTCATGAAACGGTCAAAAATCTTGGAATTTTTATGTACATATGTGGTATAATAATGAAAATATTTTTGATGATGACTATCTGTCACCAAAAGCAAAGAGGGAACCAAGTCAATCACTTTTGACCATAATTCATTATATGAAAAGGGTCTACTTAAACATCTCTAACCATACTATTGGTGATAGGGATATAGACTACAAGAACCTGATGTCAACTCCTACTATGTATATATTGGTTGCTTCACATGACATTTACCACTACATCTTAGACCTACATGATTCTATCGAGTAATATATAATCCTCAACATGAGACATTAGGAAGTCCCTAGGTCTCCCAACTATTTGAGAAAGATATTAGGGTTTGTGAAACAGAGTACTATATGAGTGTCCTACACTTGGTCTCCTTAGGCAATCATATATCCATGACCTAAAGGAATTATTAGGGTCTAGTATCCAATTATATAGGTTGTATAGATGAACTCCTAAGGATCATCACCATTAATAGATCTTTCCTCAACTGACCTGAGTGTATGTGGAAATTAGATCTCATGTAAGTTAGCTTCCAGTCCCCTATGCAGAGAGGTTTTAGAAAACTATAATGAAGTAATTAGATTGAGGTAAGGCCTTCCTTACAAAAAAGGATCTACATCTTAAACCTAAAACATATGTCGATATTCAATGTTTGATATCCATGCCCGCTCCATACTCAAGAGGCACATGTGAAAGTCAACAAGGTATATGGTTTAAGGTAGGAACTAGGATGGAGCCTATTCAAGAGTGTATAAGGTATTCTAAAATACTATAGGAACTAGTCTCTAGAAGGACCAACATCCAAGTATGATGTATTCCATCACCATAGAGAGGGTAGTGATGGTTAGGGTTATCGAAATTGGATGACTGATTTTGGAAGTGATAATGGCTCAATTATACAATAATTGAAACCATATTTCACATTACACAACTCAAAGAAAGTGCATCATCATCCTATACAAGGTTTACTTAACTACCTACTAAAAAACTACACAGGATAACTTTAAATAGACAAGTCACTGGCTGCTTAGGCTTAAACAGTGGGACTCGGGAGGGGATCCTCTCAGATGGTATGAAATAAAGAGCCATATAATAATAAAGTAACATATCAAACTATTACAAAGTTACATGATAATTCATATACAATTATTTGTCATCATAACAAGTAACAATACAAACAAAATGGGTACATCAACTAGTATGTGAGCCCATCTACAGAGCGAAACCCAGACATTCCAAGCTTTAAAAATGTGCATTGTGAGCAATCATGCTGAGTCAGTGTCATCTAGGACTCCCAGACTTGGGTAGGTTTGGGATAGATACCTAGTAAAAGGAAACAAAAGGTATATGTTAGAATACTTTTGAGTATGTGCATAATAAAATTGTATTTAGGTATTTCACATAAAAGAGTGCAATTATTGGGTTCCCATTCAATAGGGGAATTTTACCAACTATGTAAGTTCAAGATATGATCAATAAGAGAATAAAATTCAATAGAATGGGGAATATGAATATTTGATAAATATATAAATAATCTTTCCATTTCACAATCCAAAATATCACAAAAATAAACAATTGCATGTATATAATTTATACAAAAGCTATCTAAGGTAAGGCCAAGACGTCACTGAGTCATTGACCCAAGTTGTAAAGACACACCTTGGGTGGAAATACGTTCCCCTGTATAGATAAGAGGTGGAAAGACACACCTCGGGCAGAAAGAAGCGTCCTAATGGTTATATATAAGCGTCTACAATAGTTATCTTAGTCTAATATCACATGAAATATTGGAAGGAAAGGCTTATGTCCATCAATTACATTAATACTATTAAACAACATGGAAGGAGGACTTATATTAAAGTCGAATATATTCCTAAATATCATATAGAGACTACACATACCTAATCTTCGAATTTGTTAGTTAACTAAATAGTTTTACATTGTCCCCAAAGTTGAGTATTCATCCTAGGAATATATCATGTATGATATTCAAACCAAAGCAACATGTATGTACTTCCCTACTATAGTTTTTCATATATTTTTATTTTAGTCATGATTACCATATGATCCATTAGATATCTACTATAATATCCATCTTTGGTCACATACTTCAAAGCATGACCATGTTACATATATGCGTTGACAACATGCATTCTTTCAATTTAGGTTCGGTAATGTTAATATATTTCTATACCATGTGAATCTCTATTATTTTTAATATCATATTTAGCATGCATGTTGGTACGTACACACATTTTGTTGCCTAATTCTTAAGTGTTACTTATATACAAGTATCCATTATATGCATGATGTTTTACTTCATTTGAATAAACTCTAAATACACATACCAACTATACCTATGTCCATAGAGAAACGTTTATTTCTCTTATATTTCACATTATTATACATATATGTTTATTTGAGATTTATAAGTATTTTTAGTTGCTATCAAACACATGCATATTCATTTAGAGTTTTGATTGACCACATGCCTAATTAGTATTATGAATACAATTCTTGACACTTAGTAGAGCTACATATTTTACCTAAATGTTACTATGACATAATAAACATTAAGTTTGATTGCTCATCAATATTGTTTGATAACGAGCTCTAGATCTAACCCTATCAGCTTCTTAAGGTTGCTTAACATGTCATTGTTTGTATAACATTTCTTGTAGATAATCTAAATATTAAAAAACAATAGGAAAATTGATTACTTACATATTGTTGAATGAGGCTTGTTCTATGTTGTCTAATTCTGATTGTTCTAAGATATAAGCACACACAAGTATTTTAGTTAGGTTTCATTCAATTGAAATGGAGGCGTTCTAACCGGTGATCCCCCATGTGTACATGGAGATATGTATTCTTGAATTTAGCATATTTTGTTGTAACATGGCATTGTGACTTTAATTGAAAGGTCAAACAACCAGTAGAGGGAGGTCATCCAGGTTACTGAGCTTTGAATCAGTCTATTCCAAGACTAATGAGATATCACCTATAGGTTTATACTTCTTCATATCTAATTCATGGTCATTACTCAGATAGATATCTCTTGGATGGGATTATTAGTGCTTCATCTTTGATCTTCTCATTGTGTAAATGAAGATGAACCAAGGTGGTGAAGCTAGAAGACATGTTGGTATCCATAGGTACCTCCACTAGTCTCTGTGCCTGTACGCAGTGGTATGATCATGATAGTTGTGTGGTTTAGAGGAAAGAAGCTACAAGGTGGATAACACTAGATAACATGGCTCGTAGATCATTGTGAAGGTGTGGAAGATGCTAGAGATAAGTATCAAACCTTGGTGTAGCTGCAAAGATATCACAGATATACAAGGGATGTACCACGAGGATATGAACAGAAAGAGGCTAAGAACATAGAAGGTGTTTCTATGGAGTTGGTGATAGAATTTCATTACTATTGCAGCTGGTTTAATCAGAGGTGATCTCTAGCAATCTTGGAATAGGAGTGAAGGGTGAAGAAAGACCATGGTCTCTTGGTGATCGCTGGATGAAGTGGTGACTATTTGCACAATGTGATGCCCTTTAATGTGGTAGTGGTACTCTGCAGCCCCATAGGATGGGTGCAAGCTCAAAGGAAAAGCAATATCGGATGTTTAGATAAGGTCCCAGTTTTGGCAGTGGGCTTGGACGTGAAGGAAGATGGTGCAAGTCCTTCTTGGTACCCACATATCACATGTTGGTCATTATAGATGGAAACAGAAGTCCCCTTGCATCATGAATGCTTGGTTCATTGGAAGGGAATTGGCTACATTTTTGGATAAGAGAGAAAGAGAAAGATAGGGGATGGCTAAAGTTTATGCTCATGTGTTGTCATTTAGCGATGGAAATAGAGAAGAAACAATGAAGGAAGGGGGAGGGAGGTTGACTAGGATTTAGAAAACAAGCATAGAGGAAGGAGATGAGGGAAGATCGCCTGAGGATAGATAGGAAGAGGGTGAGGGTGTCAGAGTGGAAGAGGAGAAGAATGAAGGTGAGAGGAAGAAGAGAAGGCAAGGAGAAGGAAGGGAACCACAATTTCTAGTCTTGTGGTAGCCACACCTAGCACAAGTAATGCATGGGTGAAGTGTTTCGTATAGGGTTTGAAAACATTACATGTTAAATAGAATGGATAATGGTAAAAATTTAATTATGAAATTTATTATGAAAAGTTAATCTAGGGTTTTCTATCAATAATTGGAATGGTTAAAAGGGGTTTGATTGGCACACAACTTGTAGGGTAGGATACTTAAGATGTGAAGAATTAAAATAGTAACATCAGTTTTCCTATTAAAAATGTTTGCTATTTCATTTAATTACCCAAATTTATCTTCTCAGTTGATCAATTTAATGTATTTCTTGATCAATTGGATTCATTATTTCACATTTATTGAATTTTTTTCATCATTTAGACTATGAGGATTCTACATCATCAAACTATGGTCAAATCTAATTAATTGGTGAATTAATAAATTTACCTCTTATAGAGTACTTATTGAAATGTATTACCTTTAACCGATATAGAAGGTGATAGGTCACACCATTATATTTTCTTAGACCCAATGACTCTTAATTACTATAGATCAAAGGAAATAGATATTATTTATAATCTAATTAAAACAAGACTAAGGAGAGGGAACATCGAGCTAAGTACCCATATTTGGGTATAGATTAGTCTGAAGTTCAATTGAGGGTGTTGGTGAGTTCATTTTAGATTGGGGTTTATTTTTGGGTCTCTAGGTTTATATATTAATGTGGTGTGAGGAGTTTGTAGATGAGGAGAAAAGGAGAAGTGAATTAGGATTTGAGCATTTCCATAGCAGCGAGCGTTTGGGGTCTTCTTGGGTATCAAAAGAATTGAGAGAATACAAGATCTGTGATGAAGTTGAAAACTCATTACGAGATCAAGAGGCTAGGGAGAATAGATGAAGAGAAAATCGAGGAAGGAATGGATATATAGAAAGAGAACATTTTGGGAAATGGGTAAGGTAGAAGAAGGAGAGATCCATAGATCCAATCCAGGGTCTGAAAAGATTTTAGAACTGGGAGCCAACCTTATAAATATAGTGCACACATGTGACAATAAAAGATATTTGAAAACTATAAAGTGTGTTATATTAAATTAAACAACTATGAAATTAAGGTTTTCATGTGTATATGCTCTTTCCGAATCTATTTGAGGGATCATTTTATCCTCAAACGAGATGAAACATTACCCCAAGTCTAATTGAAGTAGATAGAATCCGAACTTGCCACTAGTTTCCACATTTGAAGTCGTCCAATATTTTCTTTAATAGTTTTAGATCATAACTTATATCTTATTTACTTGATGACATTATCACATATAGGATTATTCAATTAATTTGAAACTTAGCCCACAAGCTCAATAAAACATGAGGATTCTGATTTTGATATTAGTGTATTCTTTTGACACTATTAATTAGGTGTATCATGGATTGGGGTTAGGCTGATTCATCTTGATTTATTTACCAACTAAATATTAATGGATATTATCTTGATATTATATTCCTTTTACTATTATCTTCACATGACTGATTTTTCTTAACTATTTTATGCAACCACTTATATTATTTAATCCATATTTCCTTTTAAAGGTGATATTATCTTTCAATCAAAAATAAAAAAGTATTCTTATTTTATATATCCTCTTAATGACAATTAAGGTATTTCCCACTATTATTGGTGATAATGAATGTTCCATCTTAATTTTTACATCATTAAGCTCATTATGTTAGTTAGTGGCAATAGCTATTGATATTCATGTATTACATATGGTATGAAACTTGTATGCCTTACATTATTATATGGACGTCCAAATTAATTTCACTTTTTATATATTCATTTCTAAGCTTATTTATTAGTTATTTACTTTATAAGAACTAGAGATTATTATGAAAATGTCCAATTCATTATTTATCAAGACTAACCATCTTAGACTATGTACTTATTTTTTACATCCTATTAAGGTTAAGGGTGACAAAGGATGTATCTTGCACATTATATGATATATATATATATATATATATATATATATATATATATATATATATATGGGCCCATCTTTATTGCCCGCTCGGGTAGCTACCCGCCCACCCTTCCGACTACTTTTTTTCAAAAAACATTTTCACAATTGTAGAGGACTATTTGGTCTAGCTCTCCAAAAAAAATTAGCTAAAAATAATATCATTTGCCCCTCCAAAATCAAAAAACCCGTCCTTATATATATATATGCTATATATTTTGTATAGAGTTACTCTTTTATTCGTGTAGTTACTTTCTGTTCACCATAATTACTTTTTTGACAGCAGAGTTACTTTTTGGGCCAGGAGAGTTACTTTTTTGGCTGTCGGGTAGCGAAAATCTAGGCTACCCGCGCGGGCAATGAATGAATGCCCTATATATATATATATATATATATATATATATATATATATATATATATATATATATATATATATATATATATATATATATATATATATGTGTGTGTGTGTGTGTGTGTGTGTGTGTGTGTGTGTCGGTATCTTGTTTTGCAACTTCCTTAAGCACTTATTCATATTTCATTCCAATCACTTCCTTATTATTCATGTTTAGGTATACAAGGGTATAACATATACCATATCTAGGGGTTTATTCCCAAACTAAACCCAAAGGCATCCATTCTGTAAGAATAGGGTTTTCTTGACTAAGAGGTCAGGTTTTGGTATGTTACATCACTCCACCCCTTTAAGAGGATTTCATCCCCAAAATCCAACCATCCTTCAAATATTAAACACTATTCTCCATCCCTTAAAAGTTTTAGCCTAATAAGTCAATCAAAATAATTCTTAAACATATTAGTGTTATAGATCAAGAATAGGGGTATGATTATGATATACATGGGTCATTCCTCCAACTAAAAGGTGATATACACCTAGGGTTGGGATTTAGGTCCTTGACGTTTAATCTAACAACCATAAGGTATGCATAAGCCTCTAATAACTTACTAGGTACTACCTTAAGCAACTTGAATAAGAATAGGGTAGGTCCACTATAGCTTTTGTACAAACCACAACATCTTAGTCATCACTCTATACATAAAACTAGGGTTTAGAGTTTAGTTATAACTATATCTAGAGTTTCTCTACCTAAAAACATGCTTCATTGTGACTAAGTCTGAGATATCATTGAAAAAATCCATAAAATTTTCTTTTACATATAGTAGTATAATGAAAAATACTTTTTGGCAATGAAAAGCATTCAACATAACACAAAAGATGGATCCAATATCAATTGTGAGAATTTAGTCACAAGGTATTTCATAATAACATCTACTATCCTACTACTTTCCCATTCTCGTATATATCTCCATCCTAAATTCAAAACTCATAACTCCAAAAGAGATATATCACAACTACCTAGATTATAGGGAAATGATCAATAAGGTCTCATCACATTAGGTTTACTAATAATGAATCTTATGTGTACCTCATATGATTCTAGATCTTTATTCCATAATCTAGTATAGGTAAGACCTCTCACCTAGAGTTTTCACAAAGGGTGAAGGCCTTATAAAAAATTTAGGGCTATAAAAAATATATAGAATCTATCTGCCAAGGATCTGATACCATTTTGTAAGGAATGAGATCCGAGAAGGGATTCACTCCTCAATTAATAAAATAAGAGTTATCATCCATAACAAAACTCACACCAATATTTTGCAATGGATGCATAACCATTATTTATCTTTCACAATTGGATATCAAAAAGATCAAAGTATAGAAGTAGAATAAAACACATTTACTATTTGCAATTTTACAAAATACATGATAGCTCCCACTCGGGGAAATTGCATGAAGGTAACAACTTCAACAACTAAGAAGAGGGTGTCTGAGCTAATTCAAGTGTATCTTCCAAAAGTCATCTCTAATAAGCAAAGTCCTAGTCACCCAAGTCAAGTCTTCCATGTACTTCACCTGAGGATTTGGAAGTGTACCCCACAAAAGAAGACAAAGTGAGGTTGTCAACAAAAAAAATTGGTATGTGGAATAATAGAGATTGATCAATATTAGGAGAAAATGGATTATAATAAATTTATCAAGGCTTCCCAAATCAAGAAAAAGATATCAAAGAAACTAAGTACATGACCAAAGGAATAATTAATTCATTCAAAGAGGATAAATAAATAAATAAATAAATAAGAGAGTTTCTTGCCTTCAATAACATCAAATCAATAATATCACAAACATAAATAATACATGACATGTAACAAATATACTAGCATATACTAAAAAGCAGGGTATAAAGACTTATATTCCATAACATGGGGCAGGAGAAATAGAAACTTAGTGTCAAACAAATATAGAATTTTGTAGGAGGAATAAGATCTCAGTGTATGATTGTGGATTAGAATCCAATTCCTAATATCATATGTGGCAAGGTAGTACAACCTGATGCCTGGTAGGGAAATAAAATCCAGTGCCTAAAATATCATAAATGGCACATGAGTAAAACTCAATGTCTAAAATATGAGTCACCACTTCTAGTTATGACTAGTCAATCACAAATTCAAATAGGACAAACAAGATAAAGTATAATCAAGATCAAGTAATGGATGAGAACATCCAACTATTATCAAGAGGGGTCATAGGACCAAAAAATAAGTATTCAACCATCTCCACAAATAAGATATATCATAATACCATAAGAGGTGATCACTTGAAAATAGGGTGTCACCTCAAAAAATGAACATTCTATCTCAAAACCACAATTTAGGGTTACAAAATGATATAGGATGAACCAGATACATATTTAAAGTCCAACATACATATCTAATAGTTCATGAAGATAAAAATATAAATTTAGAATAGAACCACTCACATGGGCCATAATTTGAGAACTGAGAGACACTATATATAGTAGTATGTATCAAAGGACTAAGAGAGAGAAAACATAGATAATTTTTCAATATAATCAAGAAAGGATGCAACATACCTCATATCAACTCTAAATATGTCCAAATTAAACCCTATATCTTCATTAGAGCTTCAAACAACCTATTAAGCATATATGTCAATGTAGTTGTAATCTATCAAAAACTACATTAACCCTAAAATCATTTTGTAATTATTGATGAATTATATTATCAAACCTATACTAGTATGTACATATTATTTCTTATTCCATCAACTACTTAATCATATTTTGTTAGACATATATGTATTTAATATGAACTATACAAGATAATAAAATTTACTAGAAATTATAAAATTGAAAAACCTTGATCCATTACAAATATACCCTCTCATATGATTTAATACCATATTGTGTGACAAGGAAAATTTAGAAACTAGACCTTGATGAAAGGGATGCGTCAAAAGAAATTAGGGTGTAAAAGATGAGAAAGACCACAAAATTGTGATATTATTAACAAGAATCAAAGGTAAACATGTAAAATATCAAGCAGTCATCTTCCTTGTGTACTTCTTCCTCTTAGTGAAACATCATACCACTACATTATGGACTCCATGTATAGGAAATCAACAAACAAATTCCACTTCCTGAAACATGCTAGGAGAATTAGCATTGCCTTTACGAGACTCAAAAGAACTCAAAGGTCCCAAACAATAGAACCTAAGGTGCACAAACCTCCAAACAAGCTTTTTGCCATGGCTGGAGGCAATTGGAGAATGAAGGATCCAAATTTCCATGAAACAAACTCAACAAATGCCAAAAACCAAGTCAATAAGGGCTAGAAAAGTTGAAGGAATAATCATTGATCATGTTCATATAGAGAAGAAAAAAAAGTAGTTTTAAGGTCCATAATAGTAGTAAAAAGGGAGAAGAAGGAACTGTGTAAGCAATTTCTTTCAGGGTAAAGAGGTAATGGTGAATGTTTTAGAAACTGATCACGAACCTATTGGAGGTGTTTTCTTACCTGTGTAGGGTCTGAAGCTCGTTGGTGGAAGCATCTCAGTGACCATTTGTAGTTGGGTTTGCAATGATGTTGGGGAAAATGCAAGTTTAAGAAACTCTTTCCATATAATCCATATTTCCCATGGATCGTGTAGGGGTGATTTATTTTATGGAGGTGACCACATTCACATGGAATACTGTGATGATAGGCATCGACATTGGCTTTGCTCCATCACTTTAGGGTTTCTTAATTTCAATTGAGGGTGGTGTTGAGTTCTTGTAGGATAGGGGATTGTTTTTGGGTTGTGGGTTTATATAGGAAGGTTGTTTGAGGAGTTTGTGTATTGGGAAAAAAATAGAGGTGTACTGAGTTTTGAGTGTTTGTATATTAGTGATATTTGTGGTTCGTCTTGGGTGTCAAAAGAATCAAGAAGCTACAAGGAACATGATGGAGATGAAATATCATGACGAGATCATGGCATAAGGGAGAACAGGGGAGAAAAAATGGGGGAAGGAAAGGAAAAATAGCAAGAGTATAAGTATGGAAATTGGGTGGGGGAGAAGAAAGCAAGAGAAATCACTCAAATCTTGGACCCAAAAAAAAGTCAAGACAAAATTCATACATTTAATCACTTTCCTACTCAAAAAGTAATACAATACACATGACAACAAAAGATATTCGAAAACTATACTAAATCGGTTGTAGTAAATCAAGCAACTATCAAATTAGGGTTTTCAACTATATATTCTCTTTCAAAATCTATTAGAGGGATCATTTATTTCTCAAATTAGATGGGAACTTGTAACGCCTGGTCCCACTACCCAAGGCTCTAGTAGAGTTTCAGGAATGAAGACTGGCCCCACAGACCACCACTAGCCTTAACTGCGCACTTTGTCCACACTGACGCGCAAGCCAGGATCAACATCCCGACTGGTCACCCATCCTAGTACTACTCCAAGCTGAGCACGCTTAACTATGGAGTTCTTTAGAGATGGGCTCCCGGAAAAGGAGGTGCACCTTGGTGATATGGGTAGTCCAATCATTCCTTATAAGATATTTTTATCTGAGGCCTCAAATCCTGGGATGTTACAATAATTGTAACATCCCACTCTTGCTATGCAATTTTCCAAATTATTTTATTCCTTGCATGCTCTTTTCCTAATTAGATAATTGTTGAGGACTTAAATGCAATTTGCCCATGCTAGTTTTTAAAAATCATTTTATTATGCTCAATAGCTCTCTTATCCTTGTTTTATTTAACGAAAATCTTTTCATGTATATCTATGCCCTTTTGTTTAAGAAAAATGAGGATAAATGCTTTTATGACAAATTTTATCTCTCATATGATAATTAGTGATTTACATGTTTAATTTCTTGTTTAATGGCCTCCATTTTGTTAATTAAAAGAAATAATATTAAGGGCACGTTTTTATGTTTTGCAATCCTTATTTGAGAAATTAATGACTTTATATGCACTGTTTATATTCATTTAAATGCACATAATGGTCTTTGCTATTTTAGACCTAAAACGTGTACATGCAGTAAATCTAATTAAATGGGAATGTTCTAGACCCTCTAATACACCTATGGTTCAAATTTGAACCCATTATGACAATGTTTGACCCTCCAATTGATTTAAGAAAGGTTTGAATGTAGTTTGACTAAAGATTGAATATTATTCTTTTAATGCGTGGTATTTCACCTAAAGTCTCGGTATATCCCGCTGTCACGCATTACATTTATTTGCTTTCCACCTTATGCGCACCATCGGACAGCTAGTACTTAATCAAACGATGATCCAACGACGCTCACCTTCTCTTCTACCTCCATTTCTTCTCACGAACGAAGACGTTTCACAACAGTTTTTCGTCGATCTCTTTCTCCCTCCACAATGAATCGTTTGCATTGATTTCTTCACCATAGAGTCTGTGAAGTCGAGAAGAACCGGGCAAACCCTTACTCTCCTTCTCCCTCGGCCTATACAAGAAACGCCCAATCTAGGTCTCTTCGCAGCCTGTCCACCCCGAGGTTGCAAACTGTGCTTCGGTTCACTTCTTGCATATATAAGGCATTATAAAGCACCTCCAGACTACAGGCATCCCTCCTCCTCACTCAATTTCTCCGCTAGATTCCTGAGGCTCCCCGACCTGCTCGACTTCAGTTTTCGGCGACCTTGAGTCTTCCTGGCCTTCTCCGGTCACCTCGGCTAAATTGCCCTTACGGTGAGCATCCTCGGAGTATCTCCTTTCTTTTCCCGACCTCTGCTTGCCCTGTGATCTCCCATAACATCGGGACCTGTACGCCGTCGTCGAGCCTCAACGCCTCTAGCCGCCATTATGCTTCGAAGCATCCGCAACCATGAAAATAGGGCCTTTGGCTTCATTTTGCTTCAAGGAGCGTTCTTCTCCCGTCTGTTTTCCTTGTTACGATCGCCTTCTTTGGTTTTCAAGTGTTCGAGATCCTCCCCTGTTCTTGCTTTGCGGCGGAGCATTCCTAGAGCTCCCAGCCACTACGAGACCCCATCTTGAGCTTGTCGAGTTCGTGTGGCAACAAGGATGGCCACGGTGCTCTTGGTTGTCCCTGTTGGACAATGCTTCGCGATCCCGATCCCAGGAGTTGAGGATCGGTTGCTGCTCAAGCCATGGATCACGGTGGGGAAGAAACCAGGGAGTGCAATGACCCCTGGCCCCCTCATTTTTTTTATTCGATGTGTTCAATCGAGAAGGGTATTTTGGGGTTTTCGCCTGTACCCCTTCCTTTGTTTGTGAGGCTACAGTGGCGAGCCTCCTCCCTAGCTGGCCAAGCCCGATTGGGCCAAGTCAGAGCTGGCCCATTGTTTTTGGATATATATTTATATACGTGGCTTTATCTCAATTTGTGATTGGTCTATTTTTGTAAAATTCATAGTAAATCTCCTGTTTATCAGAAAATTACAAAAAAAATGTTTTGGAAAGGATTTTCGATGAGGAATCCGATTTTCTAGTTTTTATTGCTTATTTTACTGTTTTCACATCTCAATATTTATATGGAAAAATTAGGGTTTAATTTGAATAACAAAGGATAATTATGCAAATTTCAGGTGATTAAAAGGATCCAACCAGTCAAACCAGGTTTGACTTAGGTGTTTTAGATCAAGGTAAGCAAACCATGCCCTTGGCATAGTAAACTTGATTTATTGAATGTTTATGAATATTGTTAATCACTTTATGTTAAAGTCATGACCAATGTATGTTTTCCTTCAAGTATATGATTATTGAATGCTGGTTTGCTATAATCTAAGTCTAAGTGTAGAAACCACAATTATGTTATGAATTATGGTTAAGGAACATGAAACCAAGATTAAGAGGGAAGAGATTCCCATCCAAGCTTAAGAGGGAGAAATCCCATTGTTTCATGGGGAGAAATCCCAATTATGTTCAAGAGGGAGTAATCCCAATTAAGATCAAGTTTAGGTTATTAAGAAGATAACTAAGTCTAAGAAAGATCATGGTGAATGGAATTTGATTTAGATTTATATGCACCTTGTTATGGGCTTTCCGAGAATTATGGGCTCCTAATGGGGCATTAAGAGAGGAGAATATACTTCTAGTCAAATTCTTCATGTAAAAGATGCCAAGAAATGATTAATGTTAATGCATGTTCATGTTTATGTTAATTTATATGTTATTTTTTATGCTTTATAACATGCCAATGTCGCTTACTCACCATGTTTGTTTTTCCTTTGCATGGCTGGGGACGAGATGTCCGCAGAAGTAGGAGCTAAAGGGAAGGAGACCTCTTGAGAAGATTCCAAGGACCCAAAGATCTAATGAGTTGTTTCCTGGTGGGACGTCCATCTATGGAGATCCTATCTTTTCATGACTATCTAGTTTATGTATAGTATACCTTTAGAAGCATGATGTAGCTTTCTTTCCAAGAACTTATGTATGAATCTATGTTTCTATGAATGCCAAGTGTTGTTTGTTTCTTGATATGAGATCATGCATGTAACAATCCCTCCCCAATATGCCAAGTACCCCACATTATGGATAATGTTGGGGATTAGGCTGTGCTTCCACTGGTTACGTAAGAAACCCTAGGGAGGGGTGTTACATTAATGATATTAGAGCAAGGAATAGATGGCCACTAAGGGAACACTAGAGATTCATATTATGTTTTAATATCATGTTATGTTTACCCTTTCAGATGGCCCCTAAGAAGAAGGAGAAGGTTGGTGAGTCAAGGCACTCACAAGGATCCTCTAGTGGTGATAAGACGGAAGACATGAACCACGTCCCTCCACCAGTCACCCTAGATGCCCTAGTAGCAGCCTTGACCAATGCCCTCCAACCTGGAGCTCCACCTAGAGCACATGAGATCTCCCTCATAGATTTCTTGAAGATTAGACCCGATGCTTTTCATGGTGAAGATGAAGTTGATGTGGTGACCAAGGCCGAGGAATGGCTTAGCAACATGGAGCATTGCTTTAGAGACTTAGAGTGTCCCCAACGTAGTAGGGTTAGATTTGCCACCCATATGCTTAAGGGTGAAGCCTGTACTTGGTGGGAAAACCTCTTAGCCTCTAGGGAAGATGATGACCCTCCTTACACTTGGGGTGAGTTTGTAGAAGTCTTCAATGACCATTATGTATCTGAAGCCATGTTAGAAAGGAAGGAAGATGAGTTTGTCAACCTTAAACAAGTGGGTGACATGACTGTCACTGAGTATGCCATGAAGTTTCGCAAGCTCCAAAAGTATGGTCTTGAGTACACTGAGCAAAAGAGAGCCAAGAAGTTTATTAGGGGGCTTAAACCTGACCTAAGTTATGTCGTGTCCGGTAGAGGACATAGGACCATGCAATCAGCCTTGGATGCAGCCCTAGAGTTGGAGGATCACCCAGGGAGGAATCATAAGAAGGAGGTACCCCAAAATAATCATCACCATCAACCCCCTCCACCCTCCAACCACAAGAGAAAAGCCCCTGAGCCTTCTCCAGAGAATGGGAGAATCCCATGCCCCACATGTAAGAGAAACCATGGTGGTCCTTGTAGGTTTGGGACTTCTGTGTGCTACTATTGTGGTAAGGAAGGGCATATCAAGCCTAATTGCCCTAAACTTGCAAAGAAGGATCTTAACCACAACCAAGCTAAGAACCCTAATCCTCCACCCAAGGTTAAACCAAGGCTCTTCACCATGCAAATGTCAGATGGAGAAGAGGAAAATGATCAAGGTAAGGGTAGTTAAGTAATTTATGTTGAATCATAATGCTTTGTTTATGTATGCTTCTTTTATAATAAAATTTGTATGGAAAATTTGCAAGTTTATGTGAAACCCTTAAGGTGGGTAGAAACTCTAGGAAATTTCGAGGACACAATTTATTTAAGGTGGGTAGAATTGTAACATTCCACTCTTGCTATGCAATTTTCCAAATTATTTTATTCCTTGCATGCTCTTTTCCTAATTAGATAATTGTTGAGGACTTAAATGCAATTTGCCCATGCTAGTTTTTCAAAATCATTTTATTATGCTCAATAGCTCTCTTATCCTTGTTTTATTTAAAGAAAATCTTTTCATGTATATCTATGCCCTTTTGTTTAAGAAAAATGAGGATAAATGCTTTTATGACAAATTTTCTCTCTCATATGATAATTAGTGATTTACATGTTTAATTTCTTGTTTAATGGCCTCCATTTTGTTAATTAAAAGAAGTAATATTTAGGGCACGTTTTTATGTTTTGCAATCCTTATTTGAGAAATTAATGACTTTATATGCACTATTTATATTCATTTAAATGCACATAATGGTCTTTGCTATTTTAGACCTAAAACGTGTACAAGCAGTAAATATAACTAAATGGGAATGTTCTAGACCCTCTAATACACCTATGGTTCAAATTTGAACCCATTATGACAATGTTTGACCCTCCAATTGATTTAAGAAAGGTTTGAATGTAGTTTGACTAAAGATTGAATATTATTCTTTTAATGTGTGGTATTTCACCTAAAGTCTCGGTATATCCCATTGTCACGCGTTACATTTATTTGCTTTCCACCTTATGCGTGCCATCGGACGGCTGGTACTTAATCAAACGATGATCCAACAGTGCTCACCTTCTCTTCTACCTCTGTTTCTTCTCGTGAACGAAGACGTTTAACAACAATTTTTCGTCGATCTCTTTCTCCCTCCACAATGAATCGTTTGCATTGATTTCTTCACCATAGAGTTCGTGAAGTCGAGACGAACCGGGCGAACCCTTACTCGCCTTCTCCCTCAGCCTATACAAGAAACGCCCAATCTAGGGCTCTCCGTAACCTGTCCACCCTGAGGTTGCAGACCGTGCTTCGGTTCACTTCTTGCCTATATAAGGCATTATAAAGCACCTCCAGACTATAGGCATCCCTCCTCCTCACTCAATTTCTCCGCTAGATTCCCGAGGCTCCCCGACCTGATCAACTTCAGTTTCCAGTGACCTTGAGTCCTCTTGGCCTTCTCCGGTCACCTCGGCTAAATTTCCCTTACGGTGAGCATCCTCGGAGTATCTCCTTTCCTTTCCCGACCTCTGCTTGCCTTGCGATCTCCCATAATATCGGGACATGTACGCCGTCGTCAAGCCTCAAGGCCTCTAGCCGCCATTGTGCTTCGAAGCATCCGCAACCATGAAAATTGGGCCTTTGGCTTCGTTTTACTTCAAGGAGCGTTCTTCTCCCGTCTATTTTCCTTGTTATGATCGCCTTCTTTGGTTTTCAAGTGTTCAAGATCCTCCCCTGTTCTTGCTTTGCGGCGGAGCATTCCTGGAGCTCCCGGCCACCACGAGACCCCATCTTGAGCTTGTCGAGTTCGTGTGGCAACAAGGATGGCCATGGTGCTCTTGGTTGTCCTTGTTGGACACTGCTTCGCGATCCCGATCCCAGGAGTTGAGGATCGGCTGCTACTCAAGCCATGGATCGCGGTGGGGAAGAAACCAGGGAGTGCAATGACCCCTGGCCCCCTCATTTTTTTTATTCGATGTGTTCAATCGAGAAGGGTATTTTGGGGTTTTCGCCTGTACCCCTTCCTTTGTTTGTGAGCCACAGTGGCGAGCCTCCTCCCTAGCTGGCCAAGCCTGATTGGGCCAAGTCAGAGCTGGCCCATTGTTTTTGGATATATATTTATATACGTGGCTTTATCTCAATTTGTGATTGGTCTATTTTTGTAAAATTCATAGTAAATCACATGTTTATCAGAAAATTACAAAAAATTATGTTTTGGAAAGGATTTTCAATGAGGGATTCGATTTTATAGTATTTATTGACTTATTTTACTGTTTTCACATCTCAATATTTATATGGACAAATTAGGGTTTAATTTGAATAACAAAGGATAATTATGCAAATTTTAGGTGATGAAAAGGATCCAACCAGTCAAACCAGGTTTGACTTAGGTGTTTTAGATCAAGGTAAGCGGTCCATGCTCTTGGCATAGTAAACTTGATTTATTGAATGTTTATGAATATTGTTAATCACTTTATGTTAAAGTCATGAAAAATGTATGTTTTCCTTCAAGTATATGATTATTGAATGTTGGTTTGTTATAATCTAAGTCTAAGTGTAGAAACCACTATTATGTTATGAATTATGGTTAAGGAACATGAAACCAAGATTAAGAGGGAAGAGATTCCCATCCAGGCTTAAGAGGGAGAAATCCCATTATGTTTCATGGGGATAAATCCCAATTATGTTCAAGAGGGAGTAATCCCAATTAAGATCAAGTTTAGGTTATTAAGAAGATAACTAAGTCTAAGAAAGATCATGGTTAATGGAATTTCATTTAGATTTATATGCACCTTGTTATGGGCTTTCTGAGCATTATGGGCTTTCCGAGCAATTATGGGCTTTTTGAGCATTATGGGCTCCTTATGGGGCATTAAGAGAGGAGCATATACTTCTAGTCAAATTCTTCATGTAAAAGATGCCAAGAAATGATTAATGTTAATGCATGTTCATGTTTATGTTAATTTATATGTTATTTTTTTATGCTTTATAACATGCCAATGCCGCTTACTCACCATGTTTGTTTTTCCTTTGCATGGCTGGGGACGAGATGTCCGCAGAAGTAGGAGCTAAAGGGAAGGAGACCTCTTGAGAAGATTCCAAGGACCCAAAGATCTAAGGAGTTGTTGCCTGGTGGGACGTCCATCTATGGAGATCCTATCTTTTCATGATTATCTAGTTTATGTATAGTATACCTTTAGAAGCATGATGTGGCTTTCCTTCCAAGAACTTATGTATGAATCTATGTTTCTATGAATGCCAAGTGTTGTTTGTTTCTTGATATGAGATCGTGCATGTGACAATCCCTCCCCAATATGCTAAGTACCCCACATTATGGATAATGTTGGGGATTAGGCTGTGCTTCCACTGGTTACGTAAGAAACCCTAGGGAGGGGTGTTACAGAACCCGAAGACTAATTGAAGTAGCTAGAATCTGAATTTGCCACTAGTTTCTACATTTGATGTCGTCTAATATTTTATTTCATATATTTAGGTATTAAATAATATTTTCTTTCCTTAATATAATTACGACATCTATAATTATTCAATTATTGTCAACTTGACCCACAAGCTAACTAAAACATGAGGATTCTGAATTTAATATTATATCTTATTTTCATATTATTAGTTTGGTGATCTCATGGATTGGGGTTTAGAGGTGATCATCCCATTTTTACTTACCAATTAAATAGTTATGGATAATATGTTGATATTAAATTCTTTTTAGGATTAACTTCAACTAACTGATTTTCCTTAACTCTTATATCCAACCACTTCCATTATTTCATTCAAATTTCCTTTTATAGGTGATATCTTCTTCCAGTTAAAAACGAAAAATTCTCTATTATTCTAAAATATCCTTTTCATGACTGTTGGGGTGGTTCCCACCATTGTCTTTGAGAAAGAATGTTCCATATTAAATTACACATCATTAAACTCATTAGTTGAGTTGGTGGCATTAGCTAGAATATCCATGTATTATTTATTGCATGAAACTTGTATGCCTTATTTTATTATATGGATATCCATTTTATATTTCACACTTTGTAAATTTATTTTTAAGTTTATTTAAATTAGTAAATATTTTATATGAACTCAATTTTATTAGGAGAAATTCGAATTTATCATTTATCAACATAAATCATCTCAACACTAACCACTTATAAGTTCCATCCTATTAAGGTTAAGGGTGACAAAAGTACCTATCTTACACATCATATGATTCCTAATACATATATTAATTATGTTTTCAACTACCTTAAATATTTATGCATATCTCATTTTGGTCACTTACTTATTAATCCTATTTAGGTATAGAAGGGTATGACTTATAACATGTTTAGAGATTTATTCCTGAAATAAACCCCAAGGCATCAATTCATCAAGATTAGGGTTTTTAGGACAAAGAGGTTAGGATTTGGTATCTTATATCTGATCTTTTAATCTAGGAAGAATATCATCTAGCTCATCATCACAAATAATGATTTTTGATAACGAGGGGTTAGCTTCAATAAACATTAATTAATGTATTCTTCTATCTTAGATAGTTTAATGTTAAAATATTGATATGCTCTATGAGAAGTTATATATCCAAGAAAAAAAGCCTTATAAGATTTTGCATCAAACTTGTCAAGATACTTTTTAGTGTTATAGAAAATATGGACAACCAAAAACATGAAAGAAATTAGTAGTCAGCTTTCTACCACACCATAACTCATAGGGGGTTTTCTTCAGTAAAGGATGTAAAAACCCAATTTTGCACAAAACCATCGGTGCTAACGAATTTGTCTCAAAACTTCCGAGGAGTGTCACATTCTAAGAGGATTGTCCTGGTGTAGGGACATAGAAAAAAAGTTTGGAATGAAGTCTAAGAGTCCCTATTCATAGTTGAGATTGCCGACTAGAAATAGAGACACTTAGATTGAATTCTACCTATTTTTTGGGGTTCCAATGGATATGTTTTGATATTTTTCATGTGCTCAAGCGACTAAATGCACTTTTTATACTTTATAGTACAATGTTGTTTTTCGAGGTTCATTCTGGGAAACTTAGCCAACAATGTCAATTATCAGGCCAAATATACTTTTCTGCCAAGTTGCATACAAATAAATAACTCATTCGATAGATGTTCCTATTAAGGAGTGAAAGGATGCCACCTATGTTATCCCAGGGCAAACTCGGCCCATAGAGGATCCTATCAAGTCAACTAAAACGGATATCAGTCATGTTACTCCACATGGATAATACATTGGTATTAGATTCCTTTTAGGATTATCTTCACGTGATTGTATTTCCCTTAACTCTTATATCCAACCACTTCCAATATCTAATTCAAAATTTTCTTTATGGGTGATATCTTCTTCCGTATGAAAAAAAATCCACTATTCTAAATATAATTTTTATAACATAGGGTGGTTCCCACCATTATCATTGAGATAGAACATTCCATATTAACTTATACATCATTAAACTCATTAGTTGAGTTGGTGGTATTAGCTAGGATATTCATGTATTATTTATTGTATGAAACTTGTATGCTTTATATTGTTATATGGATATCCAACATATATTTCAAACTTTCTAAGTTCATCTCTATTCTTATGTAAATTAGTAACTTATTTTATATGAACTCAATTTTATTAAGAGAAATTCCAATTTATTATTCATCAACGTTAATCATCTTATCACTAGATACTTATTATTTCCATCCTATTACGGTTAAGGGTGAAAAAAGGATCGATCTTGCATTCCTAGTACATATATTAATCATGTTTTCAACTACCTCAAACATTTATTCATACCCCATTCCAGTCACTTACTTATTCATCCTATTTAGATATATAAGGGTATAATTTATTGAATGTTTGGGGGTTTATTCTAAACTAAACTCAAAGGCATCAATTCCTTAATATTAGGGTTTTTAGGACTAAGATCTCAACTTTGGTATGTTACATAAGATCTTTTAGTCTAGCAATACTATCATCTATCTCATCTTACAAATAAATTCTTTATTAAGAGGGGTTAGTTTCAACAAACTTCATATTAATGTATTTCTATATTCTAGATAGTTCAATGTTAAAAACATTGTATGCTCTACTACAAGTGTTATATCCAAAAAAAAGCCTGATAAGGTATAACATCAAACTTATCAAGAGAGTTTTTTTTGTTACAAAACATGGACAACCAAAATCATGAAAAAATAATATTTGGATTTCTATCACATCATAACTCATAGGGGGTTTTCTTAAGCAAAGGATGTGAAAACCCAATTTTGCACAAAACTAGCAGCGCTAACATCTTTTTCTCTAAACTTTTTAGGATTGTCATACTCTAAGAGCATTGTCTTGGCATAGAAACATAGAAGGAAATTTTGGAATGAAGTCCAAGGGTCCCTATTCATAATTGAGGTTGCATACTAGAAACAGAGACACTTAAATTGAATTCTAGTAGTTTTTTGGGGTTCCAACAGATCTATTTTTGAAGTTTCACCCCTTCAAACAGCTAAATGCACTTGTTAGAACTTTCTAATACATTGTTGTTTATTGTCGAGCTGCCTTATGGGAAACCTAGGCAACATTGCTAGTCGTCAGGCTATATATACTTGTCGGCCAAGTTGCACGCAAATAAGAAACTCAGTCGATAGATCTTCTTCTTAAGAAGAGAAAGGACATCGACTATGTTATTCTAGGGCAAACTTGGCCAACAGAGGATTCTATCAACTCAACTCAAATGGCCATCGGTCGTGTTACCCCATAGAAAACTTGGCTAAAAAAGCCCCTAGTCTTGGCTATGACAAAAGCCTTTGAATGCATATATATCCTTTTAAAATGATTCTAAAGATCCATTTAGATTAATTTCAAGTCACACTTTCATTGTGAATGACTTACAACACAATCCTAATAGAGAATATATCTATTTTTCAAATTTGAATTTATATTATAGAGACATGTTCTTTGGGAAACTAGGGTTTGTTAATTGTATCATATTGGTGTACCTATATATATATATATTTAAGATTAATCTCAACTAAAAATGTTAGATACACATGAAAGAAATTGTTAAGTCGTCATCAAATCATTGACAACATATGATTGTTATGTCAACAATTTCTTCACACACCTACCTTTTTCAACAGTGAATTCTCTACATTCATGAGTGCATATCTTGATGTTTACTTTAGACATTTTTATTTCTTTACTGGAGACATATGGGCCAACAACCGGGTTCAACGTGGTCCTCTTGCTGACATTGGGAGGTTGTGCTAGGAGATGGATTCCCAAATACCTATGCACAACAACAATAATATTTGTCCTCATAACAACCATTATCTAACATGCCTCCAAACCCTAGCTCCTAGTTTTCCTAATTATTTATTTTTAGATACTATAATTTAATACGTTTGTGGCTCCTAAGTTTCCTAAATAATTATTTTTTATTTACAACAATTTTATATGTTTATACAATGTTATTAAGTTGCACATGTTATGATACAAAAATTATTATTGTTGCAAATACAGGTCTACGTGTATTATTATCTAAAACATCTTGTTTCCATGCCATCTTTTCCAACACTTCCAAGGCCAACAAATCAGGCAAGTGGTGTCCTCACACTGATCATGAGCGAAGGAGAAAGATGGTGTTCATATGTGTCCAAGAAAAATGAGAATATGATGTCCTCATGTGTCAAATACAACCAAAGGAGGATGTTGTGCTCTACCCAATCCACACAAAGTAGGTGTTCTAGTTATCTTCCAGAACTAGCAAAAATGAGACGTAATAGCTTCAAGCATTCAATTTTTTGTATTGCAAATCCGTATATCTTGAATACAACAATTTCTCAAAGCCCAATGGCTGCAAATCGAACTAGAGGTGGGTGTAAATCATTTAATAACTATACCATTATAAATAGCCAACTTTAGATCATCTTTATTTGGCTGAGTAACATGGATTTCTATGGTGCTCGACAAACAAAGAAAAAGAAAAAGATACTACGCTGAAGGTAGTTTACTTGGTTATTTGTTAGAATAACGAAAGAAAAAGTAAAAGACATAGATTTAAAGAGAGAAAAAAACAATCTACTCTTTTGTTAAAACACTTGTGTGAACGTGGGGCAAAGTAGGCAAGGCAAAATGTTTTGCATTGCTGTTTCTCTACTTATTCCTTCTCTTTCTTTGTTTAAGTTTGTGTTTTAAGTTTCAAAAGGAACGTGGGACTGTATTCACCCCCTCTAGTGTATATACTCTCTTTTCACTATTTTCACAATATAATTTAAGACAACAGTGAACTATGTTATATGGTTGACCGAAGTGGTAACTCTCCTAGGTAGGATCTTCGTCTTATGAACCAATTCCAGCGATCTTATAAGAGAAATGTATTAGAAACAGTCCTTCGCACATGTACACTCATATTTTATAACATTTCATTTGTACAGAGGATTTACAAGAATCCTTTACCATATAATCAAAGATAACACAAGCATATAATATAAGAACCATATTTTTCAATTGGACTTATCTCACAAAGGATTATAGACTCGTATTCATCCAAGGAACTAATCTAAGATAGTAGGTACAATCTTTAACTACATATGATATCACGTAAGACATATATTTCGTTATCAACAAGCATCAAACTCTTTTGGAAGTTATGCACTGAGGGAAACAGTGGTGAGTGGGGTCTGGACCGCTGGACCTCAACCTCTTGGGCTCGTATTTTCCCCCTTCAGAAAGAACTCGGGCCTCGTAGCTCCCCATAGAAGAAAACATTACCAGGATGATGCACAACCAAAACTTCAGTGAATGTCACATCATCTCCATCTGGTGTTAGTCGCGAATGCTTGCAGATATCAGATATGTAAATATACACGTTTGCTGGTGATTTTTTTTTTCAGTACATGCCATACACTATATATAGGAAATGATGAGGAGACCAATCAATATAAACGTTGCATGCGCATGGAAGGAGATAAGACATAAATTTTCTTTTAAAATGGCGATTTAATTTGTCGTGTCTCTTTGGGCAACACAACGCATAATTGTAACAACGGATATCTGAACGTGAGACGTTCTGGCTGCCTACTACCAAACTCGATGCTGAGACCCTGATCAATGTTAAAAGAGCAATTTCATCTATATTTATACGGAATTGCAAACGTAATAATGATATGTGCATATAAAGAATCAATTCAAGTATCTTACTGTAACTGTGTGATTTATTTTTCACATGCTGTAGCACAGTTACTCCGTTACCTCGTGCATTACCTAGAAGCTTTGCAAACGAGGAGGGGGGCGGGGCGGGAGGGAAATCTGTGGAAAAAAGAAACGTCAAATTTTTCATAAATGACTCATATGATCGAAACCATATCCAGAGACTTTCAGACTAGCAAATTTGAGTACTAAAAGGCACCATACGATATATGTCCATTATCAAATTAATTTTCTACTGTTCTAAATTCTACAACTCGTCGCCATCCTCCACCCTCTGGTGATCCCGCAAATTAATTGAGCCGTTCCATGATCACGTTTCATTTTTTTGGTCAGTTTTTCAGACCGTAAACATAATACATCTAAATTATATGTATGGTTGAACTTAGTGACGTGGTAATAGGGGAATAAAATATAGTCAAAACTTAGTGGTTTTGATTAACCACTAGTACAGGAATGATTTGTAGCGTCGGTTTTTTTAAGCCTACATAGTCACTTTTTAACCGACGCCTAAGTGGCCGTCGCTATAGAATTTGCTCGGTTTATTTAACCAAATAAAACCGACCTTACATAGTAAACACCGACGCAACATGTTGTAAAAATTCTGACCTAGGCGAGAAAAAAAGAGCCTGTATGGTCGGTTATTCAAAAAAAACGACCATGTAAACGGTCTCGGTCGAGAAAATTGTCGACATAAAGTTTTTCGGTCGATAATTTTCTCGACCGAGAGAGTTTACAGGGTCGGTTTTTTTTAAATAACCGACCCTAAAGATTGAATAAACATTTCAGTGTAACACTCGGTCGAGAAAATTGTCGACCGAAAATAATTCGCTCGACAAACTTGTCGACCGAAAGGTACACTGAAAATGTTTATTCAATCTTTAAGGTCGGTTTTTGTAAATAACCGACCTTATAGAGGACATTTAGAGTCGGTTTTGTACAAAAACCGACGCTAAATATTGAATAAACATTTCAGTGTAACACTCGGTCGAGAAAATTATCGACCGAAAATATTTCGGTCGACAAACTTGTCGACCGAGGGGTACACTGAAAATGTTTATTCAATCTTTAAGGTCGGTTTTTATAAATAATCGACCTTATAGAGGACATTTACAGTCGGTTTTGTACAAAAACCGACGCTAGAAGTTATATTTCGATCGAAAATTTGCTCGAACGAAGAGGGTACACTGAATTCAATCTTTAGGATCGGTTGTTTAAAAAACCGACACTAGAAGTTACGATTTTTTTTTAAAATTTCTGCAGAAATTGAAATAGAACAGAAGAACAAGAAGATTCATATATTCTGGGAGAGGGGAGCATTGATGCTCAACTGTCACCATTCAAAACCACACATTCATAACAAAAATGATTCATAATTACATCATAATTTACAAAATAATAGAGTGCAAGTCTGAGATGACAGATACAAAAGTAAATATGAAAGAGTACTCAAACCACATACATAAGTCGACATATTTAATCCGATGCTATATCGACTTCATTTATAAAAGACTCTGACCACTCTTCTCGGAATTCATCCAAGTCCACATGTGTGTAAGGCTGGGTTGTAAAGATCTATAACAGAAAATGCACATGCTAATATTTTATAAAATGACTACAATCACTTGTAAATTTATGATGTTATTCTTTATTACCTGACTTATAGTCTGAATGTCATGTGATGCTTGTTTGACAATAGCTTGTATATATTTCATTACATAGTAGCCACAAGCCCAGTCATTATTTTGCATAGGACACTACAAATAACAAATTATACTTAATGTTAGTAAACTACTATAAACATCAATTGAGATAAGAGTATAAGAGTTGACATATTACAGTTGAAAATCAATACATATTAGAGTAAGCAGTTGTCAAAGTAGCTACCTTGACATTTTTCAAAGTCAATGTCTTTAATTTTGTGGGTATTTGTCCTCCAGCTTCACGAAAAGCCTTTATACCCCTATCAAATTCAACGATAGTTGGTAAAATAGAAATTCTAAATAGAAATTCTAAATAGAAATATCATGTTGAAGCATAGATTAAATTTATGCTTACTCCATAGCTGGCAATTTCAGTTTGTGACTCCTTGTTGTTTTACCCATTGAGTCAAGATAATAAAGAGTCATCAATTTTGCGGCAATCACCACTAATTCCCAATGTCTAGCTCTGAGTAAGAATAAAACAAATATTAAAATAAATAATTTTATTCATTATTAAAATTATATTGAATAATAATACTTACTGGACGTTAAAAGGAATTAGGATAATTTCCTTCCCCTCACTAGCAAAATATTTGAATGCATCAGAGAAGTACTCATTTACATCCTCAATATGTGTCTCCACCTGACTACTAACTGAAGGAACTAAGAATCCAACATTCTTTATATCAAAGTCTGTGGCCTCGGTATATAAATGGATGTTAAACATTTGTAATTATTTTCATATGTAGAAATAAGCTAAAAATGTGTATTGGGATTTTCTATATATATTGATAGATCCTTACCTTAACCATACTTCTATTATCGAAGTGTTCAGCCAATCATACTGGAACAACTCTATAATATCATCAAGAAAAATAAAATTCTGAAAGTCCCTCCCAGCTGCATCTTGTGTTAAATTGACCAACATATGTGATCCTGATCTTTGGTTGGCTAAGTATCGACACAAACATTTAGATTTGCTTACCAATTCGTCGAATGTAGTTTCGGGAATGAAAGATGGCTTGGGAATAGGAGGACGACTAGTAAAAGTTTTACTTTTTAGTTTACAAACATGTTAATTAAATTACATACTTATATTACATGAGTTCATATATGCAGTCAAATATGAAAAATATGGTAGAAATAAAGTATACCTTGTCATTGATAACCAAGTGTCTAGGCCAACCCACCATAGCACCCTCAACTTCTTCAACTGTACTATATTCAGGATTAGGTATGGGTAGTGGTTTGTCCCCCATTCCGTCATACACAAGATGGATGGACACACGGCAAATGTCATCAGTAATTTATTGGCAATGCAATGTACCACCAAGGTTGTACACCTTGCCCGCTGCCACAACATTATATTCTGGAACCTCCACTACAAGTTTACAGTTCATACCAACCTAGATTGAAATAATACAACTATATATATTATTATATATTTATCATACTAATAACACAACATATAGAATAAAAACTTAATGCAGATTGTTGTGGTGGGTCATCGGGAGTGCTCCCATGACCTTCTACAACTGGAGAATGGACTTGTACCTCATCACTTGAGAGATGCATAGTATGAATAGGTTGAGAAGGTTGAGTAGGATGAAATGAAGACATTATTTCTTTTACTTTCTGCGCTACTAATGCTTCAACATCCTCTTGTGTAAGACCTCCTGCACGACCTCTTTTAGATTGCGAAGGGACAAAATAAGACTTGAATTCTATGCCAGCTCCTAATCTCCTAACACGGCTAGGATGTTCCTTCGTACCAAGAGCAACTGCTAGTTCATCCATGTAGCTAGTTGGGATGAACTTTCCTTCCTTCCTTTGCTCGTGGAGATCAATCTATTCATAGTTAATAAAAATATTAAATAACAATATCAATTAGATATAAATAAATCTAAGTTTGTGGGAGTTACTCTTTACTTAGTTGGGATAAACCTACCATCTTTTGTGCCACCTCCTTAGTTGCAGGGTTGACAATTTCACCGGCTCGATTCTTTCTAGCATTAATCCATGTCAAGTGTCGGGGTGGTCGCTCAACTTGAGTTGTACTAGATTCTTCTCCAGAAGATGATTGATTCTCTTGTAGTTGGCGGCGGAAGGCATAACCACCGGGCCCCAAGTGATGGTCATGCACATTTTTAGCCCGTCTTTCCTTTTGAGCTTGGTGAATAGCCTGATCATTTAAAACGAGGTATTGCAATTTAGACTTGGCAAACATGTATAAAAATATTCACCTCTTTAATTGTATAAAATTAAATACTCATACAATACATCACAATCTTTATTACCTGAAACTCTTCCGATCTCCTAGCTGCAACAAATCTTTTCCACACCTCAGGATCTATAAAAATATATACATATGTAGCTTTCTTCTTTTGTTTAGGATTATTTATAAATTCCCTTACAAGATATGTCTTAAAACCCCTCCATCGTACACCACAACGTTGTAGCACTCTTTTCTTGTGATCTTTTTCATTTAGATGAAAAACACCCTATACATACAAAAGAAGCAATTAATAATGTTGTTTTGAAAAGGAATTAATTCCAAGCAAACTAAATTTGAATCAATAGATAAAAAACATATTAAAATAATATCACTTCCACTCACAGATATATCTTTCCATATGAGGTCTTTTTTGGCATTAGGAACATCATGCCAATTTTCTATATCTATTGGCACCTTACTGTGTGCGGTCGCCCCTACGTAATGCTTGAAAGCACTAGCATGTTCCCCAACAGGTGCTCCTGTCATATCAAACTGGACTGGCAATTTATCCCCCTTAGCCCTGAGCTCCTGTAGCCTACGCATCAATGTAGGACCTCTAAGTTTCTTAGCATCACCACTACCATCCTCATGGTGCTCATGCTCAGAATGTTCATCTTCACTCGCCATTTTAGAACTTGCAAGTATACATGATAAAAAAAATAAGTGATAATAAAAGCACAAGTGATAAGGTATACATGATAATAAAATAAATAATTCAAAGAATACATGCCTTTAGTATTGGTTGAGTTGTTAGTCAAGGAAAATTCCTTCAACATGGTCTTGACGTTTATAATATTCATCAGTGTTATATTCAACATTTACACTTGGCAAACCAACTGAGAATGGACTGGAATCATCATACTTTTTGTAGTATTCTTCTTCATTTATAGGATCTACAGTAAAATGTCTTTTTCTATTAAGAACGACAGACCAATTTTTATTTGTCGGGTCATTAATATAGAATACTTGTTTTGCTTGGTCTGTCATGATGAATGGCTCATCTTTGAAACCAATCTTTTCAAAATTCACCAATTTGAAACCAATCTTTTCAAAATTCACCAATTTCCAAATTCATTAACAATATGTTTCATCCTATCATATACAACATTTCCTGGTATAGGTTTAGGAGCACTTCGTTCCTCAGTTGACCCATTAAAGGTTTTGTGTTGCCTTCGATAAGGATGCATTGGTGGGAGAAATCTCCGATGACCAAGATATACGATTTTACCACCATGTTTCAGTCTGATTGAATCAATATTTTCCTCACAAACAGGACATGCTTTGTATCCTTTTATGCTATATCCAGACAAATTTACATAAGCTGGAAAGTCATTAATCGTACAAAATAACATAGCACGTAAATTGAAGATCTCTTTACATGAAGCATCATATGTCATAATACCTTCTTCCCATAGTTTCATTAGGTCATCAATTAGAGGTTGAAGGTAAACATCAATATCATTTCCAGGTTTCTTGGGCCCTGATATCAATATTGACAACATCACATACTTATTTTTCGTACACAACCAAGGAGGAAGATTGTATATAACAATCATAACAGGCCACGTGCTATGTTGGTTGCTTAATGTACCATAGGGATTTATTCCATCTGTACAGAGTCCAAGTCTTAGGTTTCTTGGTTCTTTACCAAATTGAGGGTATAATAAATCAATTTTCTTCCATTGTGGTGAATCAGATGCATGTCGTAGGATGCCATCATCATTGACCTTTAACTCCCCATGCCAAGACAAATTTTGTGCATCTTCTGTATTAGCAAATAAGCGTTGAAATCATGGTATTATTGGTAGATACCACATCACCTTGGCAGGAGAGCCATTTTTAGCCTTAGCTAAATTTGTAGTCTTATACCTTGACGCACCACATTTTGGACAATTTATCAAATTACTATAGTCCTTATGAAATAACACACAATCATTTGGGCATGCATGAATCTTCTTAGCCTCCATTCCCATTGGGCACATTATTTTCTTTGCTTGATATGTTGAAATTGGAAGCTCATTACCTTCAAGAAGAATTTCCTTTAACAAAGACAACAGTGAAGTGAAACTCTTATCGCTCCACCAGTTTTGAGCTTTAAGAGTATATAATCGCATCACAGTACTCAACCTCGTGAACTTAGTACAACCCTTATATAATGGTTTTTCAGCATCATGGACAATGTTTGCAAATAAAGAAGGTGGATCAATGACATTGTCCCGACAACTACGTAGCATCTCATCAACCATATCATCCTGAATATGGTCATCTTGAATCGGTTCATCATTAACATTATCATCATTATCTATATCTTCTATGCCACAACTATTAGTATCGACATCTTCTGATCCATAATTCAATTTCTCTCCATGCCAATACCATTCATTATAACCTTGTATGATCCCATTGCATATGACATGATTCTTAATTTCCTCGCCAGTATCAACTTTCAAATTGTTACAACAATTTCTACATGGACAATATAGCCTATCTATAGGTAGTTTCCTATGTTCCTCAGCAAATCTGATAAATTCATCAAGACCTTTGACAAACTCTGGACTACAACGGTTCTTGATAGACATCCAACTTCGATCCATTTTCTATATCACATTAAAATTAATTATAAAACTAACAATTTAATATTGATACTATAATAATATGTAAGTTTTTATTGATAGGAAGTTAATTACTTATATACTAAAGTGTACCATCTATCTCATTTTTGAATATTTAATCTCACTAGTAACTGTATAATGTATGTTTAGTTTTGAAGAAAATTTCGGTAGCATTTCCCCTAAGTTCTCCAAGTACACCGATGTAAATGGAAAATAACCACTCACATATGTACCCAGAGAACAAATGAAGAAATCCTACTGAAATAATCTTCAAAACAAAACATACATTATACAGGTACATCCTAAGTGAGATTAAAATATCCAAAAATAGTCCCAAACTGGGGACTATCCAAAGTTTACTCCTAATGAGTAAATTTTGAACGGGTTTCTAAGTTAATATATAAATGCATTATTTTCATATTTATATATTAAGTTAAACATCATGCATCAACCCTAAAGTGTCAATCTAGGAGAACACATGTCTAATATAGTATTAATTTCTAAAATTTATATAATGAATACATATGAAAAAAGACATGTTTTTATTATTGGGTTATCAAATCATATAAAATGGAAAATACTTGTACAAATTAGCAAAGTAAGGCCATTTCCAACAGTCCAAAGATTGAAATCATTATAATATACAGAACTATTTGTGAACATTACAGCAAATATTATTAAAACATTTATAGCTCCCACATAAATAAGGAGCAGGTCCACTCTCGGTCGACAATTAGTCGACCGAGAGCCCACCTGCGTGCAGCGTCCAGGTCTACTCTCAGTCGATGAATTCGTCGACCGAGAGTGGACCTGGACACCGCACACGGGTGGGATCTCGGTCGACTAATTGCCGACCGAGATGGACCTAGACGCAGCAATGGCGGCGGGCGGGAATGAAGGAAGGAGGGAATGAAGGAACGAAGGAAGCGGCGAACTTACTTGAAAATGGCAGCGACCTTCATGAAGGATGAGACAACCTTCACGGAGAGGCGGTGACCTTCGTGGAAGAGTGGAGAGGCGGCGACGACGAGCTCTTTTCGTAGAGAGGAGGCAAAACTTTGGTAGCGCGGAGAGGTGGCAACGTCTTCACGTACGGACACCACGATCCTCTTGGCAGCGCGGAGAGGTGGCACGGGCTTCACGGCAACGACTTCACAGAGAGAAGGCAAGGCATTCGTAGCGGAATGACACAGGAAAAAGCAAGGGTTCGCAGCGCTGCGAGAGAGAGAATAGAACAGAGAAAAGGGTTTCGCGGAAGGAAGAAAGACTAAAGTTTCAGCTTTTTCACAGAGAGAAAGACATGTAGCGTTGGTTAACAACAAAAAACCGACGCTAAAGATAAACGGTGCCCGTGTCGGGTTGTTTAAAAACACTCAAACACATTTTCGGTCGACGGATTTGTCGACCGAAAAGACCTCTAGGGTCGGTTATAACGAAAAACCCTACGCTACAAGTGCTTATACGAAGGAAATCTGGCCCCTTTCGGTCGACAAATTCGTTGACCGAGAAGGAGCAAGATTTCCTTCGTATAAGCACCTCTAGGGTCAGTTTTTTCCTTATAACTGACCCTAAGTTTATCTCGGTCGACAATATTGTCGACCGAAGAGGACTTTAGGGTCAGTTATAAAGAAAAAGCCGACCCTAGAGGTGCTTCTAAGAAGGAAATCTGGCTCCTTTCGGTCGATGAATTTGTCGTACGATATCTATCGGTCAACAAATTCGTCGACCGAACGGGGCCAAATTTCCTTCGTATAAGCACTTGTAGCGTCGGTTTTTTCCTTATAACCGACCCTAGAGGTCTTTTCGGTCGAAAAATTCGTCGACCGAGAATGCGTGAACTAAATTGGATCGAAAATTCATGTCGGTCGACAATAATTGTCGACTGAGGAGCGTTTTAGGGTCGGTTATAAAGAAAAAACCGACCCTATAGGTGCTTATACACGTGAAATCTGACTCTTTTTCGGTCGACAAATTCATCAACCAAGGGAGCTCTAAGGTGCTTACACAACCCTAATAATGATGTTATGTGAAACCCTAATATATGGTGATGTCGTATGAAACCCTAATATGGGATAATGTTATGTGAAACCCTAATATGGGATGATGTTATGTGAAACCCTAATATGGGAATGTTATGTGAAACCCTAATATAGGGTGATGTTGTGTAAAAACCCTAATATGGGATAATGTTACGTGAAATTTCAATATGGGATGATGATGTGAAACCCTAATTGATAAAGATGGGAAACTCTAACCCTAATGAGGGAATAGTGATGTTATTTTTGTATTGCATGATGTTGATATGAAATTGATATGGTTGATATGAAATTGAGATGCTTGTGTAACAAATATCCTGAATACCTTGGTCAGATGACCTGAAGGTAATAGTTACCTGATAACTGATAACCATGTTTAGTGATGAACTAAGGGTTTGAATACCCAGATCTAGCAAATGTGATGATGGTGGTATTGAGCGATGTGAATTCCCAATAATGAGACAAAAGATTGAGATCCCAATGCTTTATAACATTTTGAAAAGTACTAAACTCGATCCAAAATTTCTGTCGGTCGACAATATTGTCGACTGAGGAGCCCTTTAGGGTCGGTTATAAGGAAAAACCCGACCCTAGAGGTGCTTATACACGTGAAATATGGCTCTTATTCGGTCGACGAATTCGTCGACTGAGGAGCCCTTAAGGGTCAGTTATGAGCGAAAAACCGACCCTAGAGGTGCTTATACACGTTAAATTTGGCTCTTATTCGGTCGACAAATTTTTCGACCGAGGTGCCTTAGAGGTGCTTATAACCGACCCTATAGGTGATCCTAAGTCCTCCTCGGTCGACAATATTGTCGACCGAGAGTGTCTCGGTCGGCAATATTTTCGACCGAGATTAACCATGTTTCAATGTTTTAAATTAAGTACCAAGTGTGTGTATGAGTGTGCGGTTGTGACACTATTGTAGGGGATGACCTATCTAAGTGTTTTAAATGGCTAGGTAAGATCTAACGCTTGATTTACATGATATCTAAGTACTTGTACAAGATTTTACATGATATCCAATATAATGATTTTGTATGCTATGCTCCCCCTTAATTTTATGCTATGCTCCCCCTTAAAGAGATATTTAATTTTAAAACCAAGTGATGCTTTGTCAAATTTAGCCATAATTTATTTTTCAATCATTTGAAATAACAATATTCTTATATAACATGTATGTGTCCAAATGAAGCCATGGAAAACACTTTTATTCATAACAATTTAATGCCCATACACTTTATAAGATGAAGCATGACATACTTGCTTTATAAAAAGATATACATTACAATCATTACAAAGATATCTCATAATCTCACTGAAAAGACCGAAGGATTACATCAATGTCTGGGTCTTTTCCAAGAAAGGGCTTAGCTCCATAATATTTGACCAGTGTCTGCCACTCCAAGGCACCTATCTTGGTTAAGGCATAAGCCTCCAAGAAGGTGGGAACACGATCAAAGCGAAAGTGGGCAGCAATGTCTTGAAGTTGAATTGGGGAAAACTGAGTATGTGTGAGATCAGGAGATGGTGGAGGTGGAATTTGATAGTAGTTGTAGGAAGGATTGTATGGATTTATCATGCCAAGATTAAGGGAATAGGGATATTCATCAGGTTGGTTAGGAGAGAGAGTTTGCATCCTTTGGTTTAAATAAGTCATGGCATGGTGATTGTAATCCAATTGCCTACTTAGGTGATATTGGGATCCAGCAATGTATGTCAAGGTGTTTGTATTAGGATCATGGGGTAGCTTGGTAGGAGGAGGTGGTGGAGGTATGTCTTGGATGGATGTCTCCCCTTCAGTCCTAGCCCTTTTGTGGCCAAAGTCGATTCCCATCTCTTCCACCGTATTTTTACTTATCTTTTGGGGTTTTCTATCCCATGTGTAACCTAAGTCGTCCTCAATATTCTTCTTAAGAAAATGTTGAGTGATTTGGCATACAAAGTCAGCATAAGGTGGATTGCTAAAAAACTCAAGCATATTCTTAAGGATGATACGAATAAAGTTTATGGAAATACCTTTGAGAATGGCATAAATAAGGTACATACGAAAGGTGGGTACTTCATATTTTTTTTCTCTAGGATGGATATTGGTGGCAACAATGAGATTTATGATCCTAGCTTCAGGTTTTAAATTTATGGCATAATAGGTACCCCTATCTTCATGTCAAGTCATATTTGATTGAAAGATGGCTCTTTTGACATCACTAAGGCTAGTTGTAGTGTCATCTTGGGAGAGTTTGTTGAGTGGATTTCGTGTGGTGAGATCAAGAAAATATTTATATTATTCTATGTCTATGTCAAGCATATCAAGAATACCCTCCTCAGTAAAATGGAATCCATACCCACCAACCATAGAGGAGAAGGAATCATGGTCAGGATGTGGGGTTAAATTGGCATAGAATTCATTAACTACTTTGGAGGAGTAGGAATGGAAGGAGGGATTTAGAAAATTAGTCAAATGTTACACCTCAAAGAGTTCCTCCAAATCGATAATGTTGTGGAAGTCCATGACGTCGACTGGCCATCGTGGAAGAGGAGTTCTTGAGGAGAGACTGAGGTAGCGGTCACCTGCAGCTGCGTCGTTGAAGGGGACGTCGTTGATGAACGGCAGCGTTGGAGAGACCGTCCTTCCTTTCCTACCTGCAACTTGCTTCTTTCCACGCGTAGATGATGAAGCCATTTCGTTGCTTTGAAGTGGAGAAGTAGCAAGCAAGACTTGGATGTAGAGAAGCTAAAGATTTTCACAAGAATACACTAGATAGGAGCTAGAGAAGTGAGAATGTGAAGGTGTGAAGAAATGGATCGTTTTGGGTGCTATTTATAGCAAAACAGAGCCCATTTCGGTCGACAAATTGTCGACCGACGCCCGAAACTGTCATCTCCCGATCGGCCAACGGTCGATCAAACTAGCCGTTATGATGGTCGATTTTCTAGCCGTTACGACGGTCGATTTTCTAGCCGTTACAATTTTTTTTAATTTATATTTTAATCATAATATTACCTTTTTAATTCAAGAAAATGGAGGTTCACAGGGTTGGCCTCGGTCGAACAATTCGTCGACCGACGTTGTCTCAGTCGAACAATTTGTCGACTGAAAAAGAGCCAGATTTCCTTCGTATAAGTACATCTAGGGTCGGTTTTTTCCTTAAAACCGACCCTAGAGGTACTTATTCATGTGTGAAATACTAAACTGGATCCTAAGTTTATCTCGGTCGACAATATTGTCGACCGAAAATCCTTCTAGGGTCAGTTATAAAGAAAAACCGACGCTACAAGAGCTTATACGAATGAATCTGGCTCTATCTCGGTCGAAAAATTCATCGACCGAGAAACAGCTAGATTTCCTTCGTATAAGTACCTTTAGGGTTGGTTTTTTGCTTATAACCGACCCTAAAGTCCAATTCGGTCGACAATATTGTCGACCGAGATAAACTTAGGATCCAGTTTAGTTTTTCACAAGCGTGAACTAAATTGGAACCAAAATTCATCTCGGTCGACAATATTGTCGACCGAATAGACTTCTATGGACGGTTATAAGCAAAAAACTGACCCTAAAAGTTGCTTACACACTTGAAATCTGACTCCTTATTGGTCGTCGAATTTGTCGACCGAGATTATCGATTGAGGTATTCGTCGACCGAGGAAAGCTCTAAGGTCGGTTATAAGTACAAATCTGACGCTAGAGGTTCTTATACATGCGTGAACTAAACTGGATCCAGAATTGATATCGGTCGACGAATTTGTCGACCGAGGAGCCTTTAGGGTCGGTTTTAAAGGAAAAATCGACCTTAGAGGTGCTGAACCGAAGAGAACTTTAGGGTTGGTTATAAGGAAAAAACCAACCCTAAAGGTGCTCGTATATGTGAAATCTAGCTCTTATTCGGTCGACAAATTTGTCGACCGAGGAGCCCTTTAAGGTCAGTTATAAGGAAAAACCGACCCTATAGATCGAGGCGCGAAGCCAAAATCAAGCAAATTTTTGTCGTGGAAAACTTATAGTTGACTTTATAAACCAATTGTCTATAAGGTCGCTTATTTTATAAAAACTGACCCTATAGATATGCACTACAAGGTCGGTTATTTTAAGAAAAGCGACCCAAGAGGTCTTAAGTGGTGCCTGCATTTTTATAGACATATAAGGTCGGTTATTTGGAAAACTAACCCTATAGAGATACACTACAAGGTTGGTTATTTTAAGAAAAGCGACCCAATAGGTCTTAAGTAGTGCCCGCGTTTTTTATAAACATATAATGTCAGTTATTTGGAAAACCGACCCTATAGAGTTACACTACAAAGTCAGTTTTTTTAAGAAAACCGACCCAAGAGGTCTTAAGTGGTGCCCACATTTTTTTTAGACATATAAGGTCAATTATTTGGAAAAACCGACCCTACACGTAGGGACGTTATAACCCATTTCTGTACTAGTAAACGTGTCACATATCACACTATATTAGTGTTTCACCAACCTTATCACCATTTTTATCGACAATAATTTTGGATATTATTTCATTTTTCACTCTACTATACTATGGTTGTCACTTTATTATATCTTGTGCATTAATATTTGAGAAGAATAAAAGATGTAGAAGAAGAACCTATCGAGCCGAGTTGAGGGGGCTTTCCAAGCTAAGGGGTCGTGATCTTTTGAGATTTCCTAGACATCAAGATGTCACCAAAAAGAGGCTTCTTGATATTTGTTGGATTTAGTCCTAGTCTTCATGGCCCCGCAGTGGAGTGATCTGGAGGCATGAGATTGCTGCAAGGTTTTCGACAAGTAGTATATAGTTGAATGGCTCTACGACTAAGGGGAACAATTTGTAGGGTCAATGAGGGGTCAATGAGGCACGGATTTGTAGTGTACATGAGGAAAGGGTTTGCAATTTTGAGAGAGGTTTTTGCTTCTTGGTTGGTTACATATGATCTTATACAGTTGACGTAGGTGACGTCAGGGTTCCAAAAACTCCTTAGAATATAGTGAGACAAAGATTCTATGAATCTTACTTGTCGTTTATGGTCAGAAGGGGGAGATAATTAGTTTCAGAAGAATTCCAAGTAGTTACTAGTATTGGGATTAATGTTAGCATGGTAATAGATTAATGTAATTGGAAAGAGGTAGAAGATAAGACTGACGTTTCAGTCGGTTGACAAGAGTTGGTATGTATTAATGTGTTAGGCTATCCTCCGTTTATAAGGGAACATAAACAATGTACTTTATTAAATTTCCTCACATATTAGCAGACATTTTTATTGGATTTGTGTTCTTAATACAATAGTCTTCATACTAATTGTCTGCTATTTTGGAATAATCCTACAAATGGAAGGGAGAAGAAAGGGATATGAAAGAAGCAATTTCAAGACAATGTGATATTGATATGACCAAGTGTCCAACAGAGGGAATCACTAGTTTTTATTATTCATATACTAACAAATCAATTGCATTATATGAAAATAGAGGATTATACAAAGTGGATTAGGTTTCCTTTCAACCCTCACCACATTGGTGAGGATAGCATTGTGAGTGATAAGCCACATGAAGGTCTTGTCTCTTAGATTGACTCTAGCCTTCCAAACTCTCTGCCATTCTCCACTTTGGTTGGTTTCCTTGGGTCCTTGTAATGCATGGTAGGCTGATTTGGTAGTAAACACACCATTTGTCGTGTGTTTCCAAACCCACATGTCTGTAGCCTCTGATTTGGTAGGTGGTTTGATGCATAGGATTTCCTTCACTACTGTGCTAGGCAGCCAATATTTCATAAAATCACTATCCCAGGTTTCGTCTTCCCGCACTACACTACTCACTATCAGATCCAATAGGTTGAAAGGGACATGTCTAACATCCTTCTCAAGAAGGCCCCCCTCCGTCAAAACCCATACATCATTCTAGAAATTCATTGACGGTTGGGATGATTGAATATAATTTCTAGTATTTGTAAGTATGTATTTGTTAGTATATACCTATTGTACCCGGCCCAAAAAAATCTAGTAGATCATATGGTCGTGGGAACAATGAAAAAATTGAGAAAATGATAAATCAATAAAGCTCAGAGTTACCATATATTTTTCTACATAAAACAAGGAAAAAATAAAGGTGTCTTTGAAATCAGTAGGAAAACACATAAACACTCGATTTTGACTCCACTTGAGGGTGGATAAGAAAGGTATGCATTAACACATAGATCATATCCAACAATCTAGTTATAAGTTGGGAAGGTCATAAGCACCCCCATCTCATCTGATAAATGATATTGCAACCTTTTTAGTCATCTCAGAAAAAAATAGCAGTGATCGAGGTTGTCGTTAAAGAGAATGCCAATCAAAATGATAAAAAGGTAATTTTTATTGTTGGTGGACCTTTTGGGGATGAAGACAGTCATGGCTTTCCAACCATATCCTTAAGGGTCCAAATTTTAGGTGTGTTGTTGTCTCAATTTCCTTAGGACCTCCCACAATAGAGATCTATAATTGGTAGTTAGGAATGATGCATAGGAATAGTGAGAGAGGAGAGACAGATAAATTCAATAGAGCAAGATCAGATAATTGAGAATGAGTATGTAGATATGAATAGTTATGAATAGATCAGAGCAAGCAACATTTATGGATATGGATATTATAGATAAATCAACAGTTATCATTGCACAACCTATCGATGTTAATAGAAACATTTGGTGTCATAGAAAGGATCCTCTAATTACAAATGGAAAATAAAAGAGACAGGTAGTCGTTCCCCTTACTTTAGGAGAGATGAGAGGGGCATGGAAAGCATTGGGTATAGGGTCTATTTATAGGTGGGTTTTTTAGTTCAAGATTATGGGAAGAACCTTTTAGAAGAGGCAGTGGATCACCATGATGCACCCCACAGAAGGGCATGTGGATCGAGATGATCTACCACGTGCCATGTGGAGAACGATTGTGATTCGTCGTGTGTCATAGGGTGAAAAAAGGCAGTCTCCCGTTGTGAAAGAATATTCTGGTAAAGATAAGTCTGAGTTATCTCTTGAAATTTTTCCTAAAAAGTAGTTTAAAAAAGAAAATATTCTTTTTTGGACAATTCAACTAGGAAATTTGTGAAGAATAGCTTATTTAAGGCATAATTGAAGGACAATTGTGCACAAAAAGATAAGCCATAGTTATCTCTCAAATTTTCCTAGAAACAATAGCTGCAAAGGGGATATTTAATTTTAAACAATTCAACTGGGAAATCTATGAAAAATTGCCTATTTAAAGTAGAATTGAAGGACAAACTACACCTTCAGTCTGAAAGAAGGTTCCTTTGCAAAAATCCCCAAACTTGGTTAAAGTGGGTGAAAATAGATGGATTAAATAGGAGAAAATGTGGAAAAAATTCAAAAAGGGATAAAAGGTGGAAAATGGGATGAAATATGTCATAATCTAGAGAATTAACAATGAAGCATGAATTTTTACTGAGTGAGAAAACGTGAGGATTGTTTTCCCTTTTCAAAGAAAGGTTTGAGATAAGAGTGAGAACCACATGCTTGAGCCAAGTCTTACCCCCATTCTTTGTCACAAAAGGCCATAAAGGTTAGACTCATCAAAGACATTCTGAAAAACCTTGTGGAGGGTGAAAAGTGTGGGGGTGTCTTTTCTTTCTAAGGATAAATTAGTGAGAAAAAGATCGGAAATAATGAGTTCTCCAGAGTAAGGGCAACCTATGACTTAGACAGTTTAATTGCGTCAAACCTTTTATTCAATGACCTGAATTCTGATGAGTGTCTCCCATCATAGCTTCAGTTATCAAATCAGTGCATGTCTGATTCTCCCACTAACTCATTCCTTAGTGAGAAAATGGTGGATGTGTGAAGTGGATGTGATTTTTTGTTTGTTGGAGATATTAAGATAAGGAGGCTATAATCATTGAGTATTGTAGTGACTGATTTGCTATAAAAACATCTTGAAAAGTAGTCACCATCTCTCTTCTCTTTCCACACATTAAAGTTTTAGTTTTTTCATTTTTTTGTTGAGTATCACACCAAATTAGGGTTAGTACCCAACCCTGAAGGGGTAAAATATGGTGAGTTCACCAATGTTGAAATAGGTCTTTAATCACTCAAGCTTGAATAATCGGATGTCAGACAAGTTCCTCTTTAAGGTGGGCTTTATGGCTAGTGACTACGCTAGTTAATCGTCTACTCCCTAGATCATGTGTGATGTTGTAGGATTAAGTTCATAGGAATGGTGTTAAAAAAGTTGAGATCGTGCATCAGGTGATACTCAAGCATTAAGATAGCCTCCACGACGTATACCTCCACTGGTTCATCAATCGTTACCTTAGATTGTCGATGAACGCTTATCCCCGACTTTTTTGTCATCTCTTGATTTGATTCACCTTCTTTTTAACTTCATATCTACTAAGAAAGGATCATTAGATATGGCAATGGTAGCATATGTGATCATTTTAAAGCTCATACTAGATGTATGAATTGGTAATCTTGGTATTTTTAGGACATGATTGGTGTAATATTAGGCCATGATCGTGGAAATGAAAAGATTCAGAAATATGGGTTTAAGAAAGGTATTCTCTCCCATGCCCATGACAATGGCCGAACATTTGGGAGGGTGGTAAACTAAGGTGGTATGATTAGTTTAGTTTTAGGTCATGATCTAGGACCATATATTGGACTATTATATAGATATCTAGATTTAAAGCGCTTCCAATTTATTAAAATACTCAAGATAGATAAATTTCATCATTAGAAAAATTTTGAGATCTAAGGTGGACTTTACGACCAGTGATAGTCTAGGTTAAATGTCAAATGCTCAGATCATCATCTCTCATTCGAAGTGTTCCAATTTTCTTTTTAGTCTCTTCAAAAGTATCTCCTTATCTCTATAGGAGTGGTCAAGATGTATATGATGGGTATCAGACAAGTTCCCAAATTTAAGGTGACCTTCACAGCCAGTGACTGTATTGGTCATTTGTCTGATCCTTAGAGTATATTCCTATATCGAGAAAGTAAGATGATATGATCGATTTGATTGATCATATGGGGTTCTAGAAAAATTTCTCTATTTATGGTGGCTTCCATGACAAATGAATGTATCAATAAATTGTTTGTTCCCCTGAGACTTTCTTATTTTTCATAAAAGTTCTCTAGATAGATAAGACAAACAATTTTCTAGAATTAAGGTGGACTTTGCGACCAATGACTATATCTAAGAATTTCCTGCTCCCTAGAGCATCTCTTGAATAAAAGATGGTTCAACGTGACAAGAACAAGATTTGCCTATTATACGTAGGGATTTGGTCGAGGTGCCTATATGTTGATAGGGATTCAACAACAAGTGATTGGTTGAACGTAGGGTTCTATTGGGTGCCCCTACCTGAATGTAGGTCTTGTGGGATGTGCCTACTTCAATGTAGGGCTTGAGTTCCAGGCATTACCTATTCAGGATAGGGGTTGAATGTGTATGCCTAATTAGGATAGGACTTGGTTCATGAAGAATGCCTATTCAAGATAGGACACATCATATTTATTAGAGTTCGTCGATGTATGCCTATTCAGAGTAGTGATTTAGCATAGATTCCTATCTAAGTATAGGACTTTGATCTGAATATCTACCTAAGCATAGGGATTTTCATCAAGAGGGATGTCTATTCACTTATGAATTAAAATAAGGGGCCTACCCGAGTGTATCTCTTAAACTGGAGGAAATGCTTATTCCTGGTAGGGTTGGACAAGGGCACCTACTAGATGTAGGGCTTAGTCTAGAAGAAATGTCTATTAGGAATAGGGCTTGGAGAGTTTCCTACCAAAATGTAGGGATTGAATTGGAGGAATGCCTATTCGAGACAGAGCACGGAGAGATGTCTGCCTCAATTCAGGGATTTTTTGGGAGTGCCTATACAAAATAGGGCTTGAGGTGTTTCCTACATGATTATAGGGCTTTCACAAAGTGAGTTTCCCATTCATGATAGGCCTTGAAAGCATGTATGTATCATGGTCATACTGAATCATGAGCCTTTGAATTTGAGGAGCATGGTCCACAATCCAAGATTCTTGATCTAGATGATAGATAGGGATCGGGTAATCAAGAAATTAATTTGGGAGTGCCTACATGGTGTAGGAATTAGATCATGTAAATGCCTACATGAATGTAGGTCTTTGAGAAATGAATTGTCTATTAGGGATAGGACTTGAGCATAGGGGTGTGTACTGATAATAGGGCATAAGTGTAGGTTCCTACTTCAGCATAGGGCTTTTTGGCTATGAAAGAAGGTGCACATTCAAGATTGGGTGTGTGATCTATTTAAGGTCCTAGTCCTGACATAATTTTATCGTGTGTAATATGTAAGTGAACGTATCAAAGTAATAAGGCCTTGTGAGGCCCGAGTTGAACATAGGGAAGTGTTTCTCCAGTAGAATACTACTAACTGCAGTCTAATCAGATAGGCTGATGGTAAATGGTTGAATTGGGTTGAGTTACAATACCAATGCAGAAACAAAATGAATTAAAGGCTTGAATTAATCAGAGATGGAATGAATTCCTTAGGACAGTGGTTTCACCATAGATACCACTAATAATTAACCTCACACACTAATATATATTATCTCAATCCCTGGATAAGGATCCTATAGCTAGAATTACCTGCTCCCGTAGTGTAATTCACTACCTAATCTAATGCCAATCCCACTTCCGCAGTTATTGGTTGATTAGTTAGATTCTTTATGATTATTCTATGGGTTTCTCCTCCCGTTTACACTCAGCTTTTCCTAAAAGGTAAATCTATGTTTGCCAACCCTTAATCCCTCTCCCAAGATGACTAAGCATCTATTAATCAACTTATGGTGATCAAGCACAAATAGAACACAAAGATTTCTTATATTTATATCCAGTAAAAAAACATAAAATTGATATTAATGCATAGAAATCAATTACAACGTATATCTGGGCTACTCCTGGATCCTAAGGAATAAATATTTTTAGCCTTGCATGGTTTTCATCAACAAATACTTGGAAAGGAAGAAGAAAAATGTGGGAAACATTAGGAAGCTAAAGTAACCCTTGAATCTCTACCCATACGGAAGATCCCCTCCGTCGTATGTGCTTTCCGTTGTCTTCTGACTACAGAATCATCCTCCAGAGGAGCTTGGATCTTCTCAATTGAAGCTTTCAGTCCTCAGTTCTTCTCTTCTCTATCTCTCTCTCCGGTTTCATACAATGGAAATGGCCGTCTCCCCTTATCTGTTCGCCATCCCCCTAAGTCATAGAAGGCACTTAGGGTACGAAGTAACATCCATCGTTGGATTGGAGTGAAATCTATAAATGGCCTAATCGGGAAGACTCGACAATACCAACTAGGTGAGTCGGTAGTACTGAGTCACTTAGGTTTAGTCACATGATCCTCATCATGTCGGTACTATCAATTGGACTTGATAGCACTGAGTTTTGTAATTTTTGAACCACCTCCCTGACGTCAACTCGGAAGTACCTAGTTGGAATATGGTAGCATCGAGTTTTCTTGAATCATGCTGGGATTTACCAATGTTGTTTTGGTACCACCGACTTTGTCTATCGGTAGCACCGATTTTGGGTGAGTTTCGGGTCCATCACTGACATCATGTTGGTACCACCGACTGTTACCAGGTCAGTAGCACCGCTCTGTGGAACTTCCTTGTACCTGAAAATGCACAAAAACAACATAAGTACTTGGGATATGTAAAATACTACATAAAATAGTTAAAATCATATAATTTGATGCATTCAATAGAAACAAGCCATCTATGTCATTCCATGCATAATAAATCAAATAAATGACTAATCGACACATGGAATCAAGGAAAAATGTGCCTGTAATAATGACTAAAAACACATGCATCAAACTCCCCTATGATTAAATTTCGCTCATCCACGAACAACACTCTCTCATATCTGTTTGATAAAAGTCAACAAAAGGACATAACACATACATTCCTTTCTTAATCATATCCACCTATCGAACCCTAAACCGGCCTTCACTGTCCACTGAATCGATAGCTTCTTTAAAGTGACCAAAAACTTCCATAAAAGATGTCCACCTTTTAGTCAATGTTACTATCAAGAAAGCAGTTAACATCATAATTACTCAGACATTAGCTTGGTGTATTGTGTGATTCCCTACACTAAATTGCTCTTTCCTAACTACCAACTACTTGAAAGCAGATCTCCATATAAGCATGAATGAGGAGATAAATCTCTAGAGTGGCCTACTAAAAGAGAGATTAATGATTCAAGATGGGTGGCAAATGAAAATTCATAAGTACATCCAACCTATTTATGCATAGAGAATAATGAACCTATATGGATGAAAAGAATGCCATGCATGAATCCTAATGCCTTTTTTTCTTTTTATGAAATGATGCATGTATGAACGAGTTGAGATTGTTTGACAACTCAAAAGAATGCACATGTGGATTAAATCATCACAAAAACAAACATCCAGGATATAATTTCTCCTTGTTTCTTTTGAACAATTTTTTTTCTTTAGCAAGACTAATTTTTATGCTTCTTGCTTTCATGATTTTTTTAGGAGGTATATCCTTGCACTTCAGCATCATAACTTGAAATTAAAATCCACAAGTTTAGAAAAATATGCATGCAATGTTGAAATGTATGCAACTACATGAACTATCTTATGCAAGCTAAGATGGTATGCACTAAAATCATTAACGCATACAAATGTAATGTTTTTCTTTCTTTTTCAAATGCAAGCAAACTAACTATTAGGTTCCTATTGTGCCATGTAATGCAATCAAAGAAAATAACTTGGAGTACTCATTAATCTTGAGGTGGTGAGTCAAAAATGAATGAAAAACATATGGAGTCACACAACTAAGAGACAATGCATTTCATTATATTATGATATGTCCCTCTTAATTGACTTGTGTTTAGGGTGATCTAAAGGTTTATTTGTTATATTTTCATTGAAGATCTTGTTATGGTTTGGTCTGTTTAGGATCAACATCTTCATCATTCACATTTCGAGTTGATTCAGACTTTCATTTATGTCCTAAATCCTATTGTTGACTAGTTCAAACACTTCCTCAAGTGGTGTTATAGAAAGATTTTGTAGTTTAAGCTTTTAAGGATATGACTTTTTTCATGCAACAACACAGATAGTATAATCTATTTGAAAATAAAACCATGCATTTACTAATCTACCATTACACTAGATAGACATGGATCCTACACTTGCACAACTAAAAATAAAGCAAACAACTAAAAATAAAAATAAAAATAAACACAAAGATAAAATGTTGTTCCAGCACCCCCCTAAGCTTGAATATGACTATGTCCACATAGTCAATACTCGCACTCAAGCGGTGCAACAGTGGTACCATTGCTCAAAATGAAGGTGGCTGAGGCATGTTGGGGTTGTGAGGAGGAAACATCCCCTAAAAAGATAGATCAGGTGGTGGCATCAATTGTGGCTGCGGGTACCCTCCAAAGTATCCCTGGTTCTAATAATAGTCAAAGAAGGGCTGCTTGTACTTCTCCATCCGCTGCATGCACATGTGAACATTCTCTTGGTTGGCCAAGAGAAGACGTTCATTCTCGTAAATCACCTTCTGGTTTTGGTACAACCTTCCTTGAATGTCCTGTACACCGACCAATGTCGCCTGATGCTGCTGCTATCCAGTCTGGATTTCCTGCAACATGGTATACATACCAGCCATGTTGTATGGTCTTGCTCCTCCTAGGAATGGGGTGGGGCAGAGGAAGTCGAGATAGAATAGGTGCGGGCCCATTTGCACAGGACCACTCCCCTAGTGATGGGGATGGTGGGCTCTACCTCCTCAACATCATCAAAGTCATCATTCCTTTGCTCCTCGTCGTCGATTGGAGCTATTGTCCTGGGTGGATCTTCTGCTTCCCCTCATTCAGTGGCCACTGGAGATGGTTCACCCCATACAAGTTGAAGATAGGGTCAAGGAGGCTCCGCTCCCAAAAAAGTCCTTGACGTGTGCAATGCACATAGAGCACATTGTGGTGGAAGCTAAGAAGGTTCACCTTGAGAAAGTGTAGGAGGTCCATATTTTTTGTATCCTCCAATGGCGTGAGGGTGGACAAATCAAGGCACAAATGTAGTGTAATGGGGTGATGAGACCCCCAAATAAAATTGGTGCCTTTCTTGTCACATTGTGCCATACAGAGATCATGTGGAGCAGAAGGAAGGCTCCAAAGTTGACAGTCTTTCCTTCCAGTAGTCTGTAGAGAAAGTAGAGATCTTCCTTTTGAACCTTCCCTTGAGCTTGACCGAAATGAGCCAAAATAGTGTTGGTGCAAATGCAGTGAAGCATTCGAGCAAAAGGTTGCTCAATATTGATAACAGAATTGATATGTCAGTTTATACAAAATCCCACCGGTACCTCAGTCAACTGCTCCCAAGCCAAGTCATAGTCGAAGTCAGAAGGGGCCAAGCATTCTAGGACGTGAGCCTAGTTGAAGATGTTGTTGAAGGCCCTCAGAGTGATGGAATAGTTGTTGTTGAAGAGGCATAAGTTGACTTCTCCTTCCCATCGTTTGCCTCCTAACTTCTTCTCGGGGGCGAAGTGAACATCTAGCAATGTCGAGAACTCTAGGATGAGATCTGGGTAGGTCTGTCAGTTGCCTAAGAAAGGATTATCCCCCTCCATGAATTGCTTCTGACATATCCATCACATGTTTTCAGTAAAGCCTACCCTTTTGATCAATGTGTGATCGCCATATCGCATTGGAATGATCTACCTTGTCTGGAACTCTCCATAGAGCTTCCTGGTCTCCAAAGATGGATGTCAGATGAGGGTTGGTCGAAGGACCAACTCACCTTGATCCGCCGACGTAGAGGGACCTCTCCTTGGCGCCATGATGGCAATGCAAGAAAGAGGATCGGGAAAGAGAAGCTCGATGAAGATCTTTGTTGCTTGGTACAGCTCTACTCTGAGTTCTAAGAAGAGTGGAGGAGGTGGTGTGAAGAAAATGGGTTAACCACTCCTCCTTTTATAGCTAAATCGGGCAGAGTCAGTACTACCGACTTTTGTGTCTGTAGTATCGAGTTGCAGGCACAAATCCATGGCTTAATTGTATTGACGACTGATGTTTGATGATGTCTCAAGCACGGATCACATGGAGTCAGTGGTACCAAGTACAAGTCGGTAGTAACAACTTGAGCCACGGATCATTGCTACCGACCGTGTGCTGAAACTTGCATCTGCCATTGAAATGAGCAGCCCCGGATTGGTGACGTCATGCGTCGGTACTACTAAATGGAATGTCAGTAGTACCGAGTTGGTAATTTTGGCTCGGTACTTTCGAATATTTTATCTCGATGTTTCGATTCTGGGCGTGCCAAAAATTCGATGGTACCAACTTGTGGGTCGATACCACCAAGATCTTATCAGTTAATAATTGAAAATCTTCAGAGACTCGGTAGTACCAATAGGAGAGTCGATAGTACCGAATCTAGCATTCTGGTGGGGACGCCTTGCTGATGTAATCTCAGTACTACCGACTTTGAACTCGGTAGCACCGACCTGTAGGAAATTGTGCACACTCCACACTTGAGTCAAGGTACCATTTATAAAGCAAAAAAAAATACTAAGATGACTACAATGCAAAAATGAACATGAATAGAAGAAAAATGAAGGTTGGGTTGCCTCCCAATAAGCATCATTGTTTAAAGTCCTATACTAGATGGTCCTTAGAGCAAGAATCTATGGAACAGTGCAAAGTTGCACCTCCTCTATTCATGGCTCTACCTCCCCTCCAAAATTGTGCTTTTATCTTTGTTCGTTCACAAGGAACAACCTGTTACCATCTACAATGTTCACAACACCATGGGGAAATCCTTTTCCAATCACAAACGGTCCACTCCACTTGGACCTTAGCTTACCCAGATGCAGCCTAAGCCTAGAATTGAAAAGGAGGACTTTCTGACCTGGGAGAAACACCCTATTTAGAATGTGTCTATCATGAATTTTCTTAGTACTTTCCTTATATATCCTAGAGCTTTCATAAGCATCCATCCTAAGCTCATCTCATTCATTAAGCTCCAAAAAGCCTCTTTCTACCCGCTTCATGTATGTTGAAATTCAGCTTCTTCATAGCCCATTTAGCCTTATGCTCAAGCTCTACGGGTAGATGGCATGCATAGCCATAGATCATCCTAAAAGGTTTTGTTCCTATTGGGGATTCGTAGGCTGTTCTATAAGCCCAAAGAGCATCACTTAGCACATAGCTCCAGTTCGTCATATTGGTTGAGATCATCCTTTCCAAAATTTTCTTCACTTCTCTATTGGACACGTCAATCTATTCTTGAGTCTGTGGGTGATATGGAGTACCCACTTGATGCTTCACCCCAGATTTGCTCAATAAAACTCCAAACTTCCTATTAGTGAAATGTGATCCACCATCACTAATAGTTAGGTGGGGGACACCAAACCTGCAGAAGATGTATTCTTTCCCAAACTTGCACACTACTTGCTCATCATTGGTGCAGGTTAGAACTGCTTCCACCCACTTAGACACATAATCAACCTCAAGTGATATATAAATAATGGAATTAGATGACACAAATGGGCCCATAAAATCTATACCCCAAAGATCAAAAACCTCAACCTCCTGAAACACATTTAAGGACATCTCATGTTGCTTGGAGATATTACCTGCACATTGACATGCATCACAATGACGAACAAAGTTGTGAGCATCTTTAAACAAGGTAAACCCACTCTCTAAGACTTTGGCCGCAATCCCAGAGCTAGAATGGTGCCCACCCGTGGGTAGAGAGTGACAGTGACAAGATGCTCTCTACCTCACATTCGGGTACACATCTTCTTAAAATCCCATCTCTACATTCTTTAAGAAGAATCGAGTCATCCCAAATATAAAACCTCAATGAGTGAAAAAATCATTTTTTCTCTTGGTTTCCCCAATCTGCACGCATTTCCTTACAACATAGGTAATTAACAATATATGCAAACCAAGGATCTTCAGTTTTAATTGTAAACCATTTCTCATCCGGGAATTCCTCAATAATGGGTATGGCTACATATTTTTTGTCTGTCCTTTCTAACCTAGACAAATGATCAGCTATGACATTATCTACCCCTACCTCATCTCTAATTTCAATGTCAAATTCCTGAAGAAAAATAATCCACCTAATCAATCTGGGTTTGGCATCTTTCTTTTGTAACAAGTATTTAATGGCAGCATGGTCAGTCCAAACTATCACTTTAGCCCAAAAAATTTTGAAAGCAAACACTACTGCTAATATTTCTTTTTCTGTAGTAGTGTAATTCATATGTGCATCATTCAAAGTCTTTGACACATAATATAGGACAATTGGAGTCTTGTCTCTATGTTGACCCAACACAACTCCAACTGCATAATCTGATGCATCACACATCAGCTCAAAAGGAAGGCTCCAATCATGAGCCTGCACAATAAGCGTGGAAATTAGTTTTTCTTTAAGGATTTCAAAAGCTTTTAAACTGCACTCATCAAAGGAAAACTTAGCATCTTTCTCTTAAATTTTAGACAATGGTTTGACAATTTTTGAGAAATCCTTGGTAAAACTGTGGTAGAATCTAGTGTGCCCTAAAATCTCCTTACTCCTTTCACCGATGTTGGTAGAGGTAGTATGGATATGACTTCAATCTTTATTGGATCTACTTCCATGCCTTAGTTGGACTCCTTGTGTCCAAGAACAATCCCTTCACCCACCATCATGTGACACTTCTCCTAGTTTAGAACTAGGTGAGTGTCCTCACATCTCTATAGCACCCTATCAAGGTTATATAGAAGATCATTGAAATATTTCCCATATACAGAAAAATCATCCATAAAACCTCTAAGCACCGCTCTACCATGTCAGAAAAAATGGCAAGCATACAACGTTGAAACGTAGCAGGGGTGTTACAAAGACCAAAAGGCATATGTCGGTATGCGAACGTGCCATAAGGGAAGGTGAAAGTGAATTTCTCATGATCCTTAGGCTCTATATAAATTTTATTATACCCAGAATACCTGTCAAGAAAACAAAAGTGTGAATGGACAGTTAATCGTTCCAAGATTTGATCAATAAAAGGTAAAAGGAAATGATCTTTAAGGGTGGGTGCATTTAACTGACGATAATCTATGCACACTCGACATCCCATCACTATCCTAGTGAAAATTAATTCATTAGCCACATTGATAGTGACCATGATCCCCCCTTTCTTAGGAACTACCTGGGTAGGACTAACCCACATTGAATCAAAAATTGTATAGATTTTACCTTCCGATAGAAGGTTGATGATTTCCGTCTTCACCACCTTAGTTATAATAGGATTGAGACGCCTCTGAGGTTGGATAATTTCCTTTTCTCCTTCTTCAAGCCAAATCTTGTGTTGGAACAAGGTTGGAGAGATCCCTTTGATGTCAGCTATGGACCACCCAAATGTAGTTCGGTAGTTTTTCAGCACAGTGAGTAGCTTTCCTTCCTCTTCACCACTCTAATAAGATGATATGATCACTGAGTGATTTTCCTCTACAGCTAAGAAGACATACTTTAGGTGCGACGGTAATGGCTTCGGCTCCAAGTCTGACGGGCTCAATAGAGACAGGACCAATGGTGGGGGTGGTGGTCCAAGGTCTTCAAAGCATCTTGCATAGTAGCAAGGAACTACCTTCATCATCAAAATGCACTCCTCTAGATGGTTGTTGCAGATGTTGTCCTCCATTGTATTCATCAAGCATGCTTCTAAGGGTAGCTTGGGCAATGAATGTATCACATAATCATCTGTGGCTTCTTCTACGACAGTGTGGTCATACTTTTCTCCCTCATCTTCCAGGTAGCGTATTTCTTGAGACAGTGAGATCACCTTTGTATTTTCCAGGATGTCCACCGCTAGAGTGCCTCTTTCTGCTTTAGTCATAACATGGGCCATATCCAGGAACAACTTCCCTAGAAATAGAGAAAACTTGCTATCCATGTGTTGAAGCATGTTGCATTGCACCTTATCTCCCATGGCTTGAGAGTGCTCTGGCATCTTTCTCTCGAACCTGTCATCTTGGATTCCCATAGTTAGACGTCCTCTACCCATCTAAAGTATCATGTATGTAGTGTCTTGAAATGGTCTTCCAAGTAGAATCTCATTGCCATGGTCATCCTGCATTTCCATCACTATAAAATCTGCATGAAAGGCGAGCCTATCCACTTTCACCAAGACATCCTCGCATATACCATATGTGTCACACCCCGATCTCAAAATTACCACTAATCATGAGATTAGGGCATAAACTGAGGATTTAATGTAATACAAAGATCATTCTTCACTTTTTCTTCTTTTTCAAACTCTTTGTTTTCTCACATTGAACCACATAAACTAACTTTATAAGAGAATTAAACTTTTATTTCTCTAATGTAATCTCAGCATTAATGATACACATCCATACATTCATTATGTTTCTCACCTTTCATGTACATACGACATGACAATCATTTGCATTCTCTCTTATTAAGGAAACAAACATACAAAACATCATTTACAACTCTCTCACATCTATACAAGGACCTAGAGTGATAGGGACCGACTAAACTTAACTATACTCAGACTTAACTCTTGTGGCAGATCTACTCTGATGCAATGATATCTTCTTCAAGTCCATGTGATTTCCCTAAAAATTGTGAGTAGAGGGGTGAGCCTACTCGCTCAGTGAATGAGTACTTCAAAAAAGAGTCTAAAGCATTGATATCATTACAGATATACTTTTGAGCAATTGATATCAATTATAACAATAGTAAGCTTTAAAGAGTCTAATAATTGACAATCATAAATATGGCAGGATACTCTAAATATCTATAAGAGTGAATCAATATATGAAATGTTTGATTGATCATAAAGAGAACTAATAATTCAGAAACATACAAAGAATAATTGAATAACAATACACACTTGTTTGACCTCTCATTCATTTTATTATGCACTGATCATATGCAGTGTACTCTACATATGAAGACTCGTAGCAAACTACAATCTCACCGTACAAGACTTAGCTTAAAACCTGGGAAGCTAAGCCTAGAACTAAATCTGGGTCTGCTTGACTCGAACCGTCACGTCTGACTAAGGCGGCTAAACAACTGGCCTTTAACTGGACCTCTCCTTCTAGGCTGAGTATACAGGAGGAGGGTCTGAGATGCTCTGTGGGCCTCATCTTGGTATGCTCTGTGGGTACCTCTGGGTTACCACTGAGTTCTCTGGTTTGTGTTGGGTAACCTATCTTCTCTTAGAAGACTTCCTCAAGGGCTTTGTCTCCCTGCATGCTCTGTGGGTGCGATCTGATCCCCATATACTGGTCGCTGCCAGGGTGGATTGTTTCCTCCCTACAGTGCAGACATCCGTAGAGAATCGATGGTGTTCAGGGCACCTATGTCTATTATTTTATTATTCTTGGAAATCTCTTACTATATTGTATCTTTTCCTTACTTATACTTGACTCAGGTATCTCTATGGTATCGTGTCTATTTATTGAAAGTTTATAATACAACATGTATATCATTCTAATCTTAGAAGAGAATTATATTCAAAACACTATAATATTCTGAGTAATCATGCAATTTAGGTTATTAGATATTTAGAGTATAAGAGTGAATCAATATATGAAATCTATACAGTCGGACTAAAATTCTTAAATAAACAAAATACATGTCAACTTGGCACTTTATACACTAAAATCCTACAATTGAAATGTTAAGCATCATCACATCTCATACTGAGAACATTGATATCACAATACTTGATTCATTGAACAACCTATCCTTAGGGTTTCATTTACCTCATTCACTTATCACTTGGCTCTCATAAGGATTTCATATGACATTAACATTCACTGAATAAAGATTGTTTTCAACAAATCATATACAATCAATATATGTATGAAACCTTGGAACTAAGATGAATTTAGGTTTCCATGCCATTCACTGAGATATCATGCATCAAGAATAAAATTGAATAAATAAAGTCTATCATGTCAATAAAATCCCTTCAAATGGATTTCACGATGTCTATTCGTAAATATCCAACTTTCCTCGCATCTAGGGTTTCACCCTCTTTACTAAGATATCAAACAAACACTACTCACTTTAAACAAAATCCAAGATAGTATCTGACACATATGTATTCTGCATTCAGATAAACAATCATTCATAACCAAGGGGATCCAGATAAACAAATTTCTCTATTTAATTATACAACAATTTCAGTCATAGACAAATTCTTTATATTTTAGTTTACTCTTATAATCTCTATGAATACTTAGGAAATTCTGATTAGGATTTATTGTATACATTTTTAATATGATTTTATCATCTGAAATTCATCCAAACAGAGGAAGAATCCATTTCATATCATTTTTCAATAGCTTAGATCAAACACACAATTCAGGGTTTGTAGTCGCATACTAAGAAATTAAAGATTATGGATGATTTAACCAATTTTCGTTCAATATAATATTTAAAGGAAGTTCCTACTCACCCTAAGGTTTGAAAATACCTTAAAAACATATCCCATATCTGAAAATCTCGAATCCATATCAAATCCCTAGCAATTCACCCAATTCTTCTTCCTTTCAACTCAGAAACCCTAAAAATGAGAGATTATGAAGAAAGAGTGAGAAAAGGGGAAGTTTTTATACCATTTTGGATCAAATCAGAGGTGGGACGGAATTTTTACATGTGAGAGAATATTTACCATGAAACTATATCCAAAGAAGCTAAACTTACATGATTTCATCATTCCTCGAACTGCAAAACCCTAGGTCAGCATCTCCATCAATTTCTCCTCTCAAACCCTAACTTTCTCTCTCTAGGATTTTATTTCTCTAGAATGAATAACGAATTATGAGAGCTGATAGTGTGTTAGGTTGACCATATATAGTAGTTGAGCTGCTTGGGTCATTTGCACATTGACCCCTCACTATACTTTTTCTTATTTCAGCAAATTTTTCTATCATAAAAAAGTTTCTGTAATTCGTATATTTTAGAGATCAAACCTTCTCCAAAAATTATTATAATTTACAAAGTTGTGTATAATTTATCTATAAATCTTCACTTAAAATTTTAGATCATTCCAAGCTTCCATTTAATAATTAAAAACCGGATAGTGCACTACTATCCAGAATTCTACAGAAATGTCAGTTATTGTAATTCGTCTACTGATAAGGTATAAATGCATCCAAAAATTATGAAAATTTTACATATTGTTTATGATTGATTTTTAGATTTCCACTAAAAATTTCATATAATTTGAAGTTACTAATAAATAAATAAAAATAAAACACTACACTGTTGAAAAGCACTCTATCAGCATTTTGGTCGAAGTACAGTTCGACCGAGAACCACATTCAAAGAACACTCAAATATTCTGAATTTTTTCTAAAATATGGATGGTTGAGTTATCCATATCATGTCCAAAAGTTATTTAAATAAATATTTGTAGAAAATATGAAACATCATTTACCATACTGCTATCCTGATCAAATTCCATACTCATGTACCATCAAACCCCTAATTTCAGCCAACTAGGGTTTATATTTCTCAAACCCTAATTTCTAAAATAATAGAACACTTAACGTTATTATTAGGTTTAAAACATCAAAATTGAATTATCATCATTAATTATATTTAAGAAAGGATCAATCCAATTGAGCATATAATCATCTAGGTAAACCCTAGTTTACCAATTAGGCTCGGATACAGTCATAACAATTCTTCCCCCCTTTAAAAGGTTTCATCTCCGAAACATAAACATGCAATAAAAGTACTTTCAAGGTTTATTTTAAGCTTCTGAAATCTTACATGTCATTATATTCTTGTATTTCATACTTGAATGCAGTTTTCAACATTAAGTCCTTTATTTCTTTTCTAATCACAACATGTTAAATCATGACTGCTCAATGATAACAAATGAATTCTCTATGTCACAATCAATCATAGGATAAAGAGAGAAACAACCATTTCAATATTTTCATACTCTTGAGGTGTTACCTCAACATCGATAATATGATCCAACTATCTCAATTCATACTGCTAAATATGTACTATTGTTATGTATTACCGCTAAATCATGAAAGAGAGTTCACCATGTTCTTTTGAATTTTACTATTGTGCTACTCAAATAGCAAAACAATCTTGAGTTAAAAGACTATATTCAACAACAATTGTACATTACTACTCACGACATCCCCATTGGATCATGGATGCATAAGGTGAAGCATTACCATCACATTCCATACTATTCTCAAGTATGAACCCACACATAATTCAAGGTGTAACCATCATGTTATAGCATACTAGGGTTTCAACAACAGTAACAGAATACTCCATAATTGTATTAGTCATTCAAGGACTGTTCATACCCAATTACCATCACTTAGTTATATTAAAGCTAGGTATAACAAGCTACACCTCATTAGGGTTACATATCAATACAATATGGTTATCATCCCTTCTATTCATATGAGTGAATAGGTAAGACTACCTTATTCAGGATAACCCTCCATTTGTTCCATCATCATTCAACCCATATCACCATACCACAATTGTACAATACTAGGATGGATTACTGGTATGAATGACTTAAACTATCAGACACCTTTAATTAACATATTGCTTGCACATGTACACTGAAATCATATGTAGAACCAATTTACATCCCTTAATATACCTTCAACAATTTATACTTCTAAAACAAATTCACATATTACTAAAAGCCATTGTTTTCTCTTATCTCTCTCCTCATTCATTACTACTTACTTTTTGCTACTTATCCTTCTCATTTTAATCATGTAGATTAAACATCCCTAAAATTGAAACATACAAGGTATGAATAGATCATTCGTCATTCTTGCTATTACTGCAAGAATTTATTTCATATCACATTTCATTCATATTGTATTTCTCCTTTTGTTCAAAACACACTTGTTACATTTCAAATTTATTTATTACCCTTTGCTCTGAATCATTTCTATATTGTTTATCTACCTTTCAGATTAGCTAGGATTACTATCAGTGCTAGTTTACTTCTCATAGTGCAGATTTCATGATCTTATTTTATAGAGATGCTAGTATTTAAGGTCAAATAACTAGTGACAACCCTTGAACTACTACAACTCTAAACATTCTAGGGTTTGGGCTTTATCAGTAGCATGATGTTATTGTGGTGTGACTTTGCACCCTTAATTTGAAATTCAAACTTTGGATCTCACAAGTTTTTACTAAAGTCTTCCTTATCTTATCAATTGAATTTCCTTCATCTAAATTGGCCATTCAGATAGATTACATTCTCAATTTACCCTTCTAGGGTTTCATCATCATATTATGTGTCATTATTACATTCACTGGATGCCTCTACCATGGTGGTTATGCATCAGATATGATTCATTTTCTTATCACTTCATTACCAAATTTCTCTCATTAAGTAATATATGGAAGAGAAGACGGTTCTAAGACTTAGAATTATTATCTTCAAACATCCCATTAATACATTTGTTGTATGTAGGTTTAATTAGTTATCAACAATGATACTTGACTAACTAGCACTTGATTGAATCTCCTAACATCTTTCTTTTATAATCTATATTACTCCACCATGTTTTAAACCCTTCCTTACTTTACATAATCCTCTTACCATATAATATTCTTCCACCTATTATCTTTAACTTCTACTTTTCTATTATGATCATGTTTCTTATTCATGTGTATGATAATGTATACCATGTTTCACATATTTCTTTTTATCCTTCTACTAATGTGAAGTTGAAATTCTAAATCAATAATCTCTCTACTAGTTTCAACACATGTTTAATACATTACATATCCTTCATTTTAAATCAAATGGTTCATGCATGGGTGAAACATAGTTTCTCATATATCAAGTTTTTCCTTCCTGAGTATAGTCTACCTTTGTATAACTTATTCATTTTGTTAAGCTACACTTTTGTTCCTTTTTTTTAGAAACTAGTTTGTTGTTCTATAGAGACTTGGAATCCAAAGGTAGTAAGGATGAATGTATTAAAATTATTAATAAAGGTATACATTCCATACTCTCAATTATATCATAACCCTCATTCCTTAATCAAGCTCATCATTCCCAACATTTATCTTCGTTTTAAATTAGTTTCTTATCCTAGTCTTATGATTTACATATTTATCTAATTCTCTTTGCTTTAACTCTTTTGAAGACTCTTCACTTATATTTACTTATCGTATATTTAACTCTTTTCTTCTATTTTTCCTTTTCTTTGGAGTACATATAAACATTGTACTCGGTTATATAATCCATTCATCATGATTGATTCTTACTAGCTTGGCCCTTGCATACTTTTATCATATCTTTTCCACATTTTATATTTAGAGTTCATATAATACTAATCATTAAACTTAATCTGTATCTTATGTCGTGTTCCTTTATTCCCAATTAAGGATTTCTCATATGAGGCCCCAAAGTTGGATCTCAGATATCAGTTCCAACTGATTCTTAGCTATTCTAATCTTTCCCATATGTTTCAACATCTTAGTATATGTACATTCTCACTATGATGTGGGTCTAATTTATCCAGAGTCTACTCTTATCATATTGTTAATAGGAGTCATTAGATCCCAGTAACACATCCTTCCAGCCAGACCAGGCCGAACCTACAGTCCTGAAGCTAAGAGCTACTTAAGATTAACCAATTCCTATTAATCTCAAACATGTGGAAAGAATATCCACTTAGGAAAGTTCATTCAAAGATCATTTCTAGTCTACTTGATACAAAGAATGTAATCAATAAATTCTACAACTGCATAGTGTACAACAAATCTTGAAGATCCATATATATTTCAAAATATTGAATATCTGAATTCAAACATATAAGAGCATTTCTATTCATCCCCAATAAAACAACAATATGCAATGAAAGTTCAATCTCATTTTATATTTATGCTCTTAATTCATGTTACTTATCTTGTTTCTAACCCTAATATTTCTAGGGTTCCTCTCTATCTCATCCTTCCACTGTATACCTGGCCAGGGTATACATGAAAGAATAGACAGAGTAGCTTGATACTGGCTAATCCAAGTACTCAGATACCGGGACAGGATATCCAAATACTCAAATCCCCAGAGCTAACATCATAACATCTCCTATCTGCCACACTTATGACTCTAACTTACTAACTTAATGGTTCCTGACAACTCAGCCTAAGCTCTGATACCAAAGTTGTTACACCCCGATCTCACAATTACCACTAATCATGAGATTAGGGCATAAACTGAGGATTTAACGTAATACAAATATCACCCTTAACTTTTTCTTCTTTTTCAAACTCTTTGTTTTCTCGCATTGAACCACATTAACTAACTTTACAAGAGAATTAAACTTTTGTTTCTCTAATGTAATCTCAGCATTAATGATACACATCCATAAAATCATTATTTTTCTCACAATTTCATGTACATACGACATAAAAATCATTTACATTCTCTCTTATTAAGGAAACAAACATACAAAACATCATTTACAACTCTCTCACATCTATACAAGGACCTACAGTGATAGGGACCGACTGAACTTAACTATATTCAGACTTAAATCTTGTGGCAGATCTACTCTGATGCAATGATATCTTCTTCAAGTCCATGTGATTTTCCTAAAAATTGTGAGTAGAGGGGAGAGCCTACTCGCTCAATGAATGAGTACTTCAAAGAAAAAGTCTAAAGCACTGATATCATTACATATATACTTTTGAGCAATTGATATCAATTATAACAGCAGTAAGCTTTAAAGAGTCTAATAATTGACAATCATTAATATGGTAGGATACTCTAAATATCTATAAGAGTGAATCAATATATGAAATGCTTGATTGATCATAAAGAGAACTAATAATTCAAAAACGTACAAAGAATAATTGAATAACTGTACACACTTGTTTGACCTCTCATTCATTTTATTATGCCCTGATCATATGCAGTGTACTCTACATATGAAGACTCATAGAGAACTACGATCTCACCGTACAAGACTTAGCTTAAAACCTGAGAAGCTAAGCCTAGAACTGAATCTGGGTCTGCTTGACTCGAACTGTCACGCCTGACTAAGGCGGCTAAACAACTGGCCTTTAACTGGACCTCTCCTTCTAGGCTGAGTACATAGGCGGAGGGTCTGAGACTCTCTATGGGCCTCATGTTGGTACGCTCTGTGGGTACTTCTGGGTTACCACCGGGATCTCCAATTTGTGTTGGGTAACCTATCTTCTCTTAGGAGACTTCCTCAAGGGATTCGTCTCCCCGCACGCTCTGTGGGTGTGATCTGATCCTGTATACTGGTCGCTTCCAGGGTGGATCATTTCCTCCCTACAGTGCAGACATGAATAGGGAATCTACGGTGTTTAGAGCACCTATGTCTATTATTTTATTATTCTTGGAAATCTCTTACTATATTGTATCTTTTCCTTACTTATACTTGACTTAGGTATCTCTATGGTACCATGTCTATTTATTGAAAGTTTATAATATAACATGTATATCATTCTAAACTTGGCAGAGCAGTATATTCAAAACACTGTAATATACTGAGTAATCATCATATTGTACATACAGGAAGACTAAAATTCTTAAATAAACAAAATACATGTCAACTTGGCACTTTATACACTAGAATCATGCAATTGAACTGTTAAGCATCACCACATCTCATACTGAGAACATTTATATCACAATACTTGATTCATTGAACACCCTATCCTTAGGATTTCATTTACCTCATTCACTTATCACTTGGCTCTCATAAGGATTTCATACGACATAAACATTCACTGAATAAAGACTATTTTCAACAAATCATATACAATCAATATATGTATGAAATCTTAGAACTGAGCTAAATTTAGGTTTCCATGCCACTCAGTGAGATATCATGCATCAAGAATAAAATTGAATAAATAAAATCTATCATGTCAAGAAAATCCCTTCAAATGGATTTCACGATGTCTATTCGTAAATATCTAACTTTACTCGCATCTAGGGTTTCACCCTCTTTACTGAGATATCAAACAAACATTACTCACTTTAAACAAAATCCAAGATAGTATCTGACATATATGTATTCCGCATTCAGATAAACAATCATTCATAACCAAGGGGATCCAGATAAACAAGTTTCTCTATTTAATTATACAGCAATTTCAGTCATAGACAAATTCCCTATATTTCAGTTTACTCTTATAACATCTATGAATACTTAGGAAATTCTCATTAGGATGTATTGTATACATTTCCAATATGATTTTATCATCTAAAATTCATCCAAACAGAGGAAGAATTCATTTCATATCATTTTGCAACATCTTAGATCAAACACACAATTCAGGGTTTGTAGTCGCATACTAAGCAATTAAAGATTATGGATGATTTAACCAATTTTCGTGCAATATATTGTTTAAAGGAAGTTCCCACTCACCCTAAGGCATGAAAACACCTTAAAAATGTATCCCATATCTGAAAATCTCGAATCCATATCAAATCCCTAGCAATTCACCCAATTCTTCTTCCTTTCAACTTAGAAACCCTAAAAATGGATTATGAAGAAAGAGTGAGAAAATGGGAAGTTTTGATATCATTTTTGATCAAATCAGAGAAGGGACGGAATTTTGACATGTGAGAGAAGATTCCCCATGAAACTATATCCAAAGAAGCTAAACTTACATGATTTCATCATTCCTCAGACCGTAAAACCCTAGGTCAGCATCTCCATCAATTTCTCCTCTCAAGCCCTAACTCTTCCTCTCTCTCTATGAATTTGTTTATCTAGAATGGATGACGAATTATGAGAGATGCTAGTGTGTTAGGTTGACCATATAGAGAAATTGAGCTACTTGGGTCAATTTCACATTGACCCCTCACTATACTTTTTCTTATTTCAGCAAATTTTTCTGACATAAAAAAGTTTCTATAATTCGTGTATTGTAGAGATCAAACCTTCTCCAAAATTTATGAGAATTTATCATTTTGTGAATGATTGATTTATAAATCTTTAGTTGAAATTTGATATCATTCCAAGCTTCCATTAAATAATTAAGAATCATATAGTGCACTGCTATCTAGAATTCTACAGAAATGTCAATTATTGTAATTCGTCTACTGATAAGGTCTAAACGCATCTAAAAATTATGAAAATTTTACAGGTTGTTTATGGTTGAGTTTTAGATCTCCAATTAAAATTTTAGATCATTTGGAGTTACCGACATATTAATAAAAATAAAACACTTCACTGCTAAAAAGCACTCTGTCAGCATTTTGGTCGAAGTATAGTTCAACCGAGAACCACATTCAAAGAACAATCAAATATTCTGAAATTTTTCTCCAATATGCATGATTGAGTTATCAATATCAAATCCAAAATTCAATCAAATACAAAATTTTTAGAAAATATTAAAAATCATTTACCACACTGCTATCTTGGTCCAATTCCATACTCATGTACCATAAAAACCCTAATTTCAGCCAACTAGGGTTTATATTTCTCAAACCCTAATATCTCAAACAATAGAACACTTAACATTATTATTAGGTTTAAAACATCATAATTGAATTATCATCATTAATTAGATTTAAGCAATGATCAATCCAATTAAGCATATAATCATCCAGGTAAACCTTAGTTTACTAATTAGGCTCAGATACGGTCATAACAATATGGCTTAACTACTGAGTTATCTGCCAACTGGATTGTCATGATGCTCTTCCTGGATTCCTTAAGTCTAAGATTCTTGAAGGTAGATAAGGGCATCAAATTTATACTCACCCCAGAATCACATAAAGCCTCTCCAAATTTTGTCTTTCCTATGAGGCATGTGATATATAGATCTTGTCTTTTAGGAGGTGATGTCCCCAAAATAAAAGCACTAACATGCTCTTTCAGAACCACAACATCAAACTCGGGTATCCTTCTCTTCTTTATAATTATATCCTTCAAAAACTTCCCATAAGATGGTATCTGATCAATAGCGTCTATCAAGGGAATGTTCACAGATAACTTTCAAAAATTATATAGAAATTTCTTGAACTGCCAGTCCATCTTAGTCTCCTTCAAACTATTCAGAAAGGGTATAGGAACAATAGGTTCCCTTTGGTGAGGTGGGGTATAAGCCTGAGTTTTATTACCCCCAACCTCATCAACTTGCTCCTCTACAGTCTTCTCATGTGCTGACCTGTCTGGTTCTTCAGCATCCATTGGTATAGTTTGATTTGTAGCTTCTTCTATACCTGCATCGTGTGATGCATCATTCAGTAGCTTCTTGCCACTGCGAAGTAGAACAACTTTCACATGTTGATTCCCAAAAGGTACATCGGTGTTCACTGGAAATCCTTGTTGGATTGGTTTCTTTAGTTCACTCACATATGCCACTATCTGAGTGATATGTATCTCTATATTGTGAATATGCGCCCCTTAATTCTAAAGATCCCTTTGAGTTTGTGCAATCTGCTGCTCATTCTGACTCACCATCTTGCCCAACATTTCTTCAATCTTGTCAATTTTTTGTGGCTATGGTTGATATTGTGCTTGGCCACCATACTGTTGTAGCTTAGGATGTTGTTGTTTCACTTGTGATGGATGCTGTTGGAAGTTGTTAGGATCCTTCCAAGAGAATTTGTGATCCTTCCTCCAAGAATAGTCATTGTTCCTATATTTCCCTCAGTGCACATACTTGCACTTTTTCTTCTCCCCATGATTGGTTTTTAGATATGTTCTTGAGGATTTCATGGCAGCAAGCGGGCTTGTTGTTGAGGAAGAAACCTGCTCTTGCACTATCAAGAGTTGTTCTCTCCCCTTTGTGTATGCCATAATAGAAGATCTTGGCCTTCCCCAATAGATCAATGCCATGATGAGGCACCTTTCTCAGTATATTCTGAAACCTCTCCCATGCCTCTGAATATGACTCATCAGCTTGTTGTCTAAAGTTGTGAATCTTCTTCTCTAAGTCATTTGTCTTTTGCGGAGAGAAATAGCACTCAAATAATGCATCTATCATCTGATCTAATGTCTCAATGATCTCATCATCAAGATTGTGGAACCATGACTTTGCACTATCTGCCAGTGAAGATGAAAACAACTTAAGATATATTGTAGTAGTCGGGACCCAATCTATCTTAACCATATCACAGTTCTCCACGAAATTGCTGATATGCATAATTGGATCTTCAGAAGGATGGCCATGGAATGCTTGAGATTTGACTAAGGCAATAAGTTCATGATCTATCTTGTAGCTTCCCACAATGATGGATTGCCTTTTGATGGGCCCTTTATGGGCTGTAGATGATGAAGTCTTTATCCTTTCCCATATTGTCTATTCTTTTTCTTGTTTTCCAATTTCTCTTGGCTTAGGTTCTTTTAATGCTTGGGCCCACTGCCCTAGGCTCTAGTAGATTTCAAGAATGATGACTGGCCCCACAGACTACCACTAGCCTTAACTGCGCACTTTATCCACACTCACACGCAAGCCAAGATAAACTTCTCGACTGGTCACCCATCCTAGTACTACTACAAGCCAAGTACAGTTAACTACAAAGTTCTTTAGTGATGAGCTCCTAGAAAAGGAGGTACACCTTGGTGATATGGGTAGTCCAATCATTCCTTATAAGATCATTTTATTCGAGGCCTCAAATCCTGGGATGTTACAGTTCTACTGGTTCTTCAAGCAAACGAGGAGTCGGTGGAGGGGTTCAATTGAACCTGTCCACAGATCTTTCAGACTCTCTTTCTCCTTATAAAAGCTCTGCTTGTCTAAGGCCCAGTGAGGATTGTTCTTCGTATTCTAGGTCTCTGGTACACACCATGCACTAGTTTCCCTAAAATAGTAAAAAGTGGGTATTAGCGCAAGAAATTTATGATGTATCAAAAAGATCTAATGACTCAGATTGAATGAAATTTGAAAATGATAAAATAAAATAAACAGGTTGTCGTAGAGTGACCGACCACATCACCCGTTGTGATATATGTTGCCTCTTCCCCAGCAACGACACCAAAAACTTGATACGAGTTTACCGTGTGATATACGCAAGTGAACGTATCGAAGTAATAAGGCCTTGTGAGGCCCGAGTCAAGCATGAGGAAGCATTTCTCCAGTAGACTACTACTAACTACATTCTAATTAGCTAGGCTAGTGGTAAGTGGTTGAATTGGTTTGAGTTACAAAACTAATGTAGAAACAAAATGAATTAAATGTTTTAATTAATCATAGATGGAATGAATTCCTTAGGACAAAATTTTCACCACAAATATCACTATAATTAACCTCACACACTAATATCTATAATTTCAATCCCTAGATAAGGAGCATGTAGTCATAACTACCTCCTCCCACAGTGTCATTCACTACTTAATCTAATGACAATCCCACTTTTACAGATATTGGTTGATTAGTTAGATGCTTTATGATTATTCTATGGATTTCTCCTCCCATTTACACTCTGCTTTTCCCAAAGGGCACAGTACATAGGTAAGGTAAATATATGCTTTCCAACCCTTAATCCCTCTCCCGAGATGACTAAGCATCTATTAATACACTTATGGTGATCAAGCACAAATAGAACACAAAGCTTTCATAGATTTATATCTAGTAAAATAAGATAAAATTGATATTAATGCATAGAAATTAATTATAGTGTATATCCGGGATACTCCTGGATCCTAAGGAATAAATATTTTTAGTCTTGCATGGTTTTTATCAAGGAATACATGGAAAGGAAGAAGAAAAATGTGGGATACATTAAGAAACTAAAGTAAGCCCTGAATCTCTGTCCGTTCGGAAGATCCTTTCCATCGTACGTGTGTTCTGCTGTCTTTCGGCTATAGAATCATCCTTTAGAGGTTCTATAACCTCGGTTGAAGCTTTTAGTCCTCAGCTCTTCTCTTATCTCTCTCTGGTTGTCGTGCAATGGAAAAAACTGTCTCCCCTTGTCTGACCATTGTCCCCCTAAGTCATAGAAGGCACTTAGCTGTACGAAATAACATCCACCGTTGGATTAGAGTGAAATTTGTGGATGGCTTGATCGGGCAGACTCGATAGTACCGACTAGGTGAGTCAGTAGTACTGAGTCACTTAGGTTTAGTCATGCAATCCTGATCAATTTGGTACTATCGGTTGGACTTTATAGGATTGCATTTTGTGATTTTTGAATTGCCTCCTTAACATCAACTCAGAAGTACTGAGTTGGAAACTCAGTAGCACCAAGTTTTCTCGAATCATGTTGGGATTTACTGATGTTGTTTTAGTACCACCGACTTTGGCTGTCGGTAGCACTAATTTTGGGCGAGTTTTGGGTCCATCAGTGATGTCAAATCGGTACCATTGACTGTTACCAGGTCGGTAGCACTGAGTCTATGGAACTTCATTGTACCTGAAAATGCACAAAAACAACATATGTACTTGGGATGCATAAAATACTACATAAACTAGTTAAAATCATATGATTTGATGCATTCAATCAAAATAGGCCATTTATGTCATTCCATGCATAATAAATCAAATAAATTACTAATCTACACATGAAATCAAGGAAAAATATGCCTGTAATAACGACTAAAAACACATACATCCAGTCCAAGACTCAAAAGAGATTTGAAAGTTAAGTTTGTGATTGGTCTAGTTATAGGTAATGGTCCAGGACCCATAAGAGATTTGGAAGTAAGTTTTTCATTACTCCAATTTTAGGTCATGGTCCAGGACCCAAAAGGTATTTGGAAGTTAAGCTTGTGATTAGTCCAATTTTAGGTCATGGTCTATGAGTCAAAATAGATTTGGAAGTTACGTTTTTGATTGGTCTAGTTTTAGGTCATGGTCTAGTGTTATTCTCTTATCTTCTTCCGCCTCTTCTTTTCTTCTTCTAAATCTCAATACACCATGATACAATAAAGTGACGACCATAATACGGTATATATAGTTGTGTGACAAATGAAGAAATATTCAGAATTATTAATGATATAAATGATGATAAGGATAATAGTAATAAAATGCAACATGTTATACATTAATCACAACCACAAAGTATTGAATAGATTTTATTCCCCTTTGGTTCAGCCATGTATCTCACTTAAATATAATGTGTGACATTGTATATGGTTTTTAAATATTCAGTAAGAAAATATAATAAATGTTTAAAAATTTGTGGAAAATCTACAAAATCCATAAATGTCTAAATCACTAGTTTGATATTTGACTTAATTTAAACAATTATTAATTTCGTATTTAATATGTCAAATGACTCAAATAAATATCAATGTGTCATAAACATAGAAAATGTTATATAAATAATTAAAATAGATTAAAAAATGGAAATTTTTTTAATAGATATAAAGGATTATGTTCAGTTTTATTTGACCACACTAACTAAATTTACAAATTGAATGTTTATATTTAACCAAAATAATAGATGATTAATATGCATGTTAATGAATTACACATATAGACAATGAAAAGAATTGATTATAAATTATACATAGATTAAAAACTAGTAAAGTTCCATGAATGAATGGAAATACTAGTTTGGATCGTAATTGGCATAATCTGACTTTGTATGACCCACTTTACCATATTAAATAAAATTTATACTCAAATGCTTAATAAAGTAAAAAAATAGTTAACATTAGTTAGTAGAAATAGGGAAAAAGGAGAAAAAGTATAATTTTGCATTCCTAAATGAACATATTATTAAGGAATGCAACATTCTACTTTTTATCAGCTTTTTCCATTTTTTCTAATAAATGATAACTAGTAATTACTTCATTTATCATTTTGGTCAAAGATTATTTAATATGGTAAAGTGGGTCATGCAAAGACAAATTAGATTGATTATGATCCAAACTAGTATTTCCATACATTCATGAAATTGTCTTGATTTTTAACATATTTATATTCAATTCTTTTCATTTTCTATATGTAATTTTTTAATGTGCATATTAATCATTTATCGTTTCGGTTAAGTATAATAATTTAATCTCATAAATATTAGTCAACGTTGTAAAACTAAAATGAATATAATACTTTATGTACATTTAGAGACTTCCATGTTTTCCTCTATATTTTATCATTTATTTTATTTTCTATATTTATGATTCATTGACATGCATGTTAGCCAATTGCCTTATCAAATATGAAAATAAGTCAGATATGAGGTTAAATTAGCGTCTTTATGCATTAATGGATTTGGTTTACAACTTCTATAACTATATAAGCATTCATTTCATTTTCTTGGTTCGTCTTTCAAACCATAAACATAATATATCTAAATGATATGTATGGTTGAACTATAGGGGATTTAAATATAGTCAAAACTTAATGGTTTTTATTAATGTTTCACATGTTACACTATATGACCTTATTACCAACCTTATCACCATTTTGATCTGCAATAATTTTGGATATTATTTCATTTTTCATTCTACTATAGGTAATATACTATGGTCGTCACTTTATTATATCTTGTGCATTAGGATTTGACAAGAACAAAAGATTAGAAGAAGAATCTATCGAGTTGGTTGAGGGGGTTTTCCAAGCTAAGTGGTCATGAACTTTTGATATTTCCTAGACCTCAAGATGTGGCTAGAAAGAGGCTTCTTGATATTTTTTGGATTAAGTCCTAGTCTTCAGTGGCCCTGCGATGGAGTGACCTGGAGACATGAGATTGTTGTACGGTTTTGGATGAGTACTAGCAAGTTGAATGCCTCTATGACTTAGGGGAACAATTTTGAGGGTTATGAGGGGTCGTGGAGGTCATGAATTTGTAGTGTACATGAAGTAAGGATTTGTAGTTTTGAGGGAGGTTGTTACTTCCTAGTTGGTGTACATATGATCTAATATAGATGGAGTAGGTAACACTAGGGTTCCAAGAACTCGTTAGAATATAGTGAGACAAAAATTCAATAAATCTTAATTGTTGTTTATAGTTGTAAGGGGGAGATAATTAGTTCCAAAATAATTCCTGATAGTTATTAGTATTGGTGTTAGTGTTAACTTAGTAATAGAAAAATGTGAATGGAAAGAGAGAGAAGATAACCATATAAGTTTTAGTTGGTTGACAAGAGTTGGAATGTATTATTATGTTACGGTATCCTCGATTTATGAGGGGACATGAACAATGTACTTTATTAAATTTCCTCACATATTAGTAGGCATTTCAATTGATTGGTGTTCTTAATATAATACTATTCATACTAACTAGCTGCTACATCAAAAATAATCTTACAAATGGAAGAGAGAAGAAAGGGATATGAACTAAGCAATTTCAAGACTATGATATTGATATGACTAAGTGTCCAACATAGGGAATCGCTAGTTTTTATTTTTCATACATAAATAAATCAGTTGCATTATGGAGATAGAATATGACACAAAATGGATTAGGTGGGAATTCAAAAAGACAATACATTTGAAGTAGTGAAGTGGGCAACTGAATAACTAATTGATGGGGCTCCTAGTGTCACACCAAGAAAAACCCTCACAGAATAACTCCTAGGTTTAACCAAAAGCAGTGCACCAATTCCCCACTCCACACAAGTGAAAGTCTTATTGTAGTATACTTTAGGATCGAACCCAAAGATAACCTTTTCAAGTAGTGCTATACATTAAAAAGTTTAAGATTAATATTTAACACCAAGAAGTATGTTGATTGATTAAACTAAATTGTTGCTAGTATCAATAAATATTAAGCATGAAATGAATGATAAAGAGGACAAAGGCATGGGGTTTTGCTACCTAAGACTGCATAATTATCCTAACAAGATTGAACTCCTCAATAGTAATTTCTAAATAGAGGCTTTGTTGTTGCACCCTCACAGGATACATGTCTTCACTTGGATTAAACTCCCTTGGAAACGACCATCCTTGGCACCCAAACTTCTCAGTTTATTCCAATTGGACTTCCTCACTTACAACTGACCATCCTTGACATGTTAGCAGATCATAGCCTAATCACCTAACTATCCCTTGTTGACACCTCATGGGGATAATAAGATCAATTTGGTGTTCTAATCATGCTCATAGTAATCTACATATCCATTATTATAACATATATGCAAAGCAAGTCGTCAATTTCCAAGGAAAGGAATTAAGTAGAATGATATTAATATTATCAAGTTCAAATACCAACTAGAATAAAATACAGGTTGTTGGGGCTAGTCCCCATGCCCACAACACAAATGTCTACTCACTCATGGCTAGAGACAACAACAAAAAGATAGAAAGAACAATGGAGGGGGTCATGACGTCTGGTGTAGGAAGACCAATCTCTCCACTACGATCACTGCCTACTTGCTCCTCACTAGGGTTTGCGTTGAGCAATGTGGATTCTAATCACCGATCAGAGACCCTTTAGAGTGGGTGATAGGGACTCCCTTCTATATATGCATTCCTCACTGTCGAAACCCTAATGTTGAATACTTGTAGTCAAAGGCAATTATTTTCATGGCACATACTTGGTCCAACAGGCAACTCGCGTGCGTTACTCAATTTGGACCTTGTACCCGGTTCTTTGGCAGACTGGCATGGATAAGACCTAAGTGGACTAGATGTTGGGAGTGTGCATCAAAATGGAAGAATATGGAGGACTACGGGTAGAGCTACTCGAGCTGAGCGAATGATGAAGTTGATCGCTTGACTAGGTGGTTGCAAGGTGAATAATGAAAAGCTTTTGGTACCTTCCTTCTGTTACAACCCCAAATTTTAGGTTCATTTGGTGAGAAATGAAATTTCTCATATTAAAGATATTTGAAAAAATAATGAAATAATTTGCTTGAAATAAATGGATTTCATTTACAATAGCCTTGGTGATTGTGTTGTGGGCTTTATTGGCTATTGGGCCCAGATAACAATGAAATTCAATTAGTAAATGGATAATTGAATTTTTAAGAAAAGAAATATGTAGAAATATCTAGAAGGCAAATCCAAAGAGGATTTCGTGCCTCTTGGGTTCCTTGGGTACCGAGGAGTCCCACGTTGCAAAAAGAAAGCAATAAGAAAAGAAAAAATTAATTAAATATTTCTTTATTAAGAAAGAAATTGACAATAATGATAAAATGTGGAAAATAAGAGAAAAGAAGTATAATGGAGTTATTTTTGGTGAAATCTCGTATCCATAAGGGTTCTATTGTTTAAATGGATTTTCAATAAGGAAAATAAAAGAAAACCTCAAAAAGGGATATTTTCATAAGAAATAAACATGATAATGAGGAGTAATAGAAATAAATGCATGCAAGAGGATAATACATATCCTTAAAAAGGAATTTCAAAATATTATGATTCTTGGGGTCCAAGGATCCCAATGAATAAAAAAAGAGATGAAGGAGATAAATTCGGATTTCCTAATGACTAAGGAATATGGGTTATTAAGGAGATTATCAAAATGAGCGGTTGCTTTGTAAATAAGGAAAGGATGATGGAATTGTATTCCATCCTTTCTTTGGTTAACGTTGGCACTACCTATTATAGGAAACCAGGACCATGCGGACTCTCAAACCCTAAGTGATATGGACCACACGGAAACGTCCATCTTCCAAGAGTCATATTGGTTGCAAAAGAAAGTCTTGCCTAGAAGGGATGGTTTCCCACTCCTCTACGTTTTGTTCCCTTGATGGTTCTAGAGGGTTCTTTTAGGACCTATATAAGGAACCCTCACCCTTATCCCAGACTCAAAAACTCCACATCTTGTAGACCATGGAAGGACTGCGGTCACTGGACGTTCGTAGACCTGTCCGTAAGAGAAAAACCTGGTCTTGCGTGGGGACCCAACTTGGCATGGACGGTCTACGCGGAACAATGATCTCTGAGGGTTCTTGGGGAGGTGTCAGGAGCGACAAAGTCTTCTTCGCCCTCTACCTTCTTCAACTGTGGCCTCCGCCAAGGAGCTTTACCCTACAAACGTGAGCCGTTCTCGGCTCTGGATCCGGCCGCTCGGACAGTGTCGGCCTCGACCTGCACCTTGGGTGCGTACGACTGGGGGCTGCGGAGGGTTGGGGACCTTCACGTAGTCCGCCCTTGCCTCGGAAGGGCCTCCTGAAGGCAGTGGGAGAGCACCGAAGCGGCAGTAGGGTGCTATCGGGAGGAGGAAGACAACGCAGGTTGTGTTGGACCAAAATGCCCCTCGGGCATGTGAAGAAATGACCAGCAATGCGGGGGCAGTTTTGACTTTTGGTTATAATTCAAGTCATCGGGTCACGCAGGCAAGCGATGCACATGTTGGCTGACGTGGTGCCATTTGATTGGCCAAGTAAGTGATTTATTGCAAAAATTATATCTAATAATCGATAGCTCCAATGAATACAAATAATATATGCTTTTTGCTCAAAAAAACGAGAGGAATTCAATAAAAATATGCTTAGAAGCCAATTCCTTTTACAATTCAAAAAGTAGTGTAAGTTATCAACTTTAATGAATAAAAGATTAAGGAACTCTACTTTGAGATGATTAATGAAATTAGTAGAGTTTAATGGGTGAGTAAAGTTGATATTAACATGTTAATTGTAAAAAGGTACATTAAGCTCGAAAAGGATGAACTTTGCACGTAATTAGTCTAATTTAGAGTTTATGTGCTTAAATATGCTTGAAATTTGAAAAGTACATAAAGTTATCATCTTTAATGATGTAATTAATGAAAAACCCTTAGATTATAGATGGATTTAATGTTGTTCAATGGATAATTCAAGCTGATAATAACCTGTTGTGATAAATGTGAGGATGGAATTTAAAAAGATGATCTTTTTATAAAATTGGCTTAATTTAGGGTTTCGTGCATGATTATGCATTAATGAGCTTGAAAACCCTAATTTGGGAGAATATGTCTTTTAAATGTTTTAATTTTTCAAATCCATAAACAAATAGGGATATGATGATCCTAAGTCAATCTGAGTATAAAAGACTATTAAATGAATAGTTTGAGCAATTAGGGTTTATATAAATGGAAAAGAGTATTTTAGGGTTTGTTAACCAAAAAGGGATAAAGTTTGAGAAATTGATCTAAGAAACCCTAATGAATATTAATGAAACCTTAATGCGGATTGGAAACCCTAGAAAGAGAATCCAAGTTAATAAAGTAGATTCTTGATAAAGTGTGTAATAAATAGAGTACATATTCTTTTTAGGAATTATGTGATGATTGAATTACTTGCTTGGATCTATTGATTGGCTTGATTGTATATACATGAAGTATATATTCAATAATCTGCATGACTCATCAAATAAGGTATGTGGTTACGATTATGAATAACCACTTTAGTTTCCCGATGGATTCACAAATGTTTAATCGCATTGAATGCAACTAAACTGTTGGATGTTTATTTATTTCATGCAACTAAACTGTTGGATGTTTATTTATTTCATGCAACTATAAAGTGACTATGATTATCACTATAAATGTGCATATATAACTGGCTAGATCTGGGTCCACCTCTGTTACTTTGAAAGGGTTAAAAAAAGGGGTAATCCTAGAGCAAGGTCTAGGTTACCGTGAGTTAGAAACTGGGCTACCTACATGTAGTGCCATGAGACTCTTTAGCATACCCCGAGTTAAGGAGTGGTCTACTTACGAGTAGTGCCATGTGACTCAACCCTAGAAATTGGTTCACTTATAGGTGGATCATGAGGGGTTTAATGGGGACAACACAGAGGATAGGGTACTCTTGGATCGTGGAGTTATATCTAAAACATAATCTTGGTTGTTAAATGATTAATTGAATGATTACATTGTTATCATAGTTGCATGTTTATTGTTTCCCCCACATACCAGCTTCGGCTGACCGACGTTTTGTTTGTCGGCGTTTTAGGTACAATGAAAAGAACAAACAGTAAAGTGGCACATGTGGTACTAAATGAGAATTAAAGTGCAAAGGAGGATTAGATAGATTAGTATCTGTGTGGATAGAAGTTTAGAGATCCAAGTTTTAAAAAGGTATGCAAAAATTTATTTTTCTTACAGCTTTCAGTATAGTATGTTAAAATTTGATAATTATTCTTGGTTAATTGTCAAACCTTTGATCCGGGAAGTCATGGGTGCGGCTTCGACCTCTCGGTCTCCCTTAATTGGGGGTTATCAGGAGGTGGGGTCATAACACCTTCCCTCGAGGCATGGCATCATGAGGGATTGATCATCAATCTAGGTGTTATCATGCATTTTTGGCTGGTTCCGCATAAATATATATGAAATACTTTAATTTTAGAAGGAGAAGATAATTTCATTAAAGTGAATATAAATCTAAGTGTCACATAATCTTTTATTACCCTAAGTCCACACTCCAAATGGATACATAGTCAAAGGAGAGTGGACTTGAGCATCCGTCCCTAGAATGCCACATAGTTCACACAAGTAGTATATATGAAAAATTCAATAACAAAAATAAAGAGAGAACAAGATATTAAACAAGGAGATAAGAGATATGTACCCATTTATATATCAAGATTACATGTTGGTATTTCAATTTAGATCATAGAGTCTTTAGTGTAGTGGATCTTCATTTGGCAATTATTCTTGATAAATAAAACATATTTATGCTAGAGCATTAAGTATTCTATGAAAGGCATGTATATATTTTAAGATTATATATAGATTTCTTGGCTAGAAACAAAGTACTAAGAAAGAACAAGAAACAAGGTGAGAACAAGTAATGTTATTATTTTATGCAAAGCATGTTTTAGGTTTCATTATCCATTATAACAACATTAGACCTTTTGACTCACTTCCCATTGGGAGAGTCTATAAGGGTGCTAAATAATAGCTAACCCTATCCTTAAGGGACCTCAAGGTCATTTTAAGGAGATAACCCTTTTATAGTAATGGTTTTCCTTATCTTGACATTTCAAGTAAGGAGCACAACCTTGTGTCCTTACCCCAAAACTTCAGGCAAGGGCACAAGGCTATATAATGGATTTCTCTAATTTATGTTCAAGGTTTGTCAACATAGTATAGACAAACATGAATGTAGTAATTATAGGAACAATAGCTTAGTCAAGGAATTATCTAGCCAAGCACTTGTACGAGCATACATACATACATACAATCCAATAACATGTCAGGGTTAAGATATTAAACATACCTTGTGAGTAGATAACAAGTCATAAACTATGATTGAGATTCTAGAGAAGGCCCAACCCAAAGTGGACCTAAGATATAAAAATACATAATAGTGGGTCTCAGGCCAGTAGGATATTGATAATCTAAACATTATAAGAGTCATGTGGATGTCTCCATAGATCTAGGCTTTCAAAGCATTCAAACACAGTCCCATTGTTTCAAGTATTACCAAAGATACTTCAGTTTTAGGGTTAACATCCACTTTAGATTATATATAAGGTGAGATCATAACTAATTTTGGGGGTCATGAGAATCATCAAAATAAGTACTTGTCATGATTTGGTCATACAAAAATTAGCCAAGCAATATTTCTACATTTCAAAGTCATAGAAGCATTAAGTAGAACAAGTTATTACAACTTGACCCACAAGCTAACTAAAACATGAGGATTCCAAATTTAATATTATATCTTATTTTGATATTATTAGTTTGATGATCTCATGGATTGGGGTTCATAGGTGATCATCTCAATTTTATTTACCAATTTAATAATTATGGATATTATCTTGATATTAAATTCTTTTTAGGATTAACTTCACATGACTAATTTTCCTTAGATCTTATATCCAACTAATTCCATTCTTTAATTCAAATTTCCTTCTATAGGTGATATATTCTTCCATTAAAAAAAATTCACCATAATTCAAAATATCCTTTTTATGACTATTGGGGTGGTTCCCACCATTATCATTGAGAGAGAACCTTCCATATTAATTTACACATCATTAAACTCATTAGTTGAGTTGGTGGCATTAGCTAGGATATCCATGTATTATTTATTATATGAAACTTATATGCCTTATTTTACTATATGGGATATCCAAATTATATTTGACACTTTGTAAAAAAAATTATCATTAAGCGTGCCTCTTTATTCCATTCAACAAAATTATCAGCATATACAAGTGGGTTTTCGTATAAAAGGAAATGCAACCTATCTATGCATTTGCACTATATCTATACAAAGTGCCTCCAATGAGATAGAATTCTCTGCCAAATACGGAATGGCATGCTCTTTGCATCCTTGAAAACAGTAGTGTTTCTGGCCTTCCACACATGGAACAATGTGAAAAGAGCCAACTGCTTAGTTTTAGGCTGCACGATTAAGAGTAATTCAGCCTTGTTCACAGGTGTTGTGATATGCTGATAGAGCATGTCCCATATTTCTTTCGTGTAGTTGCATTCCCAAAAAATGTGATGAGCTTCATCAATTGCTTCATTACATAATGAGCATTTAGTAGCTAGACAAAAAACCCTGGTCAACATATACTTCTCAGTGACTAACTTGTCCTGAAGGAGCTTCCAGTCAAAAAGTTTGACTTTATTTGGAACCTTGGTCTTCCACAGCCAGGAAACCCAAGGTTTTTCATTCTCCTGAAGCCTCGTCAAGTTCCAGGCACCTTTTAGGGAAAAAGTTTCCATCCCCACCATAGTACACTGGTCATGCGAGCCAATATTGGTAGATTTGCACAGATCATATAGCACATTTGCTCCTCTGCTATGCGGTTTGCTCTGTTGTCCTTCTTTAATGAGATTACTCAATCTGTAGTTGGGACCAAGTCCCTTTCTCAGTTTTAGACCATCCCCAATCAGTGGACTGAGAAATGACCCCTTCACCCACGGATCCTTCCATAGGAAGATAGTAGAACCATCACCAATGATGAAGCAAACCTTATGGATTATGATTTCTCTATGCTTGACCAAGGCCTTCCACATCCAGGAATCATTGTATCTAGGAATGCAGGCCCACACAGAGTCTTCATTTAAGTATCTGGAGTGGATCCACCTAACCCACATATTACTTTTGTTGTTAGCAATATCCCACAGCAGTCTAGTCAGCCCATCCTTGCTCCAGGCCTCTACATCTCTAATGCCAAGCCCCCCTTCCATTCTCGGCCTGTAGATTTTGTCCCACACAACAGTGTGAAAGGTCCTTTGTCCTTCTCTGTCACCCCATAGGAAAGTTCTGCACAATCTATCGATTTCCTCCATAGTACTCTTGGGGAGAGGAAATGTACCGGTCCAGTAAAGGTGATACGTTGAAAGTGTGGAAATAATAAGTTCTAGTCTTCCTACCATAGAAAGAAGGCTAGTTTTCCATGAGTCTAACTTTGCTTTAATTTTGTCAACCAGTGGAGCACACATGCTCTTAGTTAATCAACCTGAGAACAAGGGTAGCCCTAGGTACCTCACTGGAAGCTCAGTTGTATCAACCTGTAGAATCGAACTAATACTAGCAGGGGCTTCCTTGCTCAAGAAAAGCTGACTCTTCGATGGATTCAATTAGAGGCCAGAAATATCACTAAATAGCTTCAGTGCCATTTTTATACCATCTGCATCTCTGTCAGTTTCTTGAGCCAACACCAGTAAATCATCTACGAACAGAATGTGTGATACTTCTACTTCTCTAGACTTGAGCGGGGTAATCTTTTTTTCATCAACAATTATGTTGAGAATTGAAGAGAGACCCTCCATACCAATGACAAATAGGTATGGAGCAAGGGGATCACCTTGCCTTATGCCTCTAGTTGCTTGGATCACTTCAGTGGGGCTACCATTCACCAGGACCTGGAAGGAGGTAGTAGCCATACATTCTCCTATCTAGTGGATCCACCAATGTGGGAAGTCCATCTCCTTCATAATCTCAAGAATATAGCCTCTATTGACAGTATCATAAGCTTTGCTTAAGTCAGCTTTAAGACACAACTTATTATACCTGCAAGTGTTGAAATCAGAAACAAGTTCGTTAGCAAGAAGTATGGCATCTGAGATGTGTCTCCCCTTGACAAAGGCAGACTGGTTTAGACTTATAATGTTGGGAAGAATATCCTTGAGTCTATTGGCAAGGATTTTTGCAATAAGCTTATACACAACATTGCACAATGAAATGGGTATCCATTCATTAATCTTCTACGGCTGCTTTACTTTTGGGATAAGAGTGATATATGTTTTGTTCATCTCCTTGAGCATCTTCCCCTTCAGAAAGAAGTCTTTGACTAATGAACAAACATCAGGTCAAATATATCCCAGTTGCTTTTGAAAAAATGTGAGTTCATCCCGTCAGGCCCAGGGGATTTGTCATCATTAAATAACTTCAATGTGCTAAGAATCTCATCATCAGTAACCAACCTAGTCATGTTTAGTTTCTGTGTTTTAGTAATCTTAGCTATTTTCGACCAGTTATACTGGATGCCCGCACCCTTGGGTGCTTTGAACATACTGCTATAATGAGAATAGAAACTCATCTTGATAGCATCATCTCCTTTGATGATAGAATCATCCTGCAATAAGACCTTAATATGGTTTCTACATCTTCTAGTTTTCAAGGATGCGTAGAAAAATTTCGAGTTTGAATCCCCCAGTTTTAACCACTGGACCCTTGACTTCTGATGTAGAAAAGACTCTTCAATTTTCTTAGCTTTGATCGCCTCTTCTTTTTTCTGTCTTTCTATTTCCCACAATAGTTCATTTTGTGGATCACTGTCAGACCTAGCAAGTGTATCAAGAGCTTCCTTTTCTTTATTTGTAGCAGAGTCACTGAGATCCGCTTGTCTTTCCTAATTCCAAGTCTGTAAGGATCTTTTAGTGTTCTTTAGTCTTTGGCATAATCTATACATCGGATTTCCAAAAACCTGCATAGACCAAGTTGTTTTGACTGTCTCTTTGAAGCCTGGGAGGGACGCCTAAGCATTGAAATACCTAGTAGGATACTTTTGACCTGTCTTTGTGTCACCCAGGTGAAGGACAATCATATGATGGTCATTGTAAATCATTGGTAAGGTTTCCACCCATAACTGAGTAAACTCAGCAAGAACTTGTAAGTTGCATAGAACCATGTAAATCTTACTTCTAGTGTTGTTTCTGCTGAGTTGTTAGTTATTCCAGGTATAAAAAGGCCCTTTAGCTTGGATCTGAGTAATATTCACATCACTGATTTCTTGATTAAAATCAAGCATTGACCTGGCTGAGGGAGCTGATCTACCCAATCTTTCAGTGGTTGCTCTAACCACATTAAAGTCACCAAGAACAATCCAGTTAGGACTAACTTGTGTTTTAATGAGTCTGAGGTCCTCCCATAGGTTGCATCTCTTGCTATCTTCATTATCTGCATAGACCGATGTGATTTCAATCTCCTTATCATCAAAAGACAACCTGAAATGAAGACATTGTCTTGATTGATAGAGAGTTTTAATGGAAAAATTCTGGTTTTCCCAAACCACCAAAAGTCTTAGATTATTGTAGCTTGCAGCATTTGTAATCCATTTACTGTGCGGCCATATTCTAGGCAACAATCTTCTGGCTTTTTTATTTTTGAACTTAACTTCGGACTAAAGAGCAATGTCTGCCTTTTCTCTTCTGATCTTAGCCCATACATGTTCAAGCTTCTCCACCTGTGATAAGCCCTGAACATTCTAGGCTAACACTGAGGGTAAGTCAACCATTTGGTTGGGAAGGAGAAGACCTACCTCCCTCCGATGCAGTTGCTTTTGAGCTATCATTTGTTTCAAGTGGCTTGAACTTGTTACCTTACTGGTCCTTATTTTTTGCATTGCTTCTTGTATTCTGTTTCCCCTGTGGATTCACAGTTCTTCTGGGTTGAACGAAACTTTCTTCATCCCCATTGTTTTTTCCTTGTGTCCCCTAGGCATTTACCCGAGCAGGCTCAGGTCCTTTGTTAGCAGCAGGGGGAGCTTGAGCATGTGTACCTTTACTCGCAGCATTGGGTTCAAACTGGCTTTTCTCCACATTGACTACTTTTCTTGGCCTACAGAGAGCTTTGTTATGGCTGAAATGATCACAGTGTGGGCATTTCTCCGGCCGCCATTCATACTCTACCAAAACTTCATACGGATGTCCCGTATTGGTTCTGAGCTTGACAACAGTCGAGAAAGTAGACGTTGTGGACATGAGAACATTCACACTAGCATAGTCCACTCTAACCTGAGCTTTAGTTTGCCTATCCAGACATTTGGGCTTACCCATCCAGGATGTGATGTGTGCAAGCATCTTTTCACTCCACAACTCAAGAGGGAGGTTGTGAAGCTTGATCCACACAGGTATAGAGGTGAGCTTTTCCTGCTCGAGCGGCTCCCCATTCTCCCATGTCTTCAGTATCATTGGTTTTCCCTTGATGAACCACAGTCCACCTTCAATCACATTATTCATATATTGTTTTGATTGAAATTTCACAATGAAGCTACCGTTAGGCCTCCCCATCACCTCGATCATCTCATTCGGCTTCCACATCTACTTTAGATGATCTTGCAGAGTTGGGGTGTGAGGATGGAATATGATAATGTATCCAGTAGTTGTGTTTCTCCATTGAGTCGCATTCTCATCCACTTCATATTTCAGAATGATGATCGTGTCCTCATCGACAACGATCTCAGTCTGCTCAATCCTAGTGTTCTGGTCTCCAACCGGTGCCTTGTATATGGTGGACCACTCCTTTGTGGTGTCTGCAACCCTAACCTGATCATGTCTGGGTTGCGGGGGATGACCTCCATGCTGAGAAGGAGGTTTTTGCCCTCCACCCCTGCCACCAGGGTGCGCCTCCATCCCCTTAAGTGAGTTCTTCAATCATCACACTTTGTAAAATTATTTCTAAGCTTATTTAAATTAGTTAAATACTTTATATGAACTCGATTTTATTAGGATGAATTCCAATTTATCATTCATTAACATTAATCATCTTAGCACTAACTACTTGTGATTTCCATCCTATTAAGGTCAGGGGTAACAAAAGGACCTATCTTGCACATTATATGATTCCTAATACATATATTATTTGTGTTTTCAACTACCTTAAACATTTCTACATATCTCATTTTCATCACTTACTTATTAATCCTAGTTAGGTATAGAAGGGTATAACTTATACCATGTTTGGAGGTTTTTTTCTGAACTAAATCCAAAGGCATCAATTCCTCAAGATTAGGGTTTTTAGGACTAAGAGGTGACGTTTTGGTATGTTACATCTAATCTTTTAATCTAGGAATAATATCATCTATCTCATCATCACAAAAAATAATCTCTAATAAGGAGGGGTTAGTTTCAACAAACCTAAATTAATGTATTCTTCTATTTTAGATAGTTTAATGATAAACATTCAATATGCTCTGTAAGAAGTTCTATATCCAAGAAAGAAATCCTTATAAGATTTAGCATCAAACTTATTAAGAGAGTGTTTGGTGTTAAGGAAAATATGGACAACCAAAAATATGAGAGAAATCAGTAGTCGGATTTCTACCACACCATAACACATAGGGGGTTTTCTTTAGTAAAGGATGTGAAAACCCAATTTTGCTAACAAACAGGTGATATCTTCTTCCAAATGATAACAAAGATTATCCATTATTCTAAATATCATTTTTATGACATAGGGTGGTTCCCACTATTATAATAGAGAAAGAACATTCCGTATTAACTTGTACATCATTGAACTAATTAGTTGAGTTGATGGTATTAGCTAGGATATTTATGTATTATTTATTGTATGAAACTTGTATGCGCTATATTATTATTTGGATATCCAATTTTCATTTCACATTTTCTAAGTTCATTTCGAAGCTTATGTAAATTAGTAATTTACTTTATATGACCTCAACTTTATCAAGAGAAATTCCAATTTAATATTCATCAACATTAATCATCTTAGCACTGACTTCTTATGATTTCCATCCTATTAAGGTTAAGGGTGAAAAAAGGATATATCAACCAAAAAGGATCTATTAGGCATTCCTAGAACATATATTAATATCATGTTTTCAACTACTTCAAACATTTACTCATGCCTTTGCACAACAATAGTACTATGGTTGCAGTTTAAGATGGATATGGTTGAATCTGAGAGATGGATCCCCAAATACCTTTGCAAAACAAGAGTAGTATCTGTCCTCATAACAACCATTATCCGACGTGACTCTAAACCATGGCTCCTAATTTTCCAAATAATATTATTTTGAATTTAGTATAATTTAATATGTTTGTACAATGTTATTAAGTTACACATGGTTATGACACAAAAATTATTATTTTTGCAAATACATGTCTACATGTATTATTATCTAAAACATCTAGTTTCCATGCCATCTTTTCCAACACTTACAAGGCCAACAAATAAGGCAAGCAGTGTCCTCACACTGATGATGAGCGAAGGAGAAAGGTGGTGATCATATGTGTCCAAGAAAAATGAGAACATGATGTCCTCATGAGAATAAAACCAAAGGAGGAAATTTTTCTCTACCCTATCCACAAAAAGGAGGAGTTCTAGTTATCTTCCACAACTAGCAAAAAGGAGACGTAATAGCTTCAAGCATTTAATTTTTTGTATTGCAAATCTATATATCTTGAATACAACTATTTTTCAAATCCAATGGTTGCAAATCCAACTAGAGGTGGTTGTAAGGAATTTCATAACTATACCACTATAAATATACAACTTTAGATCATCTTTATTTGGCTGAGTGGCATGCATTTCCATGGTTCTCAACAAACAAAGAAAAAGAAAAAGATACTACGTTGAAGATAGTTTACTTGGTTACTTGTTAGAGTAATGAAAGAAAAAGTAAAAGACATAAATTTAAAGAGAGAGAAAAACACTCCCCCCTTCTCTTAAAACACTTGTGTGAATGTGGACCAAAATAGGCAAGGCAAGATGGTTTGCATTATTGTTTCTCTACCTCTTCCTTCTCTTTCTTTGTTGAAGATATTTCCATTAAGTTTGTATTTTTTTTTTGTGTTTTAAGTTTGTGTTTTAAGTTTGAAAAGGGATGTGGGACTGTAGTCACCCCCTCTAGTTTACATACTCTCTTTTCACTACTTTTACAGCATAATTTAAGATAACAATGAACTATGTTGTGTGGTTCGACCCAAGTGGTCATTTAGTCGATAACTCTCCTAGGTAGTATCTTCTTCTTATTAACTAATTCCAGTGGTCTTATATGAGAAATGTGTTAGAAACAATCCATTCTCACATGTACACTCATATTTTATAACATTTCATTTGTAAAGGGATTTACAAGAATCCTTTACCATATAATCAAAGATAACAAGCATATAATATAAGAACCACTTTTATCAAGTGATAGTCTTTATGGCCAAATTATGCCTCAAAAACAATGACGTGAAGCTAACATTTACAGTAGTTAAATATTTTTACAGTGCCTGCTATTTCAATTGACCTTGTCTCACAAAGAATTATAGAGACTCGTACATTCAAGGAACTAATCTTGTCAAATAAGATAGAAGATACCATCTTTAGCTACATTTGATATCACGTAAGACATATCTTTCGTCGTGATGCACAACCAAAACTTCAGTAACTGCCACATCTTCATCTCCATCTGGTGTTAGTGGTGAATGCTTGCAGATATGTGAACGCACACCTTTGGTGGTGATGTGTTTTCAGTACATGCCATACACTATATATAGGAAATGATGAGGAGACCAATCAATATAAACGTTACATGCGTATGGAAAGAGATAAGTCACATAAATTTTCTTTTAAAATGGAGATTTCATTCGTCGTGCCTGTTTGGGCAACACAACGCATAATTGTAACAACGGATATCTGAACGTGAGACGTTCTGGCTGCCTACTACCAAACTCGATGCTGAGACCCTGATCAATGTTGAAAGAGCCATCTCATCCTTCTTTATACGGAATTGCAAGTGTTTCACGCTTAAAGTGTCCTATTAAAGTACTAATGATATATACATAGAACGAACCAATCCAGTGTATCTTAATTTTGTAACTGTGTGTTTTATTTTTCACATGTTGTAGCACGGTTACTCCATCACCTCGTGCATTGCTAGAAGCTTTGCAAAGGGGGAAAATCTGTAGGAAAAAGAAACACCAAATTTTTCATAAATGACTCATATGCTCGAAATCATATCCAGAGACTTTCAAACTAGCACATTTGAGTACTAGAAGGCACCATAATGTCCGTTATAAAATTTTCTACTGTTCTAAATTCTACAACTCGTCTCCATCCTCCACCCTCTCGTGATCCCGCAAATTAATTGAGCCGATTCCATGATCACATTAATTAGTGGAATCCTCCATCCTTTAATTATCCTATGATCCGTTTCCGTCCTTCAAGATTCGAGAGTCGCCAGAAGCATGCAGCAGCCCCATATCTTCCTCATAGCCATCCAAAATCTCACCTAATCATCTGACAATGAGCATCAACCAAGGGAATGGAATTGATCGCCACGTTGACTGAAATGTCTGATATGTGTGTTCTTGTATCAGACCAAGCAACCTCTATAACTCTTGTAATGAAATAAAAAGCCACTCTATTTGTAATGCCAAGAACCATAACTCTGACTTCATATCCGAAATGAGAACCATCATTACAGTACATGAATCTAATTTGCTTCTTTCAGATGAGATGGTTCAAATTTTTTTAGTAAATTCAAGTATAGTCAGATTCTATTTTACTCAAAGTCACCGAGACAACTACTAATTACATTTCAATGATTTGCTATTTTTAATATCAAATATAAGGGTAGATCCAATTAATTTAAGCGGTAAGGGTATACTCTCTTCTCCGAACCTCGGCTATAAGGACTTGAATTTGTCCTTCCAATGCCAAAATTAGTTCTAAATAAAATTTAGTTCTTGTGTAACATGCTTTTGGTAAAGATTATAACTAGCCCTGTAAGATAGTCTTATAAGAATAATATCATATTAATCACATTATAAAACATGTCACACTAATGAGCTCAAGGCCGAAGAAATAATAGAGTATACTCATTGTATATAGAAAAATCAAATGATTGCCTTATTATTTGGATTTTGATTTTCTACACAATTTTAGCATGAACATGTTGTATGAAATGGAAATGAGGTTATCAAGTTGTCACAACTAGAGTACTAACAATCCATAACGACAATACAATATTCATGTTAACCAGACAAGCTGATTTTTTGTGATATAATATATACTTCTGATGACATTTTAACCATTGGTATCTCCATCCCACTAGATTCTAAGGAGTTCTTGGAACCCTAGCATCACCTACTTCATATATATATATATATATATATATATATATATATATATAGGATCCCTCTCTCACAACTATAGACCCCAAACTCATGTCAGCTCATTATCTCCTCAGCCCCTCAGAAACCTACAAATTGTTCCCCTCAAGTGTATAGTGCCAAAACTCATTACTACTTTCAGACAGTCCTACAACGATCTGCTGCATTCACATGACTCCACCACGGCACCACTAAAGTTTGGGATTAAATTTGGAAGATATCAAGAAGCCTCAACGGCCACATCTGGAGGTCCAGATAATCTCAAAAGTTTAGACCACCTAACTTTGGCCAACCATTCCCCCAAAAGAAAACATGATTCATAGGTTCTTCTTTTGCCTCTTCTTTTCTTCTTCTCAAATCTCAATACATGCGATATAATAAAGTCACAATCATAATATGATATCTATAGTAGTGTGACAAGTGAAGAAATATTCAGAATTATTAATGATATATTTGATGATAAGGTTAATAGTAATATAATACAACATCTTACACATTAATCACAACCACAAAGTATTGAATACATTTTCCCCTTTGATTCAACAATGTATCTCACTAAAATGTAGTGTGTGACATTTGTATATGGTTTTCAAAGATTCACTAAGAAAATGAAATAAATGTTTAGAAAGTTATGGAAAAATCTAGAAAATCCATAAATGCCTAAAACACTAGTTTGACATTTGACTTAGTTTAATCAATTATTAATTATTTTGGACGAGGAGGCAGATCGCCATGATGCCCCCACAGAAGGGCATGTGGAACCAGATGATTTGCCACATGTCATGTGGTAGACGGTTGCGATCTGCCAGGTGTCTTAGGGTGGAAAAAGACAGTCTCCCATTTTGAAAGAATGTTCTAGTAAGATAAGTTGGAGTTAACTCTCATTTTTTTTTTGAAAAGTAGTTGAAAAAAGAAAATTTTCTTTTTTAGATAGTTTGAGTAGGCAATTTGTGAAAAATAGCCTATTTAAGGAAGAATTAAAGGACAATTGCAAACAAAAAGATAAATTGGAGTTATCTCTTAGATTTTCCTAGAAAAGACTATTGCAAAGGGAATATTTAATTTTAGACAATTCAACTGAGCAATCTATGAAAAATAGCCTATTTAAGGTAGAATTGAAGGATGAATGTACTTTTAGTCTGAAAGAAGGTTCCTTTGTAGAAATCCCCAAACTGAATTAAAGTGGTGAAAATGGACGGATGAAATAGGCAAAAAATATAGAAAAAGGTGAAAAAATGATAAAATGGGGAAAATGGGATGAACTCTATCATTATCTAGAGGATTAACATTTAAGCGTGATTTTCTATTGAGTGAGAAAAAATGGGGACAATGTTTGCTTCTCAAGGAAAGGTTCTAGATAAGAGTGAGAACTATAAGCTTGAGCCAAGTATGACCCTCATTTTTTGTCACAAAAAGCCAAAAAGGTTAGACTCGTCAAAGATGTTCTGAAAAACCTTATGGAGGGTGGAAAGCGTTGGTGGTGTCTTTTGATTTTAAGGATGAATTAGTGAGAAAAAGATTAGGAATAATGAGTTCTCCAGAGGAAGGGCAGCCTATGACGTAGACAGTTTCTTATGTCCGACCTTCTATACAATCCCTTAAAGCTCTAATGAGTGTTTCCCATCATAGCTTCAGTTATTAAACAATGCATGTCTTATTCCCCCACAAACTCATGCTTTAGTGAGAAAAAGGTGGATGTGTAAAGCGGATGTGATTTTTAGTTTGTTGGAGATATTAAGATCAGGTGTCTATACATTGTAAATTGTAGTGACTGCTTTACAATAAAGCATCATCAAAAGTAGTCATCATCTCTCTTCTCTTTCCACACATTTAAGTTTTATTTTTTTCAATTTTTTATAGAGTATTTTACCAAACTAGGGTTAGTACCACAACCTTAAAGGGCTAAAACATTGTGAGTTCACCTATGTTGAAATAGGTCTTTAATCACTCAAGTTTGAACATTGGGATGTCAGACAAGTTCCTCATTAAGGTGGCCTTAATTGCTAGTGATTGTGCCAGTTAATAATCTACTCCCTAGATCATGTGTGACCTTGTAGGATGAAGTTTATAGGAATAGTGTTAAAAAAGTTGAGATCGGACATCAGGTCATACTCCAATCTTCCTTTAAATCTCCATGCATCCTCCTCAAGGATCATAAAAGGTCGACTTAGTCAGAGCACCCTCTTAAGACTGAGAGATGAATCTGAGATTTTCACTCTAATATCATCAAAGACCATAAAGAGAACAGAGTTTAAGATAGCCTCCATGACATATACCTCCACTACTCCATCAATTGTTACCCTAGACTGTCAACGAATGCTTATACCCAACTTTCTAGTTCTCACTTGATTCGATTCACCTTCTTTTGAACTACTTATCTACTGATAAAGGATCATTAGATATGGCAATGGTAGCATATGTGATCATTGGAAAGCTCGTCCTAGATGTACAAATTGGTAATCTTGATATTTTCAGGACATGACTAGTGTAATCTTAGGTCATGATCTTGGATATCAAAAGATTCAAAATTATGAGCATATGATTGCTTTAGTTTTAGGTCATGATCTGAGACCATAGATTGATTAGGAGATGTAGGCACGATTAGTTCAGTTTTAAGTCATGAACTAGGACCATAGATTGGAGTATTAGATAGATTTCTAGATTTAAAGTGCTTCCAATTTTCAAAAATGCTCAAGATAGATAAATTTGATCATTAAACAAATTTACAGATCTAAGGTGGCCTTTATGACCAGTGGTTGTATATGTCACATGTCAAATGTTTAGAGAATCACCTTTCCATTCGAAGAGTTCCAGGTTGCTTGTTAGGATCTATAAAAGTACCCCCTTGGATGATCTATAGGAGTGCTTAAGATGTATATGGTGGTTATCAGAAAGGTGACCTTCATGGCCAGTGACTGTATTGGTCATTTGTTAGATCCTTAGACCATATTCCTGTATCAAGAAGATTGATAGATTTATAAGATTGATCGGATGGGGCTCTAGAAAAAAATTTCAATTTAAGGATGCCTCCATGACCAACAATTGTATTTATCAGTTGTTTGTTCCCATTAGCTTTTCTTATTTTTTGTAAAAGTGTTCAAGATATATAAGGTTGGGTACCAAACGAGTTTTCATATTTAAGGTGGATTTTACAACCAATGACTCTACCCAAGAATTGGCTGCTTCCTAAAGCATCTCTTGAATATAAGATGGTTCAATGTGAGAAGAACAAGATTTGCCTATTGTACGTAGGGACTTGGTCGAGGTGACTATATGTTGACATGACTTTCACAATGAGTGACTCCTTGAATGTAGGGTTCTATTAGGTGTCCCTATCTGAATGCAGGGCTTGCAGTATGTGCCTATTTCAATGTAGAGCTTGAATTCTAGGGGACACGTATTTAGGATAGGGCTTGAATTGTGGATTTATAATTAGGATAGGAATTGGTTCATGAAGAATTCATATTCAAAATAGGACACGTCATATCTTTCAGAGTTTGTTGAAGTATGTCTATTCATAGTAGTGCTTTAGCGTAGATGCCTAACTGATTATAGGGCTTTGATATGAATATTTACCTAAATTTAGGGCTTTTGATCAAGAGGGGTGTCTATTCACTTAGGGATTGAAATTAAGGGCCAACCTAAGTGTAGCTCTAAAACTGGAGGAAATGTTTATTCTGGATAGGCTTGGACAAGGGCACCTACTTGATATAGGGCTTAGACTAGAGGAAATTCCTATTAGGAATAGGGCTTGGAGAGATGCCTACCTAAATGTAGGGCTTGAATTGTGGGAACACCTATTTGAGATTGGGCTTGGAGATTTTCCTACCTCAATTTAGGGCTTTTTTGGGAGTGCCTATGTAAAGAATTGAAACCACTCCTCTACTAGAAAGAAAAGACTTCATCCCTTGAACCAAACATCACATAAAAAATTTCACCAAAGGGGTGGAGATCAATTCATTCAACATGTAAGTATCATTACACAATGAGTAGCAGCGGAAAAGAAATATTATCTAACAATTTACAAAGCTTGATAACATGATACAACACTTCACTACATATAGGTATCTAAAGGAAAACTAAACATAAAAGCCAAAGACCAAGCTGAGGGTCATCTAACCACCTCTTCAAGTCTCCCAAAGATCAGCTACAAGGTTGATGTTGAAGTTCACTCTCCTCGATCTAACCTGGGGTTGGAAGCATACCCCACAAAAGAAGAAGAGAAAAGAAATACATCAGCAAAGAGATGGTATGTGTATGCTAAAGAAAACTTTGAGCAACTTAAACAATACGGACAACAAAAGTAAAATGCTTCCCATACAAGAGATAAGGACTACCCACATGGGCATAAAAGAGAACAAACATCATAACATGATAAAATAGGATACTTGCCATGAACAAATAAATAAGATTGTGCAATATTGGCACATAAGAAAGTAGTAGGGCACACACCCCACAACATCACCAACCTGCATGCATGTGAGATAAACATAGCCCTAGAACAATATAAATACAAAGGCGGTCAAGCACAGACTTGAACTTGATAGAGAAAGGAATACTGCCAATCTCCCAAATATATAAAGTTGAGTATGGATTACTGCCACACTCGGTTATAGAGAATGGTATAATGCCACCTTCCTTAATAAATAATAGGGGATTACTACCCCAAAACTAAAGTAATTTACACTACTCTAGTGCTACTAAATCACATTGCATGTAAATATAGAGGCAAGTAAATAGTTTAGTCAGAAGATGAAACAAAGGTTGCCATCACACAATGGACAACACAAACCATATAACATCCACTTCAAAGTGGCACATATTAATAAAAGAGAACAACATGCACCACTACACAAGATAGATAGCAAGAGAATATCTAAGTACATAACAAGTAAGATAGTTCACATGAACCATGATAACAAGAGATAAGACATATGTGTAGGTCAAAATTCAAAAGAATGATAAAGTAGGTGAATTGCTCAATATGGATGAATAAGGGATACAACATACCTCAATAACAAAGTCCAACAGGTCCAAAGCACTTCTGAATCCAAAACTAGGTCACCAAAGAGCCTATTAAACACATATACCGATTGTATGTCAATTTCATATATATAGACCAAACCCTAAAAACTACCTTTTTGTTATTATGTGAATTAGGTTATGAAAATTGTTCCATATTTTAGTTTATATTATTAGGAATCCAAAACATATTTTATTATATTTTTCTGACTTATATATAATTAGCTATGATTTTTACAAGTTAATTATCATTAATTAGATCCAAAGAAAACACCTATTATTAATCTTTAGATTCAGTTATCAAAACTTATACCATTAGCTAGATCTTATTTTTCTGATTCCAATGAATATTTTTCCATAATTTTCTGATCATCCGATAATTAGTTATCAATTTTTAATGAGCAGCCAATCAGATAATTACAAGTAAACCGATCGCAAAGCAAGGGCAGAGAAAGTCCATGTGGACCTGGACAGGCCAATCAGGGCCGCCCATGTCAGTGGACAACTCAAGACAAGTCAGCAGAACCAGGCGCTAAAAAAAAGAAAGAGGAGTGCGTGAAATGACCAAATTACCCTTCGGTCGTAAAACTAAATCACAGACCGGATTGAGGGGTATAGAGGACAAATAACAAGGGGGCTTGTTCCCCCACGAAGAGGACCATGACAACTGAGATCAGCAGGTCGACCACAACTCCAGATCGCCATAGAGTGCGAATTGGGCGAGGAGCCCTACATGATTATAGTTCCAGAAGTTCCAACGAATTCAGAGAACCAACCCGCGATGAAAATAGTCATCGGTAGCTCAAGAAAACCTCGCCGCAAAACACTGCCAATGCTGAGGTGGCCGGGTAAGGAAGATGAGCCAGCGAGAGGTTAAAAGAAGAACGAAGGAAGATGAAGCAACCAAAATCAGAACAGAAAGTGAGGGAAACCGACTAGCAGGCGATCTACCGCTCGACATTACAGGAAATGACCCAACTCAAACGAAAAGAGGGGAAACCAAGGTACCTACCGAACAGATGAATTGAAGGCCCTCGAAGCTTGCCCACACTCTCACGACTCGAAGCCAATCTGGAACGAGCCCCGCCGACGACCAAAACCCCCAGATGTTCTCGCCGCCGCCGCAACAGGTAATCGGAGTAGGGAGAGATGGAAGCATGAGAAACTGAATCAACAGAGCTATGGCGCGTGGTCTCTGAGGGTCCAAAGATCGTGGGGAAAGCCCTTTATATAGGAGCGGAGTCCAGGTTCAACGAGGAACCAACGAAAACCAGAGAATAGGGGAGGAAAAAGAGGGTTCTCGTCGACCCGAGGTTCTAGCGAGGGAAACCCTACCAAAATAGGGATCAACTAGATCAGAAAGCAACGATGATGGTAAAAAGGAAAACAGAAATCACCGAGAAGGAAAGACGGTAGAGGAAAGCATGGAAGAAATTTTGCGTTACTGTAGCCGTGAGAAAGAGTCCTAACGGAGGTAGGAGACAGCTCCTCATCCATTGGATTCTTATCCAAGGGCCACGATGAAGTCTGAATTAAATAGGCCGCGTGACAGCCCAAAGTTAGGAAAAATCGGAAAATCAATCGAATTAATCAAAGTAAAATTCAAATAATTTATGTATATTCTCTTTCCTGATTTAGGGGTTCTATAATTATCCAAATTAAACCAAAATTTGCACATAAATTAAGTTAAATGTGTAGATTCTGAATATACTCTTAGTTTTGCCTTTTAGAAACCTTTAATGGGTTAAATAAATCAAATATCATTTTCTCTTTCCTTCTTCATTTATGGCTTTAGGATTATCCAAATTTGATGAAACTTGACCCACAAGTTAACTTAAGTGTGTTGAATACAATTTTGACTTTATTTTCAACTTTTGGTGTCATGATTTACATTTATTTATTAATTACACCTTTTAGGCATTTTCTCTCTCCTATAATTACCTATTAATCAAACATTATCCAAATTAGTTGTAAATTTGCCCAAAGGCTTATTTTTATGTTTAGGTTACAAATTTAGAGTTAGTTTTCCGATTTGAGGTCATTAAATATTTTATATCACTTTATTGGCCTTATTCCTATTTTATTTTGATAATGTCATTAATATTTATATTTATGTTCCACTTTAAATGATACTTGGTCCTTAAGCTACTTTTTGGTCAAGAAAACGAATTTGAGTGTGAAATTATCCTAATGGGTTTCCAATTATAATTTTTGGTGTAATATCTTTCTAATTATCTTCTTTACCCATTATTTCCCATATTACCTTTAATTATTGCATTTGTCTTCTCCTTTAAATAAAATTCAGATTTTCTCTTCTTTTTCATATTCTAAAAAGCACTAGAAAGTTCTAAGATGAATATATTTTATTATTTGTATTACTTAGTGACAATTACACTTCAGATCCATTAATTAAAACCAAACATGGTGTATTTGTGCATATAACCTTATATTAAGAATATATGAGAAGTATTTATCCAACTAAGTTATTTAATTCCTTATTATCATCTAAATGAGTTATTATTAAGCACAAAGTATTTTGTATTCCCTTAATTACATGTATTAGTTTATTCTTGTTTGGTTAAGACAAAAGGGTAAACTACGAGGGTAGGGTTCTAATTCTAGTATGTTACAGTACACCACCCCTTAAAGAGATTTCGTCCTCGAAATCAAAACATACATAGGAAACTTATTCACCACCCCTTAAGGGGTTCATCTCATAAAATCAAACTTAACTTCAGTTATAAAAGTTTCAACTATACTTCTTACATCCATTACATAAGCAACGTGCAAAAGGAAACATTACTTGTAAAGACTAGTCTAAGGAACTATGGGTTAACTTGCTCTTGCTCAGCATCATTAACTTCGCCATCCAAAGCAAAAACTCTACCATCTCTTCTTTCCACAGGTCTTCCTCTATTATTGTTACCATTATTGTTGCCATGATTCTGAGGAGGTGCTTGTTGTTGTTGTACTGGAGCTTGACCATTACGACGCTTAGGGAAATCAGGTCGGACGTGTCCAGGTTCATTGCAAAAGTGACATACCACTGGTGCACCTTGATTTCTAACATGAGGGCACTTCCCTGGAGGATGGGGTCTATTTCACTTTGCACAACTATCTCTTTTGTACTCATCACCTAAGGACTTCCTTTTCTTATCGAACTCCCTATGCTAAAACCCTGGGTAAGACTCCACAGCCAAAGCTTTGTCAACCATCTGCTGAAAGGTCAAGGGCAACTATGGAATAAGAGCACGTACCACATTGTAGTTGAGCCCTTAGAGGAAAAGGTCAGCCCTAAGTTCCTCACCCAAACTAACTGCATAACGCTCCAACAGCAGAAACCTTTGCATGTAAGCAGAAACAGATAAGGAACCTTGCTTCAAACTGTAGAACTCTGCTTCTTTCTTCTTCAAAGCAACAATGTAGATGTACTTCCCATGGAAGAGAGTCAAAAACTCTTCCCAAGACATGGTTGAGATATCTCTAGTCCTTGCTATTCCATTCCACCAAACTCTTGCAGGTCCATCCAAAACATATGAAGCAAACCTAACCTTTTTGTGTGGAGGGCAAGCCATACCATCAAAAGTCCTCTCTAAGGCTAAAACCCAATCATCTACTATGTCGACCATATCTATCTCACTTTCACCCTTGAAGGAAGGTGGATGCATCTTCATGAACTCCATGATCGAGAAATCCTTAGTCCTTTTAGGTACAGACGTGTCTTTCATCTTCCCCACCATGGAGGGCGCAAAGAGTTGTCGAAACATGGCCAACTCTTGCTCTGGAGTCATAGCTCCTCCCGAACCAACAGTATCAGAGGTTTCCTAACCAAACTTAGCATTTTGAGGCGTCTCATAACCATACTGGTTGTCAACAGTTGAGTTATCTCCAGCCATTAGGGTTTTGTATGCACAAAGAAAGGTACTAGGTATAAGCAACCTAAGATAAGGTAAACATCCTAAGGGAGACAAGTTTGAAATAGTTAGATAACTGACTGCTAATGTCTCTGATACCATGCTATAAAGAAGTGAAACCACTCCTCTACTAGAAAGAAAAGACTTCATCCCTTGAACCAAACATCACATAAAAAATTCACCAAAGGGATGGAGATCAATTCATTCAACATGTAAGTATCATTACACAATGAGTAGCAGTGGAAAAGAAATATTATCTAACAATTTACAAAGCTTGATAACATGATACAATGCTTCACTACATATAGGTATCTAAAGGACAACTAAACATGAAAGCCAAAGACCAAGCTGAGGGTCATCTAACCACCTCTTCAAGTCTCCCAAAGATCAGCTACAAGGTTGATGTTGAAGTTCACTCTCCTCGATATAACCTAGGGTTGGAAGCATACCCCACAAAAGAAGAAGAGAAAAGAAATACATCAGAAAAGAGATGGTATGTGTATGCTAAACAAAACTTTGAGCAATTTAAGCAATACGGACATCAAAAGTAAAATGCTTCCCATATAAGAGATAAGGACTACCCACATGGGCATAAAAGAGAACAAACATCATAACATGATAAAATAGGATACTTGCCATGAACAAATAAATAAGATTGTGCAATACTGGCACATAAGAAAGTAGTAGGGCACACACCCCACAACATCACCAACCTGCATGCATGTGAGATAAACATAGCCCTAGAACAATATAAATACAAAGGCGGTCAAGCACAAACTTGAACCTGATAGAGAAAGGAATACTGCCAATCTCCCAAATATATAAAGTTGAGTATGGATTACTGCCACACTCGGTTATAGAGAATGGTATACGGCCACCCTCCATAATAAACAATAGGGGATTACTGCCCCAAAACCAAAGTAATTTACACTACTCTAGTGCTACTGAATCACATTGCATGTAAATATAGAGGCAAGTAAATAGTTTAGTCAGAAGATGAAACAAAGGTTGCCATCACACAATGGACAACACAAACCATATAACATCCACTTCAAAGTGGCACATATTAATAAAAGAGAATAACATGCACCACGGCACAAGATAGATAGCAAGAGAATATCTAAGTACATAACAAATAAGATAGTTCACATGAACCATGATAACAAGAGATAAGACATATGTGTAGGTCAAAATTCAAAAGAATTATAAAGTAGGTGAATTACTCAATATGGATGAATAGGGGATACAACATACCTCAATAACAAAGTCCAACAAGTCCAAAGCACTTCTGAATCCAAAACTAGGTCACCAAAGAGCCTATTAAACACATATACCAATTGTATGTCAATTTCATATATATAGACCAAACCCTAAAACTACCTTTCTATTATTATGTGAATTAGGTTATTAAAACTATTCCATATTTTAGTTTATATTATTAGGAATCCAAAACATATTTTATTATATTTTTCTAACTTATATATAATTAGTTATGATTTTTACAAGTTAATTATCATTAATTAGATCCAAAGAAAACACCTATTATTAATCTTTAGATTCAGTTATCAAAACTTATACCATTAGCTAGATCTTATTTTTTTGATTCCAATGAATATTTTTCCATAATTTTCTGATCATCCGATAATTAGTTATCAATTTTTAATGAGCGGCCAATCAGATAATTACAAGTAAATCGATCGCAAAGCAAGGGCAGAGAAAGTCCACGTGGACCTGGACAGGACAATCAGGGCCGCCCATGTCAGTGGACAACTCAAGCCAAGTCAGCGGAACCAGGCGCTAAATAAAAGAAAGAGGAGTGCGCAAAATGACCAAATTACCCTTCGGTCATAAAACTAAATCACAGACCGGACTGAGGGGTATAGAGGACAAATAACAAGGGGGCTTGTTCCCCCGCGAAGAGCACCATGACAACTGAGATCAGCAGGTCGACCACAACTCCAGATCGCCATAGAGTGTGAATTGGGCGAGGAGCCCTACATGATTATAGTTCCAAAAGTTCCACTGAACTTAGAGAACCAACCCGCGATGAAAACGGTCATCAGTAGCTCAAGAAAACCTCGCCACAAAATGCTGCCAATGCTGAGGTGGCCGGGTAAGGAAGATGAGCCAGTGAGAGGTTAAATGAAGAACGAAGAAAGATGAAGCAACCAAAATCGGAATAGAAAGTGAGGGAAACTGACTAGCAGGCGATCTACCGCTCGACATTACAGGAAATGACCCAACTAAAATGAAAAGAGGGGAAACCGAGGTACCTGCCGAACAGATGAATTGAAGGCCCTCAAAGCTTGCCCACACTCTCATGACTCGAAGCCAATCAGGAACGAGCCCCGCTGATGACCAAAACCCCCAGACGTTCTCGCCGCCGTCGCAACAGGTAATTGGAGTAGGGAGAGATGGAAGCAGGGGAAACCAGATCGACAGAGCTATGGCGCGTGGTCTCTTAGGGTCCAAAGATCGTGGGGAAAGCCCTTTATATAGGGGCGGAGTCCAGGTTCAATGAGGAACCAACGAAAACCAGAGAACATGGGAGGAAAAAGAGGGTTCTCGTCGACCCGAGGTTCTAGTAAGGGAAACCCTACCAAAATAGGGATCAACCAGATCGGAAAGCAACGCTAATGGTAAAAAGGAAAACAGAAATCACCGAGAAGGAAAGACGGAAGAGGAAAGCGTGGAAGAAATTTCGTATTACTGTAGCCGTGAGAAAGAGTCCTAATGGAGGTAGGAGACAACTGCTCATCTATTGGATTCTTATCCAAGGGCCACGATGAAGTCTGAATTAAATAGGTCGTGTGACAGCCCAAAGTTAGGAAAAATCAGAAAATCAATCGAATTAATCAAAGTGAAATTCAAATAATTTATGTATATTCTCTTTCCTAATTTAGGGGTTCTAGAATTATCCAAATTAAACCAAAATTTGCACATAAATTAAGTTAAATGTGTACATTCTGAATATACTCTTAGTTTTTCCTTTTAGAAACCTTTAATGGGTTAAATAAATCAAATATCATTTTCTCTTTCCTTCTTCATTTATGGCTTTAGGATTATCCAAATTTGATGAAACTTGACCCACAAGTTAACTTAAGTGTGTTGAATACGATTTTGCCTTTATTTCCAACTTTTGGTGTCATGATTTACATTTATTTATTAATTACACCTTTTAGGCATTTTCTCTCTCTTATAATTACCTATTAATCAAACAGTGTCCAAATTAATTGCAAATTTGCCCAAAGGCTTATTTCTATGTTTAGATTACAAATTTGGAGTTAGTTTTCCAATTGAGGTCATTAAATATTTTATATCACTTTATTGATCTTATTCCTATTTTATTTTGATAATGTCATTAATATTTATATTTATGTTCCGCTTTAAATGATACTTGGCCCTTAAGCTACTTTTTGGTCAAGAAAACGAATTTGAGTGTCAAATTATCCTGATGGGTTTCCGATTATAATTTTTGGTACAATATCTTTCAAATTATCTTCTTTACCCATTAATTCCCATATTACCTGTAATTATTGCATTTGTCTTCTCCTTTAAATAAAATTCAGATTTTCTCTTCTTTTTCATATTCTAAAAAGCACTAGAAAGTTCTAAGATGAATATATTTTATTATTTTTATTACTTAGTGACAATTACAATTCAGATCCATTAATTAAAACCAAACATGGTGTATTTTTGCATATAACCTTATATTAAGAATATATGAGAAGTATTTATCCAACTAAGTTCTTTAATTCCTTATTATCATCTAAATGAGTTATTATTAAGCACAAAGTATTTTGTATTCCCTTAATTACATGTATTAGTTTATTCTTGTTTGGTTAAGACAAAAGGGTAAACTACGAGGGTAGGGTTCTAATTCTAGTATGTTACAACCTATATAGAATAGGGCTTGAGGTGACGTTGACCTAATTATTGGGCTTTAACAAAGTGAGTTGTGTATCTAGGATACGGCTTGAATGTATGGATGTATCATGGTCAGACCGAATCATGAGATTTTGAATTTAAGGAGCATGGGCCACAATCCAAGATTCATGATCTAGATGATAGGTGGGCCTTGGGTGATCAAGATATTAATTTGGGAGTGTCAACAAGGTATAGGGCTTAGATCATGTAGATGCCTACCTAAACGTACGTCTTTGATAAATCAATTACCTATCTGGGATAGGACTTGAGGATAGGGGTGTCTGCTGATAATAGGGCATAACTGTAGGTACCTACTTCAACATAGGGATTTTTGGTTATAAAATAAGTTTCACATTCAAGATAAGGTGTGTGGTCTATTTAAGGTCTTAATCCAAGACACAAAGGAGATTTGGAAGTTAAGTTTGTGATTGGTCCCGTAACATACCGAATTTTGCCTCTTGGTCCTCTTTTCCATCTTTTCCTTTCATTTCTATCCTCTTTGTCCTTTTTTCTCAATTTGTGGAGAATATAATGGCCTAATGAGCATTTGTTCACCTTTTCTCTCAATATTTGGGTTTTATGCACAAATACTTCAGTGAAAGCTTAATAATGGGTTTAATGTGTAAAATGTCCACTTAAGTAATAAATATAATAAAATATTTCGTCCTAGAACTTTCTAGTGCTTTTTAGAATATGAAAAAGGAGAGAAATCTCAAAATACGCATAAAAGAGATAATAAGGACAATAATTGGAGATAATATGGGATATAATGGATAAAAGGAGATAATGAGGAATATATTGTCCCAAAAATAATAAGTAGAAATCCATGAAGATAATTTGGATGTCAATCTCGTTTTTTTGACTTAAAAGATACTTAATGGCCAAGTATCATCTAATTTGGAAAAAAAATGTATATATTAAAGTCTTTATTACAAGATAATGGGAAATAAGCCAATAAGGTGAAATAAAATATATAATGTCCTCAAATTGAAAAAATAACTCCAAAATCGCAATCTATATGTCAAAATGAGTTTATGTGTGAATTTGTATTTAATTTGGTCGACGTTAAATATTTTATTTTATTCAAGAGAGAGAAAATGGCTTAAAGACCAAAAATATTAAATATATGTTGAAAAAAATTAATCAATGCCAAAATCATGTTCCACACGTTTACTATTGCTTATAGGCTAAGTTTTACATTTTTAGAAAGTTTCTAGATACCCTAATAAATTAAAAGGATAAATAAGTGATAAAATTTAAATGAATTAAATAAAATAATAAATCTTCAAAAAAATAAAATGATGCCAAATCCGTATTCTACATGTTAAAATAGACCTTTTGATGAATGTTTAATCAATTTGAAAAATATTTGATGAGAAGATAAATTTAGGAGAGAGAAAGTGTGCAAAACTTTCAACTCATTATTTAAAATAATAAACAACTTCAACAAATCGAAATAATACCAAATTCGTGTCCAACATACTTTATATGACTTGTGGGTTAAGTTTGTAATTTTTGGATAATCCTAGAGTCATTAATGAAGGAGGAAAGAGAAAATATGATTTGGATTATTTAACCTATTCAATGTCCCTAAAAGGCAAAACTAATTTCATATTTGGATTCTACACATCAAAATCAGTCAAGGTGTGAATTTTGGTAATTTTTAAATGTCGTTTGGGTCTCCAAATAAGGAGAGAGAAAAACATTAAATCACTTTACTTGAATTTGAATAGGAATAAAAATTTGCAACTGTGACGCTGAATCTCAGCCGTTGGATCTTGATCGGAGGATCTGCGTGTTGTCTTCTTCCTCGGTCCGATTTGGAAACAGATGGCTTGTTTGCCAAGTATTCAAATCCACTTATCTCGAGTTTTACTCAATGAAATTCAATGATTTTTTATCCTACGAATCCCTTGCGCAATTCCGCACCATATTTTTCCAAAATTTTTGTATTTTGATGAATATTCGAGAAATGCCCAACTCATGCACCGCCTCTCTCTACCCCCACCTAGCTAAACCCTAATATAGGCCTCCTTGTCTATATATAACCATACCCCTAGGTCCTTCGTCACCTTAGCAACTCACCCGTACTTTCAATTTCGAGTTTTGTGGACATCTTGACCTCCATCTAGCCGCCAAAGCCACCAGATTTGTGGCACCCCTTGCTCCCAGCTTCCTCAATCATCGTCTCAATTGAAGGTATCATCAAATTCGTATTGTCTTTGGCTTTTATTTTCATATCTAAACTTGGTATTTGGATTAGTATAGTATTTTTGCCTAAAAGTCTTGCAAGCAGTAGCTTGCGGCATTGTTCATGTCGTCGGGTGGGCTGGAGAAGATGACCAGCAGTGTTTTTTTTCCAGTTTTACGCATTTACCCCTCCACTCCTCCTTCCTCTTTCTTCTGTTTCACACGGGGGGCATCCTTGTCCTTTGTTCTTTTGTTTCCCGGCCATTGACCCACTTTGACCACGCGATAGCAGCAGCTAGCAAGGTGTTTGGGCCCCACCGACCGTCTCTCTCTCTCTCGCATGCTCTCTCCATCTCGCTTGGTTCTGATGACGTGGCAGCATACGATTGGCTGATCTTCGAAAATTTGTATCTTTTTATCCATTGGTCAAAAATTAAAAATAAGTAGTGTTTTGAAATCAGGAGAACGAGATCTATCCATTAAAAATATTTGCAAAGTTTGATTCTGATGTTTACGAAAAAGTATTTTTTGAGTGATTTAAATTACTTAAAATATGGAAAATAGCCTAAAAAGTCAGTATTTTGAAAATATACAAACATATATGTTATTTTGATTAGAAGAATGTAAATAATATAGTAGTGAGGTTTTCAAAGTCTAATTCGATCATTTGTAGAAAAAGTTGATAGTTTTGGGGTTTTAAGCCTTTAATGAATATACATATATCTAATACATAAATATGATGATCATATTAGGGAAAGTGGATCTGATCTCATGTAAAAGTTATGAAAAGTGATTCTAGAATTCTAAAGAATAAGGTATGTGCTTAATACACTTCAGTTGGGAATTATTTGTTCCTTAACCTATGATTTCCATAATGAGGCTTATTTGCACCTTATATTCTATTCTCTTGAATCTAGTGCTATACTTTCCTCATAATCATTTTGGAATATTGTTCTTGGGTCTTGGTACCCCTTTGCCATGTTCTTTTTGGATGATGCTATTACTTGCCATTATTTCTAGCATGTTGAATTTATTAGACTAATTAACTAGTGTAGTGGTATTTGTATGTACAACCACCCATAGTTGGGGAATGTGTTATTTCTCCCCTGGGGAACGTGTTACTCTCCCTCGCACATGAAATATGTGCATGTGACTGGGAATGTGTTATTATCCCCTCACCCTTTGGTTGAAGGTCTGGTAGGTGCCTCAACCCTACATAGTTAAGATAGTCAATATTAATCATACATGCAATGTTGTTGTTTTACTATGTTTATGGAAAGCATCTATTGAAATATTCTTTTATATAAATGGCCTCATTCTCTTGATGTCTCATCTTTTGATGAATCCCTAGCCTGATTTACTTGTTATATTTATCTTGTCACCTTTAGTATAGTTTAGTGACACATACTTGTATTTCCTTTCCCTCTTGCTGGGTGCTTTCCCAACCAACCAGATGTGGAGCAAGGTAATGAATAGGACTTGAAGATCTTAGCATTGACATGGACTAGCTGATGGATATGTTGCTTGGAGACAAAAGTGGAGTAGTCTAGACTTCCCTCTATCTAGATCCTAGTTGTGCATGATGATGTAGACCCTAAAAAGGGAAATTTTTGATGTATCTTGTACAATCTTTTATGAAATTGAATATAGTCAGTTTATTCCACTGCTTTCCAAATTGGATTTTGTTTACCATTGTTACTAGTAGAGAGGTTGATTGATTTCACTTCTTTATAGGTCCAATTTTAGGTCATGGTCCAGGACCCAAAAGAGATTTAGAAGTAAGTGTGTCATTAGTCCAGTTTTAGGTCATGGTCCAGGACCCAAAAGAGATTTAGAAGTTAACTTTGTGATTGGAATATTTTTAGGTCATGGTCTAGGACTCAAAAGAGATTTGGAAGTAATGTTTGTGATTGGTCCAATTTTAGGTCATGGTCTAGGACCCAAAAGATATTTGGGAAATGATCATCCAAAAAAGTGTTCATGATTGAGGATGCCTAGAAGAGTCTAGTACATTTAAATTGAGGCAAAAGATCAAATAGGTCTGCTTCTACCAATAAAAAGGTTAATGACTCTAGGACATACTTTATCTATGAAGTCAGATGTAGGTCATTAGCCCTCAGTTTCAACTATCTTGAAGGGAGGGAATCTCATTGCAAAATATTTGATGATGCTAATGGTATGGAATCAAGGTCCAACATATCATTTAGTCTTCTTTGGTGATGTGACCTTGATGTTGCATTCCTCACAGGTATCTGGTGGGCCTGTGCAAACTGATCGACGCATCTTGATTGAAAGGTAGATGTTTGAAGCTTCTCTATAGTTGTCATCAGTGGAGCTTATATCACGTTGGCTCTTTTATGAGAGGAGTGTTATGAGGTGACATGAGGTTATTATAACTGAGCTATCCTTCTACAAGGTCTTTGGGCCAGATGTATTTTGTTGATTTGGTAGCTATTGGGAAGAGATCATGCCATGTGAGGCCATGCCAACTGATAAGAGGGGTAACCCTCGTTCATGGGTTGTATGTCTGTCTTGGAGAGCAGGTAAGGTTTTAGTATCTCGGGATATGACATGCCTTGTCTGACTCTTTTTATAATGTTGTATGCAAGCATTTCTAGAGCTAGATTTGATTCAGAATCAACCTGTATATCAAACATTTCGTCTTACCTTTACATTTTGCAATCTTCTACCAATGGTTCCCTAATGGACTATGTTGGTAGGGGATGTGTCATGATTGTTGAAGGAGGCCTTCTTGATGTTGGAGTAATATGTGATGCTGATGTAGAGTGAGACACTATAATCTGATGTTTCCCTTCTTCATCGATCTTTGTCAAGTCAAGGGAACATCATGATTTGAATCATGGTGGTAGCATTTTGCCCCATTGTTTTTTGTTTCAACAGTTTGGAATTATTCTTGTGACACTAATATGATCATGTTAGCCAGTAAGAAGTTGTTCTATATATTGATTTTTTATTCAATTTTTTATTTAGCATACCATGGTTTGATTCTTATGTAGCGATTTACCATGGAAGATATTAGGATTTGACCCTTGGATGGTTTTTTGTTGTTTCTTTCTTTCTTTCTTTTAGGGTTAGGCCACTGGTTAACATTCAGGCTTTTTGGATTGAGACCCCTTTGATGAGTTGGTGATAGTCCATGTTATTCATGAGGCATGACATGAGATGCAAGGGGTGGTCATGTAATCATTATAGCTCATTAGATAAAAAATTCCAACTACCATGCTCACCCTAATTTCCACTTTTCAATAGTAGAGTTTAAGGTGATTTAAGACTCCAATCATATTTAAGATTGCTCAATGTTGTCTACGAATTGTTTGGCTCTTCCCTCGGGATGATCATAGCTAGATGTCCGCTATGGGAAGGTTCATTTAGGGTATACTTGATGTTCCTTTGGCTCTTGTTTTCATGCTTGTACGACTCAAGGTGTGTCATGTAATGAGTATTCAAGTGGAAACTCCCTACCCAGTTGAGGTTAAGGTTCCAGGTGTCATAGACACCCCTATGGGATCTATTTTTTTAACTTCTTGGTGTATGCAATGTGTCACAAGCATATATCCACTTTTCCAGGTGTCCTTTAGGCTTAGTTTTTTGCATTTTATCATTTTGCATTTTAGTCCATGGGCATTGATGCTTAGAAACTTAGGATGCGAGTTTTAGACTCCATTGGTCCTGGATGTCATGCTTAATAAGAAAATTACCACAAGCTTGTATCCAAGTTCGATTGCCCATTTGGCTTCATAGATGATGTATATTCGGTTAATTTTTTTATGCTGTGCATGTTGATACTCAAAGACTTGGGATGGTAACTTGAAATCCATATTAGTGGGAGTTTCCTAGCAAAGGATCTCCACTTGTGGTCCCCAAGCTAGATCATCATGGAAAATGGTGAGAGATGGACAATGCGGCAAGGGATTCAACTGTTCTTATCATCCAATCCACTTGTCTTTATCATGACTAATGGATAAGGTCATTGTTAAGCTTAAACATTAAAGTTCATGTAGGAAATGGCCCCAAAATTAATTTTTAGGATTTCTTGACTTAGTGGGTCTTTTCCAACTTGTCTCTGGGGTGCTCAGCTTAACAAGACCTAGAAGAGGACATTTTATTAATTATGAGGTGTGTATTCACCATATAATTGTAGCTTTTGATTATTATATTGAACAAGTGATGTTCATGTGTGAAATTAGGTTTATGAACCATTGGGGCCTTGATATAATGGTCGTGCTCCTTCTGTCTAGGTGCTATGGTTTTACTTTGACCTTTCCACTTCAAGGTGCATGGCGGGTTGAGTCCAACTCTTAAGTAGATTAAGTAAAATTTTTATTTTTATTTTTATGAATTTTTTTCATTTTGAAATGTGGTTTTTTCATTTTGAAAAAGTGATTTTTTACATTTTGAAAATAATGATTTTTTATTTTGATTTTTTTTTTCATTTTGAAATTTGACTTTTTAAAGATTTTCAAAAAAATGGTTAGATATATCCCTCATGATCCCCTGATGCTTTAGCACTCCTGACATTTGTGTGTCTCAGTTCTCTCTAGCAGAGCTCCGCCTTGAGTGGATGCTCAATCAACTTTGTGATTGTATTGGTTGGTGTATTCTTGTTGTGCTCTGGTTTGAGTAGGTATTCAATCAATTTTACGGATGCACTGGCTCTTTGGTGATACGTCTAGAGTGACTGTACTTGTTAGGATGTCCACTTGGACCAAACATGAATTGGTTAGGTCTTGAATGTTGTTCTTGAGTGATATGCATGAGTTTATTTTGTGTACCATGATGTGGTGATAAGCAAAGTATGTGTTGGGATTGTATCATTTTTTCATAGGTCAAAGACCATCACCAAAATAAACAAGATTACCCAAAACAAATTATGGAATTATCACAAATCACAATATTACCACAAAATAGAGTAAATTAAAACCAATTGTAATTTAATATCTCAAGCAGAAGTATCTTGTAAACCATCCTTCTATATAGGTCATCTGCATTTCACATATACCAAAAGATGTTACATATTAAGTTCAAAGGCTATCAAGCCATATCTGATACATATTGCAACATGTTCATATCTACAAGCCCTTTCTATACATTTATGGCATAAAACCAAAATCTCTGTGTCAATAAACAAAAGAACAAAATATGTCCCAAAGACCCAAGAGTACAAGGACGACACATATGACTCTACTAAAACACTATACCAGTAGCATGTCCAACCTTCATACAACTACTATTATCCTTACTACTCAACTCATGCACCATGACCTTGACCTCCTCGTCCACGAACACCTAAAAAGTTGTGGAACCCACAGGGTGAGACCAAATGTCCCAATGAGAGTAATAACTCTTCACCGACATCTATTATAAACATAATTAATAGTTAAAGTATATTAAGTACCTAAGAAACTGAGCACATTCAGTTAAATGATATAGCATTCTATAGATAGTGCAAATCAACAAACTAAGCAACTATCACTGAGAAGTAGATCAATTAGTATACATAGAAGGGATATGGAGAACATGTATAATAGTTGATTTCTCTTACCGTATCATAATTCAAGAAATTGGTATAAATATAAGGTGTGAGGTCATTATGTATGATTCGTATTTGACCCTAAACAATTATACTACACAGTTGTATCACTCCTTTTTATTATACCCTGAGGATTTGATGTGTACCACCCAAATCCAACTGACCACTGCTAAGTCAAAATTAGTACCATATAAGATCAATGAAAGCGTCGGACTCCATGATCATCGCTAGTACTACTCGATCGGTTTGAGTCTGCAATGTTGTGACTTTGTAGTCTAACTTCTAAACAACAACATATAGTCATATATATAGTCATGTAGCACAACAACTCATAGTCCAGCTATGGTCCTGTAAACAAATAGTCTACCTCAGTACATGGCACAACACTACATAACTATCTTACACATGGTCGTTCAATAATAACAACATACTACTATTTCAATAATTTAAGGATACAACAAATTATATCACGTGTACCCCTCATATTCAATAATATGTGCTCTGAGTTTCCCATAGGAGTTACTCTTTTAACCATCCAGCAAGATACAACATTGTTGATGGATCTATGGTATACAGAAACTACATGATTAGGATTTCACTTGCTTAAACATTCCACTTAAGTATTGGTTAAAACATTAATCAAGTTACAACATATAAACCCTAAATGAATTCTATAAAATTAAGGCAAGATACAACTTCATAAGATATGAAACATATTAAGTGAGAACTTGTCTCATTATCATATGGCATTTGTATTACTTCCATTCATTATGTTAGCATTTTACATCACTATTGGACATCAATCTATTTTCTCATTATTATATAATTTCACTTCAAACTATTCTCAAGGTACTTGCTAGGTTATTAGACCGATTCATATAAAACATGCACAACTGATAACACATTATTTTTTAGAAATGCTCATACTCATCACCCTGTGTTATACAAGGTTCAACATAGAATTATCATAATCATGCCATTTGACTTACTTGCAAGATTAGGTTTACATAATCAAGAGAGAGAAACACTATTATGAAATACAATTCATCAAATAAAGTGAGTACATAAGTCACATATTCACATGATTAGGGTTATGGATCATCTTTAAGCAATTAGGGTTTCAAAATATAATGCAACCCCTAAACCCTAATTCATTTCCTCCCATATGATGCAAGGGTATTAAAGCTAGCCACCATCATTATTATTTAACCTTGCATAATTATTTCATCTTATATTACCATTATACTGTATAACATCCTTGTACACACTTAAGTTCATTAATATTACACACTCACATGCCATAGGGTTATGACTTGCACCACATGTAGGCTGATTCTGACTACAATGCGTGCAACAAAAGACATCACCCCACAACGTCTGCAAGGTCTGTGTCATGGCCAGCAACGCGTGTAGCTCACACTTTCTGTCGCAATGAGTGTAGGAAATAAGGGTATTACAGCTTACAACACCTTGCTCACTCACCCATGATGCTCACTCTGCTTGCTCACCTGCGACGCTTACTTGCCTACTTGCCCACGACACTCACTTTCCTACTTGCATGCGATGCTTAACTCATCTCGACCTATGATGCACCCTTACTCACTCACCCGCAACACACTCAACTCACTTGGATGCAACACACCCTAGCACAACATCACGTCTGTGACGTGTACATAGTCATAATGCGTGCAACACCAAGGGGGTGTCATGACCATGCAGCTTCAAGGGGGGTCGCGACCATGCGACTTCAAGGGGTGTTGCGACTGAAACACAACATGGTGTTAATCAACTAGTCGCATGGTTTTATTACTCTAGCTCGTTAGTATCATGGTCATACAAAACTAAACCTAACCTATTAAGTTCATGGCTTGACCTAAACTGGTGTCGCGACCTGCATAACTAGCCAACTCGATAGCAATGCTACTGGTAACATCTTAAGAAGCAATGCTGCATTAGTCAACAAGACGTAAAGATCAGATGCTAGGATGATCAATTCCATAAGTAAGAACAATATAATAATTTAGAGTTAGAACAAGTGTACTTTCTTGGATAATACACAGATGAAACCTTTAAATGAAATCATCTCTCCCATCATTAAGAATACATTTTTGAAACTTAGAACAGTAGGACCTAATCATATTTAGGATGTGTGTAATAGATGAAGAGAAAAGTTATAAAACCCGCCTAATTTTGATGAGGAACAACCTCCCAATACTCAAGCTCCAAGACCTTCAACTCAACTAGAAAGCTTCGGCCAAAGAATCGCCTCCAAGAAGAAGAAAAGTCCATGATCAGAAGGAGGTTTAGAGAAAGAAAAATTGATCTTAGATGAACCAAAAAAAAGAGAAAAAGAAAGGATCAGCTTTCACTAGAGTTCACCATGATAACCCTAACTTATGATCTTTGTAAAGAAGAGATCTCCAAAAAGAACTACCATGGATGACCCACAGTCAAGGAGGAATAAGAAGATGAAGAGTTTCAGAAGTAAATGTGATCTAAAAGGAAAGATCACTTACCAAGATACAATTCACCAAGATTCACCACCAAAAGGTAACCCTAGCACAAGATCTTTAATCATGCACCAAGAATCGGACACCCAAGGATCAGGTTCTGCTTCTTCTTGCTCTTGAAGCTCTAAAGGTGGTCTCAAGGAGACAAAGGTGTGAATAGTCAGAAAGATTAGCTTGTAAGAAAAGAAGGGATTATATATCCAAAGGAGGAGGGAAGTAGGGGGTTTTGAGGTGTCAAAACCATATATCACCAAAGAACACCTATTCTTCAAAGGGTTAACCCTATTTCCTTTGCATGCAAAAAATATGAAATATCCATATTTATCCAGAAGGTGTGTCGTGACCTCTAGGATTGGTTAGCCCCCTTGTCACAGTCGATACATTCCCATGCACACCTTGTCTCGACCCAAAACCTTAATCACCATCTCATGGTTGAGACACTTACTCTAAAAGACAATTGTTGTGACCATCCTTACTCTAGGGTGTCTTGGTCGAAACCCTCACAAAAATTGATGTAATGGTCACAACATCAAACCTTAGGGTAGTCACCATATCAAGTAAGCAACCCTAGAAACCCTAATGTCACTTGGCGACATCACACATATATATAACTATGATTCAATCAAGGCGCCCTATATCACCATTTTATCTCTCATGATGTTAAAGCATAAGAAACATTATCTACATGTGACAATCTACAAGGTGACCCTCCCTTTTCGTTAATTTGCAAGATGGTCCAAAACATGTACAATTATAACAAGGATAGTTCAAACATTATTTAAACTGAATCCAATTGAAAATGCAAGTATGTCACATGATATTTAAAACATCTCAAAAGAATAATTTAAGGTTTAAAAATCTAAGTAAAGAGAAATTACAATTGAGCATAAAGCCAGGTCAAGGGTCTTACAACTATAAACCCCTAATACAGTTTTTGCCCCAGAAATCCTACACAAAAAGAGACATATACTTCTTCTACATCTCATCTTCAAGTTCCCACATGGCTTATTCAACGCCACGATGATGCCACAAAACCTTGACCAACACAATGTCCTTTTTCTTCAGTTTCTTGATCCTTCTATTAAGGATCAGAACAGGACCTTCTACATAGGATATATCATTATCTAGATCAACCTCAACAGGTTGAAGTGTCAACTCCATATCAGGGTGACACTTCTTCAACATAGAGATATGGAACACATGATGTAACTTATGTAACTCAGGTGGCAACTCTAGATTATAGGCCACCTTCTCAACACGTGCAACAACAGGATAACGTCTCGTATATGTGGGAGCTAACATACCCCTTTTCCCAAATCTTAGTACTCCTTTCCAAGGAGGGACTTTAAGGTACACCATGTCTCCCACTTGGAACTCTAAAGGTCTACGATTGTTATCAACATAAGATTTTTGTCTATCTTGAGTTGCCTTAAGTTATTGTTGAATGACTTTGATCTTTTCTGTTGTCTGTTGTACTAACTCATGACCCAAAAGTTGATACTCCACTGTCTCATACCAACATAGAGGAGATCTACAGTGTCCCATGTTGATGCTCCTGTGATAGATATTGTTGTAGGCAATTTCTATCAAGATAAGATTTATATTCAAACAGCCCAAAAATTGCAACACACATTCTCTTAACATATCCTCCAAGGTTTGTATTGTCCTCTCAGATTGTCCATATGTATGTGTATGAAACACAGTGTTAAACCTCAATTGTATACCCATTGATGTATGTAGATGCTCCCAAAAGTGACTAGTAAACTGTGGACCTCTATCTGACTCTATAGTAGCTAGGATCCCATGTAGACGTACTATCTCATCTACGTACACCTAAGTAAGCTTTTCAACTGTATGTGTTGTCTTCATAGGCAGAAAATGTGCTAACTTAGTCAACCTATCCACTATTATCCAGATGGAATCATGACCTTTAGTTGTCTTTGGAAGTCCAACCACAAAGTCCATTGTGATATGATCCCATTCCCACTGAGGTATAGACATTGGTTGCAAAGTCACAACATGTTTTTGATGTTCGGATTTAACCTACTAACATACTATGCACTTAGACACAAACTCATCTACATCACACTTTAATCCTAGACACAAATACAGATCTTTCAGATTTGGATACATCTTGGTGCTATCTGGATGCATAGCATACATATAAGAGTGAGCCTCTTCTAGAAATAACATCATCATATTTTCTACATCTAGTACAACTACTCTGCCATGATAACACACTGTACCTTCCTTGGACTCATGAAAACCATCTCGTTTTTAACTACCCAACTCTACTCTATCTACTGTGTCATAGTACATTTTGTTGTGCATCTCTAATCTATTAATTCAGTGTTGGCTTCACTTGTAACTATGCTAATAGACCTACTAACAAGGATACCTCTAAGTGTACATTCATCTGTTGAAGAGAAACTTTCCTTCTTCCTTAGGTTCAACCTAGGGTTTCTATTTTCCTTCTCTTGATCTATCTTTGACCTTGGTGTATTTTTCTCCTTGAGGTGATCTTATGGCCAAAAGTGGATCCTTTGGGGGATCTTCATCACCCTTGTCAATCGTGTGCTTGGAGCTTGTGGTCCTTGGAGTTGATCTTCCTTAAGGTGGGTTATATAACTCTCTATCCTTGTATCCCGGGTCTATGAGTTGGCATATGTCAATAGCTTCTCTGAAGTTTCTTATCTACCATTCTAGGTGTGGTACCCCGCCTGATTTTTTAGCATTTGATATGATCTCATTAAAGTCACCCCACATAATCATTGGCATTACTGAGGCCCTTTTTCCGCGTGCATAATATTCCACGTATTGTGTCGCTTCTGTACTGGTGTCCATCCATGCACTCCCACAAATGTGAAGCTATCCTCCTGGTTTCTATCTCCCACCTCCACTCGGATGTGGTGATGGCAAAAGGATTTCACTCTTACTCCATCATCCCTCCACCACATGCCAGACTCCCCAAGTGCCCCCTACTTCCTACCCCAAAACCATTGGTAAAATCACAACTGATTTTGATTTGTTCCAGTTCCTTTGCTTCACACATTGTGTCAATAACAAAAATCACGTCAGGCATCTCTCCCCAACAGATAGATGGAAGAGAGGACACTATTCCAGGGTTGTCCATGCTCTGGATGTTCTAGCATAAGATTTTCATTGTTGTTCACGAGCCTAGTCCCTGTCAGTGCCTGAAACTTGCTTGGTTGCCATTAGACCCTCGTTGTTGGTGCTACAAAATTTCTTCATCAATCTCCATATCCAGGAGATTTTCACCATGATTTTTATGAGCATTCCACCTTCATTTCATATCTTTTTTCCTGTCACAATCCCTTATTTACTAGCTCTTATCTTTCCTTTCAATCTCGTGAACCATTTACCTCTCTTTCCAGGCGCCACCTCAAACATACTCATGTGGAAGGTGGTAGGAAAAGGTTTCTTCTGCCCTCTGTTCTCCTGGCTTTTGGGACCGCCTACCTTGGTTTCTCCCTACCGATACACCAGATTGTTATGAACTTGTGCTCCTTGGAAGGGATCACTGGAGGCCTTGCCCTACTGCTTTGTTCCTGAGAGAAAACTCAGGTCTTCTACATGTGCTTCCTTTTCCCCTGTTATATCTTCTCCACCTCGCCCATCTTTCTGGTCTTGATTCATCATTAGTAGGCCTAGCATCCTTGCTCTTCACGATCGTGCCTTCCCCTCCAGGTAATTGAGACGATAGTAGATGTATTGGAGTCAATGTGCCTTGTGGTACCGCCCCCTTGTGTCTTCATAAATCTCTCCTTCCTTAGATTCTGATGACACGTCCTCAGGTATAGGAATCATAACACTTGGACTCTTCAATTTCCCCTTCCTCAAGGCCTCTTCTCCCAAATTTCCCACCTCCTCATTTTTTCTAGTTTTACTTCTTTCTATTTGTTTTGGGGTTCTCCATATTCATTATAGTGATTACACCATCCCTCCTATACTCCCTCGGTCTCCCCTCTATCTTGTGTTCATCAGAACCACCTGCTACCATTGTTTCCTTCTGCCATGTGATCATATTTCCTTTTAGTTTGGAGTTTCAGTCGGCTGCATTGAATGCTGTATCATGATAATCTTTTCTCCTTTTCCCTTCTGTTATTATGGTATGTGCCCTTTCCCCTTCCTCCCTTTCAGGTTTCTTTATAAAATTTAGGGGTCTTCTTATCACCCTATCTACCATATAGTTCTTCTTTCAGAGGTACTTTTCATCTCTTCACCAGAGATGGTTTAACCCATGGTCCCCATCGTCTGGGTAGGGTTGATACAGCTTCATCTTCAATGCAGTCCTTGTCTATGAGGCCGATTAGTCCACACATGTAGCATAAAGTGGACAACATTTCATATCCGGTCTCAATGGATACCAACTTTCCTTCCTTGTCCCTGATTTTTTTAGACTTGTTTCAGCGGTTTTGTTATGTCAAGAATCACCCTTTCTCTGTACGAAGTGTCCCACCCCATGTTTTCCTTTTCTACCTCCACTACCTCACTAATCCTTCCCACTATGGTAGAGATTCCCTCCTCTGTTCTAAATCCCAATGGGAGGTTATATAGCCGCACCCAGAACCATGCCAAGTTAATGGGTACTTCATAGGGTATGTCTTCTGTCCTATTTTCTCTTGTGACCAGAAGAGTGTTATCAAAATTCTAGGGCCCCTCAAGAAGGACCGTTTCCTTATCCCTCCAATGAAGGAACTGGATGATGAAGTAAATAGATCTAATCTGCATGAAAGTTTCTTCTCTTTTGAGCGCCCATGCACCTACTAGTGTCCTCCATAGAGCTTGGAAGTTGTAGGGTCTTTCTGTAGCGAGTCTTTTGATCAATACTAATTCTAGATGTTTACCTTCCATTTGGATCTGTTCTTTCTTGAAGTCCACCACATCTTCATCATCGGTGTATTCAACTAAGAGTGAAGCATATCTGCTGACGATCTGATCACCCATGATGGTTAGAGGGGTACCTGCAATCAAACTAAAGAATAGTCGCGATGACCGTGGGGGAAGAACGCACATGTCTCCAATCACCCAGAGCAACCCCAGGCGACGGGGGGATGCATGTTATTTTAAAATGCTTCTTCTTCTTCTTCTTCTTCTCAAATCTTAATACACACGATATCATAAAGTGATAACCTTAATACTGTAGCTATAGTAGTGTGACAAATGAAGTAATATTCAGAATTATTAATAATATTGAATGTTTATTTTGAGCAAAATGATAGATTATTAATATGCATGTTAATGGATTACACATTAATCACAACCACAAAGTTTGAATAGATTTTATTCCCCTATGGTTCAACCATATATCTCACTTAAATGTAATGTGTGACATTTTATATGGTTTTGAAAGATTCACCAAAAAATGAAATAAATGTTTAGAAAGTCGCGTAAAAATCTAAAAAATCCAAAAATGCCTAAAAACACAAGTTTAACTCATATTTAACTTAGATAAATCAATTATTGATTATTTCATATTTAATATGTCAAATGACTAACATGGACATCAAATGAGTCATAAACATAGAAAATGATATATAAATAATTAGAATAGAGAAAAAATGGAAAATTTCTAAATAGATTCAAAGGATTATGTTCAGTTTTATTTGACCACATTGACTAAAGTTATGAGATAGAATGTTTATTTTTAACCAAAATGATAGTTGATTAATATACATGTTAATGAATTACACATAATATAATACAATATATAAAACATTAATCACAGCCACAAAGTTTTGAATAGATTTTGTTCCCCTATTGTTCAACCATATATCTAATTTAAATGTAATGTGTGACATTTGTATATGGTTTTGCAAGATTCACCAAGAAAATGAAATAAATATTTAGAAAGTTATGGAAAAAATCTAAAATTCCTTAAATGCCTAGAAACACTAGTTTAATTCAAATTTTACTTAGTTTAATCAACTATTAATTATTTCATATTTAATATGTCAAATGATTAACATGTACTGCTTAGAGAAAAATGGAAATTTTCTAAATAAATACAAAGGCTTATGTTCAAGTTTATTTGACCACATTGACTAAACTTACAAGATTGAATGTTTATTTTTAACCAAAATGATAAATAATTAATATGCATGTTTATGAATTACACATATAGAAAATGAAAAGAATTGATTATAAACTATACACAGATTAAAAACTAGTAAAATTACATGAATGTATGGATATAATAGTTTGAATCGTAATTGGGCTAATTTGGATTTGAATGACCTACTTTACCATATTAAATAAAATTTTGACCCGAATGCTTAATAAAGTAATGAAGAGTTATCATTAATTAGTAGAAATATGGAAAAAGGAGAGAAAGTAGAATGTTAGATTCCTTAATGAAAATATTATTAAGGAATGCAACATTCTACTTTTTATCCTTTTTTCCATTTCTTCTAATTAATAATAACTGATCATTACTTTATTTATCATTTTGGTCAGAGATTTTTTAATATGGTAAAGTGGGTTATACAAAGTAAAATTAGGTTGAATATGATCCAAACTAGTATTTCAATCCATTCATGAAATTTTCTTGAATTTAGTCTATTTATAATCAATCCGGCTAAGTATAATAATTTAATGTTATAAATATTAGTTAACATGATCAAACTAAACTGAATATAATTAAGCTTTTATATACATTTAGAAACTTTCCATATTTTTCCTTTATATTTCATCATTTATTTCATTTTCTATATTTATGACTCGTTGACATGAATGTTAGCCATTTGACATATTAAATGTGAAAATAATTAATAAGTGATCAAAATAAGTCAGATATGAGGTTAAATTAGTGTCTTTATGCATTCATGATTTTTTTAGAATTTTTGTAACTTTATAAGTATTCATTTCATTTTCTTGGTTAATCTGTCAAAACCATAAATATAATACATCTAAATAATATTTATGGTTGAGTTATAGGGAATAAAATATAGTCAGAACTTAGTGTTTTGATTAATGTCCCACATGTTACACTAACTTATTACCAACCTTATCACCACTTTCATCAGCAATAATTTTGGATATTATTTCGTTTTTCTTTCTACTATAGATACTATACTATGTCCATCGTTATATCTTGTGCATTAAGATTTGATAAGAAGAAAAGAAGAGTAGAAGAAGAACCCATCAAGAAGGTTGAGGGGGTTGTCCGAGCTAAGTGGTCATGAACTTTTTCAGATTTCCTAGACCTCAAGATGTGGCCATAAAGAGGCTTCTTTATATTTTTTGGATTTAGTCCTAGTCGTTTGTGGTGCCAAAGTGGAGTGATGTGGACGCATGAGATTGTTGCAAGGTTGTCGGCAAGTAGTAGCAATTTGAATGGCTCTACAACTTAGGGGAACAATTTGTAGGATTATGAGTGGCCGAGGAAATCAAGGATTTGTAGTGGACATGAGTTCAGGGTTTGCAGTTTTGAGGGAGGTTGTTGCTTCTTGGTTGGTGTACGTATGATCTTATACATACGAAGTAGCTGACACTAGGGTTCAGGAACTTGTTAGAATCCAGTGATACAAAGATTCTAAGAATCTTAATTGTTTTATAGTCCAAAGGGGGAGATAATTAGTTCTAGAAGAATTCTTGATAGTTATTAGTTTTGGTGTTAATGTTAACATAGTAATAGAAAAAATAAATGGAAAGAGGGAGAAGATAATGATAGACGTTTAGTCAGTTTACAAGAGTTGCAATGCGTTAATGTGTTAGAGTATCCTCCATTTATGAGGGGACATGAACAATGTACTTTATTAAATTTCCTCACATATTAGTAGATATTTCAATGGATTGGTGTTCTTAATATAATACTATCCATACTTGATACTGATACGACCAAGTGTCCAATGGAGGGAATCACTCGTTTTAATTTTTCATATACTAGAAATCAATCACATTATGGTGATAGAGGATGACACGAAGTGGATTAGATGGGAATTCAAAAAGACAAAACATTTGAAGCGGTGAAGTGGTAACGGAATAACTAATACATGGATATAAAAAAGAGGATAGATGGATGGAATGATTGAAAATAGTTACTAGTAGTTGTTAGTATATATCTATTATACCTAGCCTGCAAAATCTAATAGATCCTATGGTCATGGGAACAACAAAAAAATCAAAGAGAAAATGATAAATCAATAAATCCCGTACTCACCACCTATTTTTCTATGCAAAATGAGGATAAAGTAAAGTTGGCTTTTAGATCAGCAGGAGAACACACAAAAACTCAATTTTGACTCCACCCAAGGACAAATAAGAAAGGTATGTGTTAACACAGAGATTGCATTTGACAATCTTGTTATGAGTCGGGAAGGTATTGACACCCCCATCTCATCCGATGAATGGTATTGCAACAAGTTTAGTCATCTTAGATAAAAATTGCAGTGATCGGGGTATCGTTAAAGAAAATGGTGATAAAATGATAAAAAAGTAATTTTTATTGTCGGTGGACCTTTTAGGGATGAAGACAGACGCCGCTTCCCCATCATTTCAATAAAGGTCCGAATTTTAGGTACTAAATGTGGTCCTAATTGCCTCTGGACCTTCCATAATGGAGATCCATGATTGGTAGTTAGGATTGATGCATAGGAAGAGTGAGAGAGGAGAGAGAGATAGATAGATTTAGTAGAGTAAGATCAAATCTTTGAGAAAGAGTGTGCATATATGAATAGTTATGAACAAATTAGAGCAGTTAGCATATATTGATATGGATATAACGGATAAAGTAGTAGTTCTTATTGTATCTATCGACGATAGAAAAAAAAATGTTATCAGAGATAGGATCATATGATAAAAAATATCAAATAAAAGAAATAGGTTGTTGTTTCTCTAACTTCAGGAGAGACGATAGGAGTATGGAATAAATTGGGTATGGGGTCTATTTATAGGTGGATTTTAGAGTTCAGGATTATGGGAAGAACCTTTTAGAAGAGGTGGCGAATCACCACAATACGCCCCATGGATTTTAGAGTTCATGATTATAGACAGAACCTTTTAGAAGAGGTGGTTGATCACCACGATACACCCCATAAAAGGTCATGCGGATTGAGACAATCTGCCACGTGTCATGTAGCAGACATTTTGATTCGCCTGGTGTCCTAGGGTGGAAAAAGGCAGTATCCCATTTTGAAAGAATGTTCTAGTAAAGATAAGTCAGATTTATCTCTCAGTTTTTTTTTTCAAAAAAGTAGTTGAAAAAAAATATGCTCTTTTAGACATTTCAACTAGGCAATCTGTGAAGAATTGCCTATTTAAGGCAAAATACTGAAGAATAGCCTAAAAGATGAGAAAGACCACAAACAATTTGATATTATTAACAGGAACCAAGGGAAAATATGTATAATATCAAGAAATCCTCTTCCTTGTATGCTTCTTCCTCTCAATGAAACATCATAGCACCACGCTATGGACTCGATGGAAAGGAAATAAATGACCAAATTCATGTTGAAGCATGATAGGAGGATTACCATTGCCATTTTATGAGACTTGAGAGAACTCAAAGGTCTCAAACAATAGAACCCAAGGTGCATAGACCTCCAAACAAGCTTTTCGGCATGGTTGGAGGTAACTGAAGAATGAAGGATCCAATTTTCTATGAAAAAAACTCAAAAAATGTCAAAAAAACAAGTCAAGAAGGGTAAGTAAAGCTGAATGAACAATCATTGATTATGGAAATCTGCAAAATAAGAAAAAACTTGTTTTAAGGTCCATAATCATAGTAAAAAGGGAGAAGAAGGAACCGTGTAAATATTTTTTTAGTGTAAAGTGACAATAGTGAATGTTTTACAAACTGGCCACAAACCTATTGGAGGTGTTTATTTTCCTTTGTAGGGTCTAAAGCTCATTGGTGGAAGCGTCCTAGTGACCTTTAGCAGTCGGGGTTGGGATGATGCTAAGGAAAAATGTAAGATCAAGAGTCTCTATCCATACAATCCCAATTTCACATGGATCATGTAGGGATGGTTTATTTTATGAAGGTTTTCAGAGTCACACGAAGGACTGTGATGGTAGACATTAACATTGGCTTCACGCCACCATTTCAGGGTGTCTTAATTTCAATTGAGGGTGGTGTTGAGCTCTTATGGGATAGGGGATTGTTTCTGGGTTGTAGGTTTATATAGGAAGTTATTTTGAGGAGTTTGTGGATTGGGAAAAAAAGAGAGGTGAAGCAAGTTTTGGGTGTTTCCATGTCAGTGAGATTTGGGGTTCTTCTTTGGTGTTAAAAGAATCAATAAGCTACAAGGAACACTATGGACTTGAAATCTCATGACGAGATCCTGAGATGAGGGAGAACAGAGGGAGACAAAATTGGGGAAGGAATGGAAATATAGCAAGAGAAAAGTTAGGAAATTGGGTGGGGGATAAGAAAGTAAGAGCAGTCACTCAAATCTTAGACCAGCAAAAAAGTCAAGACAGAAGTCGTATCTTCGATCAATGTGCAGTCACAAAAATAATAGGGTACATACATGACAAAAAAAATTAAAAAACTATACCAAATTGGTTGTATTAAATTGAACAATTATAAAATTAGGGTTTTCAACTATATATTCTCTTTCCAAATATATTAGAGGGATCATTTAATTCTCAAATGAGATGACACTTTACCCCAAGACTAGTTGAAGTATGTAGAATCAAAATTCGCCACTAGTTTCTACTTTTGATTTCATCCAATATTTTATTTCATATGTTTAGGTATTAACTTATATTTTTTCCTTATTAAAATTAAGGCATCTAGGATTATTTAATTAATGTGCAAATTGGACCACAAGCTAGCTTAAACATGAGGATTCCGAAATTAATCTTATATCATCTTTTGATATTATTTATTTGGTGATCTCATGGATTGGGGTTCAAAGGTGATCATCCCATTTTTATTTAACATCTAAATAGTTATGGATAATATATTGATATTAGATTCTTTTTAGGATTAACTTCACATGAGTGATCCCTTAACTCTTATATCCACCCACTTCCATTATTTAATTCTAATTTCCTTTTATAAGTCATATCTTATTCCAGTTAAAGACAAAAAATTATCCATTATTCTAAATTCCTTTTTACAACTATTTGGATGGCTCCCACCATTATCATTGAGGGAGAACGTTCCAATTTTAAACTCATTAGTTGAGTCAGTGGCATTAGCTAGGATATCCATGTATTATTTATTGTATGAAACTTGTCTGCCTTATTTTATTATATGGATATCCAATTTACATTTACAATTAAAAAAATTATTTTTAAGCTTATGTAAATTGTTTATTTACTTTAGACCGATTTTATTAGGAGAAATTCCAATTTATCATTCATCTACATTAATCATCTTAGCACCAACTAATGATGATTCCCATCCTATTAAGGTTTAGGGTGATAAAAGGACCTATATTGCACATTATATGATTCATAATACATATACCAATCATGTTTTCAAATACCTTAAACATTTATTCGTATCCCATTTTGGTCATTTACTTATTAATGATATTTATGTATAGAAGGGTACAACTTATACCATGTTTGGAGGTTTATTCCTGATCTAAATCAAAAGGCATCAATTCCTCAAGATTAGGGTTCTTAGAACTAAAAAGCCAGATTTTGTTATGTTACATATGATCTTTTAATCTAGGAATAATATCATCTAGCTCATCATCAAAAAAATGATTCTGATGAGGAGGGGTTAGTTTCAACAAACTTCACATTAATGTATTATTCTATTTTAGATAGTCCAGTGTAAAAATTCTATGTTCTCTAGTAGAAGTGTTATATCTAAGAAATAAAGCCTTATAAGATTTAGCATAAAACTTATCAAGAGAGTGTTTGGTGTTACAAAAAATATGGACAACTAAAAACATGAAAGGAATCAATAGTCAACTTTTTACCAGACCATTGCCCATATGGGGTTTTCTTATGTAAAGGATGTGAAAACCTAATTTTGCACAAAACCAACGGTGCTAATGACTTTGTTTAAAAAATTATGAGTGTCATACTCTAAGATCATTATCTCACCATAGGAACATAGAAGGAAAATCCGGAATGAAGTCTAAGGGTCCCTATTCATAATTGAGGTTGCCTACTAGAATAGAGACACTTAGAATTAATTCTATCAATTTGTGAGGGTTCGGATCTATTTCTAAACTCATCACATGTGCAGATGGTTAAATGCACTTTTTAGAACTTTGTATTTCCGAGTTGCCTTCTGGAAAACTCATCCATCAATGTAATTGCTAGGCCAACTATAATTTTCAGACAAGTTGCATACAAATAAATAACTCAATCGAAAAGCGTTCCTATTAAGGATTAAAAGGACGTCAAGTATGTTATCCGAGGGCAAACTTGGCCAACAAAGGGTTCTATCAAGTCAACTCAAATAGCTATTGATCGTGTTACCCCACATGGATAATATCTTGATATTAGATTCTTTTTATGATAGTCTTCACATGATTAATTTTCCTTAACTCTTATATCCAACCACTTCCATTATCTAATTCAAAAATCCTTTTATAGGTGATATCTTCTTCCAATTAAAAACTAAATATTATCCATTGTTTTAAATATCTTTTTAATGACATAGGGTGATTCCCACCAATATCATTGAGAGAGAATGCTATAGTAACTTATATCATTAAACCCATTAGTTGAGTCGGTGGTATTAGCTAGGATATTCATGTATTATTTATTGTATAAAACTTGTATGTCTTATATTATTATATGGGTATCCATTTTATATTTCACACTTTCTAAGTTCATTTCTAATCTTATGTATATTAGTAATTTAATTTATAAAACTCAATTAATGAGCCGGTGGCATTAGCTAGGATATTCATGTATTATTTATTGTATGAAACTTGTATGTATTATATTATTATATGGGTATCCATTTTATATTTCACACTTTCTAAATTCATTTCTAATCTTATGTATATTAGTAATTTAATTTATAAAACTCAATTATTTTAGAAGAAATTCCAATTTAATATTCATCAACATTAATCATCTTAGCACTGACTACTTATGATTTTCATCCTATTAAGGTTAATAGAGACAAAGGATCTATCTTGTATTCCTAATACATATATTAATCATGTTTTCAACTACCTTAAAAATTTATTCATATATCACTATAGTCACTTACTTATTCATCCTATCTAGATATAAAGGGTATAACATATACATGTTTGGGAGTTTATTTTTGAACTAAACCCAAAGGCATCAATTCCTTAAGATTAGGGTTTTCAGGACTAAGAGGTCAACTTTTGGTATGTTATGTCTGATCTTTAAATATAGGAATAATATCATCTAGCTCATCATCACAAATAATATTATTTTATTAAGAGGGATTAGTTTCAACAAACTTAATATTAATGTAATGTTCAATTTTAGACAACTCAATGTTTAAAAATATATTCTCTACTAGAAGTGCTATATACAAAAAAAGAAAGCCTTATAATATATAACATCAAACTTATCAAGTGAGTGTTTTGTGTTAAAAAATATGGACAACCAAAAATATGAAAAAAATAATAGTCGGATTTCTATCATACCATAACTCCTAGGGGGCTTTCTTAAAAAAAGGATGTGAAAACCTATTTTTCTCGAAGCTAGAGGTGCTAACAACTTTGTCTCTAAACTTCTGGGGAGTGTCATACTCTAAGAGCATTGTCTTGGTATATAAACATAGAAGAAAATTTTTAAATGAAGTCCAAGCGTCCCTATTCATAATTGAGGTCACCTTGTAGCAATAGAGATATTTATATTGAATTCTAGAAATTTTTAGGGTTCCAACATATTTGTTTTTGAAGTTTTCACCCCTTCAAATGGCTAAATGTACTTTATAGAACTTTATATTATAGTGTTGTTTGCCGAGTTGCTTCTGGGAATCTCACTAATAGTGCTAATTGTTAGTCCATATATTCTTGTCGACCAAGTTGCATGCGGATAAGAAACTCAATCGATAGATGTTATTCTTAAGGAGCGAAACGACATCACCTATGTTATCTCAGGGCAAACTTGGCCAAAAGAGGATTCTATCAAACCAACTCAAATGGCTATGGGACGTGTTACCACACAACAAACTTGGTCAAAAAAGCCTCTGGTCTTGTCTATGACCAAAGCCTCTGAATGCATATATATTATTTCAAAATGAATCTACAGATCTATTTAGATTCATTACAAGTCATACTATCATTCATGACTTACAACACAATTCTAATACAGAAGATTTCTTTTTCAAAATTTGAATTTATATTATAAAGACTTGTTCTTTGGAAAATTAGGATATGCTAATTTCATCCTTTTGATGTAGCTATATATATTTAAATATCAAGTATAAATCTTAGATGCACATGAATGGAATAGTTAATTCATCATCAAATCATTGACAAAGTATAATTTTTACGTCAACAATTCATTCAGACGCCTACCTTTTCGAACAGTGAACCTGCATATCATGATGTTTCCTCTAGATGTTTTTATTTCTTTACCATGAGACATATGGGCCAATGATCGGTTGGATGTGGTCCTCTTGCTGTTATTGGGATGATTTACTAGGAGATGGAGGTGGTTAAAATCTGAGAGATGAATCCCCAAAAAAACTCTTGCACGACAACAGTAACACATATCCTCACAACAACCATTATCTGACATGCCTTTAAACCCACACTCCTAGTTTTCCTAATATATTTTATTTAATATAATTTCATATGTTCGTACAATGTTATTAAGTTTGTATATGGTTATGATATATATATTATTATTTTTAAAAATTCATGTCTACATGTACTATTATATTAAACATCTAGTTTCCATACCATCTTTTTCAACACTTCCTAGGGTAACAAATAAGGCAAGTGGTGTCCTCACACTGGTTATGAGTGAAGGAGAAATGTGGTGTTCATTTGTGTCCAAGAAACATGAGAATATGATGTCCTCATGTGTCCAATACAACCAAAGGAGGAAGTCATGGTCTACCCAATCCAAAAAAAGGAGGAGCTCTAGTTATCTTCCACAACTAGCAAAAGGGAGACGTAGTAGCTTCAAGTATTCAATTTTTTGTATTGGAAATTCGAATATCTAGAACACAACTATTTTTAAAAGCCCAATGAATGCAAATCCAACTAGAGGTGGGTGTAAGGCATTTCATAACTATACCACTATAAATATTCAACTTTGGATCGTCTTTATTTGGCTGAAAGGCATGTATTTTCATGGTTCTCAACAAATAAAGAAAAGAAAAAGATACTATGTTGAAGGTAGTTTACTACCTTACTTGTTAGAGTAATGAATGAAAAAGTTAATGGAAGAAATTTAAAGAGAGAGAAAAGCACTCCCCTCTTCTCTTAAAACATTGTGTGATTGTGGAGCAAAGTAGGCAAGGAAATATGTTTTGCATTATTGTTTCTCTACCTCTTCCTTCTCTTTCATTAAACATGAGCAAAAGTATGTAAGAAAAAAGTCTACGAGACTCGATAAAACTTTAGAAGTTTGTAGAAGATGGACGTATAGGTGGTATAAATAAAAGTACATGTATTGCATGTTGTTCTTTTGTATACAAAATGGTACTATTATACTTTAATAGTGACTCACTTGAAGAAAATAATTTGCTAAATATGATCATTGAATGAAATATTTTGATATATTAACAAAATGAAGTCAAAACCTATATGACTATGTTAATATAAATAAATGATGTTTATAGTGAAGCTCTTTGAGTTGTTAGAACCAGTATGACTATGATAAAATGAGTAAATAATGTTAAGAAAATAATTTGTTAAATATGATCATTGAATGAAAAAATTTGATCTATCGAGATGATGAAGTCATCATGAGGAAAAGACAACATAGTATTTAAAACATGAGCAAAACTATGTAAGAAAAAAGTCTGTGAGACTGGATAAAACTTTAGAAGTTCATAGAAGATGGACGGATAGGTGGTATAAATAAAAGTACATGTACTGAATGTTGTTCTTTTGTATACAAAATGGTATTGTTATACTTTAATAGTGACTCACTTGAAGAAAATAATTCACTAAATATGATCATTGAATGAAATATTTTGATCTATTAACAAGATGAAGCCAAAACCTATACGAATATGATAATATACATAAATGATGTTTATAGTGAAGCTCTTTGAGTTGTTAGAACCAGTATGACTATGATAAAATGAGTAAATAATGTTAACAAAATAATTTGTTAAATATGAATATTGAATGAAAAAAATTGGATCTATCGAGATGATGAAGTCATCATGAGGAAAAGACAACATAGTATTTAAAACATGAGCAAAACTATGTAAGAAAAAAGTCAGTGAGACTGGATAAAACTTTAGAAGTTTGTAGAAGATGGACGTATAGGTGGTATAAATAAAAGTACATGTACTGAATGTTGTCCTTTTGTATACAAAATGGTATTATTATACTGTAATAGTGACTCACTTGAAGAAAATAATTCTAAATATGATCATTGAATGAAATATTTTGATCTATTAACAAGATGAAGCCAAAACCTATACGAATATGATAATATACATAAATGATGTTTATAGTGAAGCTCTTTGAGTTTTCAGAATCTATATGACTATGATAACATAAGTAGATAATATTAAGAAAATAATTTATTAAATATGATCATTGAATGAAAAAAATGATCTATCAAGATGATGAAGATCAATGAGGAAAAGACAACATGTTATTCAAAACATGAGAAAAACTATGTAAGAAAGAAGTCTGTGAGACTCGATAAATCATTCAAACTTCACATAAGTTGGACATATAGGTGGTATAAATAAAATTACATGTATTGAATGTTGTTCTTTTGTATACAAAATGGTACTATTATACTTTAATAGTGATTACTTGAAGAAAATAATTCGCTAAAGATGACTATTGAATGAAATAGTTTGATCTATTAACAAGATGAAGTCAAAACATATATGACTATGCTAGTGTAAATAAATGATGTTTATAGTGAAGCTCTTTGAGTTGTCGGAACCTATATGACTATGATAAGATAAGTAAATAATATTAAGAAAATAATTTGTTAAATATGATCATTGAATGAAAAAGAATTGATATATCGAGATGATGAAGTCATCAATGAGGAAAAGACAACATATTATTCAAAACATGAGCAAAACTATGTAACAAAAATGTATGTGAGACTTGATAAAACTTTAGAAGTTCATAGAAAATGGACGTATAGGTGGTATAAATAAAAGTACATGTACCGAATGTTGTTCTTTTGTATACAAAATGGTATTATCATACTTTAATAGTGACTCACTTGAAGAAAATAATTTGCTAAATATGATCATTGAATGAAATATTTGATCTATAAATAAGATGAACACAAAACCTATATGACATTAATAATATTAATAAATGATGTTTATAGTGAAGCTCTTTGAGTTGTCGGAACCTATATGACTATGATAACAAAAGTAAATAATGTTAAGAAAATAATTTATTAAATATGATGATTGAATGAAAAAAAATGATCTATCAAGATGATGAAGTCATCAATTAGGAAAAGACAACATATTATTCAAAACATGAGCAAAACTATGTAAGAAAAAGGTCTATGAGACTTGATAAAACTTTAACAAGTTCGTAGAAGATGGACATATAGGTGGTATCAATAAAAGCACATGTATTGAATGTTGTTCTTTTGTATACAAAATGGTACTATTATAGTTTAATTGTGATACACTTGAAGAAAACAATTCACTAAATATGATAATTGAATAAAATGTTTTGATTTATTAACAAGATGAAGTCAAAACCTATATGTCTATGATAATAAATAATGATGTTTATAGTGAAGTTCTTTGAGTTGTGACAGTTGTCAGAACCTATATGACTATGATGACATAAGTAAATAATGTTAATAAAAAAATGTTAAATATGATCATTGAATGAAAAAAATGATCTATCGAGATGATGAAGTCATCAATGAGGAAAAGACAACATATTATTTAAGACATGAGCAAAAATATGTAAGAAAAAAGTTTGTGAGACTCGATAAAACTTTAGAAGTTTGTAGAAGATGGATATATAGGTGGTACAAAAAAAAATTACATGCACTGAATGTCGTTCTTTTGTATACCAAATGGTACTATCATACTTTAACAATGACTCACTTGAAGAAAATAATTTGCTAAATATGATCATTGAATGAAATATTGTTATCCATTAAGAAGATTAAGTCAAAACCTATATGATTATGATAATATAAATAAATGGTGTTTATAATGAAGCTCTTTGAGTTGTCAAACCTATATGACTATGATAAAATAAGTAAATAATGCTAAGAAAATAATTTGTTAAATATGATCATTGAATGAAAAAAATTGATCTATTAAGATAATGATGTCATCATCGAGGGAAAGACAACATATTATTAAAAACATGAGCAAAACAATATAAGAAGAAAGTTGGTGATACTCGGTAAAATTTTAGAAGTTTATAGAAGATTGACGTATATATAGGTGATATAAATAAAAGTACATGTACTGAATGTTTTTTTTGGTATACAAAATGGTATTAATATACTTTAATAGTGACTCACTTGAAGAAAATAATTCGCTAAGGGCCTGTTTGGTAGGGTGTAGTCGGACGACAAAGTACGTGTTTGATGTACATTTTTACATTGTGAACTCACACAAATGCATCCTACTACACCCAACCAAACTAGCCCTAAATATGATCATTGAATGAAATATTTTGATCTATGAACAAGATGAAGTCAAAACCTTTATGACCACGATAATATAAATAAATGATTTTATAGTGATGCTCTTTGAGTTGTCCGAACCTATATGATTTTTTTTAACATAAGTAAATAATGTTAAGAAAATAATTTGATAAATTTGTGACCATTGAATGAAAAAAATTTGATCTATCGAGAACATGAAGTCATCAATGAGGAAAACTTAGCATATTATTCAAAACATTAGCAAAGCTATGTAACAAAATAGTCTGTGATACTCGATAAAATTTTAGAAGTTCGTAGAAGATGGATGTATAGGTGGTATAAATAAAAGTATATGTACTGAATGTTGTTCTTTTGTATACAAAATGGTACTATTATACTTTAATAGTGACTCACTTGAAGAAAATAATTCACTAAATATGATCATTGAATGAAATATTTTGATCCATTAACAAGATGAAGTCAAAAAGTATATTACTACTACAATATAAATAAATGATGTTTATAGTGAAGATTTTTGAGTTGTCGGAAACTATATGACTATGATAACATAAGTAAATAATGTTAAGAACATAATTTTTTAATAATGATTATTGAATGAAAATTGTTTTATCTATCGAGATGATGAAGTCATCAATGAGGAAAAGACAACATATTATTCAAAACATGAACAAAACTATGTAACAAAAAAGTTTGGCATAGGTAGTATAAGTAAAAGTACATGTACAAAATGTTGTTATTTTGTATACAAAATGATACTATTATACTTTAATAGTGACTCACTTGAATAAAATAATTCTCTAAATATGATAATTGAATGAAATATTTTGATCTATTAACAAGATGAAGCCAAAACCTATATGACTATGATAATATAAAAAAATGATGTTTACAGTGAAACTCTTTGAGATGTCAGAACCTTTATGACTATGATAACATAAGTAAATAATGTTAATAAACTAATTTATTATATATGATGATTGAATGAATTTTTTTTAATCTATGGAGATGAGGAAAAGATAACATATTATTCAATACATGAGCAAAGCTATGTAAGAAAAAAGTGTGTGATACTCGATAAAACTTTAGAAGTTTGTAGAAGATGGACGTATAGGTGATACAAATAAAAGTACATGTATTGAATGTTGTTCTTTTTTATACAAAATGGCACTATTATACTTTAATAGTGATTCACTTGAAGAAAATAATTCTCTAAATATAATCACTGAATGAAATATTTTGATCTATTAAAAGATGAAGTTAAAACCTATATGACCGTTGATAATATAAATAAATGATGTTTATAGTGAATCTCTTTGAGTTGTCAGAACCTATATGACTATGATAACATAAGTGAATAATGTTAGTAAAATAATTTGTTAAATATGATCACTGAATGAAAAGTTGATTTGTCGAGATGATGAAGTCATCGGTGAGGAAAAGACAACATATTATTCAAAACATCAGCAAATCTATGTAAGAAAAAAGTTTGTGAGAGTCGATAAAACTCTAGAATTGATTGAAAATGGACGTATAGATGGTATAAATAATAGTACATGTATTGAATGTTGTTCTTTTGTATACAAAATGGTACTATTATACTTTAATAGTGACCCACTTGAAGAAAATAATTTGCTAAATATGATCATTGGATGAAACATTTTGATATTATTAACAATATGAAGTCAAAACCTATATGACTATGATAATATAAATAAATGGCGTTTATAGTGAAGCTCCTAGAGTTTTCAAAACCTATATGATTATGATAACATAAGTAAATAATGTTAAGAAAATAATTTGTTACATGTCATCATTGAATGAAAAAAAAATTGAAATATCGAGATGATGAAGTCATCAATGAGGGAAAGACAACATATTATTCAAAACATGAGCAAAACTATGTAACAAAAAAGTTTGTGAGACTCGATAAAACTTTAGAAGTTCGTAGAAGATGTATGATATGTGTTATAAATAAAAGTACATGTACTGAATGTTGTTCTTTTGTATACAAAATGGTACTATAATACTTTGATAGTGACTCGCTTGAAGAAAATAATTCACTAAATATGATTATTGAATAAAATATTTTGATCTATTAACAAGATGAAGTCAAAACCTATATAGAATATAAATAAATGATGTTTATAGTGAAGTTCTTTGAGTTGTCGGAACCTATATGACTATGATAACATAATGTTAAGAAAATAATTTGTTAAATATGATCATTGAATGAAAAAAAAATTGATTTATCAAGATGATAAAGTCATTAATTAGGAAAAGACAACATATTATCTAAAACATGAGCAAAACTATGTAAGAAAAACGTATGTAAGACTTGATAAAACTTTAACGACCTGTTTGGTATGCGATGAATGGAGGGGAGAGGAAGGGAGGGGAAATGACTTAACTTGTTTGGTTGCACACGATGAAGGGGAAGAGAAGGGAATGGAGGGGAATGAAGGCGAATAGAGGGGAAAGAATCATGTGTATTTTCAGCCACTCTTCTCCCCACCAAATCGGAGTGGAGACAAGGGGAAAGGAAAATATTTGACGAATAATTTATTCTTAAACATGGATGGAAGAATAGAATGTGGAGGGAAAATATAAATAATATGGCAGGAAATACTTGTATCCTCCAAGTGAGGTGAGAGAATCGTAGCACATGATTTAGAAATATTGAGGAGAGAATCTGGAGGAAAAATTTAGAAGGAAAATTTAAAAATAAAATGAAATTAGAATAAATGTAGCACACAATTTAGAAGAAATCTTAGAAAGTCAAGAAAAAATGTTGTTAGAAAATATAAATAAAAAATTACAGACATAATAACATAAGGAAAAATTAAAAAATTACAGACGGTTATGAATTATTGACGTATATGCTGACAAACAACTAAAATGTAGAATTCAATGATGTTAGACATGAGAAATGTATCTTCTTCATTAACAAAATAATTATATGAATAGTTTTATTTTGATCACGAGACATGTGATTTTAATTTATCTTGATTTTTTATATGTTAATATGTTTGTGGTGTATGTAACCTTTTGCGACAATATGGATTGTTAAAAAAGTGACATATTTTTTGTGTGTCTTTTATGTTCTCTCCCCTTCCCCTCCCGATGTTAACCAAATAGACTAAAATAAGTGTCCCCTCTCCTCCCCTCCCCTCCCCTCCCCTCCCCTCCCCTTCCCTTCATTCAGCGTACCAAACACAACATAAAAGTTTGTAGAAGATGGATACTGTAGGTGGAATAAATGTGGTAAATGTATACAACAAAATGGTACTATTACACTTTAATAGAGACTCACATGCTTAGCACGTGAACCTAGTTAGTAGATAAATAAAAACAAGGGACATGTATGCCCGTTTACTTTTGATTTCCACAGCTTTTTTACTTGCTTCCCCTGTGTGTTTGCTAGCTTTTCACTTTTCTAACTCCAGCTTTAATTTTTGAGTTTTTTCTTAAAACTCCCCTCTCTTTTGCTGAAATTCCTGAAAACCCCCTTTCTTTTATCAAATCCTATCGAACCCCCTCTTTGTTTAACTAAATTCCAATTACCCCCCTCCCAACCCTTTTCCGTCAGCCCCCGTTTCCTAGCCGTTACGGTTGTTCTTTCTTCTTCCTATTTCACTTTCTTTCCTTTAATTTATTTATATTTATATATATATTTTTGTTGCACTATTAATATATAATATTTTCTAATTATGATATTAATAAATTATTATAGATGTTCATCACAAAAAATATATAATTCAAGAGTTTGGGTCCGTTCTATGCTCAGATTTAGATCAGTGCAGGTTGACTTTTACAAATTTTGTTCTGTTCGAGTTCATGTACCGGTTAAACATGCCCGGTCGATCGGGTCAATTTTGATTTAAAATATTTATTATATTTTATTATTAAGCAAGGTGATGAGAAAACCCACTCAGTGCCATCAGCGCCATCACGTATTGAGGTTGAATTTTTGAAACTCGACTTCACCATGAAATATTCATACAGAACCAGATATTTAATTGAAGTATTTTTAACCCGTATATGAACTCAAACAACAAGAGTTGTAAATATTGTAACATAGACGAACTAAAACCGTATCGACTTGAATTGAATCTGACGCAATCTGACCCAAACATTGTAAGCATATTTAAAAACCCAAGTTGAACAAAAGTTTAACCCAGATCAAACTTACAATATTTTGGTTACAATATTTGTTATATATAGTATTAGGCATAGTGATAAGTTGGATTTTGCCAATATTTTATTTTGTTGAACCCAACTAGACCGTGAATGTTCAAACTAATTCAAATAGTCTATAGGACACATTCAACCCGTACCTGAACCAAGTGGATCAAAAGATGTAAAAAATCCAACTTGGACTGACCTAAACATGTATTGAACCAACCCGAGCCCGACAAAACCTATCCAACATCGTAAAATTATATTATCACGAACAAGAATTGTAAAAATTTCTTAATTTTTTATTTATCCTTCATTTCATATTACTCGTTCATAATGAAATATGTTTACAATGTTTGAGTCAAGTCACGCCAGGTTCAGTTCAAGCAAATATTATCTGGGTTAGTCCATGTCACACTATTTATAACTCTTGTTGTTTGACTTCATACATGGTTTAAAAATGATTCGATTAATTATCTAGTTCAGTATGAATATTTCATGGTGAAGTCAAAGTTTTAAAAATTTGACCCAGATGGCGCTGAGTGTGTGTCCCAACTCATCACATTCTAAACCAAAATTGACCTAATTGACCACACATGTTTATTAGTGTTTTCTCATCACCTTGCTTAATAATAAAATATAATAAATATTTTAAATCAAAATTGACCCGATCGACCGGGCATGTTTAACCAGTACATGAACTCCAAACAGAACAAAATTTGTAAAAGTCGACCCGCACTGATCTAAATCTGGACATAGAACGGACTCAAACTCTTGAATTATATATTTTTTGTGATGAACATCTATAATAATTTATTAATATCATAATTAGAAAATATTATATATTAATAGTGCAACAAATATATATATATAAATATAAATAAATTAAAGGCAAGAAAGTGAAATAGGAAGAAAAAAGAACAGCCGTAACGGCTGGGAAACGGGGGCTGACGGAAAAGGGTTGGGAGGGGGGTAATTGGAATTTAGTTAAACAAAGAGGGGTTAGATAGGATTTGATAAAAGGTAGGGGGTTTTCAGGAATTTCAGCAAAAGAGAGGGGGGTTTTGGGAAAAAACTCTTAATTTTTTTTCTTTTGGAAAACACAGATCACGTAAACAATTAATCTTTCCTAGATGCCTATCTACAATTCCGCACATTGACAGTTTCGCTTCTCCCCATCCAAAACGAAATCTTTCGGGGGCCGCACGGACACACCCGAGAGTGCGAGACTCGATGGAGGTATGTTCCTCCCACTTCACTCCCGCCCCCGCCGTACGCCGTCAACGGTTACCTATCGCCGTTTCTCCTAGGACCCGTTATCCCGTGGCTTCGGCGGAGAAAGTGGGAATCAGAGTCTGCGTCAACAGGACGTGCAACCGCCAGGGCTCCCGCGAGATCCTCTCAGTCCTATCTGACATTGCCCCGCCCAGCGTCTCTGTTTCCTCATGCGGCTGCCTCGGCCGCTGTGGCTCGGGGCCTAACCTTGTTGTGCTACCCTCTGAGGTGCTAATCGGCCACTGCGGTACCGCGGCTCGCGCTGCCGAGCTCCTGAGTGAGCTCTGTGGCGGGGAGTTTGATCCGAGGAAAAGCCTGGAGGCATTGTCGCTCAGGAAGAAAGGGGAGGCCGAGCTGATGGAGAAGGGGAACCCCTCTGCTGCAGAAGCACTGCTCTCTCAGGTACTAGTGCCTTGTAAGAGTGCTCGGTTGTTAAATTCTTGTTTTCTTATTAAAACTTGTCGAGATGTCTGAACTCGTTCCTTTTTTGGTATGGCTGATGTGCTGCAGGCCATTGCACTCAGTCCTTCAGGTGGCCTTCACGTGCTGTACAAGTCCAGGTTTTCAGAAATTTATTCAGTTCATGGAGTGAACTTCAGTTCCCATATTTCTTGATAAAATTGTATCAAAAATGCAACGTCTAACCCAAACAAGTAACATTTATCCATTGATATGCGGCGAATGTGCTGATGCTTTGCCCTTTAATACGCTGCAGATCTGCTGCTAGGCTAGGCATGGGTGATACCGCTGGTGCTCTGGAAGATGCTAATGAGGCATCAAGGATAGCCCCAAAGTTCCCACAGGTAATTTTTGAATTCGAAAGCTTGAGTCCATACTTGGATCAGTTTTCCTAAGTCTTCAAATGTGCTTGACGCGATAATTTATTGTAGGGTTTGTATGAGTGCGGATGAGAAGTAAAACTGTCACCTATATGACCTACCACATTGTTAAAATACAGTTTAGTCCTTATGTACAGGCTAATTGGAGATAAAATTTGAAATTATATCCTTCATGGTTAACTTCTCAATAGAATACACATTTATAATTATATATGGTTTGTCGTCATGCACTTGAATTCTGTCCTTCAATTCTAATATTTTAGGAGTACTACCACCTAAATATGAGGTCCTGAACAGGCTAAAGTAGCTTTTAAGAAGCAGTCTAGCTGATTTTCTTTGGGTTTCATGACCTGGCATATATGATGATGGTCATCATTATAATCATCTAAGCCTCAATTCCAACCATGTTGGGCTCGTCTATATGGATCTTTCTTTTCCAATCAATTGTGCTGTGAGTCATATTTGATCAAGATGTAAAGATTCAAAGTCTCTACTTATAAAACCCTTTTCCAAGTTAATTTAGGTATGCCTCTTCTTCTTTTAAATTTGCTGAACTCAATAACATTGCTTTGAATGGGGGAATGGGCGCATTAGTCGGTCTGCTTTGCCATGTCCATAATATCTGAGGCGATCCTCATGCAACTTGCCCTCTATACTCGCTACCCCATTTTGTTTCTGATATACTTATTCCTCAAGCAATCTATCCTTGTCTTCTCAGTTCTCACACATCTATGCCAACATACACATGCAAACATACATAGTTCAACCACATTTGTCTTGTTGGGAACTTGTTTCTTTACTGCCAAAATTCACTCCCATATAAAATGGTTGGCCATATAGCAATTTTATAAAACTTACTTTTTAGTCTGAGGTGGATCTTCTCATCACATACTACTACAGTCACACTCCATTTCATCCATCCTACTGTGATCCTCTCATAAACATCATCTTGTACATCTCCATCCATTAATAATAGAATTCTAGTAACAAAACTTAGCACATTTTGGTACATCCACTCCATCCAACTTGACACTGACATTAAAAATTATAGAATGGCTGAAATTGCAATGTATATACTCGGTTTTGCTTCTATTGATCTTAGATCCATGACATTCCAACACATTTCTCCAAAATTTATTTTTATCATTCCATATTTCTTCTGTTTCGTCAATTAACACAATATCATCAACAAATAATATTCACCAAGGAATAACATCATGAACATGCTCAATCAACTCATCCATAAGAACAGATACATATGGGCTAAATGCAGATCCTTGATCTACTCAAACTATTATAGGAAATCTTCTCCAGGACTTCTAACACTTGCATTTGAATTATTATACATGTCTTTAATCAAGTCAACGTATTGGATTGGCAAACCCTTTTTCTCCAAAATCCTCCGCAACACTTCCTTGGGTACTCGATCATAAGTCTTTTCCAAATAAATAAAGACCATGTTGAGTTCTCCTTTTTTTCTCTATACTTCTCCATAGACCTCTTTTTTTTCTCTATACTTCTCCATAGACCTCTTTTTTTTTTGATAAGGAGGCTTATGGAGAAGTATAGGGAAAGAAAAAGAGATCTTCACATGGTTTTTATCGATTTGGAAAAGGATTATGATCGAGTACCCAGAGAAGTGTTGTGAATGGTTTTGAGGAAAAAGGGTGTGCCAATCCAATACATTGACTTGATCAAAGACATGTATGCTAGCTCTACTACAAGTGTGAAGACTACTGGAGGTGAGACACCCGCATTTCCCATCACAATTGGTGTACACCAAAGATCCACACTCAGCCCATATCTGTTCGTTCTTGTTAAGGATGAGTTGACAAAGAATGTCCAGGATGATGTTCCTTGGTGTATGTTATTTGCTGATGATATTGTATTGAATGACAAAATTAAAGATGGCTTGAATGATAAAGTTGAACTTTGGAGAAAGGCACTGGAATCAAATGGATTGATGATTAGTAGGAGCAAAACCGAGTATATGCATTGCAATTTCAGCCAATCTCGCAGTGTGAATGGTGGAGCCAAGTTGGACGGAGTAGATATACCAAAATGTGATAAATTTCGTTACTTGGGCTCTATCATTCAAACAGATGGCGATGTCCAAAATGACATTTGTCATAGGATCACTGCAGGATGGTTGAAATGGAGGAGTGCAACTGGAGTATTATGTGATGGAAGATCCCTCTCAGACTAAAAAGAAAGTTTTATAAAACTGATATACGGCCAACCATGCTCTATGGGAGTGAATGTTGGGCGGTGAAGAAACAATGACAACAAGATGAACGTGGCTGAAATGCGTATGTTGAGATGGATGTGTGGGAAGACAAGAAAAGATCGCTTGAGAAATGACTATATCAGGAATAAAATGGGGGTAGCGAGCATTGGGGACAAGTTGCACGAGGGCCCGACTCAGATGGTATGGACATGTACAACGCAGACCGACTAATGCGCCTATACGAGGCAAGCACAATTAATAGAAGAAGAGGAAGGCCTAAATTAACATGGGAGGAGCTTATAAAGAGAGGTTTTGAATCTCTACATCTCAACCAGAATATGACCCATGATAGAGCTGAATGGAAAAGAAGGATCCATGTAGCCGACCCCAACATAGTTGGGATTGAGGCTTAGTTGATGATGATGATGATGATGATGATGTTGATGATTCTAAAATACTAAAGGCTACTTCTTATTGAATGAATAAAACAAGTACATGGCTCTCTCTTTTATAAGACAAGAGAGTGAGACATAGAGTAGAGCTAGGCAATATGGGATAAAAGTACAAGAGGTTAATAGACAAAAGCCAAAATACACTAAGTAAGAAACAACACAACACAATAAAGCATATATACTAATACTCCCCCTCAAGCTGGAGCATAGATATCAATCATGCCCAGCTTGTCAATCAGAGCAGTGAATCGGGTCTTCGAAAGAATCTTGGTGAAGATATCTGCAACTTGATCTGAAGTATGTGTATAAGACGTAGATATTTGACCAGATAAGACAACTTCTCGTACAAGGTGACAATCAACTTCAATGTGCTTAGTAAGTTCATGAAATGTAGGATTACTAGCAATAAAGATGGCAGCCTTTTCGTCACAGTACATAGGAATAGGATTAGAATTAGAGATACCAAAATCTTTCAAAAGACCACGGAACCAGAAGAGTTCACAGGTAGTATGAGCCATGGCTCGATATTCTGCTTTAGCACTAGAATGAGCAATACTTGTTTGTTTCTTGCTCCGCCAGGTAACCAAGTTACCACCTACAAACGTGTAGTAACCAGAAGTAGAACGACGATCTATCTGCTCCCAACGTAGTCAGAGTCAGAATACCCAACAAGATTACAGTGGCCATGTTTCTTATACAAAAGACCTTTCCCATGAGAACTTTTTAGATATTTTAAAATATGGCAGACATCATCCCAATGACATTGTCTGGGCTTATCGAGATACTTGCTAACACGTCCAACTGTAGATGTGATATCAGCTTGAGTGACAGTAAGGTAAATAAGCTTCCCGACCATGCGGCGATATGGATGGTGATCATGATAAGGGGGAGATTTTTCGTCATCCCAATTAGTGTTCGGATCCAAAGGGGTACTGGCAGGCTTGGCTCCAAGAAGACATGTTTCGAACAGAAGATCCAGAACATATTTGCGCTGAGATAAGCACAGACCAGAAGATGATCGAGAAACTTCAATCCCAAGAAAGTATCTCAGTGTACCTAAATCTTTAGTGACAAAATGATTTTCCAAGTAGCGTTTAGTAGTCTGAATACCTACAAGGTCACTCCCAGATAATATGATGTCATCAACATAGACAATCAAGATAACAAGCCTAGAAGTGGTTTGCTTGATGAATACAGAATGATCAGACTGAGAACGACGAAAATGAAATTTTTGAAGAATAGAGCTCAGCTTATCAAATCAGGTACGGGGGCTTTGCTTCAGGCCATAAATTGCTTTGTGCAGACGACAAACCTTTGAGGACTCCCCCTGAAGCACAAAACCAGGAGGCTGTTCCATGTATACCTCCTCATGCAAATCACCATATAGAAAATCATTTTTGACATCGAGCTGAAATAAAGGCCAGTCAGAATTAACAACCACAGAGATAAGTACACGAACCGAGTTTAGACGGGCGACTGGTGAGGTCTCAAAGTAATCCACGCCATATGTCTGGGTGTAGCCTTTGGCAACATGACGAGCTTTGAGACGTTCAATAGTCCCATCAGGCTGATATTTGATCGTAAAGACCCATCGACAGCCAACCGGAGAACAACCAGTAGGAGGATCAACTAACTGCCAAGTGTTGCGTTCAGTAAGAGCCTACATTTCAGATTCCATAGCCTGGCGCCAAGCTGGATGCTTAAGAGCCTGAGAAGCATTCTTAGGAATAGACACAACAGAAAGAGCATATGTGAAATTTGCAAAGTTAGTCCCCAAGTGAGCAGTGGTATAGAAATTCCCAATGGGGTGTTGTGTACAAGTTCGAGTGCCTTTGCGTAAGCTGATAGGTATATCTAAGTCAGAAAATACCTGGGATGGAGATGGATCTGCCATCGAGGATGAAGGATCTGGAGGGGCCATGGAGGGAGTTGGAGCCTTCGGTCTTCTTTGATAAACCTTCAGTGGAGGAGCAGCAACAAGAGTGGCATCCGATGAAGCAGTATCATCAATAAGCGGTAACGGTGTATCCGTAAATAAATCTGATGTCAAGGCAGAGCCAGTTGAGGAGTAAAAAGGCATATGTTCAAAAAAGACAACATCAGTTGAAACCATCCATTTCTTTGTAACCGGGTCATAGTAGCGGTACCCTTTTTGTGTCCTAGAGTACCCTAAGAAGACACACTTGATGGCCCAGGGATCAAGTTTTGTTAATCCAGGACGCAAATTTTTAACAAAGCAGGTGCTTCCAAAAATCCGAGGGACAGAAAACAACGGAGCATCAGGATGTAGAATTTGATATGGAACTTGATTGCCAAGAACAGAAGATGGCATGTGATTAATAAGACAACATGCAGTGAAAATAACTTCTGGCCAAAAACAGTGGGGAACATGGTAGTGAAACAGAAGAGTGCGAGCAACTTCAAGAAGATGCCGGTTTTTACGTTCGGCAACTCCATTCTGTTGGGAGTGTAAGCGCATGAGGTTTGGTGAATAGTACCCTGTTTGCGACAAAAAAAAGAGACCGAGGCTTGCATGAACTTAAGGGCATTGCCAGTGCAAAATATTTTTATAGGTTTACTAAACTGGGTACATATTTCAGAAAAAAGGCAGTAATAGTATCAAGAATGTTAGACCTATCTTTTAATAAGAATATCCAGGTGGTTCTAGAGAAATCATCAATAAAACTCATAAAGTACCGGAAACCAGAGACGCTGGAAACAAAACATGGGCCCCAAATATCAGCATGTACTATATCAAAAGACTGTTTTGAGCCAATACATAACTTGTTTGAAAAGGTAGATCTAGTATGTTTGCCTAACTGGCATGTTTCACAATGAAAAATAGAATAAAAAATAGCATGTAGTATGTCCTTCAGTTTAGCCGCTGACAGATGTCCCAGTCGATGGTGCCATTGGATACCCTTCACAGAAGAAGTCAGAAACGCAGCAGTCCTCGGTACATCCAGGTAGTATAAGCTATCTGGTCCCTCATGGCCCGAACCAATCTTCGTCCTCGTGTGCAGATCCGGAAAAGTAACACCATCCGAGTCAAACGTTATAGAACAGGGCAGGCTCGTAACGGTTCTACTGACAGATCATAAGTTAATTGGAAATTTAGGAACATATAATGCAGAGGTAGGTAGCCATAAGTACAGATATTTCCAAAACCAGAGACAGGCGTTTGTGATCCATCAGCAAGAGTAATAGGAGGAACAACAGTAGTTTTATGCAAATTTGAAAATAAGGTAGGATTGCCAGTAATATGGGAGGTCGCACCAGAGTCGATCACTCATGTGTTTTTACCAGACTGGGTCAGGAGAGCAGTACTGCCATCAATGGAAGTCTTAGTAGAGGAGGCCAAACGCGCTTGAAGCAGTTTCTCAAATTCTGATCTGATCCAGTCGGCAGAAGGTGGAGCAGAGGAGGAGGCAGCAGTGTCAGGCTGTTCAGATGTGACTTGATTTGTCGACGCAGATTTTCCTTGTTTGATCCAACAACGGTCTTCATTATGATTAGTCTGTTTGCAGAAGGTGCAATAGCGTTGTTCAACAGTGTCAGCAGTAGAGGAGGAAGACCCCCATCCTGGATCAGTAGAAGAGCGTTCACGACCGCGTCCTCGACCGCGACCACGTCCACGAAAGGAGTCTCTTGTCCTAACAGCAGGGGTTGTCCCGTCAGAAGTATCAGGAAGAGCTTGAGAGACAGAGGGACGACGCTGCACACGCTTCAGAACATCGCGTAAGGTAGGAAGAGGATCAGTAGAAAGGATCTGATCAACTACCCCCGCAAAGGATGACGACATGCCAGCAAGAAATTAGACTAACTGTAACTCGTTGCGCTGGCGTTGGATCTCAGTAATATCTGCTGATTGGGGATGATAGACCTCGAACTCATCCTAGAGAGCACAACATTGATTATAGTAGTCCTCTACAGAATCAGTAGCAGAGTACTCCAGTTTGGCTAAGTTTTTGAAGATTTCGAACACTTTCTTCGGATTCTGCTAGTGAGAGTACACGTGGGAAAGCTGATCTCACATTTCCTTGGCCGTCTTCAGGCGGAGCGGAGACTGGCTGATTTTGGGCTCTGTACTGTTGACCAGCCAGGTCATGACGCCATAATCTTCGTTAGACCAAAGATTATAGGCCTGTTTCGTCTTGTCATCAGCATCTGTAGCAGGATTCGTTGGACCTTTGGTAGACAGATGTGAGAAGCGTCCTTGAGCCTTGGCATAGAGCTCAAAGAAGGCTGCCCATAAGTGATAGTTGGAGCCATCCGGTTTGACTGTGGTGATGCACAAGTTGCGGGGAACGTCTGTGGATGCCTTGACGAAAGGAGACAACTTGAATAAAGGGCGCAGGCAGCAGTAGCAGGCTGGAAAAGAAGGCAGGCAGAAGGTTGACGTAGCAGTCAACAAAAGAAGATAGCAGCAGAAACCCAATACATGGGCAGATCTAGGAGCACCAAGATTGGACGCACAAGATAATAGTAGGAGATCCAAGCATCAGATCTCAGGAACCCATATAAGGGCAGCAAGAAATATAGAAAAGCCTACGCCAACATGGAGGAAAAATTTCTCCACCATGAGGCGTAGGCAGGCAGAGAGCAAAACTGAGTTTACGTCGTCAGCGTGCCAAAACTGGAAAGTTGCCGAAGATGTCCGAAGACCAACAGGAAGGAGATGGGTTGGATGATGTGGTCAATGGGATGGGAGAGGGATAAGGGATGAAGGGTGTGGTGATGGCGGAGAAGGGGCTGCGGCTTGGAAGGTGGTGGTGGGCTGTGGAGGGGAGAGAGGATGGTGGCGGCAGGCTGAGAGATGGGTGGTGGCGGTGGAATGGGCCGGAGGAGTGGCAGCGGGCTGGTGAGGGGGTTGGAGATGGTGGCGGCGGATGATGGGGTGGAAGGAAGAGCAGGGGGAAGGGGCTGGCGGGATGGAGGAAGCGGGGGTGGCGGCAGGGGCTGAGGAGGCCGACGGCGGCGGCGGGAGGGGTGGCAACAAAGAAAAAAAGGGAGGGGTGGCAGCTAGGGTTATGTGGGCATGGGTGTTACGGTGTAGGTGGGAGGGGTTTAGGGAGGGTCGGGTGGCTCTAATACCATCTAAAATACTAAAGGCTACTTCTTATTGAATGAATAAAACAAGTACACGACTCTCTCTTTTATAAGACAAGAGAGTGAGACATAGAGTAGAGCTAGGCAATATGGGATAAAAGTACAAGAGGCTAATAGACAAAAGCCAAAATACACTAAGTAAGAAACAACACAACACAATAAAGTATATATACTAATAATGATGATGATGACTTCTCCATAGGCCTCCTTATTAGAAAAATAGTATCTATTGAAGAGCTTCTAAGAATCAAACCAAACTGCTTGTTTGATTTATGCATTATAGATCTTAACATTTGCTCAATAATCCTCTCCTAGAGCTTCAAATGTGACTCATCAATTTGATACCTCTGCAGTTAGTGTAGATTTGAACATCTCCTTTGTTCTTGTATATGGGGATTATGATATTGTTTCTCCACTTATCTGACATTTTCTTAAACTTTATGTTAGAAGTTATTATTAGCCTATTTAGTTATTAGGTTAATTACTTAACGGGCTTAAGTGTCTCAGCCTATATAGCCTGCCATGAGTCCCAAGTCTGTCATGTCACCACCCTTTCTCCTATATATAGGACATGACACATTTTCCCCTCACACCTTTCAACACTTCATAATAATTTTAAAGATAATCAATGTCATTAACTACATAACTCCTTCATCCCTCATATTCTTTCAAACATCAATGGGAACATCGTCGGACGTGCATACCTTTCCCATTTTCTTCCTTTTTTAAAGTATTCTTGACCTCTAGTGAAACTCGTCGTGTGTAAGTGACATCTCTTGTATTCATATCACATGAGTCTCTTACATTAATCAAAGTATCTCCACTGAAAAACTTATGAAAGTAGTTTGTATATGAATTTACCTAACATGTATGATATAAAGTTTAGATCCACACATGCAAGTGTTTGTATATAAACAATATTTAAAGGTGCGTGTATATGTATAGATTTGTGTACGTATAAATATTTGTATGGAAGCATGCAATGATAAATCATGAATACCGATAGAAGCATCCATACATAATCAGGCAAACAAATGCAAAGCAACACTTGATATGACTAATTAGGTAAACTTTTCCTTTTTTGGACCATATGGTTTGAGGGAAAGAATTTCACAATTATTCACTCTTGTTTGAGGGGGTGGGGTGTGAGTTAAAAATAGTATAAGCTGGCGGCCTCAACGATTGAACCGGCTAGGTTGTCGTGTCAAAGTTCATTTGACCAAATATAGGCTAGAAGTTTCAACCACACCTGTGGGCAGGTGAACCAGTTCAATCAGTTGGGTCGGGTTGGGTGTTTAAACCAAATTTGTTTTCAGTGCATCATCGCTGCTAAAGGTCGTGGCTAATCCTTATCACTATAGCTATAATTCCTGGCATCTTTAGCCTTTTATAATATTGTCAAAGGTTTTACTCTTCCTGAATGTGGTGTACATGCCTACACCTGTTGAGGAGAGCACTCAATTGCTATACTTAGGAGGTATATTCAGTGGTACACTGAAGCAAGTGGAGAGGTTCTGCTGCTGGGCGTGCTGCCTTTGGCAAATGCTCTTCTCCATATCAGGTACACTTAGTCAAGTGGAAGGTTGTCTGTGTTTGGTAATTGTTCCCATAAATCCCTCACTAGAGGGTTTGCTCTATGAGCTGCTGCTAATCTGCACGCATGCTCTGGCAGGTATTGCCACTTATAGCAACTATTAGGAGGTCGCTGAAGCAGATCATGAAGCTCTTCATCCATCTTGATCTGCTGCCAGTCAGCCACTGCCTGAACAATAGCACCAGAATTACCTCTTGGCACTTGTGGGTCAGCTTCTCCCAGCATGGTGTTTCCCTAAAGTACTTGGATGGTAGGAACATGCAAGCTGGGCACCATTTTCACACCCTTGGTCGACTGTTGATAAGCCATTCCCGACACTCAAAGAAAGCAAACAAGAGAACAAACAATTAGGTTCTTTTCTGTGAGCTACAATTAGGAATAGTGATCTCAACCATTTGAATGGTCGAATTAGATCCTTTGTTGAGGGATACATAGCTTTATATCGGGAAATCATTCAATTTATGCTATAATTTTCACTTTTTTGTTGTAGACCAAGAGTATAAACATAACTGTTCTCTTTTCTCTAGAGGGTGCCAACCCTAAACTAATATTGCTACACCCCAAAACTCCGAGTTCTCTGCCTGAAAATATATCTATTTATGCATTTGCTTATTTTTTGATAGAAGAGTATTTATTTTTTTATGTTTTTATTAAACGTTGAGGGCCTCCACATAATTGCTCTCTATTTATATAATGGAGAGAGTGCCAACCCTAAAACAAGATTCTTACACTGCAAAACTCTAATCCCCATATTCTTCTACATGGTATAGAACAACCCCTCTTGGGCAGGTTCCTGTCATCAATGCTTCCGCCTCCTAGATCTGCTGTCCTCAACATCTCTTGACATACGAAACATGCCTGAGCTTTCTTCAGTTTCTCTTACTAACTAATTTTTAGATCTATGTTTTGGACCTTTGGTGGACCCTCTTGATGCTGGATACAACGCTCCCTATTTTGGTTCAGTGCCCATCTCTAGCCAACTTTTCTACTCTCGACCTGGACATGTAAAGCTGACCAAAATTTTTCATATATAAAACATGTCACAGATTTAGCAACTCAGGCATGGAGCAGTAGCCACAGTCTGCACAGAACAGCTGTTGAAGCTGCTGCCAACCTGCAGACTTGCTCCAGAAGGTATTGCTGCTTTCCTTATAGCAACTAATCACATATTACTGAAGCAGATCATCAAGCTGTTCATCCATCTTGATCTGCTGCCATTCATCCATTGCCTGACCAATAGCACCAGAATTACCTCGTGGCACTTGTGGTCAGCTTCTCCAGGCTGCATGGTATTTCCCTCAAGTAGTTGGATGGTAGGAGCTCGCAAGCTGGGCACCATTTTCACGCCCTTGGTTGACTGTGGATAAGCCATTCTTGACATTCAAATAAAAACTAGAGAACTAGCAATAAGGTTCACTAGGCCGTTCTTCTAGGAAGACGAGGAAGGCCACTTGATTCTTATCTCATGAGGGCATCTAGTTGATGAGCTCTTGGATATCCTTTGTCTAGTTTTTTTGAAGGCAGCCCATGCCCTCTCTTTCTAATCAGGCGCAGATCTATCATACTCTTCTTTGCTCAACCTAGTACATTAATTCTCAATCCTGGGAACAGAAGAGAAAAAACACCCAACATGCTTTTAAAACTCGCGTAGCACCTTTCTGAGACATGGTTCCTCTATCTACTAAACTCCCATTTTCCTCCAACAAGAAAAAGTTAGTATCCTCATCAACCCATCCTTCCCATCCCATCCTCCACCAAATAGCTAGGGAATACAATGGATACAACATAGAATATGACATTTTATGCAGGACTAGGGACACAACAAAATGCTATGCATATATATATAAGAGGAACGATCCTATGAGAGTTCGTATTGCATGAGAGCATGAGAGCTGTAAGTCTCATCCGTTCGATGCAGCTGAAAGGGGCATAACGGCTGAGATATCGTAAAGTTGTTGGTGCCTTAGATGTCTGAAGCAGGGGACCAAAAAGCAGCTGTCATCATGTCACCTTGAGTAGTTGGCTTATACGACACCAACTGGAGGAGAGGTCGCCTTCATTCTTAGTGTATAGCAACTCTTCAATAGTGTTCAATAGTGTTGGAGAAGCGGATCTGGAACCCTCAAATCAATATAACGCTTCTGCTGCTCTCCTAGCTCCATGTTCATGAGGATTTGGGCTTATTGAACACACACGAAGAAGTCTGAAAATAATTAGAGATTGACAAGATTATTTGTTAGGAATGGGTAAACGGTTCGCAATGGTGATAAAGTCAAGGGTATGGCCTAGGTTGTAGGTGATGAAGATATCATTTGAATTTTCTATTGAACACGCTATGGCTAAACAGTGGGGTTAACGTAGAATTAAGGTAACATCTCCTCTTATTAGTGTCTGTTAATATATCTTTACTTTGTGTTTATTTCATATTTCATATTACTGCTGTACCTACATGTGATTTCCCCTTTACTATAAATAGAGAGGAGAACCCTATTGGGTCTCTCACGTTGCCTTGTGCAACACACACAGACTCCGTCTCCCGTACGTTGACATGGTATCAAGAGCAACATGATCCGACGCCGCTTCCGCTCCTCTCCCTCCTAGCGCCGCCACACCCCTCCCTCCCTCTCCCTTCTCCACCACAGGGCGCCGCCGGCCCTCTCCTTCAGGCCGCCGCCGCCGCCGCTGCCCGGGCGGCTTCTCGGCTAGCCACCGGCGTGCGGCAGCCGCAGGGAGACTGCCAGTGACGCAGATCTTGCCCGGCTAGGAGTCTCCAACCTCGTCTCTTGCTGCTGGGCCTCCGGTGGCCATCTCTATGCTACCGTAGGCTCAATCGCTTGGAACCGGGGCTTCGTCTACGTTTTTCGGAAAGTTTCCAGCAACTTTTCGACTCGTTTTTGGCGGTCAATCTTGCTGTTTGAGGACTTCCGGGTGATCCAACGGCTCTCTAAAGCCCTACCCGGAGGTCTCGTCTCTTCCACAGTGCCTTCCTAATCACATCTCCTTCATGTGTGATTAGGAACCTCTCGTTTGAAGGCTGTCGATGCGTCAGTAACGCATCCTCTTTTCAGTTTCTGTTGTGACGTGTATCTCTCCGTCACGGGACGCGTATCTGTCCGTCCACTCAGCCTTCTGTGTGACGTGTATCACTCCGTCACCCATATCCCAGTTGCATCATGGAGAACAAGACCTATTATGAGGTCTCGCCTATTCCTATCAAGCTCAATGGGAAGAACTTTTTGCTATGGATGAATGCGGTTCATACTGTCTTGGAATCGCGCGATCGGGCAAAGTTTGTTGATTCTGCACCTCTCACTAGCAATGACAAAGACTATGCCGAGTGGAAACGTCTTGACAGCCTAGTGAAGACTTGGCTATGGGGTAGCATGGAACCTTCTATTGCTTCTAGGTTCATGTTCTACTCCACCGCTAAGGAGATTTGGGATGCCGTTAAGCAACACTATGCTCAGGAGAAGAATGCTCTTCGCCAGTTTATGATCTATGATCGTCTCTTTGCAGAGAAACAAGGTGATAGATCCCTTGAAGAGTATTTCGGTGTGATTCAAGCTATCTCCCAGGAGTTGAGCTACTATCATCCAGTGAAAGTTGCTGAGCAGATTAAAGATAGAGATGATCTTGTCACTGCTAAATTTCTATCTGGCCTTAGCTCCTCATTTGGTTCAGCAAGAAGTGTGATACTTGCATCCGACAAATTACCGAGCCTTGCCGAAGCTTTCTCTAGGATTCAGCAGTCCACCTTTGAGTCAGTTGATCCTACTCCTGTTGTTCCTTCTGGAGATTCTCATGCCTCCATTGCTGCAGCAGTTCGCGGAGGACGACCTGCATCTACACCAGCTGACAGACCTGGCTTGGGCAGAGGACGTGGGACTCGTCCTCGATGCACTTTCTGTGACAAACCGGGACACACCGTCGAGAAATGCTGGAAGAAACATGGGCGACCTGCCGCCCCACTTGTTGGAGCTGCCAACTGTGCTACTTCAGACTCTACTACTGCGAGCTCGAGTTCCTCTGGCATCACACTTACTCAGGAGGAGTATGACAGGTTTATTCAGGCCACTCAACATTGGAGTATGGGCGCCTCATCTGCTTCTACAGAAAATCTTGCATCTACAGCGGGTAATCAGGCTACATCTTTTATGGCTTCTGGATCCGCAACTCCCTGGGTGGTTGACTCTGGTGCCTCCCAGCACATGACTGGTATGAGGCGATTGCTCCGCACATTTGACTCATATATTCCTCACCCATCTGTTACCTTGGCAGATGGTTCTGTGAGGAAGGTGGTAGCTAGTGGTTCTGTGTCCCTTACACCAGATATTGATTTGAAATCTGTTCATTTTGTACTTGAATTTCCATTCAACTTGCTTTCTGTTGCCAAGTTGATTGACACTGTAAACTGCACAGTAACCTTCGGGCCTTCTTGCTTTATTTTACAGGATCTCAAGAGTTTGAAGATGATTGGTGGGGGGCCTAGGAAAGGTGATCTCTACCTCTTTCCTGGTGATTATCTACCTCGCCATCCACCTCCTGCTCCAGTTTCCTCCGCCATGCTGAGTGGTTCCCCCTTGCTGTGGCATTGCAGATATGGCCATCCTTCCTTAGAAAGCTTGAAGAAGTTGGAACCAGATCTAGCTCATGTGTCCTCTTTAGAGTGTCAGTCCTGTCAGTTGGGCAAGCATCATCGGTTGTCCTATCCTGTTCGTGTCAATAATCGGGCTTCTAGTCCGTTTGAGTTAGTCCATAGTGATGTATGGGGTCCTGTTAAAAACCAGAGTTATAATGGTTTTAGCTATTTCATTTCATTTGTGGACGATTACTCTCGCATGACATGGATTTATCTTTTAAAAAGTCGTGAATCTGTGCTTTCCATTATCAAACATTTTCATAAACAAATTCAGGTTCAATTTAACTGCAATATCAAAATTTTTCAATCTAATAATGCCCTTGAGTATGTTCAGAAAGCGATGAATGAGTTTTGCAGTTCGGTTGGTATGATTCATCACACCTCTTGCCCTCACACTCCTATGCAGAATGGTGTTGCTGAGCGAAAGAATCGCCATCTTTTGGATATCACTAGGTCTATCATGTTTGAATCCAATGTGCCTAAACGTTTCTGGTCTGAAGCTCTTCTCACTGCCTGTTTTTTGATTAATCGGCAGCCCTCTTCTGTTTTGCATGGACGCACTCCCTTCTCTGTCTTACGCCCTATGGATAAACCGTTTCATGTTCCGCTTCGGGTTTTTGGTTGTACATCCTTCGTTCATAACTTTGATCCCAAACAAGACAAACTCTCTCCTAGGTCCTTGAAAACCTTGTTTCTTGGTTACTCTGGTACGAGTAAAGGTTACAAGTGTTATTGCCCGAGTTTGCGTCGTATGTTTGTTTCTAAGGATGTCACCTTTCATGAATCCAGTCCATATTTTGCAAATTCTATGAGCAAGGGGGAGCAATTGAGTGAGGGAGTGCCACCCGCAATTCAACGTGAGGGAGTGCCACCTATCATTGTTGAGGACATACCGCATGATCCACCTACCATTCAACCCTATACCCAGGTTTATCACATGCGAGGTAGACAAGATCCAGATGAGGTAGCGGCACAAGTCCATGAGCCTCCTTCGCCATCTTCTACTCACGAGATTCCTGCAGAGGCTTCTGATCTTGATCTTCCTATTGCTGTCCGGAAAGGTATACGTTCATGTACTATTCGACATCCCATATCAAATGTATGTTGTTTGTCGCACTTATCTACACAGGCTCGTGCATTTGCTGTTGGGATGGACTCCATTAAGATACCAAGAAACCACTTAGAGGCTCTGAAGGACAGTGGCTGGCGGCAGGCAATGCAGGTGGAAATCTCTGCTCTGATACCATGTCAACGTACGGGAGACGGAGTCTGTGTGTGTTGCACAAGGCAACGTGAGAGACCCAATAGGGTTCTCCTCTCTATTTATAGTAAAGGGGAAATTACATGTAGGTACATCAGTAATATGAAATATGAAATAAACACAAAGTAAAGATATATTAACACTCCCGTACGTTGACAGTGTCATACCATTTAACTACATGGGGTGACAGGATGGCAACACTTTTTGGACTCCTATAACTAGTCATCTGGCACCGTCAAATTTTACCAATTAGAACTCATGCGTCCTTTTAGTTGTAAATTGAACGACTGAGACTTACGATTGTCATGCAGCATGGGCTCTCATGGGATCCCTCTCTCTCTCTCTCTCTCTCTCTCTCTCTCGATGTATATATACAGATAGGGAGGTAGACAGAGGGAGAGATCTAAGATATATTGCTCGTACGAGTATAATAAGTTAAGTTACCGTTCCGCCTAGGTGATAGTCCGAATGAAAGTCACAATACATATAAATATTTATATTCCATGTTTTTATTATTTTTTCATAAAAACACTTTTAGTACTGTTAACAGAAAAATTATATATTTCATACAATATTTACAACAATGTTCAAAATTTCGCCAATTATTTCGATGTCGCCAGCCATCGGACATAGAAATGGCCTTACATGTCTCTACGTAGGTAACTTTGCCAAAAGAAAAAAATTGACATTTACTTCAAATTTCGACGAAATTGGATAAATTTTGATAAAAAAGGCCCATTTTGTCTGCATTTTGGCGAAATTTTGAGAAACACATGTATTATTTCAAGAAACAGGGTATGATGTCTGCAACTTTTACTATATGATTCATCGGGCTTGTTAGGGGCAATCTAAGTTATGTTTCTTCTCTTTTTAGCATAATTCTACCTCTCTCTCCTATTTCTCTCACATCCATAAAGATCTACAAAGGAAATATTTAAAAAATGGGTGTGGGAGTGATATCAATGGCAATGATGACCTGCTAACTTTCATTTTTGAGGTCACATGACTTATGTTAATAGTGTGCAAAATTAGCATGACTATCGAGATATTTTGTATGTATGCCATTATCAATCACACCTCTAACTACATGGTTGCCTCCTATAGGCTCTTGCTACAAAAGCACACGACCAAGAACAAAACTTGAGTTAATCCATTAGTATGCATTTGATCACTTGTAGGCACATAGAGATTAACAGCGAGACACATCTATGTTTGTATAAAATGAAATAAACTGGTGCAAATATGTTGATAGGTATAATCAACAAGGAGGATGACATACATCATGGTTCAACTAGATGCATAAACCATAGTTGTTTCATGCTTCCTCAATGCTCACTCACATACCACTGCAACATTGTTTCTGTACTACCACATGTCTTCCTACCGAGAGGTCCTACCATCCTAGATCATGCTATCTTTCCATAATTTTGTGTCTTTAAGTATATATATTGTGCTTGCAAACTATAATGACTTGATTCATTCATTTCAGCATTTAATTGACCTCAAAGTCTCAATGAAAATCCCCATCAAAATTGTTCAGGTTCCTTCGCTCACACATGAGGAGCCCCACCCCCTCAGATATCCAATATGAAATATTATTGCATATTTGAGTAGATATACACTAGTAGATTGTTCTGGTAAAATTTCGTTAAATAATTTGATCATTTGGTCATCGAAATGCTAGGAATGCTTCTGTCAAAATTTCTGTCAAAATTTGTCAAAATTTATGTTTCTGTGTCTACCGAAACGGCGTCGAAATCAGACATTGTCTTCCTTGATTTACAGTTTGTGTCTTGTATTTACGTTTGGCTTCTAGTTACACCGTGAGTCCGTGACCATTGCGGGTAACATAAGTCTATTACTCGGGTGGGCAATGGATAATTCCTGTATATATATGTATTAATGTATATGTACATAGTGAAGAGATCCAATGTGAGACCGATGATGGTGAGAGCATGGTAGTCCTTTGAAGTACTCTTTCACGTTAGCTGTCATAGTCACTGATGTGGTATGTTAGATGTGTCCAGTCAAGCTAAAAAAATCACTATTTAGGAATTATGCACGAAATGGAGATTATAAAGGGTAAAAGTACAGTCAATGAATTTGAAAACAAAAATGAATGATTTACAAAAACAGTTTGTACATATACATACATGAATACATGCATATATGTATATGTGTTATATTTTATTTATTTCTTATATCTAGTTTAGATATACACCACACTTATTAATGTGTGGCTTCAGGATTTCTTATGGGCACAGGCCTCTCTGGTAATTCAGTCTTATGGTTCTTCATTATCTGTGTATGGTCTTTTTTCTTAGGTGCTCATTTTTTTTGGGACGCACGGGTGTACACACTCACACACAACACATGCACAAACACACATGTTACAAATGTTTATTACACATGTACACACCCAAACAAAGTCAACCACTTAAACTGCCAAAAAAATGAAAATGTCGGAAAAACATGCAAAATGGGTAAAAACATTAAAAGAAATAATTCACAAAAAAAACAGATGATATGGGATTGGGAGTTATTTGGCCGTCATAAATGGCTCGAGAAACATTTACTTTAAGCACGAGTTTTTAAAAAAATTAGCCAAATGTTTTGTGAGCTCTTAAATCACGTTGCAACCATATAGATTTGAAATTTACCAGTGCATGTACCTAATGGCAAAATTTCATGCACATTGGGCCTATAGATAGCCCACAACGATGATAACTTTTTGACGCTCTTTACTTTGTTTGGAGCTTACCATTAGACGCAAAATATGTAGATTGCATTGACGAACAAGCAAATGATGTTTGAACATAGCAATTTTAAGGTGAAGGATAAGGCAATAATTCTTTTTCCACCTGTACAGTTGCTATTTTGGAAATAAACCCTAACTTTGTAGTTACTCAAAGGGCTCTCATGCTTTCAACCATAACATGGCTCTCATAGGATCATGCTTCTCTCCCCCCTCTCTATATAAGCTAAATCACCCATAATAATACTCGATGTATTCTGACAGAAGAAAAGTATAACCCGAGAAACATAAAATGCTATCCGTGTTGGGAATTGTTGAAGTCTCACACACACATCTCTCTTTATATATGTGTGTGTTTGTTTGAGAGATAGATAGATAGATAGATCGATAGATAGATAGATAGATAGATAGATAGATAGAGAGAGAGAGAGAGAGAGAGAGAGATACTCTGTTTTGTGCATAAAGACAGATAAAGAGAGTCTTTGTGTGCGTGCAGATAGATTTTATCATATACGTGTATGTGTGTGTTGATTATCCAATACAAATAGTTGCAGTTTTATGTCCAAATTATCACATACGCCATTCTTATACAGACCAATTTATCAGGACAAGTACATTATATATATAAATCAAGGAAATCACAAAAAAAAGTCAATAGATACTTGAAAAGTTTGCAAAAAGTTTATGAATATGTGAGGAATTGGCAAGATGTAGGAAAAGCAATGGGAGTCGTGCAAAATTCGTATACAACTGTGGAAAAATTTGAATTTTGTTTGTATGCCTTTTTCAAAAGTCAGGCACTAATTCTGTTTGCATGTCATTTTACCTCAAGGTGTTTCACATTAATATACTGCCAATGTGCCCTATGTGTGATTGTTGATTCGTTTTTGTACCAAGTTTTTCCTTTTTTCGATGTCCCACACATGAAACTATTTATGTTTTAATTTTTTTCCCTGCATGCACTGAATGACTACTGATACTCACATCTTTGTATTGTTATATAGCTGGTTTCAAGATAACAAGTATTTTCTTTACCATGAACAGCTCTCCTTGTCCTTTTACCCTCTCTCCTACTTGATCATTCCTTATTTTCTGGAGTTATACAGGCTTACATTTGTCAGGGAGATGTCTACATGGCAATGGGGGAGTGGGATTCTGCTGAAACGGCTTATTCAACGGCCTTAGAGCTTGATCCATCAATTCGTCGTTCAAAATCCTTTAAGGTATGAGGACTCTGCTTTTCTTTCTAGATTTGTAGTTTACAGACAAGGTCTCATAGGTGCAAACATCTGATGCAGGCTCGAATTTTGAAATTACAGCAGAAAGCTGTCACTGCAAAACAGTAAATCCTTACCTTGGTTTCTGACTTTGTGAAAAAGGTAGCTTGGGATGCTGGAATGAACAGACCATATGAATGACCCTGGTTCCTCCGGATGCTGCTGTTAATGGATCCACACGGCTTGAGCTATACAAGAGGGTAATAATCTACCATAAACATTCTAACATATAGCTCATTGCTGATTGGCATCATATACAGAATCTACTGCACTATGCTACACACGCTGATGCAGTTAAGATCGGCTGGCATCCCGTTATTCTTTTAGTTGGTTGTTGCCTTCATATTTGTGCATCATTTGTTGATTAAGGGGGAGATATATCTATCTCATACATTATGGAGTGTATTTAAGGTTAGTTTCCTGTTGTTTCACAAATACATTTTGCTTTCTGCCTCATTTTTGTGCTACAAAGGGATCACCGTCACAAGGCCTAGGAAGCTTGCCATGTTACGGTATTTGGTAAGGATTGTACTTAACCAATAGCTCAACTGTTAAAGCTTGCGGTGTCGTACCGCAGGTCATTGGATCGAATCCCAGATCCCGCAGTGTCACTACAAGAGGCTCCTCAAGGCCTCTGTGTGCACTTGCGATAGACTGGTACACCTGGAAAATAACGATGTGTGAAAAAAAGGTTTGGCAAGGATTGTGGAGGACATTGTCTCCCATGAAAAGAGATGTTTGTTATGGCCGCTGCACAAGTTTTAACAAAAGAGGCAGCTAATAAAATCAGCATGGACGATGGTTTATTGCAGCAATTGGACAAAACATGTCCTTTTATTAACAAAAACCAACCGGCAGTCGACTCAAATTGCAGTGCATGCGAGATCGTGTTCTGGACCGGACTATCTTTTCTCGGAGTTCGTGACGGCTATGGCCCTTGCCATGATACCAGGTATTTCAGCAACGCCAGGCAGCTGATAGCTAGCTGGGTTTCTAAGTTATAAGGACCTTGGCCCGGTAAGGCCTCTTTGAGGAATATTTTTTGCTCGGAATTGTAAGAGGGATCTGTTTCGATTTGAGAAACAGTTTCTTGAGAAGATGGTTGGTAAGTTGGGCAGCCTAGGACTGTGTAGAAATGTTTGTAAATTGGTGTATGCTTCGCCTAAGATGGAACGCAGGACATACCCATAGTATTATGCTTATCTTCTTGTTTGAATTATGGTGCATTCTTTTATCAGCAGTTTTGCTTATCAGTTTATGTTTCAAACCATCCTGCATTCCTTGCCAGCTATTTCTATCCATATATAAGCTATTTGTCGCATTACGTATTTGAATGCTAGTCCAACTGTATGAATAAATTAATTTGAAGTGCAGTGTCAAATTTGGAAAAGAACCAATTTAGGGGCTGCTTGGTAATAGAAGTGCTTAAACATTTACTTAAAAAAAACGCTCTGAAATATAAATATGTGATCAAAATCATTTTATTATTGATTTTTGAAAATTAGAGACGAATGTGGATCGTTGGATGGTATTTATGGCATTATTTTCTGTTGCTTCCAAACCTAATTTAATAAATGAATGCTAATATGGGATTCTGTACAAATGTTCGGTGCACGGCTGATGTATAAATGATCATTTCCTTAACTCATCAGAAGAGAGATGGCAGCTAATCAAGATGTGGGTAGGGGGGAGTGGGGAGTAGTCATCTGAATGACATCGTGTTGTGAAGCTTCTTTAGGCCAGGTTAAGATTGGTAGAAGGAATTTGGTATCCCTATCTGGTTGAAAGGTTTTATATGCTGATTCAACTAACATCATGAGGGTGGACAATGACCATATACCTTTAATTGAGTATGACTAGTACTTTTGACTTTGAAAAATTCTTTGGTATTTCCTATACCATACAACACGGTAGAGAGAACTAATAATATATACAATTCACTATTGATAAGGTTTATGTGAAGCTCAACAATTGCATATCAAATAAACCACATATGGCATAGTTTTCTTAATTCAATTTTCTATTATCATATGCAATCTATTTTCCTTTTTAAGGGCATGTAAGGAATGATTGATATTATCTCTCAGATGTTTGTTGGGGATATATGAGAGAGAAGAGGCCCATTTACTTGGTAAAATGGATGAAGATATCTTGTTCAAAGAGGACTATGACTAAAGATGACATGGTAATAGAATAAAACATCTACCATAGAAAACGCTAACACTAAGCTACAAATGAATCATGTAATTTGTGACATCCAAAATTTTAAGTAGTCATGGCAATTACTAGTTAGCATAGTCACATTTTTTGTTCATATTGTTATAGGTTTATTATTATTGCATTTAAATGAACATGTCTTTACTTAATGTCAAACTTATCTCATCATAGGAGAATGCATACAAATGTGTGTTAAAAAGATATGTTTGTGACACGGGCAAAGCTAGTGAGTACCAAAAATGAGTTGTGATCTTGGAAAGTTATTTGCTTTGTTAGGCATGATATAAAGGGGACATGTTAGGTGAACAAGACAAAACATATATTTTGGTTAGCATAGTTGGTCGATTGAGTGCCTTGTCTTGTGGTTTGAGCTTGGTCCCTTAGATTGTGCAAACTTGATGTCAATTATGCCCCTAACGGACATGGTGTTAGGTCAACTTTTAACACGAAAAAATTGTAGGATCGAATCTATGTATTGACATCTGGAACGTTGCCTACTTGTGAAATATGTGTTACGATTAACTATAGATCCCAATATTTGGAACAAAAGAAAGTAATGTAACTGATTCTATGAAAAAACATGACGTGTTGTGTCAAAAACACTAATACCCCAATGTCTATGGAGCTTTTCACGGTTCGTCTAATACATATGTTTGTTTGTATGTTTGGTCCTTAATACATAGAGAAGGCATCAAAGTTTAATTGAGAAATAAAAGGTGAAGTTAGATCCATTTTCTATGCAAAGGGAGATTGAAGCCAGTAAAGGGGTTGTTGTACAATTTTTGTATAAAAATATTATATGAGATAGTTGTATAATTTTTTTTGGTGAGAAGGCAATGTGTGCTAGGAGATCTGATAAGCGATATGTAAGTGGCTCCTAGAAGCTAAAGTCCAATAAACTTATAGATGCATGCGTGATAATGAAATGTCACTAGAGATTGGGTTCAAGGTTTAGTGACACTTTTAGGTATGTCACACATTCTCAGGGAAGAGTTATTGAGTCTAAAGAACATCCTCAAATTTTTGTAGAATAAAAGGATCAAATATACATCGTGGTAGTTGCTATTATAGGCAAATATCAGTTCTAGATATGAATACTCTTTTTGTGTTGCTAGTCTATGAGAAACTAGAAGATGGATGATTTGCTAATGTTGGGTACGAATATCATGAGCCAAATTAAGTTACTCATCATCTTTATGTCAAGATTCTTATCTATAGAAATATGAGTAATTACAAGAGGAAATTCTTAATCAACAAAACATCCTTTTTTGAAGTTAAGAATAACTCATTGTATCCGGTGCACATATGAGATCGTATTCCTTCATATATGTTTGTTTTTATTAATGAGAAAGTTACTCTTCAATTAATTCAAAGAAAGAAGAATTGTATAAATAATATATGTATATTAGAAAACTCATTAGACATTTGGGATTATATCCCAAAGTAAGGATAGAACTACCTAAGTACACAACACATTATGTCTTACAACCATCCAAAAAAAGATGATTCTAGGCAGACACTAGGATGTGCATACAATGCATGGGGGCAAAATCAACAATGGCATGTATGATTTGGGATACTCGACCGTTTAGAAGAGAAACCTACACCCTACAACCTTAGACAAGTAGAGAAGAGGTTCATTTTCCAACAACCCACCCAAATGCAATCAATAACGTTATTAATTATGTGGCACTATGATGCTCTAGTTTTCACATAAAAATACCTCCTCTTTGGGGAACAATCAAACACTTTCCTTAAAGATATTTGATGGAGATCTCATCAGATTAAGAACACAATTAGACATGCAATATTTGGTATTGGCCAAGTTCCAAGATTCATGCTACATGAAGCAACTGGGCGACAAGAATATGAATAACCAACCATCGATACCTATCCAATTTAGGTAGTGAAAAGTATACAGTTTCATCCAACAACTCATTCCATTCCAATGAAGAACACGATAAAGGCCCAACCACACCTCATGCTTACGTTGCTAAGAGAGCCAGTAAGGACTCATATCAATGGAAGTGACAAGTATGTAGTTGGGGCATCCATGGGGCATGATGTCACGTCTTGATCTCACTACAACTCCTTGTTGTTGGTATGTTGGAGGAAGGAAGCCATATAGATATGCCAATGACTCACACACATACCATTTTTTACTATGAAATCCTAACATTGATGACAAATTGGTTTGCCAAGCATCTTCTTTGCAACTAGGTGATGAAAACAATATAGAAGAGTGTCCACAAAAAAAAACAAATATAGAAGGGCACTCTAGAATTAAAAAAAGGAACATAAGGGATCCATAACTTCTAAGGTGCCACCTATGTAGAGATGATGGAGTAGGGTCAATGAAGCAAGTCCCCTTTCCCTTCCTTTGAAGAAACTTCGAGTAGAACCAATTGGTCAAGTCACCTCCCCCTCACTTTGGGGAAACCTCTTTTAAAGAATCATATTTTCCAACCACATTGTTCTTAGGGTTATTAGTTCCAATCATCAATGGAAAGTAAATGTCAAAGCTGCATGCTACAATGGTAGGCAATAGCTCAACGCAATGTAGCTATAAAATAACCAATAAAGAGAATGATACTACCCTAATACCTCCCATTCACTGTGGCTTCCTTTGTGACCCCCTACCAGTTCCATAGAAGATCATTACTCATCGACCTACCCCACCCAAGTGAGAAAGCCATATAATAAAATATGTGAGGTCCCAATAGCACAACCTACACCAATCGGGGGAAACTAATCGTTGGAGATCCCAAATTTAGTGTCATCCTAGACATCACTATAGAGATAGGGTCGAGCAATTTTTATTTTAGAGAGAGAGGTAACAATACACATTGTGGAAGCTCTTCATGTTGACTCTCTTTATTTTATTAGTTTGAGTGAATAGATATAGAAGTGTTTTTTATGGAGTACTTTCACTAATGAGTGTGTATAAAATGTTTCTAGTCACATCATTGATATATATATATACATATATATATACATATATATACATATATATGTATATATATATATATGCTTAGTTTGTTTGCAATGAAAAGACAACTCATGATTAAAAAATAACCTATGAAATTATTAAGTTATATAAAAATGCATTCAAGAAACAACTTTGATTGATTGGAATGAAGCATAGATGTTCATAGAGATGCATTTTTAGCATTATGTAAAACTTAAAAAGATTAAGGTGACTTATTTAGACTATACCCAAAGAACATGTAATTTGTTGGTAGAGTTTTTTTTGGGAGCAGGTAAAATATCACTATCACATCAAAAAGAAGTATATGGGAAGCACCCGTATACTATACAGGCGGGTGAGTCAGCAAAAACCCCATTGTCTCAGAACCTCCGCACCAACCCCGTACCCGGTCTTGGGTTTGGCCTTAACAACCACACCCAGATTATACACAAAAATATCAAAAAGATAGGTATTGTCCATCTCCCCTTTGCCGTGGAGTCTCCAGTTTCTCTCATCCCAAATAAAGAAACAGAGCCCAGCCAGGCTAAGACCAGCAAAAAGCCTAGACTGAGCACTTTTCTCCATAATCCAGTGTATCCCATCTTCCAACAACAAGCGGGGGTTCCACCCCAACCCATCTTCAAGCTCCATCTACACCACAAATATTTCGTATAGGAACACTGGAACAACAGGTGTTCATGGCTCTCTTCATGCGCCTTGTAGAGCCAGTAGATAGCATTCGAGGATAGGCTCCAAGCTCTTATCATGTCCAACGTGGGTAACTTCTTCATAATACAGTGGTACAAGCAGCAACTCCATTTTGGTTTATGGTGTTTGTGCCATAACACCTCAAACCAAGGAACTTGAGGAGTGTGAAATGATATGGCAAAGCTGGGCTTGAAATCAGCGTCCCGCAAGGCCCAAGTTCCCATATGAAGCATGTACTCCGACGAAACAAATTTCCAGCCCACGACCATGGCACGCCACACTCTGGACACTTGAGAACATGGACCATGGCAAGGCTGTTGTCGTGTCACTGCTTCATCCAGGTAGACCACAAGGAGCCCTTGTTCCTTAGTAAACAATCAATATGCCTATAGGTATCCATAGTAGCAATGTTGGGTAGATCGATAATGTTAAACCCACATTCTTTATAGGTTCTAACAAGCGTCACCCATGAGACAACGTGGTGCTTCCCTCCCCAAATGACAGATGCATCTATGGATCTCATCTTGTCCAGGACGAAGGTTGGTATCTCCTCTTGGTTACACCAGAATCTAATCTTGGGAATAATCACAGACCTCACCAGGACCAACCGTCCCGCCAATGACAGCCGGAGCCACGTCTACTTGGCTGTAGTGTCCCGAAGATTGTCCACGCACATAGCAAAATCCTTCCCTCTCGCCACACCACCACTAATGGGGATGTCGAGGTACTTGGTAGGAAACACTCCCAGGGGGAGGCCAGCAACCTCCTTCAGTCTCCCCCTCCTTGAATCACAAGACCTGGATAAATAAATCTTGGACTTGATCTCACTTATGAAAAACCCAGTAAGGTTTCCATACACCTTCAACACACGACGTAGATGCTTCAGTGATTTGCCATTCCCAGACAGGAAAAACAACACGTCATCGACAAAGATGAGGTGCGGGAGCACCTTCACTCTGCCTTACCTAAAAGTCACCATCTTTTTCTCCCTTATTGCATCCTCAACCAGAGTGGTCAATGATTCCATGATGAGAATGAAAAGGAGAGGAGACAAAGGATCACCTTGTCTCAAACCATTGGAGGCTTTGAAGAAACCATAAGGTACCCCGTTCACAAGGACCGAGAAGGAAGTGGTGGAAACACACTCCATAATCATATCAACTCATCTCCTGTAGAAACCCATCTCCACCATGATGCGCTTAAGGGCATCCCACCTGACTAGGTCATAGGCCTTAGCAATATCCAACTTGACACAAGCTTTCTGCGCCCCCTTTTTCACACCAAAGTCGAGGAGGAACTCCGACGCCAGAAGCATGCTATCTAACAGGTTTCTGCCTCTCACAAACGCTGACTGAGTCGGGGATACAACCCCAGGAAGGACCTTCTTGAGTCTGGACGCCATCAATTTGGAGATAACTTTATATACCACACCACAGCAGGCAATGGGCCTCATGTCGTTTAGAGAATGCACCAACTTATTCTTAGGTATCAACCTGATAATCGAATTGTTGATGCTTCTCACCATATTCCCTCCAACCAAAAACCACCTCATGACATTACACAAGTCACTCTTCACCACATCCCACATCCTTTTAAAGAAGAAAGAGTTGAACTCGTCGGGGCCTGGGGCCTTCCCAGAACCAATGGAAAACATGGTTATTTTAATCTCTTCCTCAGAGGCAGGTCCACAAAGATCTATATTCATTTGGTCAGTGACCCGTCTAGGGGGCAGGTTGCACTACTGCGAGGAACCCCCATCACTTGAGTTATAAAGCTTGGAATAGAACATAATAGCCTCATCAACCACTTCCTTGGTGGACCTGGTCGGAGTACCATCCTGTTTGAACAGAGTATGTATATGCTCTCTCATCTCATTCCTTTTCACTATAGAGTGATATGCATGGGTGTTCCTGTCCCCATCCCGAATCCACTTCAATCTGCTCCTTTACCACAAGCAAAGCTCCTTTTCTTTCTCAAGCTATTGCAACTTCTTGGCACTCTCCTCTTCGATTAAGATGAGTTGGTTATCAAGAGGATCAATTCTCAACTTCCTGGCAGCTTCGGTATGCACCTACTTCACATTAAAGACCAGATTCTTAATGCTAGACAGTCCCTTCACCCAATCTTTAAGGGCCAACTTCATTCTTTTCAGTTTCTCTACCATCATGTATAAAGGGTATCCCCAAACATCCCTCCTCCAGACCTCCTCAATAATTCTCTTACAACTCGGCCATTCCATCCACCCGTTGAAAAACCTAAAATGTTTCTTCCTGCTGATCCCGTGTGCAAGGTGAACATGTAGCCATGCGTAGTCACTATTCGGATGGCCACCCAGCTGGACACACGCTTGGGGGAATAAATCTAACCATGCTTCATTGACAAGACCACGGTCTAGCTGACTAGCAATTCTCCTGTCCACGACTTGTTTATTATGCCAAGTCACAATTCCTCCACTCATATTGAGTTCCATCAAATTTGTTGCCTCAACTGCGTTGTTGAAGCGAGCAATGCACGAATTAGGGACCGGAAGCCCTCCCCTCTTCTCACCCGCCTTTCTTATGCTGTTGTAGTCGCCTATGAACAACTGTGGCAAATCCTTTTGATTTGCCTCTCCCAGGATGTCCCACAGGCTGCGGCGGCAGCTCTCCGCATTGTGCCCATAAACCCCCGTAACCACAATGTGCATCCCATCATTATTGATGCAGCTTGTAGTCATCATCTGGTCCATTTGGAATATAACTTGCACGTCCCAAACCTGAGGATTCCAACCCATGGCGATCCTACCTCCCTCCACCTCCTCCAGATTGGAAACACACTCCCAACCCTGAGGAACAAGACCTCTCACTCTGTCTGCCATATGTCTCCTTATCCTGGTCTCTAGACAGACCACCACAGTTTCCTTTACCTCCTCAATGATCTCTCTCAATTTCCTTTGTTTTCTGGGGCGAGAGGCACCCCGTAGGTTCCAAGAAAGGATACACATTAAGAAACTATGCAGTGTCCCCCCTTCCGGGAGTTGATCCACCTCTCCTGGTCCTCCTGGGTGAGGTAGTCACCTTACTCATGCTAGTTCCCACAGTTGCCAAGCACTCATTGTCCAGATCCTCCAATAGACCAAGCTGATTTGAGGACTCCATAATGGGTTCCTTGTGCTTCCCATTGCTAACAGGAGAACAACCCTTCCTTGAGCCACTCCGCACCTCCTGGAATGGCCCTTCAGCAGGTTGTTCACTCTCAGGCATACCCTTATACACCTGCACTACACCGCTACCTCCTCCATCTTCCACCACGGATTCCTGAGCCCCAAGGCCCAGACACACAGATGGGATTTCTCCAACAGGAGGCTCCACATCGCAAACAACAACATCCTCTACGACCTCTGCCTAAGGTGTAGACATCCCATGACCCGCAGTTGGAGGTCCTCTCGACGACTTCCTCCTAGGCCTGTGTTTCTTCTATTGTCCCATGTCACCCCGAACTGTTGCAATGTGGGGTTCAAGATGAGCCACCCACGGTCCAGGGAATTTTCCCGTATTGTGCCCAAAAACCTTACAGCCTTCGCACCTGTCAGGAAGTGCATCATACAAGACCTTGATCTCCAACACCTTGCCGTTAGGGAGCTCTACCATGATCACGAGAGGTGGTTTCTTCTCAACTTTAATCTCCACGCACAGGTGAGCCTCTCTAGTGAGACTCCCTCTGGTGAGGAAGTCAATGACTTTAGGTGTGCCAATGCATACCCAATAATGGATATGGCTCTTCTGGTCCAGTGTTGTCGCACCTCCTCCAAGGTGACCCAAACTGGCACGGAAGTCAGGGTCGCCCTTCAAACATCTGCCTCCGGTGTCCACTTCCTCGTCAGCACCAGTTGTTGGTCGAAGAACCAAGGGCCTTGCTCAATGGATGTACTGAGGTCCTCATCCATCAAGAATCTGGCCAGGAACAAGCCTGCCACCATTGGAGAGACTTGTAACTCCCCTCGTATTCGCCAAGCTCTTAGCATCCAGCCATAGAGTTGCTCGATCACCACTACCATCCGCCCAAGGACTTGAACAATGATGGATCTTCTATGAAACTCTTCCATAGCTTCCACGACCAGGGGGGAGAAGCGCATCCATGTACGGTCATCTCCATGGCGAAACACCAGAGCCCTGGGGTCTTCGGGAAGAACCACCAATTTCAGGTTCCACTGGACATACATTGGCTTGGACAAAGTTGCCACTCACGACCTGCCCACCGTCACATCTGATCCTGAATTCGCCCAAGGAGGCAGGTTGCAAATGGGGCCATCACCCTGGGGGTGAGGAGCAGGGGAGAGAGTGGCGATGGAGGCTAGGGCAGCGGAGCCTACCCTAACCTTCTCGGCTCCCGCCATCGCCAGAGCCTCCTTCTCTTCCTGTCTCGGGGGCGTTGAGGTTCTTATCCTCAAATATTGAGTAAATTTTTCCTTTTCCCTTGAAGATATTAAGATTGATATAACAATGCATCTATTAAATTTTCATATTTAGTCACCATTGTAAGAATTTTGACTTATTAAGAAACAAGAAAGTACAAGTGTCATTTTCAATTTTAATTGACTTGTTAATTTTTGGGATGGAAATTGTAATGCTTGGGTCCACTTCCCAAGGCTCTAGTAGAGTTTTATAAATGGCGGCAGACCCCACATACCACCTCTAGTCTTAATTGCGCAATTTTTCTTCACTCACGCACATAACAAGATAAACTTTCCAATTGGTCATCCATCCTAGTACTACTCTAAGATGAGCACGCTTAACTATATAGTTCTTAGTGATTGACTCCTTGAAGAGGAGGTACACCTTGGTAATTATGGGTAGTTCAATCATTCCTTTTAAGATCATTTTAAATGAGGCCTCAAATCTTGGGATGTAACAAAAACCTTCTATGCAAACTGGAAAATAACAATGATGAGGCTTATGATGGATTGAATCTTTGATTCACTGAATTCTAGAAGTTTGATGATCCTTTCCCCACTTAGCCAAATAACCAAGAATAACTTGACTAAACTTGGTAATTGTTTAATCTTTGCTTATATTATTACATTTTTGATATCTAAATTACCTTATTAATTACTTACTTAATGTACATAGTCTGGGTTTAAGCATGAAAAACCCAAATTGTCATGAAAGTTAAGGGTTTTTTTGGTGGGTGGGGGGACAATGGGTTTTATACATGCAATTTGCTTGGCTTTACATAAGGGTGTATTGTACAGATGATCAAAACCCTTATAAGATATAGAGGGAACCCAATAATGAAAATGTAAGTATCTTATTAGTTTAATTTCAGTCAAAAGGTGTTTGGCATAAGTTTGCTAATTTTTGTCTAGGCTAGACCAAAAGTTGACCAATTTGTCCCATAACTCAACTAATTTATTAGTTAAAATCAACTAGGGCTACTTGATATGAGGCTAATTGACTTGTGACAAATATGCATTATTCTGACTCATCAATAGGTCAAGAACCTTTGGAAGGGTTGGATTGACCAAACTTGTGGTTAGTTTGCCCACCTATTCCTATCCTGGAGTGAGAGAATATGCCCGAATTTGTGAGAAGTCAACCAATTGCTTTACAAGTTAGTCAACTCTTTGATTTATATTTTTAAAATGGGAAGTGATTAAAATTCAAGATACCCAATCAACTTTATTGACCTATATATGCTATTATTACAAAGTAGTTCCTCACATGTGGAGGCCCATTCTAGATCACCAAAAAGCATAATCCATATCTAGTTCCCATAGATTAATCCCACTTATCTCGTATATCAAAAGAGACAATATAAATAGTGGATTCAACATCTTAAAAACCACTATTTTTGATACTAATAATGAAAAAACCAACTAAAGGAAGATCTCATAAAACCTTAACATCATTATAAACACATAATTACATCATAATCTTGATAAAATTACACTAGATAAAACATTATAAGTTGTAGTGTAATAGTTTATATACATTAGTAGAGTTCATGTACATCACAAACTTACTATGCTAGTACTGTAAGTCCTCTCTCAAGATCCCTCCCAAGACCCAATATACAATGAACCACACCAACTATAACAAAACCATATTGACTCCCCCTTAGTAGGTTCAGTCTATAGTCACAAATGATGGATTGAGGGTTCAATGTTATATTCCCGATACAGGAAGAATCTCCAAAGATATAAAACAACCACATGAGTCTTGAAGTTTTTGGATCTAGGGCTCTAGAGGGGGGTGTGGTGGTGAATAGAGCTTTAAAATTCTCACAAGATAGATTAGACCTTCAACTTATATTAATCAAAACCAATAACTTTAGTGAAATTTGAAGTCCTAACTAACAAGCATATCAAGGATGAGAGAAAATGAAACAAGCACTTGACAAGGTCATTTAGAGTAGTTCCACTCTCCAAACTAGGAGAGCGTCAGTCCACTACCTAGAGAGGTCAACCTCTAGGACTTTACAAGTGCTTTCCTCTATATATTCACAAGTAAGAGTTACAAAACAAGACCACCAAAGGACTTACCTATCCAATACAAAGAGTCTTCAACCTTACCAAGGACTTATCCATTTTGCAAGAGTCTTCTACCTTCTTCCAAGGACTTACCTACTCTTGCACAAGTCTTCAGCCTTTAAGGGATTACCCACTCTTCTTGGATCTTCAACCTTTATCTTCTGCTTCACCTAGAGAAGATCTTCACATCTTCTTCAACCTTGAAGAAGAAGAACAACAACTCCACCTTCACTCGGAGTAGCTTGCTTCACATTTGCTTCATTAAGGAAAGGGGTAGGGAAGATGGAATGGAATGAGAGATTTACAAGTGAAAGGAAGTAGATCTCTTACTAATGGCCTAACTCACTCATAATCATGAAGTCTTGTGTAAACTAGAGAGAGAAAGGGGTTCAAAGAGTTGCAACAGACTCAAATATAGAAAGGACTTAGAATAGCATGAATGAGAAAACTTGTAATGAATCCAAGGGGTCCAATTTATAGCTGGGGGTGTTCTCTTGAGTGTGGGATCACTTAAGGGTGAAATATAGCCATTTTCCAAGTTGTAACTGATCTATTCTCACTCAAAACAACTCAACAACTATTATAATCACTTTTTTTGTATTTTTCGTACAATACATTCGGCCGAGTTTCAATAAAGGTAACTCGACCGATCCACTAAGAGACAAAGCCAATTTTCAAACTATCGATCGAGTTTGTTCTGGGAAACTAGACCGATGAGCTAAAATTAGTTTTTCTCAGTGAGTCGGTCGGTTGAGTTCTGTGAGTGTGCAACTTGACTGATTGGTCTCTCCAGAAATTCCATCATTAGATCGATCGAGTTTCCAACTCGACCAATAAACAACCTATGACAAATTTTCTAAATTGACATTTGAGTGATTAAACCTTAGAATTAAGTGTTCTTGATTTTTTCTCATCTTAGTTACAAGTCATATCATCAATACAAGTGATTAAAAAAATCATCTAAGGTTATTTGGAGTGATTTCCCAAAATGCACACTTTCATTGCTTTTGACTTGAACTTGGACAAGCTAGGGCTTGTATAATTTGATCTTTTTCATGTACCTGAATCCTGAAATAAATCTTGAACAAACATGTTAGATACATATGAATGGAATGGTTAAGTCATTATCAAAATATGAGAAATGTATAACTCTCAAGTCAACATTCTCCCCCCTTTTGACAATGAAAAACCATTCCTCAATCATATTGAAAAGGATATGTAAAGTTATACATTTGTCTTATGAATTGCAAGGGGATTCAAGATTTGAACAATGTGAATTGCTCCCCCTCAATCTATTCTTACTCTTACCTGCATAGTTAGTCTATCTACACAAAGCAACATGGCATATATACTATATGGTCCTTAGCATGTCACATGATAAAGCATATAATGAACAAGAAAAGGATCACATAGGCAATAAAAACAATATGGTTGAGCTTCAACACATTGAACTTATCTCCCCCTTTTGACGTTATCAAAAAGGAAAGGGGGTAGAAGAGCACAAAAATATGTCTTCTCCAAGCACAACCAAGCATACATCCACAACATGCAATCTCAAAGCATACACCTAATCAGAGACAAGAGAAATACACAATCTAAGTCATACTCAAAATATGGTAAAACATGGCACCAACTCCTGAGATATAGCAAATCAAAGAGTAAGTGTACAAAGGATTAAGATTACAACTCAGAAAAACAACTACAAGTCAAAATGATGAAAGCTAGATGATAAAATAGTACAACTCTGAACATATGCCCAAATGTTTATAATACAAAATAGCCTAGAAAGATATATATATATATGATCAACATCTAGACTAGAAACTAGAACAACTAAACATCTAAGCTATCTATGTCGACACCATCATCATCATCACCATCAAAAGCATCTGGCTCATAGTCATCATCTCCATCTAAAGGTGCAATAGAGAGAACAACGTCACCGTCATCACCGAAGGCACCAACAAAACCATAAGAGACATAATCAGAAGCATTACCATCATCATCATCATCAACCTCCTCGTCAACAGAATCCTCCTCATCAACCTGGTTTGGCATCTTCTCATCAGCAAGAGAACCAAAACTTTGACCGGGCCAATGTGCATTTTTTTCATCCCAAGACATACCAAGAGCATGGAGCTCATTGTCTTATGGGAAGGAAGAAGCAGAACTACCGAGGCTAGAAAGCAGAGTGGACAAGGGGCCATCTTTCAGAGGCAACACACCAGGGGTAGATCCACCAATAGAAGAGGGTATAGCAGTGAAAGATGTAGGTGGAGGGACATAGTAAAAGTGATCATATGCAAAAGATGCATAGTCACCTCCTGAGTAGGGATGGTAGGTAGGGTAGGCGTGTGGACATGACATGTTCCTATTAGACATAATGGAACATAGGTCCTGATGCAACCTGAAGGTTGTATGCCTGTTGATGCATCATGTAGCCCATAAGGGTTTCATTTTATACATAGAATGAGGAACGAGAAGGTCAGGTAGGCTGAGGTGGTGGAGGTGCTCGGGTAGAGGTAGAGGTAGAGGCACCAGGTGTGGTAGAGGCACCGGGTGTGGTAGAGGATAATATAGACACTAAATTTTGAAGAGTTCTCTCACTAATGCAAACTCCTTTCTATGCAGGTTTGTAGTGTAGGTCATGGAAAAGATATTTTCTAGTGGCAAGATGGAATAGACCACAAATCAGGGTTGGGTAGGGTGGGTGGGTGCCACATGTGTTCTTGCCTGAGTTAAAGCAGGTCATATGATGGAGAACATATCTCACCCACTTGACTCCAATGTTCTTCAAAATACAGTACATGATTACCACAATGTTTTCTACAATTTTAGTCTGATTCTTCTTTGGGTGAATATTGCAGTTAACAACTAGGGAAAGTATGCATCTCTTGAGGTCCAAGGTATTGGTATAGTATGCCCAGAGAGCCAATCATATGATGATTGAGATGAGGCATTAGATACATGATTTGATAATAATAAAGGTAATTCTGTCTATTATGTTGGTCTCAGTCATGTGATGATGACACATACATGAAAGATGTCTAAAGAATGATGTGACTCGATGACATGTCTTTAGGCTGAGGATCTGAACAATGAGATCATATGTATGATAAGAGTACATACATTCTTGTCATGTCCCTAGTCAGATATTACCATGGAAGCAAAATAGAACAATAATACATAAGACTAGAGTGTGTGTTGACTAATGACAGAGTCATTAGTCATGATATATGATATCAAGTCAAGCACATAGATATATGTTAGAGAACAGTATATCAGACATACCCACCATGAGAGTGATACATGGATAGCATGGAATGGTAGTCACAATCGTCTCTCATAGTGATAGTGGTGATAGTGGTTCTTAGACCTAAAATCACTACACTCATCACATGTCGTTGGGTACACTTTGACACCATCAAACACATTCCTAAAACATGGGTGTTATAAAGGTGATGGTTGGGTGACTTTGACACATGGGGATAGACTGTGAGAGATAAAGATGGGATTTGTCCCTCCTAAAAAGGAGTATGATATCCAGGGCCCCTTGATAAGGGAAACTGAGAATTGTGTGGCCATACTCATGTGATTCAATATATGATATGTGAATTTACATGTATCTCAAAAAATCTTCTCTAGGTCAAGAAACATGGATTGAATGTTGAATAGGATGATGTTCCATGCCTCGAGTTCAATTCGGATGTCAGTGACAAAGGAACTATACGATCATAGTAACACTAATCATAGATTGTAGGTTGAAGTTGTTCTCCAACTTTCTGAGTTACTTGGGTTGCAATGATGAGTTACTAGATTCCACTCATTGCTTGTGATGTCATAAGTTGTTATGAACATTCACTGCTAACGTAAATTGGAACATGTAGGGTCACACACATAGGATACCCCTGGAAGAAGATATTGTCCATGAATGATGTTTAGATTGAGACTAAAGGTGTTTAGGTACCCAATTAAACATACAATTTACTGAATGGACTTGGAAGTATCAAGTTCAAGTGTTGAACTAGCTGGTTAGAGTGTCAGGTTGATTGGAGACTGGATTGGCAATGTCAGGACTGCCAACTGACCGGTTCACCCTTGTGAGTCGATCGGCTGGTGAGAGACAATTGGCCGGTTCACTTGATGAACTAGGCGGCTCACAGTCCTGCCAACTGAGGAAATAAGGATTTTCCCAATTGGTGGAAAACTTTCACGTTTCACTTATTCAATTCAATTGGAATAAGGATTATTATTTGCATTAATTGGAAATGATTGAGGAAAGTCAATTACAGGCAAGTCTGGGAAGTGAAATGACCAGTTCACTGAGCGAAACGATTGGATCACACTCCCAATTGACCGGTTCATTATTGAACCGACTGGTTCGCCTGCCGCAGTACACACTATTCATGGAATTTCTGGATCCTTCTACTCCCGAACGGATTGGGAACCCTGACCCTGCCCTCTACTATAAATAGAGGGGTACTGGGGGCTTCTCAAAACACACAACTCAGAACATTAGTTGCTCTATAAAGTTGATATCCTCTCTGTTTCTAGTAACCGAGAGAGCTCGAGAAAGTGTTACCCGACTAGGGAGGCACAATGAGGGAAAGACAATTGCAAAAAAGCAGTCTAAGTTTGAAAGAGCAGGTTGGTGCTAGTACACCAATAGGAAGGTCGTCTCCTTCCTGCTAGTTCTTTTAGAACAACATGAGTTCCATGTGTTTCGTGTAGACTATCTACAAAGGTGGGAGATGTCTGCCGCTTAGGAGGACACGTCAGTCGTGAAAAAACACTAGAGGGGGGGTGAATAGGGTTTTAGAATTAATTTAACAATTATTTAACTCAAACAACCAACCACAAGAATATTGGACAAGGGGACAAGGATTTAGAGTGGTTCCTACCTTAGCAAATACTAAGGTAGTCAGTCCACTACCCGGTTGCTTACCCAACCGGGATTTGGAAAGAATTTAATTTTATTACCTCGCAAGGACTTTACATAAAATTACAATTCTCTCCCTAAACCCTTCAAGCAGCCTTCACCTTGAAGTAATTGCACCAACCTTGAAGTAGCCTTCACCTAGAAGTAATTGCACCAACCTTGAAGCAGCCTTCCTCCTGAAGTAGCTTCCCATTGTAATAGCCTTCTTGAAGTAGCTTCCCATTGCAATAGCCTTCTTGAAGTAGCTTGAAGTCCACCTTTTCCTCCGAGAAGAACCTTCTCCAATCCGCAGCGTCCAACCCTAGGAGTAGCAAGGAGAATACAAAGAATAAAAGGAACAAGAAGGAAAATAGAAATTACAACTTATCCTTTGAAGCACAAGGCTTGATTTGCCTATATCAAGCGTGTAGATCTCCTAACCAATGTGTATGGAAGTTTGATTTCAGTGGATAGGAGATACTAGCATATAGGACACGAAATTAGAGCAAGTAGAAGAATCGCCAATGCAAGTGTTGCTCAATTTCTCAAAACAGATTGCCAATTGTAAGTGTATGCTCAAGTGTATCACAAGTGTAGCTTAGGTAAGTTTAGGTGTCCTAAGGCATGTCCTATTTATAGGAATGGCCTACAAGTGCTTAAGGACGTTCTAGACACTTTCTAGGGGGTTCTAAGTGCTTAACTAGCCGTTAGGTACAAGTTGGTTGCATTAGCAACGACTAATTAATTAATTCTGCAGTTGCTGTCAGAGTCTATCTCGGTCGAGGAATTGTCGACCGAGATACCTACTCGGTCGAGGTTTTATCGACCGACAGGCTCTCTGGATCAAGTGTTTGCAACGTTCATCTCCAACTTCCAACTACCTTGTCAGTTGTGTCTAACGGCTACTTGGATCTTTCTCGGTCGATAAGTTTGTCGACCGAGAGTGTCTCGGTCGAGGGGCTTGTCGACCGAGATTTCCCCTGTTTCAATGTTTCAATTTAAGGCATTAAGTGTGTGTATGAGTGTGCATATGTGACACTATTGAAGGGGATGACCTAACTAAGTTTGGTGTTTAGCTAGGGAAGATCTAACACTTGATTTACATGAAGTCTAAGTACTTGTACATTATATATTTGTACAAGTTTACAATTGATTACATTTCATGACATTTACAATCATTCAAGCATATAGATTCCCTAGAGCTATGTCATCCACCATATTTCTGCAACACTCAAGTAGCACGTTAGATCAACAAGAATGAAATGTTTGTCATCATCGAAACTGTAAAATCCCTGACCTGGGTTATGAGTTAACCCTAGGTGTTTTGCCTAAATATGTAATTAAGATACTGGTGATTATCTTTTTGCATGTAATTAAGTTCCTGAGGAACATACTTTTCCTTTTCTGTCCCTTTTAAACAATGTTGAATTGATTGTTTTGTAATATAGGGACCTATGTGCAATTTACCCAGTTAGAAGGGTTAAATTGCAATTTTCACATGTTGAGATGTTCCTATGATGTTGAGACATCATAAGAATGATTATGGTAAAGTTTGAGGGATTTCCCAAGCTTGAGCACCAAGGTGCAGCTGTGGAAGCAATCCCTGTGCTTGAAACCCTAAATTGGAGTAAAGTGCAATTTACCCAATTTGAGGGGTGCAACTTGTAAAATACACCATCTAAAATATCTTGTAAGACTCTTGTCATCATTTAGAGAAGAAATGATGAAGAAGTCACTTCAATTGAATAATCATATAATGAAAAACACCTTTGTGATTGAATAATCAAGGTGTAAGTACTATAGCCCTTTTATGTGTGTGCTTTAGTAATAGGTTGATCTTCTTTGCCTTCATTTCTTGACCTTAGAAGAAGGTTGTCCTTAGAAATAAGAAGAAGGGACGAGCAAAGAAGAAAAGGAGGGACTTAGTTGAAAGTGAGGAAAACCTATGTGCCTATGTGGAAATTCCACCCAAGTATATATGCCATTTTCCTCACTTAGCAAAGGAATGTTTCTTTCGTTCCCTTCACTGTTTCCCCTTGCTCAAACCGAATAAGGAGAGCTCTGGAGCTCAGGAGGACGACCAGGGGAGTGCAAGGTAGGTTTGGATCCTTCCTTTTTCTTAAATTCTTGGATGAAACTCGAATTCAAGGTCAAATTCATGGCTAGCTCACTTAGCTCTATCTTTCTAGCCATCCCTTCTCAACTTTTCTTGGAGGATTCACCTTGGCCGACCTATGGAGCTTCTAGGACGCCATTAAAGGCTTGGAGATCAAAAGCTTGGAACTCAAGGAGCAAGCTTTAGGCGGGTTTTATAACTCTAAACCTATGCTTTGTTATATACATCTTTTCTATGCTTTTAGTTGCTAGTTCTTCTTCTTCCCTATCTTCCCTTGTTTCCTTGCAAGAAAATCCATGAGGAACTGTTGCTGTTCTTGATCTAGAAGATGAGGGAGTTATTTCCTATGCTTATCCACGGTTTTCCACTTTACCATACGACCTCAACCAATTGCCCATACGGTTTACAAAACCGTTTGGTGGGCAAACGGTTTCAAGGTCGTATGAAGGCATATGGTCTCAAGACCGTATGGCCGCGTTGACCAAGCATGGACCGTATGGTAATCCTGTTCAAATTTATGAAGGTTAATCACCCACAAAATTTGAGAGGTTAACTCCAAAGGAATCGTGAGATATAGGCAAAACAATTAGCAAATCCAATTGAATTTAGTCCTGATTTTCAATATGCTTAATTTTCCCTTTTTGGGCAAACGGTCTCAAGACCGTATAAGATGGTAGAATAAGCATTTACCGTATGAGATTACTGTTAATAATGATGTTAATTAATGACTCACCAAATTTGATGGACTAATTCCAAACGAGTTAAGAGTTGAAGGTTGATTACTAGGGCAAACCCTAATTGAAATCAGTGCTGAAATCACAATGAGCTAATTTGAGATTTTGGGTTGATTAGCCCAAACGGTCTCAAGACCGTTTGGGAAATCATCCAAACGGTCTCAAGACCGTTTGGGGATCACCCAAGACCGTATGGAGGTCTGGGGTCAAGTATAGTTGACCAATTGAAGGTACAAAGATACCAAATTACATTGCAATTAAGTATTGATGTAATGATCAACTCAATAAATCAAACCTTGATGAATTTTCACTAGAGTCCAAAGGATGGATGGGCAAACGGTCTCAAGACCGTTTGGAACTCATCCAAACGGTCTCAAGACCGTTTGGTGACAACCCAAGACCGTTTGGAGGTCTAGGGTTAAGGTAATTTGATCAATTGAGGGCCCAATTACAATGGGTTATTGAAATAATCAAATTGCTGATTTGTGACTTAATTAAGGTTCAACCCCTATCAAATCAATCTAGATTTTGATGAATTCTTGGGCAAACGGTCTCAAGACCGTTTGGAGGATATCCAAACGATCCCAAGACCGTTTGGGCCAAGTTTGAGCCCAATTGGAGGTCAATTGATGGGTTCAACTTCGATTTGATTCACATTGTTGAGTGTTGATGGTTGAACGTTTATAGACCTTAATTGAACCAACTCCAACCCTAATTGGATATCAATTGAGGGTCAATTGAGTGACCAATTGGTTAAGGCTAACCCTAATTGTCTCAATTGATAAGTGGTTAGCAAGCTTGAGACCAATTGAGGGCTTCAACATAGGAAACCCTAATCGAGTTTACCCTTTGAACCACCTTGGAGGTCCATACGATCTTGAGCTTTTGAGGTCATTCGACCTCAAGACCGTATAAGGTCATTCGACCTCAAGACCGTATAAGGTCATTCGACCTCAAGACCGTATAAGGTCATTCGACCTCAAGACCGTATAAGGTCATTCGACCTCAAGACCGAATGAGACCATTCGACCTCAAGACCGAATGAGGGTAAACGGTCTTGAGTGTTATACGGTCTTGAAGTCAACCAAACCTTAAATGGTCTACAAAGCTTAAACGGCCTACAACCTTATACGATCTCATGATCGTTTGAAGGTTGAAGGTGTGAAACCTATTGGAGACTTTTGAAGTTAAGTTTGCCTAATGCCTTGAAGGCTTAAATGGTTTAATAGTTGTTCAAACTGAACCATAATGATACCAAAATACATTAAGGGTCAAGTGGTTAGTAAATTAACCCATGATGATGATCAATGTGTAATTTACCATAATACCCTTGAAAGGTTCAATTGAGTGAAACCTTGTTCTAATCAAACCCTAATCACTCAATAGTGGTGATTTGGTCTATGTTAATCAAAGAGGACTTAACCCAACCTGATCTAGATTGGTGTTATCACCATCTACAAGTATGAGGAGAGAGAAAGTATCTTAAGAAAGAGAAAGTACCCTTTTATGATGGAAATTCAAGTAAAGTACCTTCAATACACATGAATGTGCATGATTAGGGTATGATCCACCTATGTGAGATCATGGAACCCTAATTATGATAAATAATGAATCTTAAACTAATCTGAGAGCATCAATGATGATGTTCCTCATACATGATGATGTTATGAGTTCAATTCACCATAATGTGAATAGTAAACCCTAATTCAAGGGTGATGACATGCAAAATGAGTAGCAAACTCTAATTGATGAGAATCAGAGAACTTAGCTCTTATGACAAGAGTGGAAAGTATATTCTTGTTTTGAATTACCTTTATCAGTTGAATTGACCATGCAGGTTCTGATATGAAGGTGATCATATCCAGGTATGAATGATGATACTATATTCATCGAAAGCATGTTGTTAGCTTTATGAATAGTAAAATATCTTGATGCCTTGTCAGTGGCATCCTATGTGTTAATGGGCTGTAAGAGCCATGAATACCATCAATGTCATGCTTTAGAGATGACTTGTGATGAGTATACTGAGAAATGATGATTGATGTGAGTTAGGTTTGTTACATTTAGTATTCTACTTTCATAGCTGTTATGCTACTGTTATTGTTTGAAGAACAATGTATGATGTAAAAGAATACTGAATGTACCTAACTAATCAAGTGAAATGTAGAGCCCTGATCATAGATCCATCATTGTGAGAGATCAAATGATGGTGAAACAGGTTTTCCTACGGGAACTCCTGGATCACATACTGTTGAGTATGTGGGGTATATGGATGTGTAGAACCTTACATCCTAGTGTAGGAATTTGATGAAGATGTATAATCTGTCAATCCTTCACTACAAAAATCATTCCGTATCAGTGGATGGTAAACATGAAACCTCCTGATGAAGAGGAAAACATAGATATCCGTATCAGTGAAAATAAACATGAAATCTCCTGATGACGAAGAGAGTACAAAACGCCACTGTAACTCTAAAATAGCGAAGGACCAGATTACCCTGGTGAGCTATAATAGTAGAGACACAAGATGTCCTACAAGTGATCCTCTTACTGACTGAGGAAGGTGAAGGTCATGAGAATCCGGCTCTTTCGATGACCTAGTATGATACTAAGGCACTTAACAGTGATTGGTTGGGGTATGAGTGGTAAACCTCATCTCCACAGGGCATAATAATAAGAATGTTTGAAAAACATAATCTACAGCATAGTATACCTGTTAAAGGTAACTATGAGCTAATTGATTGATGTTACACTGTATAGTGCATATGCTCTTTATGCTTTATAAATGTTGAGCTCTTGTTTACAACTGCAATTGCTATTGAATACTTTGAAAGTTTTTACTGCTTAAGTTATTCTTTGATGTTATAATAAAGCTTCTGACGGAGAGTTATAACTCTTGCTGGGACAATTATGTAAAATTGTCTCACCCCGTAGACTTCAAATTTTTAGGTGGACGTCGAGGACGGAGGAACAGGTCTACAGGTGACCAGTCCCAGCAGCAACAACACCAGGAGCAGCAGTAAATCTCATGTGGAGATTTAGCCTGCCATGTGGTGTAGTTAGAGTCAGTCCTATGTGTCCTCTGTACTCTCAGGTCTTGGAGTCTTTTGGTTATGAGTTCTTGAGATTTTGTATCTTGTTGTATATAATTACTCAAGAAGTAATTATCATGAGATGTAAACAATTTATCTCCTTTTATGAATGAAGCTTTATGGATTGAAGCTCTTGTCTCGAAAAGTTTTAATTTCCCGTGATTTTTGTCTTCCGCTGTTAATCGATTCATTTCCGCTAAGTTTAAATCGTGTTTATATCGTGGTTTGGAGATCAGAGCCCACAATTAGTGGTATCAGAGCTCTAGGTCCATTGAGTCTACAGAGGCATATGACTTAGGATGTCAAGTCTATCTTTAGTACTCCTTCCTTATCTAATAGAATCTTCTGCTCCTCAGGAGAAGAAGATACATAAGGATGGCAGAGCCACATGATGAGTACGTGACAGAGAGTAGTGCTAGTGCACCTCGAGGCAGTGCAAGGGTTCCAGAAATAGAACAGCCTGCACCTGAGCCACCCCAGTTTGACCCAGCTGATATGGGTAACCCAGCAGTTCAGACGATGTTTGGGCAGTTTATGACTGCCATGACACACATAACCGACAGGATGCCCGTGCCTGCACCTAGGGCACCTGTTCAACTTGAAGGACAAGGTATCGGTAAGACGTTCGAGCAACTTCGTCGTGTCAGAGCTACCGAGTACTTTGGGACTGCCGACCCCGCATATGCTGACCTATGGTTAATAGAGTTGGAGAAGGCTTTCATGATTCTTATTATCCCGGAGGCTGAGAAGGTTAGACATGCTGTCTATCTTCTCAAAGGCAGTGCTGGTCACTGGTGGAACATGGAAGAGCAGAAGAGACCTGGAATAGAGTTCTCGTGGGAAGAGTTTCGTCGGGAATTTATCAATAGATATTTTCCAAAGACCTTCCTAGATGAGAAGATCTCTCAGTTTGAGAGATTGAGGCAGGGCATGATGAACATTAGCGAGTATGAAGCTAAGTTCATGGAATTGCTGCGGTTCTGTCCGCACATGGCTACCACATATGAGGAAAGAATCAGGAGATTTGAGAAGGGTTTGAATGCTGATATGTCAACCTCTGTGTCTGCCTTAGAAAACCGAGAGAGATTCTCTACCTTCGTTGAGTCAGTCCGAAGGATAGAGAGATATGTGGTTGAGAAGAGGCAAACCTAGAAAAGATATCCACAATTCCATGGTTCTTCATCTAGGGATTTCAAGAAACCTAGATTCTCTGCACCTAACCCTCCACCACCCAGATCGAGTTCTCAAACTCAATGGTCACCAAGCAGAGGTAGAGGACGGAGTCAACCGCTTCAAGGGACTCACAGTTCTGCATCGATGTCATTCACTGGACCACCCAGACCACAACAACTGGAGAGAAGTTGCTACAACTGTGGTAAAGTGGGACACTTGATGAAGGACTGCCGATCTAAGCATGTCAGTGTGACACAGCCTCCGAGACAGAATCAACAAGGATCTCAGAGAATGCAATCTCAAGGAGCAGCTCGAGGACGTGGACAAGCGTCTCAAGCTGGATCATCAGCACCACCTCAACACCAGGCGACAATGAGGTTCTATGCTATGAACCCACCAGATGCAGTGGTCAATCCACGGGTAGTGGCAGGTCAGATGGAACTTTCATATCCTGATATGTCTACATCCTGTGTTGTATCTGTTCTAATTGACCCAGGTGCTACACACTCTTTCATCACTCATAGAGTGATTCGTAACTGCAATGTGACTGTTAGTCATAGGGAAGATAGTTTGTTGTTGGAGACTCCGTTGAGTGGGTCTGCCGTTTTGCAGGAGGTATGCTCTCCCTGCATCCTCTTCTTTTCTGACCATCGCATTCAAGTGGATCTTATACTGCTTGATATGCAAGGATTTGATATAATCCTCGAGATGGATACCTTAGAGAGGTATAGAGTTGTCTTGGATTGTGAGTCCAAGTTGGCTGTGTTTGTTGATGAAAGCAACACATGGATCTTTCAAGGTGAAAGAAAGATTCTACCCACCTGTCTTGTGTCAGCTATGGTTGCTGATAAGCTGTTGAGGCAAGGATGTTATGCATTCTTGGCCCATGTGGTAGATGTTACCAAGGAAAGTTCCAATCCTTCCGAAGTTCCCATAGTCAGGGAATTCGAGGATGTGTTTCCTAAAGAACTTCCTGGTATACCACCACTTCGGGAGATTGATTTTGAAACCAATCTAATCCCAGATACGAAACCCATAGCCTAGACTCCGTATAGGATGGCGCCTGCCGAGATGGCAAAACTCAAGAAACAGCTTCAAAAGTTACTTGAGAAGGGTTTTATCCGACCGAGCACTTCACCTTGGGGTGTTCCGGTCTTGTTTGTTAAAAAGAAAGATGGGTCAATGCGGTTGTGCATTGACTATAGACAACTCAATAAAGTAACAATAAAGAACAAGTACCCTCTGCCGATGATTGATGATCTCTTTGACCAGTTGCTTGGTGCAACAATCTTTTCAAAGATAGACTTGAGGTATGGATATCATCAACTTCGTATTAAGGATAGTGACATGTCCAAGTCTGCCTTTAGGACAAGGTATGGTCACTATGAGTTCACGGTTATGTCGTTTGGACTAACCAATGCACCAACTGCATTTATGGAACTCATGAATAGAGTTTTCCGACCTTTCCTTGATCAATGTGTTTTCGTCTTCATAGATGACATTCTGATCTATAGTAAGAATGCTCAGCAGCATGAACATCATCTTCACCAAGCTTAGACCTTGCTAAGAAAACACAAGCTGTATGCTAAGTTTAGCAAGTGTGAGTTCTGGCTACCGGAGGTATCTTTTCTAGGACATGTGATATCTGCCTCGAGAATTCGTGTTGACCCTACAAAGGTAGAATCTGTTCTACAATGGGAACAACCGAAGACACCGACGGAGATTCGAAGTTTCTTGGGGTTAGCTGGTTACTATCGAAGGTTCATTAAGAACTTTAGTTCTATAGCCTTACCTTTAACCAAGTTGACCCGGAAAGATGTTCCTTTTTCTTGGAGTGATAAGTGTCAACAGTCTTTCCAGTTGTTGAAGGAGAGGTTGACAAGTGCTGTGGGATCTGATCTCCAAACCACGATATAAACTTAGCGAAAGCGATTCAATTAGCAGCGGAATACCAAAAATCAGCGGAAATTAAAACTTTTTGAGATAAAACATTGAAACCATAAAAATTCCTTCATAAAAGGAGATAAACTGTTTACATCTCAGATAATTACTTCTTGAGTAATTATATACAACATGATACAAAATCTCAAGAACTCATAACCAAAATCTCAGACCAAAAGACTCCAAGACCTGAGAGTACAGAGGATGCATAGGACTGACTATCTATCTATATAACTCAGAAGTCTGAATCTCCACCTGGGATTTACTGCTGCTCTGGGTACTACTGCTGCTGATACTGGTCACCTGGAGATTGGTCCCTTCGTCCTTGACGACCACCTAAAAACAATTGAAATCTTCGGGGTGAGACAATTTTAAAAATTGTCCCAGCGGGAGTTATAACTCTTTGCCAGAAACATGATTATTACAGAATAAGAGAAATAACAGTACACAAAGAAGTCATATATATTTTAAGAGTAGTTAGAACAATGTTTCACAGATTGTAATCTATACCTCCTACTAGAAGCAAAGCATCTCTAAATCAACCCACATATCTCTTTTCTTTTAGAAAAACAAAAGACATGTATAACATTTATTTATTATAAATCCATCATCACCACACTGGCTCTCTTCAGGCTTGGATCATATATCCATCACCTGGCATTATAATAAGGTATATCATGACCTGTAGCCATACCCTTTTCTACAAGGTGTTAGGATTCCAAAACCACAACATAACTGTATGATTAGTACACATGAAATCATACATAACCATACTCAAGTGACACAGGGGTTATTTACATTCATCACCCGTAAGTCTGCAGTTAAGCCTATCATAGGATTGTCTTGTAATAGAATTTCTCATAGTGACACTCTATATTAGGATCACATTTCATAATTTAACATAGGGATATCAATCCCTAAATATCTTATCACTAAGAATCCGGAAAGTGAGAGTCCAAACCCCTGGACTAATTATAACATTTATTACCAAGAACATCTTATTTTATCTGGTCATCTAAATAATATGACCTTTGATAATCATCAGCACATATTACTCATGACTCAATCAACCTATCAAACTCATAAGTTATCACTTATCAGATAACATACATGTTCTTGAACATTTAAACATTAGCATAGCAGTTAAGAAGGAAAGATACTAAATGTAACAAGTCTAACTTACATCAATTACCGTTTTCTCAATTCTCTCATCACAAGTCATCTGTTAAGCATGACCTTGATGATACTCATGGCTCTCACAGCCCATCAATCTCATAAGATGCCACTATCAAGGCACCAGGATATATCACTATTCATAAAGCAGACAACATGCTTTTAATGAATGTAGTATCATCATCCATACCTGGATATGATCATCTTCATATCAGAACCTGCATGGTTAATTCAACTGATAAAGGTAATTCAAAACAAGAAATACACTTTCCACTCTTATCATAAGAGCTAAGTTCTATGATTCTCATCAATCAGGGTTTACTACCCATATTGCATGTCATCACCCTTGAATTAGGGTTTACTATTCACATTACATGTCATCACCCTTGAATTAGGGTTTACTATTCACATTACATGTCATCACCCTTGAATTAGGGTTTACTATTCACATTATGGTGAGTTGAACTCATAACATTGTCATGTATGAGGAACATCATCATTGATGCTCTCAGATTAGCTTTAAGATTCATCATATATCATATTAGGGTTTCCATGATCTCACATAGGTGGATCATACCCTAATCATGCACATTCATGTGTATTGAAGGTAATTACTTGACTTTCCACCATAAAAGGATACTTTCTCTCTCCTATGATACTTTCTTTCTCCTCATACCAGCAGATGGTGATAACACCACTCTAAATCAGGTTGGGTTAAGACCACTTTGATTAACATAAACCAAATCACCACTATTGAGTGATTAGGGTTTGATTAGAATAATGTTTCACTCAATTGAACCTTGTAAGAGCATTATGGTAAATTACACATTGATCATCATCATGGTTTAATTTACTAACCACTTGACCCTTAATGTCTTTTGGTATCATTAGGGTTTAGGTTGAACAACTATTAAACCATTTAAGCCTTCAAGGCATTAGGCAGAATTAACTTCAAAAGTCTCCAATAGGTTTCACACCTTCAACCTTCATACGATCTTGAGGTCGTATGCCCTCATTCGATCTTGAGGTCGTATACCCTCATTCGATCTTGAGGTCGTATACCCTCATTTGATCTTGAGGTCGTATACCCTCATTCGATCTCGAGGTCGAATGCCCTCATACGGTTTGATGTCAAAAGCCCTCATACGGTTTGAGATCAAATTCCCTCATACGGTTTGAGGTCGAATGCCCTCATACGGTTTGAGATCGAATGCCCTCATACGGTTTGAGGTCGAAAGCCCTCATACGGTTTGAGATCGAATGCCCTCATACGGTCTGAGATCGAATGCCCTCATACGGTTTGAGGTCGAAAGCCCTCATACGGTTTGAGATCGAATGCCCTCATACGGTTTGAGGTCGAACGCCCTCATACGGTTTGAGATCGAATGCCCTCATTAGCTCAAGATCGTATGGACCTCCAAGGTGGTTCAAAGGGTAAACTCGATTAGGGTTTCCTATGTTGAAGACATCAATTGGTCTCAAGCTTGCTAACCACTTACCAATTGAGACAATTAGGGTTAGCCTTAACCAATTGGTCACTCAATTGACCCTCAATTGATATCCAATTAGGGTTGGAGTTGGTTCAATTAAGGTCTATAAACGTTCAACCATCAACACTCAACAATGTGAATCAAATCGAAGTTGAACCCATCAATTGACCTCCAATTGGGCTCAAACTTGGCCCAAACGGTCTTGGGATCGTTTGGATATACTCCAAACAGTCTTGAGACCATTTTCCCAAGAATTCATCAAAATCTAGATTGATTTGATAGGGGTTGAACCTTAATTAAGTCATAAATCAGCAATTTGATTATTTTAATAACCCATTGTAATTGGGCCCTCAATTTCTCAAATTACCTTAACCCTAGACCTCCAAACGGTCTTGGGTTGTCACCAAACGGTCTTGAGACCGTTTGCCCATCCATCCTTTGGACTCTAGTGAAAATTCATCAAGGTTTGATTTATTGAGTTGATCATTACATCAATACTTAATTGCAATGTAATTTGGTATCTTTGTACCTTCAATTGGTCAACTATACTTGACCCCAGACCTCCATACCGTCTTGGGTGATCCCCAAACGGTCTTGAGACCATTTGGATGATTACCCAAATGGTCTTGAGACCGTTTGGGCTAATCAACCCAAAATCTCAAATTAGCTCATTGTGATTTCAGCACTGATTTCAATTAGGGTTTGCCCTAGTAATCAACCTTCAACTCTTAACTCGTTTGGAATTAGTCCATCAAATTTGGTGAGTCATTAATTAACATCATTATGAACAGTAATATCATACGGTCAACGCTTAGTCAACCATCTTATATGGTCTTGAGACCGTTTGCCCAAAAAGGGCAAATTAAGCAGATTGAAAATCAGAACTAAATTCAATTGAATTTGCTAATTGTTTTGCCTATATCTCACGATTCCTTTGGAGTTAACCTCTCAAAATTTGTGGGTGATTAACCTTCATAATTATGAACAGGATTCCCATACGGTCCACGCTTGGTCAATGCGGCCATACGGTCTTGAGACCGTATGCCTTCATACGACCTTGAAAGCGTTTGCCCACCAAACGGTTTTGTAAACCGTATGGGCAATTGGTTGAGGTCGTATGGTAAAGTGGAAAACTGTGTATAAGCATAGGAAATAACACCCTCATCTTCTAGCTCAAGAACAGCAACAGTTCCTCACGGATTTGCTTGCAAGGAAGCAAGGGAAGATAGGGAAGAAGAAGAACTAGCAACTAAAAGCATAGAAAAGATGTATATAACAAAGCATAGGTTTAGAGTTATAAAACCCGCCTAAAGCTTGCTCCTTGAGCTCCAAGCTTTCGAGATCCAAGCCTTTAATGGCGTCCTAGAAGCTCCACAGGTCGGCCAAGGTGAATCCTCCAAGAAAAGTTGAGAAGAGATGGCTAGAAAGATAGAGCTAAGTGAGCTAGCCATGAATTTGACCTTGAATTCGAGTTTCATCCAAGAATTTAAGAAAAAGGAAGGATCCAAACCTACCTTGCACTCCCCTGGTCGTCCTCCGGAGCTCCAGAGCTCTCCTTAGTCGGTTTGAGCAAGGGGAACAGTGAAGGAAACGAAAGAAACATTCCTTTGCTAAGTGAGGAAAAGGGCTTATATACTTGGGGTGGAATTTCAACATAGGCACATAGGTTTTCCTCACTTTCAACTAAGTCCCTCCTTTCTTCTTTGCTCGTCCCTTCTTCTTATTTTTAAGGACAACCTTCTTCTAAGGTCAAGAAATGAAGGCAAAGAAGATTAACCTATTACTAAAGCACACACATAAAAGGCTACAATACTTACACCTTGATTATTCAATCATAAAGGTGTTTTTTCATTATATGATTATTCAATTGAAGTGAATTCTTCATCATTTCTTCTCTAAATGATGACAAGAGTCTTACAAGATATTTTAGATGATGTATTTTACAAGTTGCACCCCTCAAATTGGGTAAATTGCACTTTACACCAATTTAGGGTTTTCAAGCACAGAGGTTGCTTCCACAACTGCACCTTGGTGCTCAAGCTTGGGAAATCCCTCAAATTTTATCATAAACATCCTCATGATGTCTCAATCATCAGAGGAACATCTCAACATGTGTAATTTGCAAGTTAATCCCTTAACTGGGTAATTTGCACATAGATCCCTGTATTGCAAAACAATACTACAACATTGTTCTTAGGGGACAGGAATGGAAACATATGTTCCTTAGGGGCTTTTATTACCTGCTAAAAGATAATTACAAGTATCTTAATTACATAATTAGGCAAAACTTCTAGGGTTAGGTTATAACCCAGGTCCGGGATGTTACAAATTATAAACCCCTAACAAGGATTTCGTCCTCGAAATCCCAGGGAAAGGAAGAACAGATTAGTCATTATGATGATATTATGGGTCTTTAATTCACACAAAGTCCCTTTCATTAATTATCCCTTATCACTGTTTATGCTTTTGTAAAGCATAAACCCCTAACATAATGTGTCCATACCTTTGAAAGGAGAAAGCATAAAAGAACATTCTTCTCATATCACTCAAGAATTCTTACCAACAGAGGAATATACATACCTTAACACTGATAATTTACTCTGTATATTGTCTCAAGGGCTTCACCGAAGGAGTTCATTGAGAAAGGCTTACTAAGTAGTTACTGAGGATATTCACCAAGTATATTCACTAAGTTTGTTCACTAAGTATTCACTGAGTATGTTCACTGAGTATATTCACTAAGTATTCACTGAGTATATTCACTAAGTTTATTCACTAAGTATTAATTGAGTCTATTCACTGAGCATATTCACTAAGTATTCACTGAGTATATTCACTGAGTATATTCACTGAGTATATTCACTGAGCATATTCACTAAGTATTCACTGAGTATATTCACTGAGCATATTCACTAAGTATTCACTGAGTATATTCACTGAGCATATTCACTAAGTATTCACTGAGTATATTCACTGAGCATATTCACTAAGTATTCACTGAGTATATTCACCAAGTATTCACTGAGTATATTCACTGAGCATATTCACTAAGTATTCACTGAGTATATTCACTGAGCATATTCACTAAGTATTCACTGAGTATACTCACTGAGCATATTCACTAAGTATTCACTGAGTATATTCACTAAGTATTCACTGAGTATATTCACTGAGCATATTCACTAAGTATTCACTGAGTATATTCACTGAGCATATTCACTAAGTATCCACTGAGTATATTCACTGAGCATATTCACTAAGTATTCACTGAGTATATTCACTGAGCATATTCACTAAGTATTCACTGAGTATATTCACTGAGCATATTCACTAAGTATTCACTGAGTATATTCACTGAGCATATTCACTAAGTATTCACTGAGTATATTCACTAAGCATATTCACTAAGTATTCACTGAGTATATTCACTGAGCATATTCACTAAGTATTCACTGAGTATATTCACTGAGCATATTCACTAAGTATTCACTGAGTATATTCACTAAGTATTCACTTAGCTTTCTCCTTTAAATTTTTTTCCTTATACTCTCTAGATTGTTTTAGAATAATTACCTGATCAGAGTAATCAAAAGATAACAATCTAGGAGTTTCATACTTGCCTTATCTACAATAACCATATACCTGGCCAGGGTATATGAGCATTGAGATTAGGTAGTATGTATTTTGCTTATCATCATATTTCTCATTCTTCATATCATTATACACTCATACTTTACCATACAAGATTATTCTTCAGGTATCACATCTATATTTCATCCTTTTCATACACAGTTAAGGGAGATTATAAATTGTTTTAAAGAATACTGAGTAAGATACAAGTTCTTATCTCCCTTGTGTTCTCCAGGGACTTAGACAAGGAATTCAAAAGTAGCAAAGTTTACATATCTTCTACACATAGAATCCCGATATGTAATATTAAAACAAAACTTATGTCATATGACCTGTATGGGACGTTTGTCCACATCCTCTAATATTATAGAGCCTCCCTTGTGAGCCTTGCAGACTTTGTCCTTTGGGCTGAGTCATTATTGTATTCCTGTCTGGACAATTCCTTGCCAGGTGTCCCAGCTGTCTACATAGGTAACAGATCCTGTGTGCAAAGTGTCTATACGATCCAGTTACCGACGCTGATGCTATGTCGGAGGGTCCTCTTGGAATACTACTATGATCCCTACTTCCACTTGACATCCATTGTGTCTGGGTAGGAAATCCTGACAAAGCTGATGGTGTAGAAAATCTTGGTTTCTTAAAACATTCAGGCCCTTGTTCTTGAGGCTGGGTGTACATCTTCTTACTACTTGTCTGTTGTTTCATGGTTCTTGTCTGTTGTTTCATGGTTTCTAACCTCTCTATTCTTCTTACTGACTCCACGAAGGTGACAAACCTTTCTCTATTCTCTAGAGCAGACACAGGAGTGGCTAGTTCAGAGTTCAAGCCCTTTTCAAAACGTCGAATTCTTTCTTCATCAGTAACTGCCATTTGTGGACAAAACTGTAGTAACTCCATGAACTTAGCTTCATACTCGCTAACGTTCATGTGTCCTTGTGTGATTTTCTCAAATTGAAAGATCTTCTCATCTAGATACGTCTTAGGGAAGTATCTATTGATGAATTCTCTTCGGAAAACCTCCCATCCTATTTCTTCGCCTGGTCTCTTATCCTCCTCTATCATCCACCAATTACCAGCACTCCCTTTTAGGAGGTATACCGCATGTTTTACCTTTTCAGCTTCAGGAATATCAAGGATCCTGAAAGCCGTTTCCAACTCTGTCAACCATAGATCAGCATCTGCTGGGTCAGATGTACCAGCATAGTCTATGGCTCCCACCCGGCGAAGTCTCTCGAAAGTCTTTCCAGCTCCATAACCTTCCTGATGGCTGGTACCCTAGGTGCAGATGGTGGCACCCTATCTGCTATGTGTGTTATGGCTGTCAGAAACTTATCAAATAAGGCATGGACAGCTGGGTTTTCTATCTCAGTTGGGTCAAACTAGGGTGGCTCCCTGGGTTGCTTAGGTAAGGGTTGCTCCATTTCTGGGTGCCTTGCACCTCCCTGTGGTGCAACAACGCTACTTTCCACCACGTACTCTTCATGTGGGTCAGACATCCTTATATATCTTCTCCTCCTGAGGAGCAGAAGGTTCTATTAGATAAGGAAGGAACACTAAGGATAGACTCGACATCCTAAGTCCTATGTCTCTGTAGACTCCGCGAACCTAGAGCTCTTATACCACTTAATTGTGGGCTCTGATCTCCAAACCACGATATAAACTTAGCGGAAGCGATTCGATTAGCAGTGGAATACCAAAAATCAGCGGAAATTAAAACTTTTTGAGATAAAACATTGAAACCATAAAACTTCCTTCATAAAAGGAGATAAACTGTTTACATCTCAGATAATTACTTCTTGAGTAATTATATACAGCATGATACAAAATCTCAAGAACTCATAACCAAAATCTCAGACCAAAAGACTCCAAACCTGAGAGTACAGAGGACGCATAGGACTGACTATCTATCTATATAACTCAGCAGTCTGAATCTCCACCTGGGATTTACTGCTGCTGATACTGGTCACCTGGAGATTGGTCCCTTCGTCCTTGACGACCACCTAAAAACAATTGAAATCTACGGGGTGAGACAATTTTAAAAATTGTCCCAGCGGGAGTTATAACTCTTCTCCAAAAACATGATTATTACAGAATAAGAGAAATAACAGTACACAAAGAAGTCATATATATTTTAAGAGTAGTTAGAACAATGTTTCACAGATTGTAATCTATACCTCCTACTAGAAGCAAAGCATCTCTAAATCAACCCACATATCTCTTTTCTTTTAGAAAAACAAAAGACATGTATAACATTTATTTATTATAAATCCATCATCACCACACTGGCTCTCTTCAGGCTTGGATCATATATCCATCACCTGGCATTATAATAAGGGATATCATGACGTGTAGCCATACTCTTTTCTACAAGGTGTTAGGATTCCAAAACCACAACATAACTGTATGATTAGTACACATGAAATCATACATAACCATACTCAAGTGACACAAGGGTTATTTACATTCATCACCCCTAAGTCTGTAGTTAAGCCTTTCATAGGATTGTCTTGTAATAGAATTTCTCATAGTGACACTCTATATTAGGATCACATTTCATAATTTAACATAGGGATATCAATCCCTAAACATCTTATCACTAAGAATCCGGAAAGTGAGAGTCCAAACCCCTGGACTAATTATAACATTTATTACCAAGAACATCTTATTTTATCTGGTCATCTAAATAATATGACCTTTGATAATCATCAGCACATATTACTCATGACTCAATCAACCTATCAAACTCATAAGTTATCACTTATCAGATAACATACATGTTCTTGAACATTTAAACATTAGCATAGCAGTTAAGAAGGAAAGATACTAAATGTAACAAGTCTAACTTACATCAATTACCATTTTCTCAATTCTCTCATCACAAGTCATCTGTTAAGAATGACCTTGATGATACTCATGGCTCTCACAGCCCATCAATCTCATAAGATGCCACTATCAAGGCACCAGGATATATCACTATTCATAAAGCAGACAACATGCTTTTAATGAATGTAGTATCATCATCCATACCTGGATATGATCATCTTCATATCAGAACCTGCATGGTTAATTCAACTGATAAAGGTAATTCAAAACAAGAAATACACTTTCCACTCTTATCATAAGAGCTAAGTTCTATGATTCTCATCAATCAGGGTTTACTACCCATATTGCATGTCATCACCCTTGAATTAGGGTTTACTATTCACATTACATGTCATCACCCTTGAATTAGGGTTTACTATTCACATTACATGTCATCACCCTTGAATTAGGGTTTACTATTCACATTATGGTGAGTTGAACTCATAACATTGTCATGTATGAGGAACATCATCATTGATGCTCTCAGATTAGCTTTAAGATTCATCATATATCATAATTAGGGTTTCCATGATCTCACATAGGTGGATCATACCCTAATCATGCACATTCATGTGTATTGAAGGTAATTACTTGACTTTCCACCATAAAAGGATACTTTCTCTCTCCTATGATACTTTCTTTCTCCTCATACCAGCAGATGGTGATAACACCACTCTAAATCAGGTTGGGTTAAGACCACTTTGATTAACATAAACCAAATCACCACTATTGAGTGATTAGGGTTTGATTAGAACAAGGTTTCACTCAATTGAACCTTTTAAGAGCATTATGGTAAATTACACATTGATCATCATCATGGTTTAATTTACTTACCACTTGACCCTTAATGTCTTTTGGTATCATTAGGGTTTAGGTTGAACAACTATTAAACCATTTAAGCCTTCAAGGCATTAGGCAGACTTAACTTCAAAAGTCTCCAATAGGTTTCACACCTTCAACCTTCATACGATCTTGAGGTCGTATGCCCTCATTCGATCTTGAGGTCGTATACCCTCATTCGATCTTGAGGTCGTATACCCTCATTCGATCTTGAGGTCGTATACCCTCATTCGATCTTGAGGTCGAATGCCCTCATACGGTTTGAGGTCGAAAGCCCTCATACGGTTTGAGATCGAATGCCCTCATACGGTTTGAGGTTGAATGCCCTCATACGGTTTGAGATCGAATGCCCTCATACGGTTTGAGGTCGAAAGCCTTCATACGGTTTGAGATCGAATGCCCTCATACGGTTTGAGATTGAATGCCCTCATACGATTTGAGGTCGAAAGCCCTCATACGGTTTGAGATCGAATGCCCTCATACGGTTTGAGGTCGAAAGCCCTCATACGGTTTGAGATCGAATGCCCTCATACGGTTTGAGATCGAATGCCCTCATACGGTTTGAGGTCGAAAGCCCTCATACGGTTTGAGATCGAATGCCCTCATACGGTATGAGGTCGAATGCCCTCATACGGTTTGAGATCGAATGCCCTCATTAGCTCAAGATCGTATGGACCTCCAAGGTGGTTCAAAGGGTAAACTCGATTAGGGTTTCCTATGTTGAAGCCATCAATTGGTCTCAAGCTTGCTAAAAACTTACCAATTGAGTCAATTAGGGTTAGCCTTAACCAATTGGTCACTCAATTGACCCTCAATTGATATCCAATTAGGGTTGGAGTTGGTTCAATTAAGGTCTATAAACGTTCAACCATCAACACTCAACAATGTGAATCAAATCAAAGTTGAACCCATCAATTGACCTCCAATTGGGCTCAAACTTGGCCCAAACGGTCTTGGGATCGTTTGGATATACTCCAAACGGTCTTGAGACCATTTTCCCAAGAATTCATCAAAATCTAGATTGATTTGATAGGGGTTGAACCTTAATTAAGTCACAAATCAGGAATTTGATTATTTTAATAACCCATTGTAATTGGGCCCTCAATTGCTCAAATTACCTTAATCCTAGACCTCCAAACGGTCTTGGGTTGTCACCAAACGGTCTTGAGACCGTTTGCCCATCCATCCTTTGGACTCTAGTGAAAATTCATCAAGGTTTGATTTATTGAGTTGATCATTACATCAATACTTAATTGCAATGTAATTTGGTATCTTTGGACCTTCAATTGGTCAACTATACTTGACCCCAGACCTCCATACGGTCTTGGGTGATCCCCAAACGGTCTTGAGACCGTTTGGATGATTCCCCAAACGGTCTTGAGACCGTTTGGGCTAATCAACCCAAAATCGCAAATTAGCTCATTGTGATTTCAGCACTGCTTTCAATTAGGGTTTGCCCTAGTAATCAACCTTCAACTCTTAACTCGTTTGGAATTAGTCCATAAAATTTGGTGAGTCATTAATTAACATCATTATGAACAGTAATCGCATATGGTCAACGCTTAGTCAACCATCTTATACGGTCTTGAGACCGTTTTCCCAAAAAGGGCAAATTAAGCAGATTGAAAATCAGAACTAAATTCAATTGAATTTGCTAATTGTTTTGCCTATATATCACGATTACTTTGGAGTTAACCTCTCAAATTTTGTGGGTGATTAACCTTCATAATTATGAACAGGATTCCCATACGGTCCATGCTTGTTCAACGCGGCCATACGGTCTTGAGACCGTATGCCTTCATACGAACTTGAAACCGTTTGCCCACCAAACGGTTTTGTAAACCGTATGGGCAATTGGTTGAGGTCGTATGGTAAAGTGGAAAACTGTGGATAATCATAGGAAATAACGCCCTCATATTCTAGCTCAAGAAAAGCAACAGTTTCTCACAGATTTGCTTGCAAGGAAGCAAGGGAAGCTAGGGAAGAAGAAGAACTAGCAACTAAAAGCATAGAAAAGATGTATATAACAAAGCATAGGTTTAGAGTTATAAAACCCGCCTAAAGCTTGCTCCTTGAGCTCCAAGGTTTCGATCTCCAATCCTTTAATGGCATCCTAGAAGCTCGACAGGTCGGCCAAGGTGAATCCTCCAAGAAAAGTTGAGAAGAGATGGCTAGAAAGATAGAGCTAAGTGAGCTAGCCATGAATTTGACCTTGAATTCGAGTTTCATCCAAGAATTTAAGAAAAAGGAAGGATCCAAACCTACCTTGCACTCCCCTGGTCGTCCTCCTGAGCTCCAGAGCTCTCCTTAGTCGGTTTGAGCAAGGGGAACAGTGAAGGAAATGAAAGAAACATTCCTTTGCTAAGTGAGGAAAAGGGCTTATATACTTGGGGTGGAATTTCAACATAGGCACATAGGTTTTCCTCACTTTCAACTAAGTCCCTCCTTTCTTCTTTGCTCGTCCCTTCTTCTTATTTCTAAGGAAAACCTTCTTCTAAGGTCAAGAAATGAAGGCAAAGAAGATTAACCTATTACTAAAGCACACACATAAAAGGCTATAGTACTTACACCTTGATTATTCAATCATAAAGGTGTTTTTTCATTATATGATTACTCAATTGAAGTGACTTCTTCATCATTTCTTCTCTAAATGATGACAAGAGTCTTACAAGATATTTTCGATGATTTATTTTACAATTTTCACCCCTCAAATTGGGTAAATTGCACTTTACACCAATTTAGGGTTTTCAAGCACAAGGGTCGCTTCCACAGCTGCACCTTGGTGCTCAAGCTTGGGAAATCCCTCAAATTTTATCATAAACATCCTCATGATGTCTCAATCATCAGAGGAACATATCAAAATGTGTAATTTGCAAGTTAATCCCTTAACTGGGTAATTTGCACATAGATCCCTGTATTGCAAAACAATACTACAACATTGTTCCTAGGGGAGAGGAATGGAAACATATGTTCCTTAGGGGCTTTTATTACCTGCTAAAAGATAATTACAAGTATCTTAATTACATAATTAGGAAAAGCTTCTAGGGTTAGGTTATAACCCAGGTCAGGGATGTTACAAGTGCACCTGTGCTTGTGCTACCTGAACAAGGAAAAGGATATGTTGTCTTCTGTGATGCCTCCAAGAATGGACTTGGATGTGTGTTGATGCAGGATAAACAAGTGATTTGTTTTGCTTCTCGACAGCTTAAGAAACACGAGGAGAATTATCTGATACATGATCTGGAGTTAGCTGCTGTGGTTCATGCCTTGAATATCTGGAGGCATTATCTCTACGGAGAGACATTCCAGATTTTCACAGACCACAAGAACCTTAAGTATATCTTCTCTCAGCATGAGCTTAACATGAGGCAATGTCACTGGATGGAGTTAATCAAGGACTATGATTGTACAATTGATTACCATCCGGGCAAGGCCAATGTTGCTGCAGATGCCTTGAGTAGGAAATCAGCAACATCAACCATGGATAGAGCACAACTAAACTCTTTAGTGTGCTCTAAGAGAGATATGTTTATCTCTTTAAGGCAAGACAATGTACAGTTGAAGGTGTAATTGTTAGCCGGGTTGTTGGCTGAGATGCATATTAAACCTACCCTAAGAGAGCAGATTAAGGAAGCACAACAAGATGATGCTGCAGTTCAGCAGATCAGATCAGAGTATGGAAATGAGAAGCAAGATGGTTTCCATGACTCAGATGATCATGTAGCTTGTTATCATGAGAGGATGATAGTGCCAGATGTGGATAACTTAAGGAAGTTAGTCCTGGAAGAAGCTCATTCTTCGATGTATGCTATGCATCCAGGGAGCACCAAGATGTATCGTAATTTAAAGGAACTATATTGGTGGCCTGGAATGAAGAAGGATGTTGCAGAGTTTGTTCTGAGGTGTCCTGTGTGTCAGCAAGTTAAAGCTGAACACCAGAAGCCTGCAGGAACAATGCAACCTTTACCCATACCACAGTGGAAGTGGGACCATGTGACCATGGACTTCGTTGTTGGCCTACCCAGGACAAACAAAGGACATGATTCCATTTGGGTAGTTGTAGATAGGTTGACAAAGACAGCGCATTTCTTACCTGTCAAAACAACCTTTTCTGCTGAAAGGTTATCACAGTTGTATGTACAAGAGATAGTGCGTTTGCACGAAGTTCCTGTCACAATAGTTTCTGACAGAGGTCCTCAGTTTACAAGTCATTTTTGGGAACAATTACACAGAGCCTTAGGCACCAAGATAAGGTTTAGTACGGCCTTTCATCCGCAGACTGATGGACAGTCGGAAAGAACTATACAAACCTTAGAAGACCTGTTGAGAGCATGTGTTCTCCAGTTTACCGGAAGTTGGGATCTACACCTAAGCTTGATAGAGTTTGCCTATAACAATAGCTATCAACATAGTATTGATATGGCACCTTATGAAGCCTTGTATGGTAGATGTTGTAGATCACCTTTGTGTTGGTTTGAGACTGGTGAGTATCAATTGTTAGGTCCTGATCTTGTACAGCAGACCGCAGAGAAGATTAAAGTAATACAACAACAGATTAAGACTGTACAGGATAGGCAGAAATCTTATGCTGACAAACGTCGTAGACCCTTAGAATTCCAGGTTGGAGACAGAGTGTATCTCAAGGTCTCTCCTTGGAAAGGAGTCCTTCGTTTTGGAAGGAAATGGAAGTTAGCTCCTAGATTTATGGGGCCTTATCCAATCATTGAACAGATTGGACAAGTAGCCTATAAACTAGAGCTTCCACCAGAGTTACAGAGGTTACATCCTGTGTTTCACATTTCTATGCTAAAGAAATGCCACCCCGATACTGAGTCATTTCTACAACCTATGGAGGTAGAATTGAATGATGATATATCTTATGAGGAAGGACCGGTGTCAATCCTTGATAACAGAATTAAAAAGTTAAAGAAGAAATATATAATCCTTGTGGAAGTCCTCTGGAACCACCGTGGTGTTGAAGAAGCCACTTGGGAACTAGAGGATGAGATGAGAAGGAAGTATCCTGCCCTTTTCTCTTAATATGTTTTATCGATTTCAGGGACGAAATCCTTGTAAGGGGTGGATAATTTGTAACATCCCTAACCAGGGTTATGAGTTAACCCTAGGTGTTTTGCCTAAATATGTAATTAAGATACTGGTGATTATCTTTTTGCATGTAATTAAGTTCCTGAGGAACATACTTTTCCTTTTCTGTCCCTTTTAAACAATGTTGAATTGATTGTTTTGTAATACAGGGACCTATGTGCAATTTACCCAGTTATAAGGGTTAACTTGCAATTTGCACATGTTGAGATGTTCCTCTGATGTTGAGACATCATAAGAATGATTATGGTAAAGTTTGAGGGATTTCCCAAGCTTGAGCACCAAGGTGCAGCTGTGGAAGCAATCCCTGTGCTTGAAACCCTAAATTGGAGTAAAGTGCAATTTACCCAATTTGAGGGGTGCAACTTGTAAAATACACCATCTAAAATATCTTGTAAGTCTCTTGTCATCATTTAGAGAAGAAATGATGAAGAAGTCACTTCAATTGAATAATCATATAATGAAAAACACCTTTGTGATTTAATAATCAAGGTGTAAGTACTATAGCCCTTTTATGTGTGTGCTTTAGTAATAGGTTGATCTTCTTTGCCTTCATTTCTTGACCTTAGAAGAAGGTTGTCCTTAGAAATAAGAAGAAGGGACGAGCAAAGAAGAAAAGGAGGGACTTAGTTGAAAGTGAGGAAAACCTATGCGCCTATGTGGAAATTCCACCGAAGTATTTATGCCATTTTCCTCACTTAGCAAAGGAATGTTTCTTTCGTTCCCTTAACTGTTTCCCCTTGCTCAAACCGACTAAGGAGAGCTCTGGAGCTCAGGAGGACGACCAGGGGAGTGCAAGGTAGGTTTGGATCCTTCCTTTTTCTTAAATTCTTGGATGAAACTCGAATTCAAGGTCAAATTCATGGCTAGCTCACTTAGCTCTATCTTTCTAGCCATCCCTTCTCAACTTTTCTTGGAGGATTCACCTTGGCCGACCTATGGAGCTTCTAGGACGCCATTAAAGGCTTAAATCTCGAAAGCTTGGAGCTCAAGGAGCAAGCTTTAGGCGGGTTTTATAACTCTAAACCTATGCTTTGTTATATACATCTTTTCTATGCTTTTAGTTGCTAGTTCTTCTTCTTCCCTATCTTCCCTTGTTTCCTTGCAAGCAAATCCGTGAGGAACTGTTTCTGTTCTTGAGCTAGAATATGAGGGCGTTATTTCCTATGCTTATCCACGGTTTTCCACTTTACCATACGACCTCAACCAATTGCCCATACGGTTTACAAAACTGTTTGGTGGGCAAACAGTTTCAAGGTCGTATGAAGGCATACGGTCTCAAGACCGTATGGCCGCGCTGACCAAGCGTGGACCGTATGGGAATCCTGTTCATAATTATGAAGGTTAATCACCCACAAAATTTGAGAGGTTAAATCCAAAGGAATCGTGAGATATAGGCAAAACAATTAGCAAATCCAATTGAATGTAGTCCTGATTTTCAATCTGCTTAATTTGCCCTTTTTGGGCAAACGGTCTCAAGACCGTATAAGATGGTTGACTAAGCGTTGACCGTATGAGATTACTGTTCATAATGATGTTAATTAATGACTCACCAAATTTTATGGACTAATTCCAAACGAGTTAAGAGTTGAAGGTTGATTACTAGGGCAAACCCTAATTGAAATCAGTGCTGAAATCACAATGAGCTAATTTGAGATTTTGGATTGATTAGCCCAAACGGTCTCAAGACCGTTTGGGAAATCATCCAAACGGTCTCAAGACCGTTTGGGGATCACCCAAGACCGTATGGAGGTCTGGGGTCAAGTATAGTTGACCAATTGAAGGTACAAAGATACCAAATTACATTGCAATTAAGTATTGATGTAATGATCAACTCAATAAATCAAACCTTGATGAATTTTCACTAGAGTCCAAAGGATGGATGGGCAAACGGTCTCAAGACCGTTTGGAACTCATCCAAACGGTCTCAAGACCGTTTGGTGACAACCCAAGACCGTTTGGAGGTCTAGGGTTAAGGTAATTTGATCAATTGAGGGCCCAATTACAATGGGTTATTGAAATAATCAAATTGCTGATTTGTGACTTAATTAAGGTTCAACCCCTATCAAATCAATCTAGATTTTGATGAATTCTTGGGCAAACGGTCTCAAGACCATTTGGAGGATATCCAAACGATCCCAAGACCGTTTGGGCCAAGTTTGAGCCCAATTGGAGGTCAATTGATGGGTTCAACTTCGATTTGATTCACATTGTTGAGTGTTGATGGTTGAACGTTTATAGACCTTAATTGAACCAACTCCAACCCTAATTGGATATCAATTGAGGGTCAATTGAGTGACCAATTGGTTAAGGCTAACCCTAATTGTCTCAATTGATAAGTGGTTAGCAAGCTTGAGACCAATTGAGGGCTTCAACATAGGAAACCCTAATCGAGTTTACCCTTTGAACCACCTTGGAGGTCCATACGATCTTGAGCTTTTGAGGTCATTCGACCTCAAGACCGTATAAGGTCATTCGACCTCAAGACCGTATAAGGTCATTCGACCTCAAGACCGTATAAGGTCATTCGACCTCAAGACCGAATGAGACCATTCGACCTCAAGACCGAATGAGGGTAAACGGTCTTGAGTGTTATACGGTCTTGAAGTCAACCAAACCTTAAACGGTCTACAAAGCTTAAACGGTCTACAACCTTATGCGATCTCATGATCGTTTGAAGGTTGAAGGTGTGAAACCTATTGGAGACTTTTGAAGTTAAGTCTGCCTAATGCCTTGAAGGCTTAAATGGTTTAATAGTTGTTCAAACTGGACCCTAATGATACCAAAAGACATTAAGGGTCAAGTGGTTAGTAAATTAACCCATGATGATGATCAATGTGTAATTTACCATAATACCCTTGAAAGGTACAATTGAGTGAAACCTTGTTCTAATCAAACCCTAATCACTCAATAGTGGTGATTTGGTCTATGCTAATCAAAGAGGAATTAACCCAACCTGATCTAGATTGGTGTTATCACCATCTACAAGTATGAGGAGAGAGAAAGTATCTTAAGAAAGAGAAAGTACCCTTTTATGATGGAAATTCAAGTAAAGTACCTTCAATACACATGAATGTGCATGATTAGGGTATGATCCACCTATGTAAGATCATGGAACCCTAATTATGATAAATGATGAATCTTAAACTAATCTGAGAGAATCAATGATGATGTTCCTCATACATGATGATGTTATGAGTTCAATTCACCAAATTGTGAATAGTAAACCCTAATTCTAGGGTGATGACATGCAAAATGAGTAGCAAACTCTAATTGATGAGAATCAGAGAACTTAGCTCTTATGACAAGAGTGGAAAGTATATTCTTGTTTTGAATTACCTTTATCAGTTGAATTAACCATGCAGGTTCTGATATGAAGGTGATCATATACAGGTATGAATGATGATACTATATTCATTGAAAGCATGTTGTTAGCTTAATGAATAGTAAAATATCTTGATGCCTTGTCAGTGGCATCCTATGTGTTAATGGGCTGTAAGAGCCATGAATACCATCAAAGTCATGCTTTAGAGATGACTTGTGATGAGTATACTGAGAAATGATGATTGATGTGAGTTAGGTTTGTTACATTTAGTATTCTACTTTCATAGCTGTTATGCTACTGTTATTGTTTGAAGAACAATGTATGATGTAAAAGAATATTGAATGTACCTAACTAATCAAGTGAAATGTAGAGCCCTGATCATAGATCCATCATTGTCAGAGATCAAATGATGGTGAAATAGGTTTTCCTACGGGAACTCCTGGATCACATACTGTTGAGTATGTGGGGTATATGGATGTGTAGAACCTTACATCCTAGTGTAGGAATTTGATGAAGATGTATAATCCGTCAATCCTTCACTACAAAACTCATTCCGTATCAGTGGATGGTAAACATGAAACCTCCTGATGACGAGGAAAACATAGATATCCATATCAGTGAAAATAAACATGAAATCTCCTGATGACGAAGAGAGTACAGAACGCCATTGTAACTCTAAAATAGCGAAGGACTAGATTATCCTGGTGAGATATAATAGTAGAGACACAAGATGTCCTACAAGTGATCCTCTTACTGACTAAGGAAGGTGAAGGTCATGAGAATCCGACTCTTTCGATGACCTAGTATGATACTAAGGCACTTAACAGTGATTGGTTGGGGTATGAGTGGTAAACCTCATCTCCACAGGGCATAATAATAAGAATGTTTGAAAAACATAATCTACAGCATAGTATACCTGTTAAAGGTAACTATGAGCTAATTGATTGATGTTACACTATATAGTGCATATGCTCTTTATGCTTTATAAATGTTGAGCTCTTGTTTACAACTGCAATTGCTATTGAATACTTTGGAAGTTTTTACTGCTTAAGTTATTCTTTGATGTTATAATAAAGCTTCTGACGGAGAGTTATAACTCTCGCTGGGACAATTATGTAAAATTGTCTCACCCCGTAGACTTCAACTTTTTAGGTGGACGTCGAGGACGGAGGAACAAGTCTACATGTGACCAGTCCCAGCAGCAACATCACCAGGAGCAGCAGTAAATCTTAGGTGGAGATTTAGCCTGCCATGTGGTGTAGTTAGAGTCAGTCCTATATGTCCTCTGTACTCTCAGGTCTTGGAGTCTTTTGGTTATGAGTTCTTGAGATTTTGTATCTTGTTGTATATAATTACTCAAGAAGTAATTATCATGAGATGTAAACAGTTTATCTCCTTTTATGAATGAATCTTTATGGATTCAAGCTCTTGTCTCGAAAAGTTTTAATTTCCCGTGATTTTTGTCTTCCGCTGTTAATCGATTCGTTCCCGATAAGTTTAAATCGTGTTTATATCGTGGTTTGGAGATCAAAGCCCACAGAAACAAAGGGATTTATCATAATGTCCAATTTATCCAACAAGTCGTAGTCCGTTATGGAGGCCAGAGTCCATAGTGAAGGCCAGGAGCTGCACAGACACTGTCCAAGACATGACATTGAAGACCACACATGGATGTAAGGTATTATCGCTAGTCAAGCCCCAGGATTAGGTATATCTCACTAAATCCATCCTTCCCATTATATATTCATTGATGCAATCTCCTATTATGGGTTATTGTCCAGTAAAGTTTTTGTTTTCGCCGCCTACTCTGAGGCCATAAATCCCAACACAAGGCAGAGGAGGGAAGGGTGCACTTATTTCTATAAGGGAATTGAGGCTTCTTCAAGAACTTATGAATATCAGGGAGAGTAAGAGCATATTGCTTGTAGAAGGCCTCGAGCTCAACTAGGTCAAAGTACTTTGGATAATCCTTACGCTGGGTGTCTTTCACTTTGGTAGCCGAAAAGAAGATGTTTGGGGTATCCTCAGAAACTTGAAATTTCTTTCCGACTATCATAGATGTGAGGACTACTTGAGTATTAGGCTGGGGTATGGGAATTTTGTAATTCCAACACAAATTTGTGTAGAATTTGTGAACAACTTTGGTTCTTTTGATGGAATTGTTATAGCATGCACGTTCAACACCCAAGGCTAAAAGATGGTGGTCATAAAGAAACTCTGCTATTTGATCTATGACCTCTTGCTTTCATGGTCTTGACTCAAATAGGGTATGAAAAGGGAAAGGGTTCCTAGGAAGGAGCTCCTTGTACCTATTTAGAGCCTCATTTGAGACGAAGAAGGTGTCATCAAATGAAATCAAGCATGAGTTGGATGAAGATTAAGGTGCATTAGCTGGGGCGGCCTTGTTCCTCCTATTGGATGCCATGGAGACAAAAAGGAAAGGAAGAAGAGAGAAAACACTAAAAAACCACCACCAAAACTCATTCACAGACCTAGGTTAGAAAGAGGAAAGGTTAAGGGAGGTCGAGTTAGGTCGAACTAGGGCTAGGGAGAGGAAGGTTGGGGCTAGGGTTGAGAGCTTGAGGGAACTGGCGGTTGGATCGGTCGACTTTTCTCTAGTTTAGAGGGAGAATAGTTGGTTGAACCTATCTTAAGTTTGCTCCAACCCGACCATCGGTCGAGTTCTGTGAGTCAAAAACTTGATCGAAAAACTTTTTAAAAAATCTCTCAGCCTCTGATCGAGTTGGCAACTCGACCGATGGTCAACCTGACCTAAAATTAGATTCCTAATTTATAGCCATTAGAGTGCTAATTAAATTTATTTTTCAAGTCCATTATGCATTTTGAACATACTTGGGCACATATCACTCATCATCGGGTACTATTTTGCGATAAAACCAATGTTTGCTAAAAATACCCAAAAAAAAGAGAAAAACAAGGTAAAAGAACATGAGAAACTGATTTTTAGCATATTAGCAAGCAATGGTGATCAAAATGTAGGCAAATCATATATATTAGATGAAAACTAGCTAGAAAGACCAGATTCACTCAAGGAAGTTATGAGAAGTTTAGATCTAATAAAGTTAAATTTCTATCTAGCTAGAGGTTTAATGAAAATGTCTGCCAATTGATTTTCCGTGTCCACATGCGTGATATAGATATCCTTTTTGGCAGTGTGATTACAAAGAAAATGATGGAGAACCTCTAAATGCTTAGCTCTACTACACAACATAGGATTGTATGAAAAGTTAATTTCACTAGTATTATCATAATAGATAGGAGAAGCATCAAAATGAATGTTAAAGTCTTTGAGTTGTTGCTTCATCCATAGGACGTGGGCATAACAACTCTCGAATGTAATGTATTTAGCCTCGGTGGTTGATAATGCCACTGTGCTCTATTTCTTGGAGAACCAAGACACCAAGCATGGTCCTAGGAGAAAGAAAGTGCCACTTGTGCACTTTCTATCAATCAAGCACCTTGCATAATCTGCATCACTATAAGTAGTAAGAGTAAAGTCCCTTGACTTGGGATACCATAGTCCAAAATTTTGGGTTTTGGCTAAGTACCTTAAAATCCTCTTAACAACTATAAGATATGATTTCTTAGGGTTTGATTGAAAGTGAGCACACAAGCCAACACTAACTTATATCAGGTCTAGAGGTAGTTAAGTAAAGTAAACTTCCAATCATACCTCTATAGAGCTTCTCATCTACCTTCTCACCTTTTTCATCTTTGTCCAAGTTGGCGGTGTTTGACATGGGTGTGTCCATCGAATTGGTGTTCTCCATCCCAAAGCGCTTAAGTAGCTCACTTGTGTACTTGACTTGGTTGGTGAAGTTCCCATCTTTTTTTTGCTTGTTTTGAAAGTCGAGGAAGAACATGAGCTCACCCATCATACTCATATCAAATTCACTCTGCATAAGATCACTAAATTCTTTGCAAATATCAAGGTTAGTTCCGCCAAAAATGATATCATCGACATATATTTGAATGATAAGAAAATAGTTAGAAGTGTGCTTTATAAATAAGGTAGAATCCACTTTTCCCATGATATACCCATGATTTAACAAAAAGTTCTTTAATTTCTCATACCAAGCTCTAGGTGGTTGTTTGAGTCCATAGAGAGCTTTTTGCAATAAATAAACATGGTTAGGTGAACCATCATGTTCAAAGCCTAGGGTTTGTGCAACATACACTTCCTCCTCAATTGTACCATTCAAAAACACACTTTTAACATCCATTTGATAAAGAAGATAGTTTTTATAGATGACAAAGGCAAGTAACATATGAATGGACTCAAGTCTAGCTACATGTGCATATGTTTCATCAAAATATATACCTTCCTATTGATTTTAGTCTTGAGCCACTAACCTTGCTTTGTTCCTTACCACTCTGTCACTTTCATCAAGCTTATTGCGGTAGACCCACTTGGTGCCAATGATCTTTCCATCACTTGGTCTTGGAACTAGGGTCCATACTTTGTTCTTTTCAAATTGCTCCAACTCTTCTTGCATAGCTAGGATCCACTCATCATCCCCAAGAGCTTCCTTGACGTTCTTTGGCTCAAGTTGTGAGATGAAGGCGCTATTGGCTTGTTGTTTGTTGAACGTAGCCCGCGTCTTCACTCTTTCAAATGGATCACCTAAAATCATCTCTTTTGGATGATTCTTTGCAAACCGGGGGTTGGATCCTTCTTCTCTTCATCTTTTTCTTCTATTTGAGTGACCACCTCTTTTCCCTTTCGAGTGATGTTGAACTCTTTTAGAATATGAATTAACTCACTTGCAACATCATCATTTGGAATGATATATTTGGGAATAGAGTGGTTAGTCTCAATAAACTTAACGTTTATGGATTCTTCTACTTTAGCAAGATCAACATTAGATACTTTATAAGCCTTACTAGTAGTCCTATAGCCAAGAAAGAAAGCCTTGTACGATCAAACTTGTTGAGAGATTCTTTTGTATTCAAAACAAAACAAGGACATCCAAAAACATGGAAATACTCGATAGAAGGCTTCCTACCATGCCATATCTCATAGGGGATTTTCTTCAAAGAAGTATGTGTAAAAACCCGACTTTGCACAAAACATGAGGTACTGACGACTTCGGCTCAAAACGTCTTTGGAGGGTCATACTCTAGAAGAATAGTCCTAGCCATCTCCTATAGTGACCTATTCTTCCTCTCTATAACCCCATTTTGTTGAGGTGTTTGAGGTGAAGAGAAGTTATGTGCATAACCTGATTCTTGACAAAAGCATTCAAAAAGATCATTTTCAAATTCTCTCCCATGATCACTATAGATGGAAACGATGTGGCAAGAGGCTTCATTCTCAACTCGTTTGCAAAATCTTGAGAAACGATCAAGCATATCACTCTTTGAAACGAGAGAGAAGGTCCAAGTATATCTACAAAAATCATCGACAATAACAAGGCAATACTTGGAACCACGAACTGATTTTGAGTTCTCATTGGTCCAAATAGATCAACGTGAAGAAGTTCAAGATATCTCTTGGTACTAAGGACTCCTTTGGATTTGAAGGAGGACTTGGTTTTCTTTTCTCGGGTACAAGGTTGGCATTCCTCATCCTTTTCAAAATCTAATTTGGGAAGTCCTTTGCCCAAGTTCTTTTTACTCAACTTCTTCAACTAATTCATATTTACATGACCAAGCCGACAATGCCAAAGAGAAATATCATTTGAGTTGACTACTAGGCATCTACCAACAACATGCTTAATAGAGTCAAGAACAATAACATAAACATTACCACTTCTAGTTCTCTTATATATAACTTGGTAGGTGAGGGAATCTAGAATCTATCATTCAAAGGCAGTAAATAACACAAGGTAACCATTGTCACATAATTGAATAACACTTATTAAATTGTGATGTAGACCATCCACAAAGAGAATATTCTTTATACACAAAGATTCACCTACATCACCCTCAACTTTGAATTTACCTTTCTTGTTGTCCCCAAAGGTGACCGAACCTCCTTTCTTTTTGATGAAGTTGTTGAAGTGGCTTATATCACCTGTCATATGCTTAGTGCACCCACTATCAAGAATCCATCTTCCTTTTTCCTACAAGAAAGGAGAGTGTTGGTTCCCAACTCAAACTTTGGGATCCGAAGTTAGCTTGGGGACCCATTTCATCATTGTGTTGGTCCCCATAGGCTTGCAAGGACAATATGTAGAGTAATGATCATCACACTTGCAATAAGAACAAACTATAGTATTCTTAATGTTGGAAGACTCTCCAACAAATAAAGAGGCCTCCTTGCTCTTTTTTCTTACCTTTGGATTTGTTCTTTCCCTTTGGTGCCCCCTATAGATCTCAAACCACTAGTGCCACTTTGTTTGGTAGAATGGTTAAGGATTTCATTTAGGAGTTCTTCCCTTTGAGGAATTTTTGTAAAGAAGCCCTTAGTCATGGTTTTAATCACTAAGAGAAATGATAGTTGAAGACAAACTTGCAATATCATCTCTAGCATGAACAAGGTCAACCTCAAGACATAGGGCTTTAGTCAGATAAGAATCTTTCTCAAGAGAAATAGATGCAATATCATTACTAGGAAAGATAGGTCTAGAAGATAAATCATTGACTTGACCAAGCAACCTAGTATTTTCATATTTAAGCACTTGTATTTTCTTAAGATGAAAATCTCTGTCATCCTTACAAGCATCAACAAGAAGCTTAAATTCAACATTTTCAGTTTTAAGAGTTTCAAGCTCCTTTAGGCACTTTTGGTTATCTTCCTTAAGAGTTTCAATGTTCTTAAGATAGATACCATTCTATACCTCAAATCCATTGTATTGGAGCTCAAGATCAATATATTGGCCTTGCAAATTATCAATGCTCTCAAGATGAGTTTTCTCATTAAGCTCAAGAATTTCAAGTTTAGCATACAAATCATCAATACTTTTTCCTAACATTTTTCTTTTAGAATTACACTTAGCAAAAGAAGAACAGGTAGAAACAAGCATATCAATAATAGCTTCCTTAGGTAACTCATGCAAGCTTACCTCACTTACCTCGCTCACCTCACCAATTTCTTCACTAGTAGAGGCCATGAGTTCCAGGTGACACTCTCCATCTTCTTTGGATCTTGAACTACTTGAGGATGAAGCTTCACAAGCTGTATGAGCTGCATTCTTGTGTCTTTTCTCCTTCTTGTCCTATCTCTTATACTTACTCTCCTTCTTGTGCTCTTCCTCCTTCTTTGAGCTACCCTTGTAGTGTGACTTTCTTGACTTGAGACATTCACTCTTGTAGTGCCCCTTTTGTCCTTACTTGTAGCATCTAGGAGTATAGGAGGAGGCTTGCTTTCTATTGATGTATTTGCCCTTGATGTAGTTGGCTTCATGATCACTTGGGCCATCATCTTCACTAGAGGACGAAGGAGAAGTCCAGCAAGCAAGTTGTTGTTGAGGGATGACCTCCTCCACTTGTACTTTGAAAACACTATCTTTGAGATTCTTGGCTTCCTTCTCTTCTTGATTGTCTTCTTCTTCTTGCTTGTCAAGCCTTGGCTCATGAGCTTGGAGGTTACCAATGAGCTCTTCAATTGGCATGTCACTAAGGCTCCTCACTTCTTCAATGGAGGTCACCATTGACTCCCATCTCTTTGTTAGAGTTCTTAAGATGTTGGAGTTTATTACACCTCTATCCAAAGTGTTTCCCAAAGCAGCCAACTCGTTGATGATGACATTGAGTCTTGAGTACATATCCACAATTCCTTCTTTCTTGCCCATCTTGAAGTTCTCTAGAAGGTTGTTCAACATGTAGATATTATCCTCCTTGACTTGCTTTGTGCCCTTATAAGTGATGCACAATTTGTCCCAAATCTCATAGGCGGTGTCCCAAGATGAGATCCGGTTGAACTCCGTTGGGGTAAGGACTTCATACAAGATGCTTAAGGCTTTGACATTGAGATGGGCTTCTTTAAGTAAAACTTCACTCCATGTTGCAACAACTCCAGTTGGCTCCTTGTATGGTGTGACCATCACCTTCCACATGTCAAAGTTCATGCCTTGAATGTAGAATTTCATACGCATCTTCCAATAGAGGAAGTTGGTGCTGTCTAAGACATGAGGATGCATGGAGAAGCCTCCCTCTAGGTTGAGAGAACCAAGTAGATTGTCGCCCATCTTCTCGTCTCGTGGGAGATTGTTGGAGAAGATCCTTGGCTCCGATACCACTTGTTGGATCTAGGGATCTAGAGGGGGGTGAATAGCGCTTTAAAAATTCTCAAAAGATAGATTAGTCCTTCAAATTATATCAATCCAAACCAATAGGTTAAGTGAAATTTGAAGTCCTTACTAACAAGCATAACAAGGATGAGAGAAAATGAAACAAGCACTTGACAAGGTCATTTAGAGTGGTTCCACTTTCCAAACTAGGAGAGAGTCAGTCCACTACCTAGAGAGGTCAACCTCTAAGACTTTGCAAGTGCTTTCCTCCATATATTCACCAATAAGAGTTACAACACAAGACCACCAAAGGACTTACCTGTAACATCTCAAGATTTGAGGCCCCTAATAAAAAGATCTTATAAGGAATGATTGGACTATCCATATCACCAAGGTGGACTCCTTTTTTGGGAGCCCATCTCTAAAGAACTCCATAGTTAAGCATGCTCAACTTGGAGTAGTACTAGGATGGGTGACCAGTCGGGAAATTTATCCTGGTTTGCATGTGGGTGAGGACAAAGCACAGTTAAGGCTAGTGGTGGTCTGTGGGGCCAGTCATCATTGCTGAAACCATACTAGAACCTTGGGAAGTGGGGCTGGGTGTTACAAATGGTATCATAGCCATAACCCCTCCAGTAGGTGGGGCCCACATGGGCATTTGGCATGCTAGTCTTGAGCCGTGTGGTCTAGGCATGTAGGAAAGGGTTGTCCATGGTGACTTAGCCACCCTTGCACTGGTATTCCGTGATCGGGAGCTGGGTGTCCATGGGCCATTCTGGGTCTATACTAAAATGGGGAAATATTATGAGGCCATATAGTTGAGCCTTGACGAGGACGTCAAGAGTCTAAGTGGGGGACATTGTAATATCCAAGGATTTGAGGCCTCGAATAAGCATATCTTATAAGGAATGATTGGACTACCCATATCACCAAGGTGCACCTCCTTTTTTAGGATCCCATCTCTAAAGAACTCCATAGTTAAGCGTGCTCATCTTGGAGTAGTACTAGGATGCGTGACCAGTCTGAAAGTTTATCCTGGCTTACGTGTGAGTGAAGACAAAGCACAGTTAAGGCTAGTGGTGGTTTGTGGGGCCAATCATCATTCCTAAGACTCCACTAGAACCTTAGGAAGTGGGCCTAGGTGTTACATTACCTATCCAATACAAAGAGTCTTCAACCTTACCAAGGACTTACACACTTTGCAAGAGTCTTCCACCTTCTTCCAAGGCCTTACCTACTCTTGTACAAGTCTTTAGCCTTAAAGGGATTACCCACTCTTCTTGGTCGATGTTTAGTAGTTGTCTGATGGTTTTAGAATGGGATGGAAATTTCCAACCAACTAAGGGACTTTCCGATCATATCAAGATCTGGGTAAGGATGTTGAATTTACCTCTACATATGTATGTATCAACAATATTCGATACTATGGGTAGATCACTAGGATCCCTAATGATGGTGGACAATAATACACTCAAGAAGATAAGAAGTAGATTTATGACACTCACGGTTGAGTTGGACACCGTTGCACCAATTCAACCAATGATTCATATCAATGGAATGGAGTGTAAGTAAGCTTGAATATGAAGTGCTATATAAATTGTGCCTAACTTGTAGAAACACGGGACACAATGCAAAAACATGTAAACCTAGCTCCATAGAATATGTATTTGGGTTACACAAAGAACAAAGATGAGGTATCATGGATAAAGTGTTCAGATGATAAGGATAGATGGCAGAAGTACAATAAAAAAGGAATCCATGCTAAATGACATTGATGCAATAGAGAGAAAGATAGTAGTAAGCAAGTGGATGGTAATTCCTATAAATTTGTATGTTTAGATTCACTGGAGGAGAACAAAGTGGAGAAGACTTCACAAAGAATGTGAATGTAAATGCATCCATGCTAAACCCAAAGGGACCAAAGATTTGGAAGATAAATAAGACAACTCACAAAACTAAGTGATAGGTAGAATGCATGATGATATTTCTATAAGTAATAAGGATAGAAATGTTGAAGAGGATAAAGATCCAGCTGTGGAAGATGATATGCATACATAGTTGACCCGGATGTAGAAGAAGTCATAGAAGGGGGGCCTTTTCTAGATGAAGAAAACTCAAATACAGATGTCAACAAAGATCCAATGACATCAACCAATGTTGGATCATACAAAAAAGTAAGGGTATCAAAGGTAGTGGTGCTATGTTCAAACATTCTACAAAAACTCCTTACAACCTATAAAATGGTTATAGGAACAATCCAGATGATCAATTTGAGGCATGCCGTTCCTAATGGATGTATGATGAGAATAAACAATTGGTGCATTTGTATGTCAAATACAACTACATCATTTGACTATTTTTTTTCAAGATTCTAAAAATCTATACTCTGCTACATCTTGGAAATGATTTAACTATCCCGTTAAGCCATCCAAGTTCCTAACAACCTGGCTAAAGTTCACCCAGAAAACCTTTTTGGCTCTCATTTTTGTGAGAGGTCAATGGACATAGTATCTATCATTAGTTTAGGAGATACTACTTATAGTGGTACTGATAATAAATGTTTATTTACTTTTTCTTCAGTTTGTCATATGTAGTCTTGTGCATTTTTTATTATAGATAGTATTGTTTTGTGAAAAAAATGAAGTATGGAAAAGAAAGGTGAGAGATAAGGATTAGGGTTCTAGGGAAGAAGATGAGAATAATATGTGAAATTCAAATTCTAGATAGTAGGATGAACTATCCTAGATACTTACCAATCCCATCTAAAAATCTTCACCTAAACAAATCCAAATTCTAGAAAAAACGGAAAACTCCTACAAGCATCTTCTCTCTAAATCCTTATGCCCTTTTACTAGGATTATTTTCTGGCTTGTTAAGGTTGATTGGTGGAGTTGGGTCTATTTCTTCACTTAGGTGTATACATAGGTTGCTAAGGTGATTCATATGTAAGAAAGTTGAAAACAAATCTTGCATGAAAACATTACAATGTTTTGACCTCTTGGCAGTTTGACTTTTTGCAACAAGTCCATCAACTTGCATAAGTCCATTTGACATCATGAACCTAGAAAATTTGATGTTGACTTGAAAGGTTGGGTGACTTTTGGCAAGGTTAGTTTGAACCTTTTAGAATAAAACTAGTACAAGTCAATGCCATACCCACAAATTTAACTATGACCAACACTAATTGAAAGGTTGTTCCACCTTTATGAAAGGTTGATTTGGCTTTGTATGAACAATGTGAAACTCATCCAATCCTCCCTAATCAATTTTCACAATTTAAAGCCAACAACCCTGATAACTCATTTGAGGTTTTATTACCCATTAAACAATGTAAAACACATATCTCATGCTTAGTTCATTATTTCTAGCATTTAATAAAGTTTGTAATCAATATCACATTGAAGTAGCTGTCAAACCCCTAATTTGATCGAACTAGGGTCTTAACTCACCAAAAACTAATCAAGCTCTTTTTAAAACTCAATTAATGCATCCCATTAAAGTTTTAACATGACTTACAATAAAATAAGAGTTGAAACATATAAATCATTTAATTGAGAAAAACCTAGGTCATCACAAGCTCCCCTCCATTTAGGAATTCATCTTTAAATCCAAAATAGAATATGATGAATGTGTTTCATGTCTTCCTATGACTCCTAGGTGGCTTCCTCATCTTCATGACTACTAACATATCCATAACTTATGGAATTTCTCATGCATAATTTAAGCATGTCCCTCCTTGTAGGACACATCATCTATCAACTTAACATATATAGCATGGAATATTTGATATGTTTATGGATGAGACTCTCTTAGCATGGATGCAATGAGCATGTCAATCAACTTACCAAACTAACTTAGAAAACTCAAGATGTACACCATTATACCAACACACTCTACTATAGGGAAGGGTCCCAAGTATCTTGGTTCTAACTTGCCCCACTTCCTGAACCCCAACTGTTACAATATGGGTTTTCACATATATTTACATAATTAAAATGCAATTATTTGAATAAAAAGATATATATGAAAAACTTGATGTGCTTTGTTTTTAAAAGTGTGGTTTTCCTTTGCAAATACCCCTTGCTATGAATTTTGTGGTTTTTAGTGTTTTTAATAAACCAATAATGAAAAAGGGAGAAAGAAAATCCAATATTTAGTGAAATATAGAGGATAAAAGATAATTAATAATGTACTTGTGGAATTTTGTAGAATTCTCTAGAAAACTGGTGTGAAAGGCCACTAAAGGTTTGATTCCATTTTCACATGGTTCCTAAAAGATAAGTCACCAAAATAAGAGAAATTAAAAAGATAGAAAGAGAAATATGATTAAAATTGATACCTTAAATAATGAAATAAAGGAGAAGACTTGGATATTAAGAAAAATCTTTTGAACTTAAGTATTTTGGTATACCAATCTCGCTCACACATAGATAAGATAAATAAAACATTCATTTAAAATTTGGGATTAAAAGGGTAAAAGCTGTGGGAGATATGGAATTTTATTGAAATATTGAAGAGATTGAGTAAATGGATATATACATTAAATGTCACGATCTAAGTCAATTTAGAAAAAGAAAAATTAGGGAACCAACCCCTTTGGTTGTGCGTGTGATCTAAGCCATGGATCTCAAATCCAAGGGTGCCCGATCATTGTTTACCTAGGATAAAAAAAGAAAACCTGAAGTCAACTATAATAACTTTCCTGATCGATTTCCTCACATACAATTCATGAATAGACTAGGAAGCAATTCCTATGGGTTTGTGAAGTATATAAAAACCCACCTACCCTAAGTTTTTCCTGATTTAGAGGAATCTAGAAGTTTATCCCAATTGCCGCCATGAACAACACCCAACCCTTTGATCCCAAGACTATATAAGGAGTCATAGACCCTCTACATACTCACAACAATCTTTGTAAGGCTCTTCTCAACCTCACACTTGTCTCCCCAATATCAATTCCTCTTCTAGATCCCTTCTTTCTTCCCCACTTTCACTCTAGGCAACCCATGCCTGACATTCAGTCGTTCTTGTTACTCTGATCACCCTCTGACGAAATTGAGGCAGTGGTCAAGTTCGGCAAGGTGAAAGGAAGGCGAAGATCCTCTTGCTTTCCACCTGTAGACCCAGGAATCCATATTCAACCTCCTACATTGACCACCAAGCTCTGCTTGCGGATGAGAACATGTAGGAGATGATGAAGTGGAAAAGACACCTTTGCCCCGACTCGCTTTATGAATCAGTAAGGTCAACTCAGTCCTTTTCCCTTCTTTTTTCCCTAGATAACACTGATCCATGCAGGCTTGCCTATCCTAGCTGGAACAAGCCCATTGGTCGACCCAACCATGTTGGCGAGGCCAAGACCCAGTCGCACTGCCTAGGTGGCGGCTTGTGATTGGTCAAAAACTGATTAAAGTTGCTAAAATTGTAGTAGTTAGTAGGATGGTGTGATAATAATATATAATATATGAAAAATGATCAGAAAAATACAAAGAATACAATAAAAATAGTTCCCAAATATAATTCTATATAAAATTCAAAAAGTGCATAAAGTTTCTATCTTTAAGATGCTAAATGTATAAAAACCCTAATTTCTTGACTTTAATGATCATATCATGTTTAAATGACTTAAATGGATAAAGTTGGGCCTTTTTGGATAAAAGAGACATATTTGGCCTAAATGGGGTTTAATAATGCATAAAACATCAAGTCTAGATTTCTAAGTCTAAAAGGCATTAAAATATGTTATTTAGGGTTTGGGAAGCCAAAACCCTAAGTTGACCCCAAAACACTAACATGGAACCCAAGTCAGTCTTAATAGTAGATTTTGGATAAAATAGTAATACTTGAGTGTTGTGCTTTATTTTTAGGATAGTTGCTTGATTGGTTACTTTTTTTGCCTTTGGCTTGGACATCAAGTTACTTCTAAAAAGGTATGCGGATACGACTATGACTACTAGACTTAAAAAAATTTGTGGTTTTTTAGGCTTTCCACAACGATTGCAAATAAAATGTTGGTTGTTTATTTAATGCATGAAATCTTTAAAGCCTCTATGAGAATCACATTATATAAGTATAACTTTATCAACTTGTTGGGAAATACCGGTACAAATTAGGTAGCGGAAACAAAAAAATTTATTATCGTATTCCCATGAACAACAAGATCACTTCAACTACTATGTAATGGGAAGGATGGTTTTAACGAGTTCATACCTACTCCTGGAGCAAGTCTAGTGACTACAACTCATTGTAGTGCAACTATCTTCTAGTTGCTCTTGGACGGTGTCTATACAACTCCTGGTCTTCACCACAAACGACAAACTCGAACAACGTCTACAATAGATCCTACGGTCTCACCATGGATTGCAGGATGCCATTTCCCTCCTAGCCACGGGCAAAGGACACCTCGTCTCTAGAGAAGTCCACATGGACCACTTAGAACTCTTGTCATTCTTCTAGAATAGATAGGGAGAAGTTGTCCCTCCCGTTGGTGTACTATTCACTAACTTGCTCTCCCACAATTGTTTCTCCCTTACTATCCATCTCTTTAGCGCTTAGGACTTGCTCGAGCTCTCTATTAGTTACCACAACCAGAGAGGATAACAATTGTCAAAGGTAATTGAGTTGTGTTCTGGGAACCCCCAATACCTGATGCAGCCATGTTTTAGGGCTCCATCCTGTGCCATTTTGTACTTAATTCACATCTAAACATGTTAGATTACAAGTGTTTGCCCCTAATATGCTTATCATTGCAAATATGCTTATGGATGTTCTTTGCACTATTTTCAGGTACTTGGACCATGTTTAGATGGACGAGAGAGAAAGAAGGAGTTCTAGGGTTCCCCCAATCATGGAGGGACCCAAAGAAGGCCCCGAAGTCTCCCTCAACCTACCTCCAATGGCCAAGAGTCATCCCCAATCAAAGACATCCAAGAATGATGGAGTTTGAAGTGAATCAATTGATGCAAGCCTCACCACGACCATGGCCACAACACCACGGTCGTGCATTTTTTAGCAAAGAAGTGCCCTTTTCAATAGGGTTTTCCCACAGAATCCCACGACCATGGCTACCTGCCACGACTGTGGCCATTGAAGACACCACAACCATGGGCCGTCCCCACGGTCGTGGGAATTAATGACCAAAGTTCCAGTTTTCAACAGGTTGTCACCCCTAAATCGCCACAACCGTGGCTCACTGCCACGACCGTGGCAGATGAAGTACAAAATGCCCGTGGTGCTACTCCACGGTCACCTCTCCCTCCTCCAAAACGGTTGTGTTACCCAACACGGCCATGGTGCCCCTCACCCACCACGATCGTGGCACTCCTCCACGGCCGTGGCCACCACCATATTTAGCTTTTCACCACTCCCTCCATACCACGACCGTCTTGCCACCCCACGACCATGTACCACTGCCCTTACCATGACCGTGGCACACCACCACGGCCGTGACGATCCACCAACCCTACCCTACTTTTACACTGTATTTCCTAAACTGCCCCTACTTACCCTAGTGCCTCCCGACCACCTATATATACATAGGTGGCGGCTGGGGCACGAAGGCTAGCCTCTCCTACAACTTCTCCAAGCTTCCACCTTCCTTCCTTGAGCTATTAGTGCAATTCCTTTACATTTTGGCTCTCCATCCACCATCTCCACCCTCATTCCACCTTGGAAACCTAGCTTTCTAGGTTTTCATCCATAACCCCCATATTTTCATGCTCCCCTGCACCCTTGGAGGAGGGAGGTCATCCACAGCAGCTTGGAGGTGAAGAAGAAGGCCACTTCATCAAGCTTCATGGAGTTTCTTCCTCTTCTTCCCCTTTCTTTTACTCTTTCTTTGATCATGTGTAGCTAAGCCCCTAGTGGTGGGTTGTTTTGGGGTTAAAATGTGACTTTGATACCATGTTGGGGAAAAGTTGCTTGTAATGAACTCAATTTATATCTATGATGATTGCCTCTTGCTTCTATCTCATTTCCTATTTTATTGCATGTGGTTTGTGCTTATAACATGGATTGCTTACTTTGAGATGTTTGATGACACTTAGCTTCTAGGAGGAATTGGAGTGTATGTGGCAATCTTAGGATTGGCTCCTAGGTCCAATTAGTGGATCCCTAGCTAGCCCCCTTTGTTCTTGAATACACATCCCTCCTTCTACAAGTGACTGTGAGATTTAAGTAGCTAGTGTAAGTGAGAGTGATGTAATTGCCTAGGGCCTTCTAAAGGCTAGAGTGGCTAGTGGCATGAGGTCAAATACCCTCATCTCTACTCCCATCTCTACCCTCAACCCTCAATTTCTTACTATCACTTACTCTAGAAACCTAGATTTGGCTAATCCCATTAGATTTACACCTAACTCTAGTCTTCTACTAGTAGTGTAGGGTATATTCTAAGACCTTATAGTTTGGTTTGGTAATCTATATGTGGAATGAGAACCATTCTTGTCTAACTATCTTCACCAACTAATAAAAAATTACATCCCCCAAACGGCCCACCTACCCTAATCAACTTGTTAAAACCCAAACTGCTTTGCTCGCTTGTTAATGCTAGTCCTGTTTAATTGCTTTAGCTTAACTTAGCTAATTGCATAGTTTTGTTATCTAGTGTTAATTTAGGTCCCTGCTCTTGTTAGTGGTTACCTTAGCTTCTTAATTGCATCTTGCATGTTTAGTCTAGTGTAGCTTGTTCTTGTCCTTGCTTAGCTCATTTTTTAACTTAGCTTGCTAATTCGCTTGTTCAAGATAACTTAGGTTTAATTTTGCCTTTCTTTCTTGTTCATCTAGAGTAATAAACAACCAAAACCTTTTAAAACCCTCAAACTCTAATCTCTACACTAGGAACATAGCCCACACTACCAAACTCTAGTGCCCCTTCTATCCCTGTGGACTAACCCCGTATCTTTCCAATCACCTATACTACGACAGTACCCCGTACGCTTGCGGGTGACCTGTTTTAATCTTTGTGATCGACTCGGTTAGGGACAATATAAATTTCGAAAGCAAAATCCCATCTCGTACATTTCGACCTCGTGGAGTGCATGTAGCCACCCTAATTGGCTGGTGTGTACACCTCTATTAGGATCCACATCAAGCTTTCTGGCACCGATGCCGAGGATAGAGGCGCTCAGCCTAGTTAGATAGTGTAGCTTAGCCCTTCCTTTTGCCCTCACCATTGCTATTATTTATTCTTTGTGTTACTTTTGCATCTTGGTTTCTTGTTGTTTGTTTGTGTATTGCACAGGTGACAGTTGTGCATGCGCTGCACGCGTTCTACTAGTACTGACTTGGTGTTGTACGACCCCGAGATTGGTAGAAGGAGGTGCCAAGCTCGCCGCAACCATCACAGAGAAGTCGAGATGGCTGAAAACAACCCGCAACCGGATGCTCAGCCACCTCCACTGCCACATCGCCCGCTCCACAAGTCCTTCACGCCGGGGAACTACAACTCCCCCATCGCCACCTTGGTTGACCAGATGCCCAGTCAACAATTCTCCATTCCGCCTGCACTTCTGGGACTCCTCCCTACCTACTTCGGGATGGAGAATGAAAACCCCTACCACCACATTGCCGTGTTCCTTGAGACGTGTTCAACCTTCCGCACTCCCGCCGCCACTGACGATTCCACTAGAAGGACACTCTTTCCTTTCTCCCTCAAAGAGAAAGCTAAAGAGTGGTACATGCCCAAGCAGGAATTGGTCACATGGAATGAAGTGAAAAACAAATTCCTCAAGAAGTTCTTTCCCATTGCCAAACTGTCTTATATGAGGAGGTGCATCACGTCATTTGCTCAGAAGGAAAATGAGCCCTTCCACAAGGCGTGGGAGAGGTTCCAGAAATTGCTCCGTGACTGCCCTCACCATGAGGTACCTTTGTGGCAGCTCGTTCAAGAATTCTACATCGGGCTTGAAGAGAAAAGTCATAACAATGTGGACTCTTCCTGTGGGGGCACTTTCATGACAAAGCCACCTGAAGAATCATGGCCATTGTTTGAACACCTTGCTGAAAATTCTCGCCACCGCGCTTCTACTAAAGGGGGGCATTATAGCCGAAGCTACGTTCCTCCATCTTCCTCCGCAGCTCTGACTCACAATACTAGTGACCCAGACATGATGAAGATGATGGCTGACATGATGAAAAATCAAGCTGGTGGCTCTTCTAGCCAACCCACAATGGCAGCTGACACTATAGACGAGGAAGTAAATGCTCTACACTCCTTTGGTGGCTGCAACAACCAAGGCCCCATGTCCAACTCTTACACTCCCGAGTGGAGGAACCACCCAAACTTCTCTTGGAAACAACAAAATGAGGATGGACCAGGACAAGGGCAACAAAAGCCACGTTACAGTTCAAAGTTTGAAGAAGAAGTGCTGGGAAGGCTAAGAAGTCTGGATGAAGTGAAAAAGGATGTGAACTCACATGGGCAGTCCATCCACCGTATTGAGCAAAGGTTGGATCATATTTCCCTCTCCCTTGCAAGGAGGGAGGAAGTAAGACTACCCTCTCAATCGATGCCTAACCCAAACAATGATGGTGCCTTCTTAGGGAACACTTCAAGTGCATATGTTCCACCATCATATCAACCCCCGATGAATCCCTATGCTCTACCACCTCCTCAAGCACCTCTTAACTATTAATATGCCCTGCCTCCTCCTCATACATACCAACAACCACCTCCACAATACCACCCCCATCCACAACAACAACAACCATCACCACAATCGCAACCCCAATTCATTCTTCAAAATCCCAATTCACCTCACCAAAGGCCTCCACCACCTCAACAGCCACAACCACCTCCACAAGCCGCTTCTTCTACTACCCATGAGCATGTGAAGGCGGTGACTACATTGAGGAGTGGCCAGACTTTGGAGCACCCCCGTGATATAGTTGTTATTGACAGAGGTGACACTGAGGCTGAGTAGGTCGATACTGAGATACAGGTTGAGGATAGTGTAACAAGAGGCAAGGTTGATACTGTGATTCTGGATGTCGATACTGTGATTCCTGTGATTCTGGATGTTGATATTGTGATTCCTGTGATTCTAGTTGATGATACTATTGATATGGACTGTGTGGGGTCCCAACTCCCTCCGTTTCCTGAGGCTCTTAAGGAGCTTTCTGTTGAGAAAAGAAGAAAGAAGCATACTAAGGACATTCTTGAAACCTTCAAGCAAGTAAAAAATCAACATCCCTTTGCTTGATGCAGTCAAGAAAATTATCTCTTATGCTAAGTTTTTGAAGGATCTTTGCACATTAAAAAGAAGGACTACGGGAAGAACCCCGAAGAAAGTGAGACTTACCGAGAAAGTGAGCTCGATTCTACAACACACCATTCTGAGAAAGAGAAAGGATCCTGGTGCTCCTATCATATCATGCTACATTGGGGCGCACCGCATAGACCAAGCTCTCTTAGACTTGGGCTCGAGCGTTAACCTCATGTCGTATGATGTGTTCACGGAGCTACAGATGGGGCTGCTGAATCTAGCCCACTGCACGTTACAGTTGGTCGATAAATCGGTAAAGATGCTTAGAGGGTGTGTTGATGACGTTCTTGTGAGAATTGATGACGAGACATCTGCTTTCTTTCCTGCTGATTTCATTGTCTTGGATATGGAGAAAGACACAAGGAAGGTTCCTATCATCTTGGGGAGACCCTTCCTAGACACAACTGATGTAGTTATCCATGTTGGAACCGGTACAATGTATGCGACGTTCATGCACATGAAGATCTGGTTAAACAACTTCAAATCGTCAGCCACAACCGAAGTGATAGGGGAGACAGAAGAAGATTGCTATCTCGGTGAGTGTCTAGATGATATTGTGGAGGAATGCCTACCCTTGTGGATCTAAACTTCCACTCAAGGTAGAGGACTAGAGCCGATAGTTGAGTTTCCTGATGATGATGAGGAAGATGATGAAGAGAATGAGCTAGCCTTAGTGCATGCGAGCAAGGATCTCCCTTCCATCTCCGAACCATTGAAGATTTCCCTTGAAGAACCCCCTACTCTTGAGCTGAAATCACTTCCTGAATGTTTGAAATATGCTTTCCTAGGGGCAAATGACACCCTTCCAGTGATCATTTCGTCTATACTCTTGCCCGAACAAGAGGAGGCTTTAATGATGGTGTTGAAGAATAACATCCAAGCCATTGGATGGTCCATAGCTGACTTGAGGGGTATTGATCCCTCCATTTGTGTGCACATGATCTATCTAGAGGAGGATGCAAGGCCAACCCGCCAAATGCAAAGGCGGTTGAATCCGAAGTTGAAAGAGGTGGTGACTTAAGAGGTAGTGAAATTGCTCGATGTTGGAATCATCTATCCTATTTATGACAGTACATGGGTGAGCCCCATCCAAGTAGTACCCAAGAAGGGTGGCATCACCGTTGCTGAGAATGCATATGGAGAGCTAATGCTAGTGAGAGAACAGTCAAAGTGGAGGATGTGTGTTGATTATCAGAAACTCAATGAAAAGACAAAGAAGGACCACTATCCCCTCCCATTTCTTGATCAAATTCTGGAGAGACTAGTATGACAGAGCTTCTATTGTTTCCTTGATGGATATTCTGGGTATTTCCAAATTGTCGTGCATCCTACAGATCAAGAGAAGATGACATTCACTTACCTGAGTGGCACCTTTTCTTATCAGAGAATGCTGTTTGGGTTATGTAATGCTCCGTCTACTTTTCAGATGTGTGTGACCTCAATCTTCATAGATATGCTTGATTCGTCCTTGGAAGTATTCATGGATGACTTCTCAATTTTTGGCAAGACATTTGATGAATTCCTATTACATTTAGCTGTTGTCCTCGAAAGATGTGTAAAAGTCTGACTAGTTCTATCTTGGGAGAAAAGCCACTTTATGGTGCCTGAAGGCATTGTTCTAGGCCACCGGGTTTCTAAAGACGGAATTGAAGTTGACAAGGCCAAAGTGGGCCTCATTTCTACCCTCACAATTCCTTCCACCGTAAGACATGTCCGGTCTTTCTTGGGACACATTGGTTTCTATCGCCACTTCATAAAAGATTTCAGCAAGGGTGCCACTTACTGGAAAAGGATGTTGAGTTTCAGTTTGATGACAAGTGCATTGAAGCTTTCAATCACTTGAAAGAAAGGCTCATTTATGCTCCGATCATGCAGCCCCCCGACTTCTCTTTGCCATTTGAGATAATGACCGATGCATCTGACATGGCAGTGGGGGTTGTGCTGGGCCAAAGGATTGGCCGAATTCCTCATGCCATCTACTACGCGAGCAAGACTCTTGATGAAGCACAAAGAAATTACACCACTACTGAAAAAGAGTTGCTCGCCATCATCTTTGCTCTGGACAAATTCCACTCCTATCTTTTGCAAAACAAAGTTGTGATTTATACGGATCATGCTGCGCTCAAGTATCTCATGTCTAAGAAGGATTTGAAGCCTAGGTTGATAAGATGGATTCTATTACTACAAGAGTTCGACATCAAGATAGTGGACAAGAAGAGTAGAAAATAGCACAACTGATCATCTCTCCTAGATTGATCACCCCTTTGATAAGACAAAGCTAATCAAGGAAACCATGCCGCATGAACAACTCTTCCTCCTTTCATCTTCTCAAGGGCCATGGTACCAACACATAGCCAATTTCTTGGATAGTGGGAGGATGCCTAGCATGTGGACAAGGGAGGAGAGAAAAAGATTGTTTTCCATGGCAAATAATTATGCATGGGATGACCCTCACCTTTTCAAGTATTGCCCTGATCAACTTGTAAGAAGATGTGTGTCGGAAGTGGAAAAACAAGACGTCCTCTCCATGTGTCATTTCGAGATATGTGGAGGACACTTTGGAGGAAGGCGCACAGCTACCAAGGTTCTTCAGTTTGGTTTTTATTGGCCATCATTATTCAAAGATTCACACAAATTCTGCAAAAGTTGCTTGAAATGCCAAAAGGTGGGAAATATCTCCAAAAGAGACATGATGCCTATATCACCCATTCTTGTGGTAGAGGTATTTGATGTATGGGGAATTGATTTCATGGGTCCTTTCCCTCCTTCATTTGGGCATATCTACATCTTAGTTGCCGTTGACTATGTGTCAAAATGGATAGAAGCTATTCTGACTTGGACGAATGACCACAAGGTGGTTTGTGATTTTGTGAAATCAAACATCTTTAGTCATTTTGGCCTTCCAAGAGCCATGATAAGTGACGAGGGAAGTCACTTCATCCATCGCACCTTTGAGGGATTGCTCAAAAAACATGGAGTGAAACATAGAGTAGCCACTTCTTATCATCCTCAAACAAGTAGCCAAGTCGAGTGGGCCAATCGGGAAATAAAGCTCATTTTAGAGAAAATAGTAAGACCGGACCACAAGGATTGGTCTCTCCATCTAAATCAGGCTTTATGGGCATATCAGACTGCATTCAAAGCCCCAATTGGCACCACACCATTCAAGCTAGTATACGGGAAAAGCTTCCACTTACCGGTAGAGATGCAACATAAGGCATTATGGGCCTTGAAGAATATGGACTTTGATGGTGACAATGCCGCAATGAAGAGAAAATTTCAACTCAACGAGCTAGAGGAAATGTGCCATGAGGCGTATGAGATGTCAAAAAGTTACAAGGAGAGAGCCAAGTTCCTTCATGACAAGATGATTAGGAAGAAGGAGTTTGAGCCCGAAAATTGGGTGTGGCTCTACAATTCAAGAATGAAGTTCTTTCCCGGAAAACTCTGGTCTAGATGGGAAGGACCTTATCTTGTCAAGAAAGTATACCCATCCAGAGCTGTTGTCATATGTGAAAAAGAAGGGTCAAAGGAATTTGCCGTCAATTGATAGAGGTTGAAACCAGTTGTTCAAATCGGCCCAGATAAGGCCAATCAAGATTTTGATATTGTTATGCTTATAGAGGAACAATCCGATGAAGAAGAGAGCTTGGATGAGGATGAGAAAGGAATCTTCTACAAGGATGCCTTCAAGGTTCCAAAGAAGTTACGGAGATCTAGAATCAATAAGCCTGGCTGAAGGCGTAAAATTTAGCACTAGTGGGAGGCAACCCACGTGGTTTGAGATTCTTGAACCTTGCTTTTTGATACTTTTGTTTTTCTTTACACAAACACACACACACACTTGTGTCTAATAATTTTCTTTTAGTTTTTATGATGTGGCAGGTGCTAGACAATAAAGAGAGAGGGTATAGAAGTGAATTGTGGTCATTTGGTTAGATTTGTGGCCAAAGAATAAATAAAAATGAAGTTCAAGTTTTTAAAGTTAGAAAACTGAGGAAACAACCCCAAAATGGCTGTGGAGCTCGACCACGACCGTGGTATATGTGGTCAAGCACGACCGTGGCATTCTGCCACGACTGTGGGAATTATTGCATCAAGTTGGCCAAAGTTATAGGGTTTTTTGAAGAATGACCACGACCATGTCCACATGCCATGACCGTGTTGAAGCAGCTTGGCCACGACCGTGGTCTCTCACCACGATCATGGGGATTATGGCATCAAATTCCATCAAGTTACATGTTGTTCTGGACAAATGGTCACGACCGTGGACACACGCCACGATCGTGTTGAAGAGGAATTGCCACGACCGTGGCACCTGGCCACGACTATGGCGAGGCACCAAAACCATGACACTTCCCCTATCTCCCCTAAGCTATAGTTTCATGCTGAGGACAACATGATTCTAAAGTTTGGGGTGGGTAGGGCGGTATGCACCACCCTATCTCTCTCTTTTTGTCATTTTGTTCAACCTCCGCCATCTAGTTTAGTTTTATTATTTTTGTTCTTTTCATTGCATCTTTGCATGGCATGTAGTTGACTTCTTGCATTTTTGTGTAATTTTTTGAAAATTTTGCTTTTCCATACCATGCATCACATCTTCATGTAGTTTTTGTAGTTTCTTATGCATGTTAATTAGGATTTGCTGCTTTATGTCTTGAAATTCCCTAAAGTACGTTTAGATGTGATTTAGTGCAAATTGGCACCATTTTGGCCAATTTTGCCCAAATTTGAGATTTCTTGTCTAAAAAGTATGTTTTGACCCATCTCTACTGTTTTGAGTAAAAATGACGACCTTTGACTAGTACAAGTGAAATGTCATGCTTTATTGCTAAGTGGTATCAATGTTTGACTTTTTACATGTGCATCACCTCTCTTATGATTGTGATTGATTTGGCTGAATTGTGAACTTGAGCAAGCTTTGAACGCTTAGTGTTTGTGGAATCACTTGTTTGATATATCAATTTCATCTTGTTCATTCATGTGCTGTGATATCTAGGATGAAGTATTGGATTAACTTTCATGCAGGATGTCTTATGTGAAAAATCATACCAATGACCCCTCTTTGACCCAAATCTTCTTCCACCATCTTCATACCCCTCCGCCTAATAAAAAGATGCCCTAGTGCACATAATCAGACCTGGCCACCTCTAAAAGTTTAGGGTGGCCACATCTCTACCTCCCCGCTTCACTCTATCCACCATATGCCCTATCTACACCAAGGGAAAGAAAGAAAAGAAGAGAAAAAGAAAAGAAAAAACAAAATAAAAGGATGCTCCTATTTTAAGAGCATTCAAATAAAGAAAAGATGAGTGTGTCAAAACACTCCAAAAATCTTACCGCAACCCTTTCTTCCACTTTCATACACATTGAGCTAGGAAACATCAAACTTAGCTCATTTTGCCCTTTTCCACAACCACGTGGGTCTTTTGGTATGATTTGAAATATAAGAGTGAACGCATGAATGCGAAACAACACTCCTAGTCATTCTTGATTAACGCCACCATGAAACGATTTACCCATAACTTAATGAAAGAAATATGGATAACTTGTATATTCTATGCGCTATATTTGAAGTTTATGTGCTTTGTGCTCTTTTCATGATTGGATTGTGAGAGTAGGAGAGGAGAGAGGTGAAACACATGCACTCGGTCATCTTTGATCCCATTCAATAATAATCATCTTTTACATTGCATATGTCATTTCTTTTTGTGGAAGTTTTGTAGAGAGATTGAGTTGGAGCATACTTGAGGACAAGTATGTTTTAAGTTTGGGGTGGTGATGCAGCCCTATTTTAGGGCTCCATCCTGTGCCATTTTGTACTTAAATCACATCTAAACATGTTAGATTACAAGCGTTTTCCCCTAATGTGCTTATCATTGCAAATATGCTTATGGATGTTCTTTGCACTGTTTTCAGGTACTTGGACCATGTTTAGATGGATGAGAGAGAAAGAAGGAGTTCTAGGGTTCCCCCAATCATGGAGGGACCCAAAGAAGGCCCCAAAGTCTCCCTCAACCTACCTCCAATGGCCAAGAGTCATCCCCAATCAAAGACATCCAAGAATGATAGAGTTTGAAGTAAAAAAAATTGATGCAAGCCTCACCACGGCCGTGGCCACAACACCACGGTCGTGCATTTTTTAGCAAAGAAGTTCCCTTTTCAACATGGTTTTCCCACAAAATCCCACGGTTGTGGCTACCTGCCATGACCGTGGCCATTGAAGACACCACGGTCGTGGGTCGTCCCTACGGTCGTGGGAATTAATGACCAAAGTTCTAGTTTTCAATAGGTTGTCACCCCCAAATCGCAACGATCATGGCCGATGAAGTAAAAAATGCCCGTGGTGCTGCTCGACGGTCACCTCTCCCTCCTCCAAAATGGTTGTGTTATTGTAACGCCTGGGCCCACTGCACAAGGCTCTAGTAGAGTTTCAGGAATGACGACTGGCCCCACAGACCACCACTAGCCTTAACTGCACACTTTGTCCACACTGACGCGCAAGCCAGGATCAACTTCCCGACTGGTCACCCATCCTAGTACTACTTCAAGCTGAGCACGCTTAACTATGAAGTTCTTTAGAGATGGGCTCCCGGAAAAGGAGGTGCACCTTGGTGATATGAGTAGTCCAATCATTCCTTATAATATCATGCTATCTGAGGAGTCAAATCCTGGGACGTTACAATCTCCCCTACTTAGACTCTTGACATCCTCGTCAAGGCTCAACTATATGGCCTCATAATCTGACCCCATTTCAGTGCAGACCCACAATGGCCCATAGACACCCAGCTCCCGTCCACGGCTACCAGCGCAAGGGTGGCTCCATCTCGTCTCTACGGATAGCCATTTCCAACTTGCTTGGACCGCACGGCTCAAGACTGGCATGCCACATGCCCATGTGGGCCCCACCTACTGGAGGGGTTATGGCTCTGATACCATTTGTAACGCCTGGGCCCACTGCCCAAGGCTCTAGTAGAGTTTCAGGAATGACGACTGGCCTTAACTGCGCATTCCCGACTGGTCACCCATCCTAGTACTACTTCAAGCTGAGCACGCTTAACTATGAAGTTCTTTAGAGATGGGCTCCCGGAAAAGGAGGTGCACCTTGGTGATATGAGTAGTCCAATCATTCCTTATAATATCATGCTATCTGAGGAGTCAAATCCTGGGACGTTACAATCTCCCCTACTTAGACTCTTGACATCCTCGTCAAGGCTCAACTATATGGCCTCATAATCTGACCCCATTTCAGTGCAGACCCACAATGGCCCATAGACACCCAGCTCCCGTCCACGGCTACCAGCGCAAGGGTGGCTCCATCTCGTCTCTACGGATAGCCATTTCCAACTTGCTTGGACCGCACGACTCAAGACTGGCATGCCACATGCCCATGTGGGCCCCACCTACTGGAGGGGTTATGGCTCTGATACCATTTGTAACGCCTGGGCCCACTGCCCAAGGCTCTAGTAGAGTTTCAGGAATGACGACTGGCCTTAACTGCGCATTCCCGACTGGTCACCCATCCTAGTACTACTTCAAGCTGAGCACGCTTAACTATGAAGTTCTTTAGAGATGGGCTCCCGGAAAAGGAGGTGCACCTTGGTGATATGAGTAGTCCAATCATTCCTTATAATATCATGCTATCTGAGGAGTCAAATCCTGGGACGTTACAATCTCCCCTACTTAGACTCTTGACATCCTCGTCAAGGCTCAACTATATGGCCTCATAATCTGACCCCATTTCAGTGCAGACCCACAATGGCCCATAGACACCCAGCTCCCGTCCATGGCTACCAGCGCAAGGGTGGCTCCATCTCGTCTCTACGGATAGCCATTTCCAACTTGCTTGGACCGCACGGCTCAAGACTGGCATGCCACATGCCCATGTGGGCCCCACCTACTGGAGGGGTTATGGCTCTGATACCATTTGTAACGTCTGGGCCCACTGCCCAAGGCTCTAGTAGAGTTTCAGGAATGACGACTGGCCTTAACTGCGCACTTTGTCCACACTGACGCGCAAGCCAGGATCAACTTCCCGACTGGTCACCCATCCTAGTACTACTCCAAGCTGAGCACGCTTAACTATGAAGTTCTTTAGAGATGGGATCCCGGAAAAGGAGGTGCACCTTGATGATATGAGTAATCCAATCATTCCTTATAAGATCATGCTATCCGAGGCATCAAATCTTGGGACGTTATAGTTACCCAACCCGGCCGTGGTGCCCCTCACCCACCACGACCGTGGCACTCCGCCACGACCGTGGCCACCACCATACTTAGCTTTTATGCACTCCCTCCATACCACGACCATCTTACCAGCCACGACCATGTCCCACTGCCCTTACCACGGTTGTGGCACACCACAACGGTCGTGGCGATCCACCAACCCTACCTTACTTTTACACTATATTTCCTAAACTGCCCCTACTTACCCTAGTGCCTCCCCACCACCTATATATACATAGGTGGCGGCTGGGGAACGGAGGCTAGCCTCTCCTACAGCTTCTCCAAGATTCCACCTTCCTTCCTTGAGCTATTAGTGCAATTCCTTTGCATTTTGGCTCTCCATCCACCATCTCCACCCTCATTCCACCTTGGAAACCTAGCTTTCTAGGTTTTCATCCATAACCCCCCATATTTTCATGCTCCCCTACACCCTTGGAGGAGTGAGGTCATCCACAACAGCTTGGAGGTGAAAAAGAAGGCCACTTCATCAAGATTCATGGAGTTTCTTCCTCTTCTTCCCCTTTCTTTTACTCTTTCTTTGATCATGTGTAGCTAAGCCCCTAGTGGTGGGCTGTTTGGGGTTAAAATGTGACTTTGATACCATGTTGGGAAAAAGTTGTTTGTAATGAACTCAATTTATATCTATGATGATTGCCTCTTGCTTCTATCTCATTTCCTATTTTATTGCATGTAGTTTGTGCTTATAACATGGATTGCTTGCTTTGAGATGTTTGATGACACTTAGCTTCTAGGAGGAATTGGAGTGTATGTGGCAATCTTAGGATTGGCTCCTAGGTCCAATTAGTGGATCCTTAGATAGCCCCCCTAGGTCCAATTAGTGGATCCCTAGCTAGCCCCCTTTGTTCCTGCATACACATCCCTCCTTCTACAAGTGAGTGTGAGATTTAAGTAGCTAGTGTAAGTGAGAGTGATGTAATTGCCTAGGGCCTTCTAAAGGCTAGAGTGGCTAGTGGCATGAGGTCAAATACCCTCATCTCTAATCTCATCTCTACCCTCAACCCTCAATTGCTCACTACCACTTACTCTAGAAACCTAGATTTGGCTAATCCCATTAGAATTACACCTAACCCTAGTCTTCTACTAGTAGTGCAGGGTATATTCTAATGGCATTGACCTTATTGGTTGGTTTGGTAATTGGAATGAGAACCATTCTTGTCTAACTATCTTCCCCAAATAATATCAAAGTTACATCCCCCAAACGGCCCACCTACCGCAATCAACTTGTTAAAACCCAAACTGCTTTTCCCGCTTGTTAATGCTAGCCTAGTTTAATTGCTTTAGCTTAACTTAGCCAATTGCATATTTTTGTTCTCTAGTGTTAATTTAGGTCCCTTTTCTTGTTAGTGGTTAACTTAGCTTCTTAATTGCTTCTTGCATGTTTAGTCTAGTGTAGCTTGTTCTTGTCCTTGCTTAGCTCATTTGTTAACTTAGCTTGCTAATTTGCTTGTTCAAGATAACTTAGGTTTAATTATGCCTTTCTTTCTTGTTCATTTAGAGTAATCAACAACCAAAACCTTTTAAAACCCTTAGAATCTAATCTCTGCACTAGGAACATAGCCCACACTACCTAACTCTAGTGCCCCTTCTATCCATGTGGACCATCCCCGTATCTTGCCAATCACCTATACTACGACAGTACCCCGTACGCTTGCGGGCGACCTATTTTAGTATTTGTGATCGACTCGGTTAGGGACAATATAAATTTCAAAAGCAAAATCCCATCCCGTGTGTTCCGAGCTCGTGGAGTGCATCTAGACACCCTAGTTGGCTGGTGTGTATGCCTCTAGCAGAATCCACATCAATACCTTATGATAAATAGGAGGGGCTATGGTCTAGGATCACAACCTGTGCAGGAGTGGAAGTGACTGGAAGATCATGAAATTTCACAACCAACGAGCATGGAACCGTTCGGTTCACAACTGAGCTGATCAGTTCACATGCAAGCTGATCGGTTCACACCCCAAACCGGTCATTTTTCCATGTTTTCCAATTGCATATGAATTGACAATTCATTTCCAATTAATGTTCAACATTATTTCCTTGTACCAATCAAATTGAACAAGTGACATGATCAACTATTCTCACAAATTAGGAAAATCACCAGAAGCTTCAGTTGGCATGGCTGAGCTGGTTGGTTCACTCAGTAAGACGATCGATTGGTGACCTGATTCATGAAGAATTTAGTCCATTCAATTTCTACTCAATCTGACACTCCAAACGGTCATCTCTTCACATGAACCGACTGGTATGGAGATCAGTCATATGATTTGTTGCTTGAATGAAATACCTAAACATTTTAGTAATCAATCCAATTATCATTCATGATTAAACTCCTCTTCTAGATGAGTTCCTATGTGTATGACCCTATAGGTCCCTTATCATGTTGGCAGTGAATGTCCATAACTTTCTTATGACATCACAAGCAAAGAGTGGTGCCTAGTTGCACATCGTACTACCCAAGTGAATGGAAAGTTGGAGAACAACTTCAACCTACATGCTGTGAAAGGTGTTGTAGTGATTGTATAATTCCTTTGTCTCTGATGTCTGGAACAAACTCGAGGCATGGAAACATCATCCTTAGAATGTTTAATCCATGTTCCTTGAACTAGAGAAGACTATATTAGATATATGTGACCCCGATATCATATATTGATTCACAGTGCATGCACATACATTTCTCAGTTTTTCTTATCAAGTGGCCAGGATATCAAACTCCAGTAGGAGGGACAAATCCCATTTACATAACTCACAGTCAATCCCTATGTGTCACAGTTACCCAATCACCACCTTTATGATAATCTTCATTTAGGACTATGTTTGATGATGTCAAGTATACTGAATGATATGTGATGAGTGTAGTGACTTCTGGTCTAAGAACCAAATCACCAGCTTCACTATGAGAGATGACTATGACCACTGATGCATGGGTTTTGAGTCACTTTTACATGCTTATTTTATACTTGTTTTGTACATTTATTTGTCACTTTCTTGATTATATTTGCATCAATCACTATTGTTGGAATGTACACTCTGTTTGCATCAAATTATGCTTATTTTATCATATTTATATGATTTTATATATTCCCCGGACTTATATGCATTTTTCTACATTTTTCAGGTACTTTATGTATAATGTAGAGTCGGTACCACCGACCCTTCAAGTCGGTGCCACCGAGATTACATCAATAACTGACTTTTCTGGAATCAACACTCGATTATATTGCCCAAATCCAATGGTCCACGTTATATGGTACCGTAAGTTGGCCTATGACCTAACAACGGACGACCAAACCAAGGGAGCATCTCACATTGCACCGCACACGACCGAAGAAGAGAGAGAGGAGTACGGAGCTGAAGGACATCAACCGGGAGATCTGAGCACCTCCGACATATGATTTTGCTACTGGAAGACTGCAGAATGTGCGTTTCTCGAGGAGGGTCATCTAGAACATCTTCTCTCTAGGGTTACACAAATTTCTTTCATGTTTCCCACTTTTTCTTCTCTCTCTTCATGTATTCACAACTGAAAACCATGCGGGGCTAAACCGCACCTTTTCTTAGGACCCGTTAGTATCCTGGGGAATTGTGTATTGACTTTTTACATGAATTAATATAGATTTTGCTTTATTCCTGGATATATAATTGTGTTTTAAACGATCTACTTATGCTTGATCACCATCGGTAGAGTAATAGACTGATAATCACTATGGAAGGAGGATTAAAGGTTGGAAAATCACAAGTTATACACTTTCTTATGTGTTCCTTGGGAAAGGTAACGTACGGTTAGTAAAAAGAAACCTAGAGTCTTTGATAATGCACCTAGACTAAGATATAAATTGCTACAGACGTGGAATTGGCTTAGATCTAGGTAGTGAATCGCACCGTAGAAGCGGGAAATTCTGACTACATGCTTTCTATCCAGGGTAGGAGTAAAATTTATACTAATTCAGTAGACATAAGATATAACGAGACCCCATGGTGAAATAGGTAGTCCTAAGGAATCCATCTCATTTGAATCAACCACTTTTAATTTTCTTTTATTTTGTTCAAACTCAAATCCAACTTTTTAATCGGCGTAGTTGATCGCACCATAGCTACATCTCCCTAAGTTCGTCTCGAGCCTCACATAGGCCTATAGTACTCGACGCGTACACTTGCATTCATACGCACAGTTTTAGCTTATCAAGTTTTTGGTGTTGTTGCCGGGGAAGATGGCAAGTTTTCAGCACTATGAGTGCTACGGTCAACCACTCTAGGCCACTTTTTATTTTTCTTGTAATTTTATTTTAATCTTTTGAACTGAATTGCAAATCTTATTTATCTTTTTCAATTATTAGTACCGGTTCATACACTATTACTTAAAATTACAAGGTACTAGTAAAGCAACAATGGGTGATGGAGAAGCGATTGAAGAAAAGACCATATGGGAGAAGATCAAAGCATCTTCCTCGCTACACAGACAAGACCTATGAAGAAACAAAATTTGAATGTAACACAATACATGATTGATCCAAGGCTGATTGCACTCGTCAAGTCACAGGCTTTTCACGGGCATACTCATGAAGACCCGATGGCACACATCAACAACTTTGTGGAGTGCTACGACATGGTGAAAGTGGATAGGTTTCCACAGATAGTTATTTATCTAAAGCTGTTCCCATCATCACTGGCAGACAAAGCAGAAGAATGGCTGCACAACCTGGCAAAGGAGTCAATGGAGACATGGGATCAAATGATAGAGACATTCTTTGAAAGGTACTTCCCTCCTGAAAAGACAAACGAGCTGGTGAAGAACATCTACAACTTCAAATAGCAGGCGACTGAGTCATAATCTGAGGCTTGGGAGCGCTTTCAGAACATGCACAGGAAAGTCTTGCACCATGGAGTAGATCTGGAGAACCAAGTAAAGATGTTCTATTTTGGGCTTCACAAAAACAAACATGTCACTCTAGATAGTGCAGGCACATGGTTCTTTCTCAACAACCCACCATCTAAGTGCCAGGAGATTCTGCAAAACATGGGTAAAAACCAATCCTAGGGTAATGAGAGAGAACGCCCAGAGCACATCAAGAGCATATCAGAGTCAAAGGCAATCAATTCATTGAATGAAAAACAAGATTTGATTGCTAAGAAGATATATCGGAAGGAAGAAGAAGAAGAGGCACAAAAAGTCAAGTACATGAGGCAACAAAGGTACATAAACAATGAAGAAGATAGTACCAATGAGATGTTGAGGAAACTACTCCAACAAAATGAGTTGTTCACGGGACAGACATAGCACGTTCTTCAAAACCATGGGGCACAGATCAGAACATGCAATATCAAATTTCTCAAATTTATGGAGGAGATGGCTTCCACAAAGAAAATCATTCAGTGAGAACCTACTGAGAATGCAACACATGTGCAACAACATCAACATGTTAAATACATCTCGGTTAACAAGGAGCCAGAGCCCCGTATTGAGGAGATACCTGAGCGGAACGTCATGCAACTAAATACAAAATATGTCCCCAAAGTTCCATACCCTCGTAGTTTGTATGGATTACTGGGAGGGTGTAGAACGCCACACAAAGAGGAGTAGATAAAGGCTCTACTCTGTAGTGGAGCAGCCACAATCAATGAGGAGACACCCACAAGCAAGGAGAAGCAGCCACAAGTAATGACATTCATAGAAGATGTGTCAAATTCTATCTCAAAAGGTGGTGTTGAAGCAAGCTTAGGGGAGGAGACCCCTAAAGTTCCATAAGTTCCACCACACAAGCAAATAGAGAAGCCCAATGTGTCATTCTCGGATAGTCTGAAGCTGAGGAAAGAGCAAAGGTACTTTAGGAAATTTCTTGAGATCTTTTGAAAGCTCCACATCAACATCCCACATGTGGTGTCTATAGAACAAATCCTTGCATATGGAAGATTCATGAAAGACATCATCAACAAGAAATGTAGAATCAAAGATACATGATGTTTGGTGTGTTGATGAAGTGGTGAGTTCTATTATTCAGGGAAAGTTTCCAAGAAAGGGAAAGGATCCAGGACATTTCTACATTCCTTGTTCTATAGGTGGACAACAATTCCCACAAGCACAATGTGACTCAGGGGAAAGCATTAACCTCATGCCTCTTGCTATTTTTTAGAAGTTGGGATTGAAGAAGCCAACAAAAACCTCAATGACAATTGAGTTTATAGATGGATCAATTATGAAGCCACATGGTATAGCGAGGATGTGCTATTCAAAGTAGACAAGTTCATATTTCCTATAGATTTTGTGGTTATGGATATGCCTAAGATGAAAGGATCTGAGATGCTATTGGGAAGGCCATTCCAAGCTACAACTGATGTGATCACTGCTATTGGGAGAGGTTATTTGACACTTGGGATTGGTGATGATAAAGTTGAGTTCAAGCTTCCATCTGAATCATTAGAGCCACCTCTTGACAACCTAGGTTGAAGGTATTCCTCATGTCAAGCCTAGGACATTAAACAAGGGTTCTTGTTGGGAGGTAACCCAACTTTTAGATTGTTTCTTTATGTTATTTTAATTTATGCACTTAGTTTTTTTTTATAAAAATGGTACCTTGATTTGTGTATGGAAGTGTGTAGAACTTACAAAGTCAGTACCACCGACATCTGTGTTGGTGGCACCAAGAATTGATCAGTGTTGGACCGGCTTTGGAAAGGTAGAGTCGGTGCCACCGACTTCCAAGTCAATGCCACCAACTTCCAAGTCAATGCCACTGACTTCCAAGTCAGTGCCACTGACTTCCAAGTCAATGCCACTGACTTCCAAGTCAGTGCCACCAACTTCCCTGAAGATTTTCAGAAAGTTACGGACACGTATAACTGATAAACCGTCAGTGCCATCGACTTCCTAGTCAGTGCCACCAAATTTTTTGATTGTCCCAAGTTTGGTGGGTGCGTCGATGCACCGAAAATGATTGGCAGAGTTGATGCCATCGAAATTAGAGTCAGTGCCATCGATTCCTGGCAGAGAACCACTTGAAAAAGGTCATAAACAACACCGAAATAGTTTTTTTAGCACCATTTTTTTAGAGAAAAGAAGGCTAAAGAATGTCACGTCTTAGCACCACTAAGACATAAAAATGGGCCACCAATAAGAGGGGGATTATCAAGCACAACTTGGTCAAATAAGCCTCCAACCATCCACCTCCACCACCCTTCAGAGAAAATGGCACCACTATTCCACCTCTTAAGTTGGAATTTTGACTATGAGGCCATAGTCATATTCAAGCTTAGGGTGGTGCTAGAACAACCTTTTATCTTAGATTTTATTTATTTCTTTTATGATGTTTTATTTTTGAAAAATTTAGTTGTTTATTGCAATTTTTAGGATCCATAGTCTATCTAGTGTAATTTGTAGAGAAGTAAATGCATGGTTTCATTTGAGTATATCAATCTTTGGGGTTGGGTGCACATGAAAAATGAGCAAAATAAAAAAAATGCGAGCCTATCTTGTAAATAATTGAGTTGCATAATTGAGTAAGTGCTTGGGAGAGTCATCTCTAAGACATGAGAATATAAATGACCATCTTAATTGTCCAAAGAAAGTGATTGATAAGGATGTTGAGCCCAAACCGACCAAACACTAATGTGACGTTAAACTAAAATTTAAGATAGAAACCCCTTGATTACCCTGTACACATGTCATTAGAGAGGGACATATAATGTTCTCTAAAGGTTCTATCTCTTATTTGTTTGATCTCATCCACCACATACATTCGTTTTACACTCCACCATAAGAAGATAGAATACATATTATCATAATTTCTTTTGATTGCATTTACATTGCATAGTAGACCTTGCATAAGAATTGTTTATTTTTTCTTGCATTAGTGAAAAATGAAAAAGAATATAGAAAAAAAATACATGCACAACAAAAATTCTGGTGCATGTCATTTAGTTGCATAACATCTTTGTTCATATGTTACAATTGTATTACATAAAGCATATAGTATCATCATGTACTAAGTTTATTCTTCCAAAACATAAAAAGGTAGTGACTTTTCCCATACCCTTGAAAGGAAGAAGAAAATAGTGTCATGATTAGAAAAGTGTAGTGTAATCCCATAATAGTAATAACATATTGAAAAGGGGCTTGAAAAAAAAAGAGAAAAAATCCGAAGAAAAAAAAATATTGAGTAGAGTTTTAGAAAGTGAGGGAGAAAGGGCATAGTCCTACCTATATCAGAAGGAAGAATTAGTACATGATGTAGTTTTTGTAGATATTTTGTCTTATTTTGAGATGAAATGATAGTTGCATGCATCATTCCACCTTAATGAGTAGGCATTAGGAACATTTTATAAATTTTCATCATCATATGTTTATCATAATTTTTGATTGCATGAATGATTTTATGTTCTCATGATTCTTCCACAGCCACCCATCCCGACCACCCGTTGCTCGTATTGGTAGGCCACTCATTTGATTTTCTCCTCAATCATTATTTATCAAGAGAACTACTTCCATCTGGATGGTAGGTGGAGAAAAAGAGCAACATAGATAGGAAATCACATGATGCATCAAGTATGAATCGAACGAGTCTACATATTAACTGCTTTAATTGATAGTATTTCATTGATTGGGGGAAAAACATCCTTTATAGAGGTTTCTGGTTGCCTAGATGGTAGTTAGTGTTTATTGGTCAGTGAGGGCTGGTATGAGGACCGAAGGTGAAGACTTTTTAGATGTACCTTATGCACTTATGTCCTTCAGCTGACTTATCTCAATCAGATCCATAGGTTTTGTTGTTCGAGGACGAGAAAGGTTTCAGCTTAGGGGAGTTTGATACATGGGTTTTGAGTCACTTTTACAAGCTTATTTTATACTTGTTTTGTGCATTTATTTGTCAGTTTCTTGATTATATTTGCATAAATAACTATTGTTGGCCTGTACACTCTGTTTGCATCAAATTATGCTTATTTTATCATATTTATATGATTTTATATATTCCCCAGACTTATATGCATTTTTCTACATTTTTCAGGTACTTTATGTACAATGCAGAGTCGGTACCACCGACCATTCAAGTCGGTCCCATCAAGATTACATAAGTAACTGACTTCCTAGTCGGTGCCATTGACTTTTCCAGAATCAACACTTGATTAGATTGCCCAGATCCAACAGTCCACGTTATATGGTACCGTAAGTTGGCCTATGACCTAACAACGGATGGCCAGACCTAGGGAGCATCTCACGTTGCACCACACACAATCAGAGAAGAGAGAGAGAGAGAGAGAGAGGAGTGCAGAGCCAAAGGACATCAACCAGGAGATCCGAGAACCTCCGACGGACTATTTTGCTGCCGGAAGACTGCAGAACATGCGTTTCTTGAGGAGGATCATCCATAACATCTTCTCTCCATGGGTTACATGAATTTCTTTCATGTTTCCCACATTTTTCTTCTCTCTCTCCATGTATTCGCAACTGTAAATCATGTGGATCTAAATCCCTCTTTTTCTTAGGACCCGGGAGTAGCCTAAGGAATCGTGTATCGACTTTTTACATGAATTAATATAGATTTCTCTTTATTCCTAGATATATAATTGTGTTTCAAACGATCTTCTTATGCTTGATCACCATCGATAGAGTAATAGACTGATAATTTCTCTGGAAGGTGGATCAAAGGTTGGAAAATCACAAGTTATACACTTTCTTACGCGTTTCATGGGAAAGGTAACGTACGGTTAGTGGAAAGAAACCCAAAGTCTTCGATAACGCACCTAGACTAAGATATAAATTGCTAAGACTCCCAATTTCCTTGGTTTGCTGACTTTGTAAATTATTTGTTTGCTGGTGTACTACACCCTGAATACAAGGGACATTCTAAAGCTAAATTTTTACATGATGTCAAAACATACTATTGGGATGAACCATATTTGTTTAGACTTTGTGCTGACGGTCTTTATCGTCGTTGTGTTTCTCAAGAAGAAAGTTCTGACATTCTAGAACAATGTCATTCTGGCCCTTACGGTGGGCACATGAGTTCCCAGAAAACAGTTAGGAAAGTTCTACAGTGTGGGTTCTTTTGACCCACCATCTTCAAAGATTCTTATAAATATTTACTCTCATGTGATCAATGAAAAAGGACGGGTAACATCTCCAAACATGACCAAATGCCCTTAACTTCTTGGCAGGAATTACAAATCTTTGACGTATGGGGAATTGACTGCATGGTCTCATTTCCTTCTTCTTATGGGTATGAATACAAATTAGTTGCCATCGTTTATGTGTCAAAGTGGGTTGAGCTTATACCCACTAAAACTTGTAATTCCAAACCCGTTAAAAACTCTTTGAAGACAATATTTTTTCTAGATTTTGAGTCCCACGCACCGTCATTTCTTACTGAGGATCCCATATTTTAGAAAAAAGCTTTGAGGCTTTATTGAAAAAATATGGAGTCTACCACAAAGTCGCCACCTTTTACCATCCTCAGACTAGTGGGCAAGTTGAAGTATCCAAAGCAAATCAAGTCCATATTAGAAAAAATGTTGGTCTCACTAGAAAAGATTGGGCCTTGAAAATAAATGACACACTATGGGCATACAAAACTGTCTACAAAACACCCATATGCACTACTCCTTTTAGGATAATTTATGGAAAATTATGCCATCTACCAATAGAATAAGAACACAAGGCCATTTGGACCATCAAAAGCTTGAATTTTGATCTTTCAACAATAGGAGAAAAATTTCTTCTCCAAATGAATGAATTAGATGAACTTAAAATGAGTGCTTATGAGAATGCGAGAATCTATAAAGATCAAACTAAACTATGGCATGACGGTCACATCAAATGTAAGGAAATTAGAGAAGGTGACCTGGTTTTAGTGTATAACTCCATGTTAAGGCTTTTTCTAGAAGGCTTAAGTCAAGATGGTATGGTCCCTACCTCATCAAATGTGCCTAACCACATGGTAATTTTCTCCTCTAGGATAAGCTTTAGGAGTAAAATTTATACTAATTTGGTAGAAATAAGGTATAATGAGACTCCGTGGTGAAATCAGTAATCCTAAGGAATCCATTTCATTCGAATCAACCACTTTTAATTTTCTTTTATTTTGTTCAAACTCAAATCCAACTTTTTAATCGGATTAGCTGATCACACCATAGTTAGTTGTAGTCACTGAGACTACATCTCCCTAAGTTCGACTCGGGCCTCACATAGGCCTATATTACTCGACGCGTACACTTGCATTCATACACACGGTTTTAGCATGTCAACCACAAATGATGGTTTCCAAGTATCACTCTCAAGATGGGTTTGTATGATACACTATTCCCTAAAAAGTATCTATGTGTTTGGTTTGATATCACATATCTTGACTAATGAGTTTCTGCCATCAACCAACCACACTCTAGTCTTTAGTGTTACTGGTGTCTATCTGCCTTCCACAGTAACAACTGACTAGGGACATTATAAGAATGTACACACTCTTAGCATGCATATGATATTATTATTCAAGTCACGTACTTGTAGACATTTGTCATTGAGTATTGTCATTCTTTAGACATTCAATGTGTTTTCTCATTATCTCATAACTGAGGTGAACTGAATGAATTAAAATCTAGCCTTTATGATTATTATTAATCAAATCCTTTTTGCCATCATAATCATCATATGATTGGCTCTCTTGGCATACCATGATACAGACTCCTGTCTTGCTTGATCTTGGAACATGCTCTTCATAGAGTCTCTTGCCTACTATAAAAAAAAGAAATCCAAGCATAGCATCAGACACTTGACATCCATAACATTTTTAGTATGCTTCTTGTAAGCATCCCTATCATCCTTAAGTGCATTGAGAAGGGGTTCTCTGGCTCTGGTGTCTCCAGGACATAGAGGTTGCACTCTTTTGCAAGAATGATTTTCAACGTCCTAAACCATTTGTGGAAGTTATTCCCATTTAACTTGTCCTTCTCAAGGACTGATCGTACAGAAAAGTGGTTCTTGTTTGTTTCCATTTGATTCTACAAAAGAGTTTGCAATTTTATCAAAAACTCATTTTTTGATTTGATTTTATTAAAATTTTGATGATATCGATTAGGTCTTTAATTACTATAGCTATCATCATTTTGATCAAATTGAAAACCCACAAGTATCAATTTGGAAGATTGCAATGAACAATCTCCTAATGATCCAAGATCCAAAATGATTGAATAATTACCTGACCAATGCTAGTGTCCATAATCAATCATTAAGGTAGACAACGTTTGTTAATTGCATCTTATAAAATTCTTGGATAGATGATATGCACAACTCTTTTCCATAGTCATTTGTATGATTCTGATGCTTAATATCATTAAGACCATACAGTTAAGCTTGACCCTAAAGTCGACACGGTAATAATGCATATGCTTGGCGGTCCAACACTATTACCATCACACTTCCACTAGATAGACAACACACCACCCTTGAGACACCCATGCTTAATCGATCAAGATTTTCATCTGTGCCGCTAATGGGAAGCATCTTACACTTAATATGTTTGATTGAGGGATTATATATATATATGTGTGTGTATATATATACATACATACATACATATATATATATATATATATATATATATATATATATATATATATATATATATATACATATATGTTGGTATGTATGCCCTGAGAGCCAATCATGAGATGATTGGTGGGATACATTAAGATTGATTTGATAAACATCAAAGGCAAGCTTCCAATTCTTTTTGGTTCAGTCATATGAGATAGTGATAGAACAGATTGAATGTCTAGAGAATGCTAGTACTCAATGACGTATGCTTTCAAGTTGAGGACCTGAACGATGAGATCATACGGATGCTAAGAGTTTGTACATTCTTGTTATGTCCCTAGTCGGATGTCATTGTGGAAGGTAGATAGACAGCAATGACACACAAGACTAGATTGTGGTGTTGGTTGATGACAGAATCTCATTAGTCATGATATAGAGATATCAAACCAAACACATAGGTACTTGTGAGAGAACAAGTGTACCGGACAGATCCACCGTGAGTTTGACACATGGAACCATGACATGGTAGTCACAATCAGTACTCACAGTGATGGTGATGAGTGTGATTCTTAGACCTGAAATCACTGCACTCAACACATGTCGTTGGGAACACTTTGACATCATCAAACGCAGTCCTGAAACATGGGTTGTTATAAAGGTGATGATTAGGTGGCTTTGACACATGGGGCTTTTGAGGGGTGAGTGATAGATATGGGATTTGTCCCTCCTGAGGGAGTTTGATATCCATGGCCACTTGATGAGTAGGATTGAGAAAGGCGTGCACACATGTGTGAATCAGTATGTGATACTGATGTCATACATATCTCTTCTAGTCTACTCTGAGATCAAGAAAGTGAATGAACGTTGACAGGATGACTGTTCCATGCCTCGAGTTCATTCGGGATATCAGTGACAAAGGAATTATACATTCAATGTAACACCATTCACGGATTGTAGGATTGAAAGTTGTTCTCCAACTTTCTACTTTCACTTGGGTAGCACTGATGTGTGACTAGGCACCGCTCTTTGCTTGTGAAGTCATAAGTGTTATGGACTTTCATTGCCAACGTGAAATGGACATGCAGGGTCACACACATAGGATTTAACCTGGAAGAGGAGTTTTGTCCACAAGCAATGTTTAGATTGATTACTGAAGGAGTTTAGTAGTTCAATTAAACACTCAATTAATTGATAGCTCAATATCATAATGTTCAAGGTGTTGGACATATTGATTGGAGTATCGAATTGATTGAAATCGCAATTGACTGATTCTGCACAACCTATACTCCCAACCGATCAGTTCAAGTGTTGAACCGGTCGGCTGAGGTTACTGAACCGGTCGGCTCAAATGTTGAACCAATCGGCTCAAGTCCAGGGTAAACCGATTGCTTCAAGTGTTGAAACGATCGATTCAACTGGTCCAACCGAGCAACTTGGGAAAGTAGGATTGGTGAGAATATTTCTTGTGTTTCACTTATCCAATTTGATTGGAACAAGGATTGGTATTCGATACCTATTAGAAACAAAAGAAGGAAAGTCAATCGGGAACCAACCAGGACCACCAACCGACCGGTTGAGGTGTCCCAAACGATCGGTTGAGGAGTCAACCGATCGGTTCAGGTCCCCAACCGACCGGTTCACTTGTGAACCGATCGGTTCAGGCTGCGAGTTGGTTGCTTTTGTGGAAAATCTCAAACCCTTCTACTCCTATTTTTAGTCCTGCATTTCCCGGGATAGAGAACCCTGTCCCATGACCCTCCTATATATATAGGAGTATTGGGGGCTTCTCGAAGAACAACTCAGTGCAACCAGTTGCTCTGCAAAGTTGTCGTTCTCTCTGGTTTTGGTAACCGAGAGAGAGCCCGAGCAAGTGCTTCCCGCAAAGGGAGGTGCAGCAATGGAAGGACAACTACAGTTGCAATTGGCAGCAGGAGAGTGTGTTGGCGACTAGTACGTCAACAGGAGGGTACGATTCCTTCAACTTCCTTGTGGGACAAGGAGTGTGCAGTTCTAGGTGGTCCGTGTGGACTACTTCAGAGGTGGGAGGTCACTGCCGCTCAGGAGGACAACTGTCATCCGACAGTCCGATAGGAGGAGGAGTCGTCAGTCTCGGTGCGACCAGGAGCTGCACAGACGCCGTCCAAGACCGGATTTGAAGACCGCGCAAGGCGCGAGGTATTGTCGCCAAGCAATCCTTGGGACAAGGTATGATTCCACAAACCATCCTTTCTTATTATATAGACGTTGACGCGTTTCCTTGTTCCGGGTTTAAGGGAGAAATTTTTTTTATTTCCGCTGCCTTCTCTGCCTCCCCTAAAACCCAACAGTGGTATTAGAGCCACGTCAACTGCTCTATATTTTAGGAATATCGATATGATTGATTTTGGTTTGCCGCCTTTATTTATTGCATACGATGCGAATAAAATTAGCTTTATGCATGTCCAATCCTAAATCAACAAATCCCAAATTACATATATGATATGTATTATTAATGCACTTGATATGCGTCACCCTTAAACGAGATTTGTGGCGGATGTATAGCGTGATTATGGCCAATAAACCCTATATGTGATTGGTTATGTGTGGTTGCTTGCATCTCGGTCTGTGCACCGATCTTCCTTCTCCTATTCCTGATGTAACTCGAAATAATTCGAGATTCTTTCCTACCTTTGATCCCCCTGAATGTAACTCGGGGTTTCCTTTTTAAAGCAATGTAATATTAGAATATATTTTATTTCCTATTATGTCAAAGACCGGAGGACATCAAGACGATAGCTGAGACGATCAGTTCAAGGCGTGAACCGATCGGTTGACGTTCCAGACGATCGGTTCAAGGAGTGAACCGATCGGTTGATGACCGGTTCGAGGAGCGAGACGAGCGAGTGGCGGCCATTAAGAGATGCACAACGAACAGACAAACCGATCGGTTGGAGGAGCCAACCGATCGGCTGGTGGCACCAGACGACCGGCTAGAGAGAGCAGATCATTCATATGATGAGTTGATCAACTCGGAAGGCAAGGGCACAGAAGTTCATCTTGTAAAGGCTGCATGTGATGTAGACCTAGATGACCGTGATTCCTCTTGGCTCGAGGAATCACATTAGGATGGCCATAATCATCGCTTTTTATCGTTTGTGCATGTTTTCTGTGGGATATAGCATGTATATGATACATACTATGTATTGTGGTGATTGGATATGTATATGTATATAAAAACCAAATCCCTCATTAAATATTAAGTTTTAGATGCCTTATAAATGTGACACACGTGAAAAGCTTGATCGACCAAGTGTGGGCACGCCCAAGCGTGGTGCACCGTCTATCTCGTGGAAGCGTGAAGGATGAATGTGTGGGTCTGCCCAAGCAGGGTGCATATTCATCGTGTTTGCTTTGGGTCGGACTTAACAAGGTGACCTAGATAGGATCTAGCACATTGAGGCATGGATATGATCATGGCAAGGTGTTTCACATGACATCTTATCAAGAGTTGCATATGAAGCAATTGGCAAAAGTTTCCTACTTGAGAGATCTATGTTGTGGGTGACAGCCCTAGCTGGTCCATGGCTTAGAGGATTTCAGGATCTTGCCCACTAGAAGATTGTACGCTGCAATCTTCCGAATTGATGGTGAGGGCTATCAATTTGAAGTAAAATAGTGGGAGCGATAATCAATTAAAGGCCTAATTATATCGTCAAAATTTTCAAATCAATCAAATACGTCAAAAATGAGTTTTTGGACTAAAATTGCATATTTTCCTTTTTGTAGTACAAATGGCAACAAACAACAATAAATTTTCTTTGCGATCGGTCCTTGACAAGGACAAGCTAAATGGGACAAACTTCTATGACTGGTATCAGACATTGAGAATTGTTCTCACTCAAGAGCGAAAGCTCTATGTCCTGGATACTCCAATTCTAGAGGAACCCGCTCCTAATGCACCGAAGGCAGAAAGGGATGCTTACAAGAAGCATGCTGATGATGCCATTGATGCAAAGTGCTTGATGTTATGTTCAATGAACCATGAGTTGCAGAGACAGCATGAGAACATGGGTGTCATTGAGATGATTCAACATCTCAGGAACATGTATGAAGATCAGGCACGACAAGAGAGATATAATGTTTCTAGGGTGTTGTTCAAGTGTGTCATGATAGAAGGAGATCGAGTTGGTCCTCACACACTCAAGATGATTGGGTATGTGGAGAACCTGCAGAGAATGGGATTTCCACTGAGCCAAGAGTTGGCTACTGACGTGATACTGCAATCGTTGCCAGAATCCTACAGTCAGTTCGTGATGAACTACAACATGAACAACTTTGATAGGCCACTGTCAGAGTTGTTGGGCATGTTGAGGATAGCCGAGATACAGATGAAGAAGGACAAGCCTAAGCCTGTGATGGTGATCACAAGCAAGAAAGGCAAGTCCAAGCGCAAGGGCAAGGGAAAAGCTAAGAAAGGTTCTGATGCTAGCCAGGAGTCCAAGGCACCTTCAGCTCTCAAGGCCAAGGGAGGCGTGACCAAGAAAGGAAATTGCCACCATTGTCAAAAGCCAGGACATTGGAAAAGGAATTGTCCTCTCTTTCTAGAAGAACAAAAGAAGAAGGAGGCAACTGAAGTCTCTACTTAAAGGTGTCATGAAAGTAAACTTGTAACACTTTTGAGGTATATGATACCAAGATGTAAAGTGTAAAGCACTCATAATTGGGGAAAGTGTTGCCGCCATAGATAGGAGTACTTTAGTTTATTTTCAGCCTACAAGGCATGTAATACAGTTATGAACTGCTATTTCATATTTGCCAATAGATAGAAACACTTTATTTTTGCATATTGTATGACAATGATGGCAATTAATAAAGTTGAATTTTCAATCTTAAAGATATGATCTTTGTGGCAATGCCTTATTTATCTTGTGGTATTTGATATGCATAAGATAAGATGATACCTAAAAGTTATAGATAACTCAAACAATCAAATTATCATCAATCATGAGAAATTCATTTCTAGTTTCCATATGATGGATAAATCTAGACTATTTTGGTTAGAGAACCATTAAGAGACATGAATATCTTGGACATGATTAATCAATCTTCACTAATGGAGTGGGAGAATTTTTATCCTATTAGGTATAATGCATGTGATGTATTTACATACCTACTGGAACAAATGCTAATACTTCAAATGGTGTTTATAGAAATACCAATGTGAATATCTTGAAGTGTTCAAGATTATCATAGATGAAGTACAAATTTGGTGAAGTGTTAATTCTTGATGAGATCAATGAATGAAATACTTGGACCAAATGTTTGAGATCCTTGTGAGTGATTATGATAGTGTATCATAGTAAACTCATGATTAAGGCATGGTGATGTCTAAATCAAGAAGGAATCATACTCTAAGGAGTTAGAGAATGATTATCGAATAAATGAATTCTTATTAATAAAAGAATACCCCACACTAATAAAGGACATTAAGAATCACAAGGGTCGTGAGTTCTTATATACTTAACAGATACACCTCTATTATCTATGTGATAAGTTGTTCATGTGATGAGTCAACTATCTAGATGAATATGAAGAACCGAATTTTGAGATATGGTTTATGACCATTACATCCTAAATGACATCCATGTCAACCATAAGGTATGGCCTTGATGGTACCACCCATTGGATAAAATCCATAAGTGCAAATGAGTATTAAGTGTTAAGACACATGGATAACATTTTGAGAAGGATGATGCTTGTTGATTGCAACTTAATGACTGAGACATTTAGCATATGGATACTAAAACCACATTCCATTGAGGAATAAAACAAGGATGTGTACGTGACACAACCTATAAGGTTTATGAATCCACTAATGCAAATGAAGTCTATAAGTTACAATGGACTAATCAATGTGATTGATTAAGTACAAGCAACTCAGAATTGGATCTTTACTTTGATGATATAGTCAAAGGGTTTGACTGATATGTCAAAGACAAAGAAGGGATCTGTGATTTAGTGGGATCGTATTCACATTTCACATGTTGATGTGAAATGGAAATGTTCTAAAATGGAAATCCAAAAGTGGAAATTATCTTTAAGGAAGATAGAGATGTTTCCTATGTGATAGGAATAGAGATCTATAGAGATAGTTCTAAAAAATCTCTTGACCTGAAAAGAGAGAGCATACATTGGCAATCTGTATTGAAGTGTTCAGTGTACACAGATTCAGTGGGAGAAAACTTGTCCATGCTACATGGAGTTAGTATCCCAAGGCCAAGTGTCTAATTCTTATGAAGAATGTGAACACTAAGAATAGATATGGATCTATCATGTATGTAATCATCCCATTATCTTGCATGTATGGACATGGCAAGAATAAAATGCATTCATCATCTTGTATGTATGACATGACAATTTGATGTGCTCATCCTGATAACTCGTATGTGGGACATGACGAGTGGATGTCTGTCTACTTCCAGTAAGGGTTACTGGAATACCATGAGAACTTGATAAGTACTTGTGAAGTACTAGTTCTATGGAGATAAGGAAGAGTTCAATGTAAAGAGTTACATTGATGCGAACTTCCGAAAGGATAGAAAATTAATCACAAAATATACATAGGATGTATAAAAGTGAAAGTTTGTTGATAATTGGAAATGTTCCAATAAAACCATTTAAAAGGAAATGCCGAGTATCTATGCGTTAGAGAACAACAGTAGATACTATATGGATATGGAAGTTCATAAGATGAACTTATAGATATTCCACTCATTGATGACAAGTATGGAATCCTTGATCATGCAATGTGGTTAAAGGTTAGCAAAGGAATACTAGATCACATATTACAGCAACTCCATCTCATACGTATGACGTACAACGAAGAGATGAGAGACATGCAATTTATACTGACTTTGGAAAGGTGTTGCCATTACTCACTATGTTAGCACTAGAGCACAGTAACATGTGGGACATGTTTGAAGATCACTATGAATATGATTCAATGGTGATTGGCTCACAGTGCAAGTGGGAGTCTGTTGGTATGTATGCCCTGAGAGCCAATCATGAGATGATTGGTGGGATACATTAAGATTGATTTGATAAACATCAAAGGCAAGCTTCCAATTCTTTCTGGTTCAGTCATATGAGATAGTGATAGAACAGATTGAATGTCTAGAGAATGATAGTACTCAATGACGTATGCTTTCAGGTTGAGGACCTGAACGATGAGATCATACGGATGCTAAGAGTTTGTACATTCTTGTTATGTCCCTAGTCGGATGTCATTGTGGAAGGTAGATAGACAACAATGACACACAAGACTAGATTATGGTGTTGGTTGATGACAGAATCTCATTAGTCATGATATAGAGATATCAAACCAAACACATAGGTACTTGTTAGAGAACAAGTGTACCGGACAGACCCACCGTGAGTTTGACACATGGAACCATGACATGGTAGTCACAGTCAGTACTCACAGTGATGGTGGTGAGTGTGGTTCTTAGACCTAAAATCACTGCACTCAACACATGTCGTTGGGCACACTTTGACATCATAAAACGCAGTCCTGAAACATGGGTTGTTATAAAGGTGATGATTGGGTGGCTTTGACACATGGGGCTTTTGAGGGGTGAGTGATAGATATGGGATTTGTCCCTCCTGAGGGAGTTTGATATCCATGACCACTTGATGAGTAGGATTGAGAAAGGTGTGCACGCATGTGTGAATCAGTATGTGATACTGATGTCATACATATCTCTTCCAGTCTACTCTGAGATCAAGAAAGTGAATGAACGTTGACAGGATGACTGTTCCATGCCTCGAGTTCATTCGGGATATCAGTGACAAAGGAATTATACATTCACTGTAACACCATTCACGGATTGTAGGATTGAAAGTTGTTCTCCAACTTTCTACTTTCACTTGGGTAGCACTGATGTGTGACTAGGCACCACTCTTTGCTTGTGAAGTCATAAGTGTTATGGACTTTCACTGCCAACGTGAAATGGACCTGTAGGGTCACACACATAGGATTTAACCTGGAAGAGGAGTTTTGTCCACAAGCAATGTTTAGATTGATTACTAAAGGAGTTTAGTAGTTCAATTAAACACTCAATTAATTGTTAGCTCAATATCATATTGTTCAAGGTGTTGGACATATTGATTGGAGTATCGAATTGATTGAAATCACAATTGACTGATTCTGCACAACCTATACTCCCAACCGATCGGTTCAAGTGTTGAACCGGTCGGATGAGGTTACTAAACCGGTCAGCTCAAATGTTGAACCGATCGGCTCAAGTCCAGGGTAAACTGATTGCTTCAAGTGTTGAAACGATCGATTCAACTGGTCCAACCGAGCAACTTGGAAAAGTAGGATTGGTGAGAATTTTCCTTGTGTTTCACTTATCCAATTTGATTGGAACAAGGATTGGTATTCGATACCTATTAGAAACAAAAGAAGGAAAGTCAATCAGGAACCAACTAGGACCACCAACCGACCGGTTGAGGTGTCCCAAACGATCGGTTGAGGAGTCAACCGATCGGTTCAGGTCCCCAACCGACCGGTTCACTTGTGAACCGATCGGTTCAGGCTACGAGTTGGTTGCTTTTGTGGAAAATCGCAAACCCTTCTACTCCTGCTTTTAGTCCCGCATTGCCCGGGATAGAGAACCCAGTCCCATGACCCTCCTATATATAGGAGTATTGGGGGCTTCTCGAAGAACAACTCAGTGCAACCAGTTGCTCTGCAAAGTTGTCATTCTCTATGGTTTTGGTAACCGAGAGAGAGCCCGAGCAAGTGCTTCCCGCAAAGGGAGGTGCAGCAATGGAAGGACAACTGTAGTTGCAATTGGCAGTAGGAGAGTGTGTTGGCGACTAGTACGTCAACAGGAGGGTACGACTCCTTCCACTTCCTTGTGGGACAAGGAGTGTGGAGTTCCAGGTGGTCCGTGTGGACTACTTCAGAGGCGGGAGGTCACTACCGCTCAGGAGGACAACTGTCATCCGAAAGTCCGGTAGGAGGAGGAGTCGTCAGTCCCGGTGCGACCAGGAGCTGCACAGACGCCATCCAAGACCGGATTTGAAGACCACAAGCAATGTGCGAGGTATTGTCACCAAGCAAGCCTTGGGACAAGGTATGATTCCACAAACCATCCTTTCCTATTATATAGATGTTGACACGTTTCCTTATTCCAAGTTTAAGGGAGAAATTTTTTTGTTTCCGCTGCCTTCTCTGCCTCCCCTAAAACCCAACAATATACATATCCAATCACCACATACTAGTACATATCCTGTACATTATGTATCCCACAACATAAACATGTAGTATAAAACAAAAAGTGACGACTATGTCCATATCTACTATCGTTCCTTGGGGACACAAGGAATTACTACCACCTAGGTCAACATCACATCACATGCATGAACCTACTATTAGTGTAGATTTGTGCTTGCCAATCCGGGTTGATCAGTTCAACCCTTGAACCGGTCATCTTGCCTCTCGGCTGGTCGGTTGGTTCCTAAAACAAATGGTTGACCTCCTGTCCACCCAATATATGGACACCTTCAGATAGTCAGTTGGGTCCACTAGCCTGTCGGTTCACACATCCTACAGTCTTCCCTCCTTAGTCCTCCAACCAGTCGGCTCTTCAGGTGAAACAATCAACTTTCCACATGCTGATCATCATCTTCGTCATTGAAAGAAATAAAACTATCTTATTGCTATGAAACTTATTAAATAGTAATGAGAAACCTCGAGCTACATTCAAGGGGAGAAAATGTAGGAAAGAATTAACTTTTACATTGGGAAGAATAATGTAGAGGCTCGATATGCAAACTGAGATATAACATGAATAGAAATAAACCATTCAACCACATACAAATGTTTAGGTTATTGGCCATAACCATGCTACACATCCACCATAAAAAATAATTTTAGGATGACGCATGTAAAATGCATATATATATATATATATATTAGTTAGGGATTATATGTCGTATTTGATCAGATACATATATTGAACAATTTAAATATTCACATTGTATTCCATAAATAATATAAACCAAAAATGTGATCATATCAATTATCCAAAAATATAGTAAATTGACCTGATTCGGATACCACTGTTGGGAAATACCAACACATGATAGGAAGCATAAATAATTTTTTTTTATAGTTGTATTCCCATGAACAACAAGATCGCGTCAACTATAATGTAGTGGGAAGGATGGTTTTAATGGATTCATACCTGGTCCTGGAGCAAGTACAACGATTATGATGCGTTACAATGCAACTATCTTCTAGTTTCTCTTGGAAGGTGTCTGTGCAGCTCCTACTTCACCATAGACGAAAAACTTGAACACCATCTGCAACATCACCTATGGTCTCACCATAGATTGATGACCGACATTGCCCTCCTAGCGATGGGCAAAGGCCACCTTGCCTCTAGAGAAGTCCACACGGACCACCTAGAACTCATATCATTCTTCTAGAATAGACAGGAAGGAGTTGTCCCTCCCATTGGTGCACTAGTCACTAACTTGCCCTCTCACAATTGTTTCTCTCTTGCTATCCCCTCCCTTTCATAGGTAGAACTTGTTCGGGCTCTTTATTGGTTACCACAACTAGAGAGGACAAAAATTGTGAGAGACAACTGAGTTATGTTATGGGAAGCCCCCAGTACCCCTATAATTATAGGAGGGGTTGGGGTCTGGATTCCCAGTCTGTGTGCGAGTGGAAGGGATCAGAAGATCATGAATTTTCACAACCTACTAGTGTTGAACCGGTTGATTCACAACAAATCTGGTCAGTTCACATGCAAGCCACTCGGTTCACACTTTGAACCGGTTGTTTTGCCATGTTTTCCAATTGCATATGAATTGACAGTTTTTTTTGAATTGATGTTTAACATTGATTCCTTGTACCGATCAAAGTGTAGAAGTGAAATGATCAACTATTCTCACAAATTGGAAAAATCATCAGAAGCTTCAGTTGGCATGACCAAGACGATCGGTTTACTGGGTGAACCAATCATCTCACCTGCCTAAGCCTACCGATTCACTCAGTGAGCCAATCGGTTGGTGACCTGATTCATGCAAAATTCAACCAATTCAATTTCTAATTAGCCTAACACTCCAAACAATTGTCTCATTGCATGAACTGACTGGTTGGGAGATCAGAGTCAGCTAATTTGTTGCTTAAATTTAATACCTAAATACTTTGGTAATCAATCCAATTATCATTCATGATTAAACTCCTCTATATGAGTTTCTATGTGTGTGACCCTATAGGTCCCATATCACGTTGGAAGTGAATGTCCATAATTACTTATGACATCACACACAAAGAGTGATGCCTAGTCGCACATCAGTGCTACCCAAGTGAATGGAAGTTGGAGAACAACTTCAACCTAAATCTGTGTAAGGTGTTGAAGTGATTATATAATTTCTTTGTCTCTGATATCCGAAATGAACTTGAAGCATGGAAACATCATCCTCTCAATGTTCAATTCTTTTTCCTTGAACTGGAGCAGAGTGTTTGAGATATATGTGACTTGAATATCATAAATTGATTCACATGTACATGCACATGCATTTCTCAGTCTCGCTTATCAAGTGGCCAGGATATCAAACTCCAGTAGGAGGGACAAATCCCATCTACATCACTTGTAGTTAGTCCCCATGTGTTACAGTTACCTAATAATCACCTTTATGATAATCCTTATACAATACTATTTCTGATGATGTCAAGTATACCGAATGCCATGTGATAAATGTAGTGACCTCAAGTATAAGAACCAAAATCACCACCTTCACTATGAGAGATGACTATGACCACCTATGATGGTTTCCATGTGTCACTCTCAAGGTGGATCTATCTGATACACTATTTCCTAATAAGTATCTGTGTTCTTGGTTTGATATCACATATCATGACTAATGAGATTCAGTCATCAATCAACCCACACTCTAATCTTTAGTGTTATTGGTGTCTATCTTCCTTCCATAATAACAACTGACTAGGGACATTATAAGAATGTACACACTCTTAGCATCTATATGATCTCATTGTTCAAGTCACATACTTGAAGACATATGTAATTAAGTATTGTCATTCTTTAGATATTCATTGTGTTTCCTCATTATCTCATAATTGAGTGAAACAAAATGAATTGGAAGCTTTTGTTTATGATTATTATTAATCAAATCCGTTATGCCATCACAATCATCATATGATTGGCTCTCTGGGCATACCATACAACACAACTACCTCTGGTGGATTTAAGTTTTACATGTGGGATGTAAGATGTGTCACTATGGTGACAAATGATAAAGCCATGATAGGATGATCATCAATGAGACCAAGCCATGATAGGATGGTCATTATGAGGCCAAGCTGGGATAGGATGCCATTGTCAGGTCTAGCCAAGAGAGAAAGGCCATAAAAAATTGAGCCTAGGAATGAGAGATTTTGAGAAGTCCACTATAAGGACTAAACCCTAACAAGAGGGTTCCCCACATGAGTACTCTAGAGAGGGAGTGTACCCTAGAGATTAAGTTGAGAAGTTAGAAAGAAAATTCATGTTCAATTTTGGAATCATATTTGTTTCTATGGATGAATATTTTGTTACAACAAGATGCAAATGTTTTGTTTCCCCCACATACCAATATAACTTGTTATACTAATCATGTTTTCTTTCATGGCATTTTAGGTTAAACTGAAGATATTCTGCAATTTGGGATTCTAGAGAAGATGACACTAAAAAGAAAAGATTTAATGTAATCTTGGAGGATATAGATAGATAGTTTTATTTTCTAGTTGAAAATAATAGTTTCCCTTTAAGGGTAACTCCATGTTGGAGAGTTTTTCTTCCACCTTGTTGCAAAACTCTTTCTATTGAGTGAAATTTATTAATTGTTTTTGGTTAATTGTTAAACCTTTGATCATGTATTATAGTAATGTCCCATGCCCTCTAAGTTAAATTCTGACCTTAGACGATTTGTTGAGAGCATGTGTGCTCGATTGGGGTGGATCATGGGAGCACTACCCTTAGCTGAGTTTGCCTATAATAATAGTTACCAATCTAGTATTGGGATGCCTCCATATGAAGATCTTTATGAGAGGCCATGTTGGTCACCGCTTCACTGGGATAATGTCAGTGAGTAGAACTTATTGATGTCAGAGGAACTAAAGATGTATCTTGACAAAGTCACTTTGATCAAGAAGATGTTGAAGAGAGCCCAAGACCGACAGAAGTCGTATGCTGATGCAAAGCAGATAGATTTGCACTTTACTATAGGTGATCATGTGTTTCTAAACATCTGAATGCTCCTAGTTTTAGCCAAAAATAGAGGAAAATTGAGTCCCCTATATGTGGGTCCATTCAAGATACTAGAACAAATTGATGGGGCCACTTACCATTTAGCTTTACCATCGTAGTATAGCATGATGCATGATGTTTTCCACGTGTCAAATTTGAAGCACTCTATGAAGGAGTTGAGCCATGTGTTGAACATTGAACCTATTGAACTCCAAGGGAGGCTGACATACCCTGAGTCACCTATGAGGAATTTGGATACAAGGTGAAAGAGATCAGGAATAAAAAGATGCAAATATTAAAGGTTCTTTTGAAGCACCATTGAGAGGATGAAACCACATGGGAGTTGAATACTGACATGGAGAAGTCCCATCCTGATTTGTTTGTGTGATTAGTCAAATTTTGAGGACAAAATTCTTATAAGAGGAAAAGGATGTTACAATATGGTTTGTTACATATATTTACTAAATTGAAATGAAATTATTTGAATAATACTTTGTTTTAAAAGTATGATTTTCCTTTACAAATTCCCCTTGCTATGATTTTTTTCATTTTTACTATTTATAATAAACCATTAATGAAAAAGGGAGAAAGAGATACATCAGAGATATGGGACACAACCCATCTTGACAGAGGGTATGAAAGATTCAAGATGTTGGCGAGCTATGTGCATGTGTTTCTCAGACAACCAGACTTTGTATAGTGTTGATGCTCTTGGTGTTTGGCATATTAGAAGCCAGACACCACAGATCAACACATATGTAGTTGCTATGGTTCCTTGGGAAGACCTATTCTGGGGGACACTCACTGTCCCAAGTGGCGCACCCTGGCGTATAGAGCCATTAAAATAAATTATCAACAAAGAATAGAATGATCAATTAGGGTATGGCAGTGAACCCCACATGTGTTGTGCAGTAGAGAAGATGAATCTAGGAACCATTTATTTTTTTCCTGTAGGTTATCTAGAACAGTGTGGTGTATCATCTTCTTGATGAATGGTTGGGGTAGTGTTGTTCCTAATACCATGGAGGAGAACAAGGAGTGGATCAACACAAAGTTCAAAGGTAGCAAACATCTTAATAGGTTTGCTAGTATGTGCCTCATAGGTGCTTGGTTTTTTGTCTGGCTAGAAAGGAGCAACAAACTACATGGGAAAAGACCAAAGACTGAGAATCAGTTGTTGGATGACCTCGACTTCTTTCTTGGTGCCTTGGTTAGAAGAAAAAGTAACATTTTTTTTGTAATTTAAACGACCTTACTAGAACCTAATGGGGATTTTGTATGTAACATAGTAGTGTGCTTGTTGAGATCTGGGGTCACCAAATGCTCTATTCTGTACAATATAGCTTATCTATACAACTCTTTTGGCAATATATTTACCTATTTCCAAAAAAAGAGAAAGATATTGAGTGAAATATAGAGGATAAAGGATAATTAATGACTTCTGGAATTTTGTGGAATTCTCTAGAAAAGTGGTGTAAAGGGTTGATTTCATTTTCACATGGTTCCTAAAAAGAAAAGTCATCAAAATTAGAGATACATAAAAGGTAAAAATAGAAAAAGGATTAAATTGGTACCTTAAATGATGAAATAAAGGAGAAGACTTGGATATTAAAAAAACCCCTTTTAAGTTAAGTATTTTGGTCTCCAATCTCGCCCACACATAGATAATATCATTAAAAACTTTCCTTCAAAATTTGGGATTAAAAGGGTTAAAGGAGTGAGAGATATGAAATTTTATAGAAATCCTATAGTGATTGAGTAAATGGATATATACATTAAATGTCTCAATTTAAGTCAATTTAGAAAAAGAAGATGAGGGACCCCACTCCTTTGGTTGTGCATGTGATTAGAGTCATGGATCTCATATGCAAGGTCACCCGGTCATTGTCTACCTAGGATTAGAAAAGGAAACAAGAACTCATTTAACTTTCCAGATCATTTTCCTTGCAATTCAATTCATGAAAAGATCATGAAGAAAGTCCTTTGGGTTTGTGAAGTCAATACAAACCCATCTACCCTAAGTCTTTTTTGGATTTATAGAACTCTAAATTTTTTTCCCAATTTCTTCTATGAACAACACCCAACCCCTTGATCGTAGGACTATATAAGGAGACATAGATGCTCTACAAACCCAAAATGATCTACGCAAGGCTCCTCTCAACCTTGCACTTCTCTCTATGATCTCAATTACTCTACTAAGGCCCTCCTTTCTTCCCCATTTCTGCTCTAGGCAACCCAGGCTAGACATCTAGTCGTTCTAGTTACTCCGATCACCCTCATATAGAATTGGGACAGTGGTCGAGTTAGGCAAGCAAAAAGGAAGGTGAAGATCCCCTTGCTTGCCGCCTGAAGACCCATACATCTAGAGTCAATATCCAATGTTGACCACCAAGCTCTGCTCATAGACGAGAAGAAGTAGGAGATGATCGAAGTGGAAAGACATCTGTTACAACCTCAATTTTGCATGTATTTTCATAATTGATATATAATGATTTTATGAATTTTGGACTTAATTGAAAAGGTTGTATGCTTTGCTTCAAAGAAGGGACTTCTTTGCAAATCTCCCTTTTGATAGGAATTTCATGGTTCCTATTATTATATTAATCCAATAATGTATATAAAAGAGAAGAAAAGAAGAAAAGTACAAATAATAGAAAAATATACAAGATAATGGATATTAAGCAAAATATTTATGAAAAATATTTGGAAATCTCTAGAAAGTGGCATTAATGGCCACAATTGAATAAATTTCGTTTATATGTGAATTCTAATGAAGGAAATAGGAAAAGAGGAAAGGAAATAAAAGATAAAGAGAAAATTCTTGAAAAGAGATATCTTAATAAAGAAATAAGTAAGATAATGAGAAATGAAGAATGTAGATGCATCTAGAAGGATAATAAGTATCCTTAAAAAGGAATTTTGAAATCTTAGGATTTCTTGGTGTCCAAGGAGTCCCAATGAATAAGAAGAAAGAGAAAATGCAAATAATACAAAATAAGAGGATAATGTGATACATAATTAATGAATTTTTGGTATTATAAAAAAGAGGTACTTTCTTCTATTAGGAAGTATAATTTCATGGCCAATGGATTAAAAGTCAAGCCGAGAGATAATGAAAGAGATAATTTTCGAATATCTAATATCTAAAGAATATATATTATCAAAGAGATATTTAAGAGAGAGAGAAGATTGCTTCTTAATGAAGGAATACAGTTTCCTATTGGGAAAGGGTCTTGGATCTTGTGGATGGGCATCCTAGGGCTTTGCTACCCACCCCTATATAAGGGGTAGAACCCTTGGCTGAATCTAAGAGGATTTCATACATCTTTATCTCTTCTCCTTCTTCTTTCTGTACAAACCCTAACCATGAGAGAATAGGGCTATCTCGGGGGAAACAAGTGGTTGTGGTGGGATCTCGGTGGAGGCACGAAGCTACCATGAAGACCTGAGATGGTCGACTTTCATCCCCTTGCTCCCGACTTCGCTCAAGACGCCTAGCAGGCCTGCAAGGTCTGCCACACTAGACGCAACTGCCAATCCGACTCCAACCACCTCGGCTGTAGTTGAGGGCTTCTACAAGTGCGGCGGAGAATAGCATAGGCAAAGGGGCCATCATTGGTGCCCTAAGGTTCCAAGGAAGGGGAGGAGGAGGCCCCCTTGAGCTGCTACCGCAGGCAGTATTAGGTCTGCTCGGGGTTGAAGAAGGAAGGAACCGTTGGACGGTTATAACCCTCCCTGTTATGAAGAACTGGTGACTTAAGTGATGGATAGATGGTTTTTTGGTTATGTTTTAGGCTGGCTACATTGCATGAGTAGGATGACGTGGCAGCCTGCCATTGGTCCAAGTAAGTAATTCTTACACAAATAATATCTAAATATTGGTAGATCAGAATGGTACATATAATATATGTATTTTGCTCAGAAAAATGTGAGGAATACATTAAAAATATATTTAGATGATAATTCCTCTTGAAATTAGAAAAGTAGTGGAAGTTATCAACTTTAGTGCATTAATGATTAAGAAACCCTAATCCAATATGATTAATGTATTGAGAAGGGTTATGTGGATGATTAAATTTAATATTGACCTGTTGATTATAAAAAGATGCATTAGATCTAAAAGGATGAACTTTATGCATAATTTGATTAATTTAGGTTTCCATGTACATAAATAAGCTTTAATGGGCCTTGAAACCCTAATGTTAGTAATTATGATTCTTAATGGCTTTAATTGTTCAAATCCATGAATAGAACTGAGATTTGATGATTCTAAGCTATTTTGAGTATAAAAGTTTCTAATTGTGGATAAATACCCTTAATTTGGTAATTGAGGTTTTCTAGTGGATTAATGTGAAATTAGCAATAAATAGAGTTCATATGTGAATTAGACCATAATGAATTCTGAGTTGTTAATTTGGAAGAAACCAAAGATGATCTTGATATGACTTAAGAGTGATAAAAGCTTTATGAAGGCTAAAACCCTAAAGTTGGCCTAGAAATACTAAGGTGGAATCAAAGCCGATCTTGAGAATGTTTTGGATAAAATAATGACACTTGGATGTTATGCATTAATTTCAGGATATTGTTGATTGCTTGTTTGATTGTCTTGAATATGAATGCTTGGACATCAAGTTACTCTAGATCAAGTATGTGGTTACATTTGTGAATATCTCGAACTAGTTTTCTGAGGATTTCTGTAGTTTTCATCGGTGGCTTGAATTAAACTGTTGGATGAATTTAATTCATGTATACTATAATGTGAATATGACTATCGCCTAAGATATATGCCTACTGGCTCAGATCCTAGTCCCCTCTGTAGCTTGATAGATTGACCTAGTACATGGCTACTATGGGGTAGGTCAATCAGGTCATTGGATGACTCAGTACATGGCTACCTATGGGGTAGGTCCATCAAATCACCATGAGTCAGAGATTGGGCTACCTTTGGGTAGGGCCATGTGACTCCACAACCCTAAGTAATGGCTACCTATGAGGTAGGACCCTGGGGGTAAGGATCTACCATATGATAGAGGTAGTATCCAAGTCCACTGTAGGGACAACACAGAGATAAGGGGATATGTATGGATTTAGTAGTATTGTTTAAAACGTAACCTTGATTGTTAAATGATATTTGGTTGCTTACATGGTTACCATAGTTGCACGATTATTGTTTCCCCCACATACCGACATATTCATTTATGCCAACTGACATTTTGTTTGTCGGCGTTTCAGGTACAATTGAAAAGGACAAACAGTAAAGTGGCATACTATGAAATTAAGAAATAAAGCCCAAGGAGGATTAGTTAGAATAGAGTCTAGAGTTGGATAAAAGTTAGATATCCAAGTTTTTGAAAAAAAGTATGCAGAGTTTTATTTTTATTCCAGCTTTCAGTATAGTCATTGTAGAATTTAATAATTATTACTGATTATTTGTCAAACCTTTGATTTGGGAAATTGGGATAACGACTCTGACCTCTTGGTCTCCCTTAATTGGGGGGTTACCGGGAGGCGGGGTCGTTACATTTGGTATCAGAGAATTGGTTCCTCATTTAATCTTTAGTAATTACTAAATTTTACAAACTCTGTAGAACCTGAGGGAGTTATTAGAGGATTTTTTGAAAGACATAGGTGTCTAGAAAAGGATCACATCCGGGGGCTGGCAATATTTTCCTCCACACCGCTAGTCAGAATATGAGGACTCCCAGATCTGTGACTGCTTGGCCAATGTCTTAGGATCTGACTCGAAATAAGATACCTTTAGGACTCTCTCATCTATTTTCGTCCCTTCTCAACCCTAATTCTATTAAGATTTTGATGTTTAGGGTTTTCTCTCTCTTCCTCACCCTCTTGAGGATAGGGTATGTATGATAAGGTTAAGGAATCCTCCACCAAATTAATGAAAAGCATGTAAATAAGATGTCATGGACATAAGCTTAATAGTTTAAGCAAAAACTAAAGATTAGTTGCATGCTTAGGTTGTATGATATGTGTTGTCATGCCCTCAGAAAAGACCTAAGGTTAGACCTTCTTGTCAGGAGGATGAAGTAGAGTTGGTCTTGGAGGAAGAGACCTCCATTAAAGGTAGAGACCTGGCACATCCTATGAGGATGATGCTAACCCTAACCCTAATTGGTGGTTTGAGAGAGAGATGGCATGATGAGACGGAAGTCATGGTCGAACTTGTGTGTGGGTTGACATGTTGCTGGTTTTGAATCCCTATGATAGTGTGGGCCATGTGAGGTTAGCTGACCTAGTATCTTTGGCGACCCAACTCTGGGAAGGGTCGTGCAAGTTAGAGTGAAGGATAACTCCTTCATTGATGAGGATAGCGAAGAACCTATAGAAACCATATGGCTTATATGAGCATGGCATAGTATGCACCTAGAGTACGTTAATAGTACTGGCAGTAGGTTAAAAACCCAGACCAGAAGGGCATGTTGGATAGATTTTTTTTTACAGCAAACATATTCATTCATTACTCAAGCCATACGACATCTACAAGTAGATAAGTACAACCAGAAGAAATCTAGATCAGTCAAGAACATAGATCTAACACCACTACCACTCATATTGGAACGATATTGAAATACTTTTGCATAGAACTCTCTTCTTTGTGGCTGACCAAAGCATCTATTGTGAGAGATACCTTCAACTTGAGCATAAGACAACGGCATTAAGAATGAATCTGACCGAGATTTTGTCCGATTGTTGACTCTACCATCCATGGAACGGCTCGAGCAACAAAGAACCTGAGGCAAAAATGAGACCAACCAGGGATCTTGTCACTCTCACGAAAGGAGAGATACCCAAACTTAGAAGGGAGAGACAAACGCCGAAGGAACACAACCAGAAGAAGGCAAGAAACTGCCTAGAACCAGGATCAAAACGAAAGGCAGGGAGCCGACACAGACTGAACTGAAAAACAAAGTGAAAGCAGCAAAGAGTGAAATGCCCACCCCTTAGTAGATCCACGCCAAAAGCTTCGTGGTGGCTACCTCCTTGCCTCCACCAAGCAACCAACTTTTCCAGAGACGAAGCCACCACCCAGGAAAGTGCCGCTCCACTACCCTAAAGCCCCGATCTAAAGGCACGGAGGACGAAGGCGACAGAGAGGAGATCCAACCAGCCACTGCCCCAGCACCGCACGATCTATGAAGAGGACAGTCACCCGACAAATGCCCAGGGGGAGAAGGTGGCTACGCACTGGAAGCCGACCACCTCCCCCGAGTGGGAGAGTCCCACACACAAACCCTAGCTGCCTCCGGAGGGCAGCGGGGGAGTTAGGCGCGGGGGAAGGGGAGAACTACACAAAACAAGTTGGGCATGTTGGATAGATTATGAGCTAAGCATAAAGAGCCATGGATAATCTCGAGCGAATGTAGGTTTCACCCATGTAAGTGTATGCATGTGAGCTTTATCCACCCTTTTAGAGAGAGAACCTCCAATGGCAAGGTGGTTTGCAGGGTTAAATCTAGAGAGAGAGAGAGAGCAAGATCCAAATAAGAAGGTTGGAAGCTTAGACTCAGAGATATGAGGAACCCTGAGAAGTTGGGTATGTTGTGACCTAAGTGGATGGTTGTGGTTGCCTCGTGCATGACCCCTGGAGGCTTTTGGTATCTTGGTTTCCTTTAGAGGAATCAAACCCTAGAAAAAAGATGAGGCTTCTGGTACCTATGTGCAGTTGATATAGGTTCTTACCTGCTAGGGATAGGAAGAAGAGTTCCTTAGACCTTGAGGAGGCTTAGTACCAAGTTGTGAGGCCTTATACCTAGCTGGTTGTCCTTGAGGAGGACTCAAATCTGAGGTGTTGCTCGAGTAGAAGGATATTAGGAAGTGCATGCCATACCTTGTACATGCTTGGTTCAGGGTTAAAAGGCTGAGTATGTAGTGGGACATCAGTAAGGTAAACCTAGACCTAAGAGGGGAAGTAGTAGTGCCTGGTGTACCTAATGCTCACGAAAAGATTTGAGTTTCCATAGATTTTAGCATGGCACTCCTCATGCTTAGAGGAATGGGAACCCCTGGGATTAAGGTGTATGTTTGATGAACCCCTCAAGGTGTATGTTTGATGAACCCCTCACATATAAGTTGGTGACATGGGCAGGTATGATCTTAGTCCAATATTAAGGATTGAGAATAAGTATGACCTACCATGGAGACCTAGTATGGTTTAGAAGGTGGTCTGTTAGTTAGCTATGTGCCATAGTAGCATGCTAGAGCTAAGCATGCTCATGTGGATATAAACCTGAGACGTAGAGATGTTCATGACCTTTGTTGCTATCAAGATGTAGTTTCCTCCCATCCTTCAAGAGGGACCCTTATGTAGGGTATGGATTAGTTTTTGTTGGGTTTGAGGTAACCTAAAGAGGTCTCATAGGATCTTGAGAAGCTAACTGGAGAGTACATAGTATAAGAATGAACCTGTAGACCCATAGATAACCATCTCTAAGTGCATGTGGATGTGTTACCATGGAGGTAACCGGTATGGGGCCTAGCCAAGGTAGGTAGGTCGTCGTGATCCATACAAAAGGATGTAAGTCAGACCACGAATGCCGAGAGAGATGATGGAGAATTAGGTAAGGTTACACGCTGGATATGTACTATGTTAGAATCCTAACTCTATCCTAGGGTCAGGTAGGTATAAGACCAATGGGAGTAGGATTTTCCTAATTCCCTAGTTGCACGTGACCATAGGGTCGGGAGGTAACAACTATCATTGTCTGAGGGCTATGGGTTAGGAGATTGATCACCTTCATGAACTCATGGGACCCAAAGGGAAGATGAGGAAGGCACTCTCTAGATGCATAAGGGAAGAGGGATGACCCCAAAAGTGTCGTCACCCTATAGACCTAGAGGAGATGACCAAGGTTGGTATGATGACCCAAGTGGGTTCGAGACCAGTTTTCCATGGAAGTAACCTTGATATCGAGATGTTCATGATGTAGAGACATGTGATGCACGTTTCCAATTAGATTTGAAGGTGTACTGGCGATGTGGGATGTAGCATCTCTACTCTTGGAATGGGAAGAACTATGTATTTGGACTGCAGGCAAATGCTTATTTCCTCTTGTTATGGGAGTGAGAGATAGGATAGTACACATTCCATACACCAAGGGTAAAGATGATGTGAGTGGAAATGTTATTATGATGCATGAGGATAGAGATAATAGCATACCCTTATGGAGTGTACCATGTGTGGATGGTTTACAAACATGAAGAGAATTGGGGTAGTTATCTTATAAGGATGTTCTTATCATGAGCTATGTGGAATTTACGAGCTATACAAGGTTGAGTTCAATAACCAACATGATGAGCTCTGAGTTTTCTTGATGAAGATAGACTTAGAGTCTAAGATGAGATAATAAGTGGAATACATGGAGGTGTATGTCTTCAACATTACCTAACACATAAAGATGAATGGTGGTAATAGTTGCTCTGGTGGAGATGCAGCTGACTAGTTTAGATAAAGGATGGAATAGGTGGTTAGGTGAACCCTAAGTTGTGAGATATGTTTGGCTAACACTCAGAAGTAATGAGATATGTTGATCAAGTTAGTGGTTGCTTAGTTAGCCAGAATAGGGCTTGTCATGATGGAAGGACGGTCGTACAACCTCAGATGCACTTCTATGGAAAAGAAGGTGATGAAACCCTGACTAGAGTGTTTTAGGGTTTCTGAGGAATCAACCTTGAGGAAATCATGACATATATGAGATCATGATTTGAAGATCACCATACACCATGGTACTACTGAGATAATAAGTGACACTAGTACTTTGATGCCTAAGATGAAAAGTTCACAAAGATGCATGTGGCTTGTCGCCATGCAAGCCAGGAGGTGAAGGATGAACACCAATGACCCAGTGAGTTGATATAGAGGATAAAGAGTCCCTGAGAGGGAATGGGAGTTCATCACTATGGATGTTGTGGTAAGTCTCCCATGGACTGAAGAAGGTCAAGATGCAATATGGGTTATGGTAGATCGCCTTACCTAGATGGCATGATCTAAGAGAAAGAGAGAATATTTTCAGAAGACAAATCCGGTTGAACTACATGTAAGAGAGATGGTTCAACTACACAATGATGCGAGTTCAAAGGTTCTTGAGTATGACCTAAAGATTCACTTCCATGAGGTGGAAGTAGATACATGAAGAACTCGATGTTAGTACAACTTATCACCCCTAACTGATGTTAGCATGATCTAGACTAGAGGGTCTGATGAGGGCGTGTGTGCTCATTCAGGGTGATGTATGGAGGCAGTTTCTGTCCTATGTAAGATGTGTGATAGCCACCATAGCTAGTATCGGGATATAAGAAGCTCTGTAAGGGAGGCTGTGTCAGTCACCACTTCATTAAGATGATGTAGGTGAAGGGACCTCACGAAGGTCAGAAAAAGACCACAGTTTGTGCAGATGAAGTCACTTTGATCATGCGATGGCTGAAAGAGAGCCCATGGGTGACATGAGTCGTGAGTTGATGTAAAGAAGACTGACATGCAGTTCACTGTGGGAGAATATGTGATATGAAAATCCAACCCCTCTGAGCTATAGATGAGAAAGATGGGTTCCCGATACATGGATCCATTTGAGATGGATTGGTGGAGATGGTTATGTTTAGCCTTACCCCTCATGATAATGTGATGTGTGATGAGTTCCATGTGTCCAATTTAGAGCACTATGTGAGGTACCCAAGCCATGTGCTGAGCAATGAACCTAGTGAGCCCCAAGGGAGGCTGAAATGTCCAGAGTCACCTATGAGGATTATATATGCCAAGGTGAAAGAACTCAAAGAAAAGAATATGTGATGATAAAGGTTCTTTGGAAGCACCATGGATAGGGTAAAGCCACATAGGGGCCAATGATGGACATGGAAAAGTCTTATCCTGATTTGTTTATATGTTTGGTGGAATTTTGAGGGAAAAATTCCTATAAGAGGGGAATGATGTTACAACCTCAATTTTGCTTGTATTTTCATAATTGAAGTGTACTGATTTTATGAATTTTGGACTTAATTGAAAAGGTTGTATGCTTTGCTTCAAAGAAGGGACTTCTTTGAAAATATCCCTTTTGATAGGAATTTCGTGGTTCCTATTATTATATTAATCCAATAATGGATATAAAAGAGAAGAAAAGAAGAAAAGTCCAAATAATAGAAAAAGATACAAGATAATGGATATTAAGCCAAATATTTATGAAAATTATTTGGAAATCTCTAGAAAGTGGCATTAATTGCCACAATTGAATAAATTTCGTTTATATGTGAATTCTAATGAAGGAAATAGGAAAAGAGGAAAGGAAATAAAAGATAAATCGAAAATCCTTGAAAAGAGATATCTTAATAAAGAAATAAGTAAGATATTGAAAAATGAAGAATGTAGATGAATCTAGAAGGATAATAAGTATCCTTAAAAAGGAATTTCGAAATCTTAGGATTTCTTGGGGTCCAAGGAGTCCCAATGAATAAGAAGAAAGAGAATAATACAAAATAAGAGGATAATGTGATACATAATTAATGAATTTTTGGTATTATCAAAAAGAGGTACTTTCTTCTATTAGGAAGTATAATTTTGTGGCCAATGGATTAAAAGTCAAGTCGAGAGATAATGAAAGAGATAATTTTCGAATTCCTAATATCTAAAGAATATAGATTATCAAATGGATATTTAAGAGAGAGATAAGATTGCTTCTTAATGAAGGAATACAATTTCCTATTGGGAAAGGGTCTTAGATCTCATGGATGGGCATCCTAGGGCTTTTCTACCCACCCCTATATAAGGGGTAGAACCCTTGGCCGAATCCAAGAGGATTCCATACATATTTCTCTCTTCTCCTTTTTCTTTCCGTACAAACCCTAACCATGAGAGCATAGGGCTATCTCGGGGGCAACAAGTGGCTGTGGTGGGATCTCGGTGGAGGCATGAAGCTACCATGAAGACCTGTGATGGTCGACTTTCATCCCCTTGCTCCTGACTTCGCTCAAGATGCCTAGCAGGCCTACAAGGTTTTTCGCGCTGGATGCAACTGCCAGCCCAACTTCGGCCACCTTGACTACAACTGGGGGCTTCCCCAGGTGCGGTAGAGGATGACAGAGGCAAAGGGGCCATCGTCAGTGCCCTAAGTGTCCAAAGAAGGGACAAGCCATTAGAACGCGGTCACGTACCCATTCCCTCCTTGTCATCTCCCAAGTCCAAAAAAAATGGAGAACAAGCCATCAGAACCCGGTCCCCTACCAGGAACATATGTGCTCTCTGGCTCTTATATTTGAGCGGGTATCCTTCCAATTTATTAAAAGAAAGAACAACACCTTCATTGATGCACTAGTGACCCTCCCTTCATGGGTTGATATCTAGGAAGTTCAGAACCTCTCTCTAGAAACTGAGGCACTCACCCAATCATCCTACTGCATGGTCATTGACAATGCACTCAATAATGAAGAGAGTGTTTGGTTTCACAACATCAAGACATATCTATCAAGCCAAGCCATTTCCAAGAACCTCTCCCAGAGAGACAACTAAACTCGAGTGATGAGCTGCGTAGTATGTTCTAGGGGCATGACATATATATTGTAGATCTTACAACCAGACTCTCCTTCGATGCGTCAACAAGATTGAAGATGAATCTCTAATGAAGGAAGTCCATATCGATTCATGGGAATGCACATGAATGGAGTTATGTTGGTCAAAAAGATACAACTCTAGGGATACTACTAGAACACCATGAAACTAACCATTGCCAATTTGTCAACAAATGTCAAGCCTATAAAATCCATGGAGACGATATCCATTATCCTACAAATCAACTCTACAACATGGTCATGCCTTAGTCCATTCTCAGATTGGGGCATTGACATGATCAGAAAGATCAACCCTAAGGCATCAAATGGAAATTGATCCATCCTTGACATGATGGATTACTTTACCAAATGGGTTGAGACAGTGTCCATCACCAATGCTTCAGCCAAGTAGGTCATCAAGTTTCTCAAGAACAACATCATAATTCAATATAGCATACTGTATGAGATCATTTCAGAGAATGGGATGAACTTCAATGCCAAGAAAGTCAAGGAGTACATGAGGTCCTTAGGGATCAAACATCATTGAACTTCGCCTTATCGACCCTAGATGAACAAAGCTATGGAAACTACTAATAGAAAGTTGATCAAGGTTCTGAAGAAGACCATCATCTCTCATACCAACTGCCATGAACACCTTCCGATGGCTTAGTGGGCCTACTAAACTTCCATCAGAACTCCAACAGGGGCTATTCCATGCTCCCTAGTGTACATGATAGAAGCAATCCTATATTCGAAATGCAAATCCCTTCACTCCATAGACTATGAGAAGTAGACATCCGAAGACTGAATGGCTTCAAGACCGAGTTCACAGTCTCAACACTCTTGAAGAATCAGGCCTTCAGCATCAATGTCAAAACAAAAAGCTTTAAAATAAAATGCATGCAATCAAGGGGCACCATAAAAGAAAGATCTAGAAAGCCCTTCAAACTGGTGGACATATGCTCGTATTTGATCGCTACTCTAAGATATTTAGAGAGTAAAACCCCATTAGGGTGTCTCTAACATCTAGCACCTTAGCCCAACTGGGTAGGGATTTACGGCTTACATAGCCGTTACATGGCATGATTTTAGCTCTTAGCATGACACTCAAGTTTAGTAGAGCTTCTTCCATCTTTCTCCCATAGGATGAGGGCCCTCCTCATGATACAATGAACTATGAAAGCTCAGGAAGAGGAACCATCTATTAGATTAGGATGAAAGGTAGCTTAAAGCAGTTGAGAAATCAATCTTCCAACTTCATGCAAGAAGGTAGACAAGGACAAGGTGATCCTCGACATATGAAAATATATATCTATCCCTGGTGACCTAAACATGAATGAACAAGATCTCTAGATTATTTTTATTAGACAAATTGTCAGAAAAGGAACTCACAGTTGTATGCACCTCATGGATTCCCGTTCAATGCACATATCCAAAGAATCATGGAAGGAGTACTCCAACTAGTGCCACACTTCATAATTAAAACTTTATATCTTAGAAATAAAAACATTTCAAACTCTAGATTATCATGCCACTAAACAAAAATAAAAATACAAAAAGAGGCATCATTATGATTCTCTAGAATGATGGCAAGCCACTACCATTGAAGGTTTTGAGGCAAGCCACACCAGGTACATAGGAGAGTAGTCCCGACCCACTGGGAAGGAGTCTTGGGTCAATCTCTTCTAATGCAACCACATCTTTACCACCTTATCATGAACTTTTTGAGAATCTAGCATTAGTTTCTTGAAAGTGGAGGAAGAGCTACAACTTGATACATACTTTGTCAATGATTGAACTGTTATACAACTAACACATGGTAGTATTGAAGGCAACCCTCCAGACCAGGAAAGATGATCATCCACTAAAAAGCAGGCATGGCCATGCGACATGCTGAATTATCAAGGTGGAACTTCATCCACCCCCAATGAACATCTACAACCTTCAAACCAACAAGCCAGGTCTTCATGCAGTTGTAGGGTCTCACCCACGTGAATATGCTTTGATAGAAACTCCTACGCCACAGTATAAGGAGGATGTGAGGACTCTATCAAACTGGAAGGAGAGATATGCATTCCCATATAAATCTTTAGAACTTGGAAGGGTCCGCTTATCTTTCTAGTCAGTTATGCTTGATCTAACCACTTATACAACTCTCATCATCAAAGGTATAACAGTTTCCTTTCTCCATAGAGTGGCCATGACTCCAGAAGTAGTAACCTTCACCTATGTGATAGTCTCTCCAAAGAATAACTCCACTAGGATGATCAAAGTATACACCTACAAATGAGGCATATCAGGAGAATCCATGTCATGATGCACCTCACTCTTAAATGACTCCCATAGGGAGCCCATCTAAATGAAGTTGTCATAACAGTCAACCATCAAGCCGCTTGGGACTTCTTCATTTAAAGAATATGCCCAAGATCAGTAGCCCAGCTCAATTTCCTCAGCATCATAGGCCATCAACATGTATAGGAAGTCAGGTGATCTTAGCCACATCCTCCAAGGTGCCAGTCAGAATGACATCACCAAAATGGAAGGTATGACTCAGAGGATCTCATAAGTGGATCACCTCTGACATCAACTCCCTTTCCACATGGTTGTATGCTAGATGATGAAGATGATTGGTCATGCCAAATATTTCCAATTGACTTCTTTGGTCTCATAAATATATGTGTTGCAATAAGCAAACAAAGACAAGTTGATGGGAGGATGCCTCAAGAGTAGGATCTCTCAGATTTCCTTCTTCCCCATAACCCCAAGTTGTATGAGACAGGTTATGCTGAAAGGATGAGGGGCACAACTCTATTTATAGGGAAAACTTATCTCCAAAAATGGGGAGTTCGTATCCTTTTACCTGACAGAAACATACTACATCCATGGCCAATGTCGACTCACATCCTATAACAAGCATGACTATGACTCCAGGCCAATGGTTCAACACAATCCACCACCTAATATTAGCACATAGATCAAGGCAATCTTCCAATCAGCCATGCATTGTCTAAAGATCAGGCTCAGAAATTTGATCCAAAATTGAAGATCACAAAATCAATGTAGAACATGTGAAAAATGATGATCAATCTCTTGATGAGAAGTTGTAAAACATGGTAACATCTTGAGGTATACAAGAAAATGATGAACAAATAATAAATAAGGAGTAATGAGATGAGTTCATCTTTAAAATTCCTATGCTGCTGACAAGGAAACCTGGATGAAATAGATAAAATGATACATGAGTAGTGGGAAACCTGCGTAATAACAAAAGAAATATGGTAATAGCTACTTCTTTGGCTTCTTCTTTATCCATCTAGTCAAATTATTGGTGAAAGGTTGATGATCAGTGGAAGAAGACCCAGAATAATGATGCTCACTGCTCATGTCTGTGTGAATGCAATTGGTAGACCACTGATGACCAGAAGAGGAGCTCCTAGAAGTCACCTCAACAACCAAGGTAGAATCTCTATGTCGAGAGGAGCCTACCCTCACACCAAGGGAAGGTTGATCTGCACTCTGAATGAAGATGTCTTAAGAAAAGCCCCCTATACTAGAAGATCCTTCAAAGTGTTGATTGTGCTCATTGTCTGGGGAACACTCGAGATGAAGAGTCCTCCCATAGTATCAGAAGCCTCATCCATCTTCACAGAGGATGAGGCCAACCAAAGTCATTCAGGAAGTTATATGACCTCCAATGTTGAAATCCTAATGGGGCAGGAACTTGGGGAAGTCGTCAAAGCCATGAGTATCAACTGCAGGAGAAGGAAGGGCCTCAGGGAAGAAACTACCTCAGGTGATAGAACAACCCTAGGAGGGAGTGTATAATGAAACTCACACTCCTAATCATCCTTCTCCTCAGCCGAATCATAATCAATCACCTATAAGAAAATGCATGTCACAGATAATGCAAGCAGGCACAATAGTGGCATCAAACTCAGACACTCACCACGGGAGCATAATGGAGCTGATCATACACCTCTTTGAAAAAGAGAATGGGATGACCATGTGTGTAGTACTGTCCTAGGTACTCATCATGCATCATCTTCCCATACATTATCTCTCGACCAGCCTGACAAATCCCGAGTCTAGAAGGGACTAGCCCCGAGAGAGGATCAAAAGGGATGTGCTAGCCACTAGCCCACTAACAAGCAATATGCCTGCCCATATGTAACACACTCCCAGACAAAGACTCCAAGTGGATTATGCAAGCATCCAAAGATAACGTCTCAAAATAGGATGCACAAGAAGTGGACTCTCACCGCAATAAAGCCTAGATAAGATATTGAATCGGGCATGGGAAAAACAAAGGAATTGGAGTCAGGTAAAGTACATGTACAGAATATAATACAGTGATAATAGTAGTATGCATACCTCAACAATAGTCATTATCTCCAGCTCACCTCTCCACTACTCTTATGACACCCTACTAGAACAACCACATGTAGGAAGAGAAGCATAGAAATAGACTTTTGAACCGCTCAAAGTGATGGGCATATGCACCCGGAATTTCTCATAACCCCACAACTGCAAGAAAAGAAGTGTTAGAGAAAATCATCTATTATAGAGATAAGCATAAAATTCAAACAAAGGTAGGTAAAATATTTCTGCAATCAAGCCTATGAAGCCTCCACATCTATTCATAGCATGGACCATCTCTCTATTGAAGTTGCCCGCAATACATCTCTGTACGTGTGCCAGTAGATGGACAGACAAACATCCACCCCATTCAAAGGAAGAAACTACGTCCAGATCCAGAAGAAAGGAGAAATGAAGAACATTTCCTTTGTTCCTAGAACAACTACTAAACAAGCAATCATTGATTAGGACAAAAAAATTTGGACTCGTAGGGTTGCATACTATGGATTACTTGTACCTCGATGATCACCCTCATGAAAGAAAACATATCTCATCCAAGTGAATCTAATTTCATACTTCGAGGCCATCTCAATATCTCTAAGGTTCACTCACAAAATCCTAACAATGTGGTAACAACCCCACTCATGTCGGTCAGGAAAAGAACTAATGGGAGTCCCACCAAACTCTAACCCAATTTTCCCAACAAACTCACTCGGGGTAACTGTCAACTACCCAAGGAAAAATGAAAAGTATGGCTCTCTGAAAAAATGTTCAATCAGAGGAAGGAGATATGCTCAAGCTATCCTACTAATGCTCCTAAATTTGGTCATCTCCAACAAACCCACCTCTCAGCCACCATGCTCTCATATAAGTAACCACATCTCATTCCTACAGGTCCTCCAGTAAATATTTGACAATCCAATACCTTAAAGGAATAAAGCGGGAGATAAAGTCAAAATCATCGCTACATGGTGAAAATCCCAATTCTAGCTTAGTAAAGTAGAAAGAAAATAATGGGGAGAAAAGTTATCAAGTTATACCTCATTTCCCACTTGACGGCCTCAATGATGTTGGGGAGAAATTCCCTCTTGATCCTACTCGCACCTCCATGACACCTGCTCAAGGAAGACTTCAGTCTGAATATTCATAGATCAGGTATAATTGTAGATCAAAATGGTAGATAGATATTGTGGATATGCCTCAACCCCCATGCCATCACTTCCATCTTGCTCAAGAGGATCCTCTTCATGCTAGTAATGAGTAGACATCTCCACCACACTGATGACAATGTTGATAGGTTTCCACATCATCTAAAATCAGCTCAAGCGAACAAAGGACGAGCGAGAAAATGCCAAAATGAAGAATTTGATTGGAACACAAAATAGAATGTGCATCAAGGTCATTTTCAACCTCCAGACCAAAAAGAATGTTGGGAAGACAAAAATGAGTCTCGCCACCAAGGGCCATAATGGCCAAAACAAAGTGCAAAAATGAAGGCTATACCTTCCCCAAGACAGATGAAGCTGGAAACCACACCAAAACGTCACTGGAAAGGACTGTTGTAGAAATCACACCATTGCAAAAGTGCCACCTAGATCATCGGTCTGACGACTATAGGATCGACCTGATCTGCTTGCTTGAGCTAGAGGATCACCATGATCATCTAGGCCTACTTCTCTCTCCTCTCGTCAATGTCACCACTTTGAAATGTCATGAGCTAATCATCACCACCAATTGTACAAGCAGAGAAGAAATGGGAAGGATGCTCGAACCTCCTCTCTTTCATCTTATTTTAGACAAAATCAATGAAAAAATTACTAATAGGGCCCTAATTTTTTAGCAAAAAAATTCAAAACCCTAAAAAATCAGAAAAACTACAAAAATTGGTAATAATAAAAAAGGTCAAATTGTGACTTCAATCTTTTATTCTTTCAAAATCTTAACTAGATCTGCCTATAATCTATCAGGGTCCTGGACTATGACCCTAAGTTAATCCACTTGCACTTCTATTTCCAAATAAATCGAGGTCATGTTCTATGACCCTAAACTAATCTAAACACACTTCAACATACAATCTTTTAGTGTCCTGCCTCACGGCCTCAAACTGAACCATATCAAGCCTCATTTTCCAAATCATTCCAGGGTCCCAAACCATGACCCTTAAACTAAGACAACACAAAGCTTCATTTTCTAATTTGTTGGAGTCTTGGACTAAGATCTAAAACTAGACCACGAGTCTTGTCCTAAACAAGCTTCCAAGCTCTCTTTTTCTTCCCATATGGGGTCTCTACTTATGACCAACGACTGGAACCCAAATGCCTTTCCGTGCAAATCCTTTTGACTAATCTTGGGTTGTGAGAAGGATTATCAGCTTTGCTTCCACACAAACATCTTTTGTTGATTGTGGATCATGACATGAACCGGATTGCCAATACCACCTCATGACCCTAATTTATGGCACAAATCTCAGTTCAATCACACAACAACTAACTGATATAGTCATTGTCCATAAAGGTCACTCTTAAATAGGATTCCATGCACACATCTTTTGATAATTGCAGAACATGACATGAATCAGATTGCCAATCCCACCTCCTGATCCTGAGTTATGGCACAAATCTGAGTTCAATCACACAAACAATTAACAGATAGTCATTGGCCATAAAGGTCACCTTAAATCTTAAAGTTCATCTAAAAATCAAGATCACTAAATATTGACAATATAAGCCCTATCCCGATATGAAAATCCCCACATTGTGCCTTTTAAGAGCTCTAGTCCTGACTCTAAATTGTATGACTCTAAAAAAAACTAATGATGCGTAGGAAAGGAGATGACTACTCTTTTCTCCAAGATTTCTTTTTGAAAAAGAGCAGTTGCCACTATTTTTCAACAACTACAAACTCTTGATCATTCATGTCTCACTGACAAACTACAACCAACATTATCTTCTTCACATTCACCTTTTTCTCACTAAGGCATAAGTTAGTGGGAGAATAAGGCACGCTGATTTCAAGAACTAAACTAATGATGAGAGACACATTTTCGGCCAATAAACCCCTTCTAGCTCATTAGGCCTTCAGGGGAACAAATGATGGATTGGACACATGAAACTGTCTAAGTCATAGGCTGCCCTTACTATAAAGAAATCATTTATTTGCAAACCTTTTCTCACCAATTCAGCTTTAGAAGGAAGAGACAACACACTCAATTTCCACCCTCCACAAGGTTTTTCAGAACATCCTTGAGGAGTCAAACCTTTTTATCCTTCCATGACAAAAAATGGGGGTCATTCTTGGCTCAAGATTGTGGTTCTCACTCTTATCTTGAGCCTTGCCTTGAGAGGGGAAAATTGTTGACAACCCATTCTTGCTCACTCGATAGAAATTCATGATTGATGTCAATTCTCTGGATAATGATGGAATCAATTCCACATCCTACCTAATTTCCACATATTTGCTCTTCTCTAAAAAATTTCACATTTTTTCACCCATTGAATATATCCATTTTTTCCACTTTCACTCAGTTCAGGCTCTAAAGATTCTTTTAGATCAAAAGTGAAATGTGTTCCTCAGTTCTTCCTTAAATAGGCTATCTTTGTAGAAATTTCCCAGTTGAATTGTCAAGAATTAAATATCATCTTTTCAAATGCCTTTTTCTAGGCAAATCTAAAAGATAACTCTAAACAATGTTTCTGAGCTAGTTTTCTCCATTTTTTGCTAGAAAATTTTTGAAATTATTTGGAAAATGAAAATTCATTTTTTCATCCGGAGTACACCTGGGTGGATCACAGCCATCCGTTAGTGCCACGTGGGTGGATTGCCTCAATCCGCATGCCAAGTGGGGTGCATCAGGGTGATCCACCCACTCTTCTAGAAGTTTCTGCCTAGAATCTGGAACCCTAATCCCAGACTATAAATAGACCGCCATATCCAAAGAATTCTAAGCATCTTTCATCTCCCCTGTATCTAGAGAAATAACTACCTGTCTCTTTATTTTTTTAATGTATGTGATGATAGAATCCTTCCTTTGATACCACATGTTGTTGGTATGTATGCTCAGAGAGCCAATCATATGATGATTGGATTGGCATATATTATGATTGATTTGATAAATATCAAAGGCAAGCTTCCAATTTATTCTAGCTCAATCGATTATGAGATAAATAATGGAGCAGAATAAATGTCTAAAGAATGACAATACTCAATGACGTATGTCTTCAGGTTGAGGACCCGAACAATGAGATCATACGGATGCTAAGAGTATGTACATTCTTGTTTATGTCCCTAGTTGGATGTCATTTTGGAAGGTTGATAGACAACAATGACACATCAAGACTAGAGTGTGTGTTGGTTGATGACAATGTCTCATTAGTGATGATATATGATATCACATCAAGCACATAGATACATGTTAGAGAACAGTGTATCAGACAGACGCACCATGAGAGTGACACATGGAACCATGACATGGTAGTCAAAGTCATCTCTCATAGTGATGGTGGTGATTGTGATTCTTAGACCTGAAATCACTACACTCATCGAATGTGATTGGGTACACTTTGGCATCATCAAACACAGTCTTGAAACATGGGTTGTTATAACGATAATGATTGGGTGGCTTTGACACATGAGATAGACTATGAGTGATAGATATGGGATTTGTCCCTCCTAACGGAGTATGATGTCCAGGACACTTGATAATAGAGACTAAGAAAGGCATGCACATGCACATGTGAATTAATATATGATATTGATGTCACATATATCTTAGACAGTCTGCTCTAGTTCAAGAAATATGAATGAACATTGAAAGAATGAAAACTCCATGCCTTGAGTTCATTCAGGATATCAGAGATAAAGGAATTATACATTCACTAAAACACCAATCACATACTGTAGAATTGAAAGTTTTTCTCCAACTTTCCTTTTCACTTGGGTAGCAATGATGTACAACTAGGTGCCACTCTTTGCTTGTGATGTCATAAGCTAGTTATGGACATTCACTGCCAACGTGAAATGGGACCTATAGGGTCACACACAAAGGATTAACCTGGAAGAGGAGTTTATCCGTGAATGATGTTTGGATTGATTACTAAAATGTTTAGGTACTCAATTAAACATTCAATCACTAGACTTGACTCAGAATCATCAAGTTCAAGTGTTGAACCAACTGATTTGAGTGTCAGATTGATTGAGAACCGAATTGACAATGTTATGCACAACTTGGACCACCAACCGACTGGTTCACTGGGTGAACCGATCAGCTCATGGCCAGTGAGATGACCGGTTCACTCTAGTGAACCGATCAGTTCATGTGTCCAAACGAGCAATGTTGAATTTTCCAAGTGTGTGAGAAAAGGTTTTTCATTTCACTTGTTCAATTTGATTGGGACAAGAATTAATATTTGCGTTAATTAGAAACAAATAAGGAAAGTCAATTGTGGGCAAGTCTGGGAAGAGAAATGACTGGTTTACTAAGTGAACCGATTGGTTCACACTCCCAAATGACTGGTTCACTAGTGAACCAATCGATTCACCTTGCCAAACGACCATTTCAGTTGTTAAATGACTGGTTCTCCTGCCGAAGTGCAAATTGTTCATGAAAATTTCAAACCCTTCTACTCTAGCACATACTGGGAACCCTGACCCTGACCTCTACTATAAATAGAGGGGTATAGGGGCTTCTCCAGAGAGACAACTTAGAACATTAGTTTCTCTGCAAAGTTGTTGTCCTCTCTAGTTGTGGTAACCGAGAGAGATCAAGCAAGTTCTACCTATCCAAGGAGGAACAATGAGGGAAAGACAACTGCAAAAAAGCAACTTATTATGGGAGAGTGTGCCAGTGACCAGTATGCTGACAGAAGGGGAAAACTCCTTCTAGTTCGTCCTTCAGAACATGATGACTAGAGTTTTTGGTAGTCCGTGTGGACTATCTATAAAGGTGGAGGACGACTGTCAACGGCAGTCTGGGTCAAGACCGGGAGTTGCACGGACACTGTCCAAGATAGGTGGTTGAAGACCACACTACCTGTGTGGTATTGTCACTGAGCAAGCCTCAGGACCAGGTATATCTTGCTAAAACCATCCTTTCCATTACATAGATATTGATGTGATCTGCTGGTTATGGGTTTATGGTCAAGTAATTTTTTTTGTTTCCACTACCTACTCCGACCATGTAAAACCCAAAAATGGTATCAGAGCCACGTCAATACTCTATGTTTTGGGATAATTGATATGATCGGATTTTGGTTTTATCGTCTTTTATTTATTTCATATGATGCAAATATTTAAATTACTAATGAGAATATCTGATTAATACCACATGATCCCAAACTAATATATACATATATGATATGGTATATATGTAATCGATACACATCGCCCTACAAACGGTTTTGATGGTGGATGTGTAGCATGGTTATGGCCTATAAACCCTATGTGCATGTGTGTTGTTGGTTATGGTTGTTTGCATCTCGGTCTACGTGTCGAGCCCTCTTCTTCTATTCTAAAAGTAACTTGAGATAACTCGAGATTCTCTTCTACCTTTTCTCCCCTCGAAAGTAATTCGAGGTTTCACAAAGATTATGTAAAATAGGATTAGTTTTATTTCTTGTTATGACGAAGACTTAAGATGACCGCTTGATGGACTGAGATGACCAACTGAGGAGTAGTTGGTGGCCTGATGAGGAGCCCGACGACCCAATGAACTGACTGTCTAGAGGAGCCAGACGATCGGTTGGTGACAACCAACCGAATGGCCAGGAGGTGAGCCGATCAGTCATAGGATGAGTTGATCAACCCAGAACAGCCTAAGAACAGATCTTCATCAACAATAGGTTGCATGGGATGTAGACCTTAGATGACTGTAGTTCCTTGTGGCTCCAAGGAACTACAATAGGATTGCCATAATCATTACTTTATCATTATTGCATGTTTTCATTTGTGGGATATAACATGTATATGATACATACTATATATGCGATGATTGGATACTTATATGAATATATAAGCATATTAGAAAACCCTCAATATAATATTAAGTCTTAAATGCCTTCCATAAGCAACAAACATGAAAATATTGATTGACATGCATGGGCATCCCCAGGGTGGTGTGTTGTCTATCTCGTAGAAGTGTGATGGTAGTTGTGTGGGCTCGTCAAGCAGGGTGCACTCCTATCATGTTGGGTTTTGGGTGAGGCTTAACTAAGTTGTCTTAATGAGATTAAGCACTTAGAGGCATAAAAATGTACATGGAAAGGAGTTGTGCATGACAACTATCCAAGAATTGCTTGTGATGCAATTGGTAAATATTACCTACCTTAATAATTGATTATGGACGCTGGCGTTGGTCGGGTATGTAATGACCACATTTGTGCTTAATTGGTAAACTAGGGTTTACCTGAATGATTACATGCTTGATTATATTGAACATCGTTTAGACATGATTAATGATAATAGATCAATTGTGATGTTTCAAACCTAAGAAGAAACTCTAACTATGATTTTAGTTTGAAGAATTAGGGTTTGAGAAATGTAAACCCTAATCGGAAAAAATTAGGGTTTTGATAGTACATGAATATGGAATTTGATCAGGATAGCAATGTGGTAAATGATTTTTCATGTTTTCTAAAAAGAATTTATTTCATTAAATTTTGGATATGATATGGATAACTCAATCATGCATATTGGAGAAAAATTTCACAATATTTGAGTGTTTTTTGAATGTGGTTCTCGGTCGAACTATACTTCGACCAAAATGCTGACAGAGTGCTTTTCAACAGTGTAGTGTTTTATTTTTACTTATTTATTGGTAAATCCAAATGATCTAAAATTTTAACTAGAGATCTGAAGCATAATCATAAACAAAATGTAAAATTTTCTTAATTTTTGGATGCATTTATACCTTATCAGTAGATGAATCACAATAATATTTTTTATGATAGAAAATTCAGCTGAAATAAGAGAAAGTATAGTGAGGGGTCGATGTGCAATTGACCCAAGCAGCTCAATTGCTCTATATGGTCAACCTAACACACAAGGAGCTCTCATAATTCATGATTCAAACCAGAGAAATGAAATGCTAGAGAGAGATGGAGAGTTAGGGTTTGAGAGGAGAAAGTGATGGAGATGCTGACCTAGGGTTTTACAGTTCGAGGAATGATGAAATCATGTAAGTTTAGCTTCTTTGGATATAGTTTCATGGTGAATCTTCTCTCAGATGTCAAGATTATGTCCCTCTCTGGATTGGATTCAAAATCATATCAAATCAAGTCCTTTTCTCACACTCTCTCCTAATCTTCAATTCTAGGGTTTCTGAGTTGAAAGGAAGAAGAATCGGGTGAATTGCTAGGGATTTGATATGAGATCTAGATTTTCAGGGATGAGCTGCATTTTTAAGGTGTTTTCACACCTTAGGGTGAGTGGGAACTTCCTTTAAATAGTATATTGCATGAAAATTGGTTAAATCATCCATAATCTTTAATTTCTTAGTATGCGACTACAAACCCTGAATTGTTTGATCTAAGTTGTTGCAAAATGATATGAAATGGATTCTTCCTCTATTTGTTTGAATTTTAGATGATAAATTCATATTAGAAATGTATACAATACATCCTAATGAGAATTCCCTAAGTATCGCAAAGGTTATAAGAGTAAACTGAAATATAGGGAATTTGTCTATGACTGAAATTGTTGTATAATTAAATAGGGAAATTTGTTTATCTAGATTCCCTTGGTTATGAATGATTGTTTATCTGAATATGTAGTACATATATGTCAGATACTATCTTGTATTTCATGTGATGTGAATAGTGTTTGCTTGATATCTTCATAAAGAGGGTGAAGCCCTATATGAGTGGAAAGTTGGAAATTTGTGAATAAATATGGTGAAATCCATTTGAAGTGTTATTCTTGGCTTCATAGACTCTATTTATACAATGTTATTATTGATTCATAATATCTCAATGAATGGCATGGAAAACCCTAATTTAGCTCAATTTGAGGATTTCATACATATGTCGATTGTATATGACTTGTTTAAATCAATCTGTATTTAGTGGATGTTTATGACATATTAAATCCTTATGAGAGTCATGTGATAAGTGAATGAGGTAAATAAAACCCTAAGGATAGGGTGTTAAATGAATCAAGTATTGTGATATCAATGTTCTCTGTATGAGATGTGGTGATGCTTAACAGTTCAGTTGTGGTAAATGTTATCAGATGGTCTATGAAACGAATAGTTTACAGGTGCTAATGATGATTATTCATATGTCAAGTAATTAACTCTTATCATTATATTAAGAAGTTCAATTGCATGATTCCAGTATATAAGTGCCAAGTGGACATGTATTCTATTTATTTAAGTATTTCAGTCTGCCTGCATGTATAGTATGTTGATTTCTCAGTATATTACAGTGTTTTGAATATACTCCTCTGCCAAGTTAAGGATGACGTACATGTCATATTTATAAACTTCAGATAAATAGACTCGGTACCATAGAGATACCAGAGTCAAGTAAGTAAGATAAAGGTATAATGTAGAAAGAGCTTTCCAAGAATAATAAAATAATAGACATAGGTGCCCTGAACACTGTAGATTCCCTACGGATGTCTACACTGTAGGGAGGAACGATCCACCCTGGCAGCGACCAGTATACGGGGATCAGATCACACCCACAGAGCGCGCGGGGAGACGAAGCCCTTGAGGAAGTCTCCTAAGAGAAGATAGGTTACCCAACATGAACCAGAGATCTCGGTAGTAACCCAGCGGTACCCACAGAGCATACCAAGATGAGGCCCAAAGAGCATCTCAGACCCTCCGCCTGTGTACTCAGCCTAGAAGGAGAGGTCCAATTAAAGGCCAGTTGTTTAGCTGCCTTAGTCAGACGTCACGGTTCGAGTCAAGCAGACCTGGATTCAGTTCTAGGCTTAGCTTCCCGGGTTTTAAGCGAAGTCTTATACGGTGGGATCACAGTTCACTACGAGTCTTCATATGTAGAGTACACTGCATATGATCAGGGCATAAGCTAAAATATGTTCATATAGGTTTAAAGAGTTTCTTATAAATATGAAAGGCTAAAAAAGATTCGAGTACAATTTCCCAGAAATTATTCTTTGTATGTTTCTGAATTATTAGTTCTCTTGAAATTAATCAAGCATGCTCATATATTGATTTACTCTTGTTGATATCTAGAGTATCCTGCCATATTTATGATTGTCAATGATCAGTCTCTTTAAAGCTTATTGCTTTTATAATTGATATCAGTTGCTCAAAAGTATGTATGTAATTATATCAGTGCTTTAGACTATTTCTTTGAAGTACTCATTCACTGAGCGAGTAGGCTCACCCCTCTACTCAAAATTTTTAGGGATAACTCATGGACTGAAGATGTCATTGCATCAGAGTAGATCTGCCACATGAGTTAAGTATAAGATTAATTAAGTTCAGTCGGTCCCTGTCACTCTAGATCCTTATATAGATGTGAGAGAGTTGTAAATGATGTTTGTATCTTTATTTCCTTAATAAGATAGAATGCATTTGATTATCATGTCGTATGTACATGGAAGTATGAGAAACATAATGAATGTTCATACATGCATTTTTACTGTTGAAATTAGATTAGAGAAATCAATGTTTAGATTCCCTTGTAAAGTTAGTTTATGTGGTTCAATGCGAGAAATCAAAAAGTTTGAAAAAGGAGAAAAATTTAAGGGTGATCTTTGTATTACGTTAAATCCTCAATTTATGCCCTCATCTCATGATTAGTGGTAATTGTGAGATTGGGGTGTGACAAGCTTTGGTATCAGAGCTTAGGTTGAGTTGTCAGGGACCATTAAGTTAGTAAGTTAGAGTCATAAGTGTTGTAGATAGGAGATGGTATAATGTTAGATTTTGGGATTTGAGTATTTGGATATCTTGGCCTGGTATCTGAGTACTTGGATCAACCAGTATCAAGCTACTTTGTCTATTCTTTCATGTATACCCTGGCCAGGTATATAGTGGAAGGATGGTCTAGAGAGGAACCCTAGAAATATTAGGGTTAGAAACAAGATAAGTAACATGAATTAAGAGCATAAATATAAAATGAGATAGAGCTTTCATTTCATATTTTTGTTTTATTGGATATGAATAGAAAAGCTCTTATATGTTTGAATTAAGATATTTCGTATTTTGAAATATATATGGATCTTTAAGATTTGTTGTACACTATGCAATTGTAGAATTTATTGATTACATTCTTTGTATCAAGTAGACTAGAAATGATCTTTGAATGGGCTTTCCTAAGTGGATAAGTTTTCTTCCACACATTTGAGATGAATAGGAGTTGAGTAATCCTGAGTAGCTCTTGGCTTTAGGACTGCAGGTTCGGCCTGGTCCGGCTGGCAGGATGCATTACTGGGATCTAATGACTCCTAATAGTAACATAGCAAGAGTAAATTCTGGATAGATTAGATTCAAATTCTAGTATGAATGTATATACTCTAAGATTATGAAGTATAAGGGAAAGAATGGGATAACTAAGAATCAATTGGAACTTATATCTGAGATGCAACTTTGGGGCCTCATATGAGAAACCCTTAATTGGGAATAAAGGAACACGACATAAGGTTCAGATTAAGTTTAATTATTAGTATTATACGAACACTAAATATGAAATAGGGAAAAGATATGAGAAAAGTATGTAAGGGTCCAAGATAGTAAGAATCAATCATGAGGAATGGATTATATAACTGAGTACAATGTTTTTTTATGTACTCCAAAGCAAAGGGAAAATAGAAGAAAAGAGCTAAGTATACAATAAGTACATAGAAGTGAAGATTCTTCAAAAGAGTTAAAGTGAAGAGAACTAGATGAGCATGTAAATCATAAAACTAGGATAAGAAACTTAGTTGAAACAAATAGAAATGTTGGAAATAATGAGCTTGATTAAGGAATGAGGGTTATGATATAATTGAGAGCATGGAATGTATACCTTTATTAATAAGTTTAATACATTCATCCTTACTTCCTTTGGATTCTAAGTCTCTATAGAACAACAAATTATTTTATAAAAGAAGAACAAAAGTGTAGCTATATAAATAAATAAGTCATACAAAGGTAGACTATATTTAGGAAGGAAAAACTTGACTGAAAGAGAAACTATGTTTCAGCCATGCATGAGCCGTTTGATTTAAAATGAAGGATATGTAATGTATTAAACATGAGGTGATACTAGTAGAGAGATTATTGATTTATAATTTCAACTTCACATTAGTAGAAGGATAAAAGGAAAAATATGCAACATGGTATACATGATCATACACATAAAAGAAGCAACATGATCATAAGAGAAAACTAGAAGTTAAAGATGACATGTGGAATAGTAGTATATGGTAAGGGGATTATGGAAAGTAAGGAAGGGTTTGAAACATGATGGAGTAATATAGATTATAAAAGAAAGAGGTTAGGAGATTTAATCAAGTGCTAGTTAGTCAAGTATCCTTGTTGATAGCTAACTAAACCTACATACGAGAAATGTATTAAGGGAATGTTTGAAGATAAGAATTATAAGTCTTAGAATCATCTTCTCTTTCATATCTTCCTTAATGAAAGCAATGTGGGAATGAAGTGATAAGAAAATGAATCATATATGATGCATAACCACCATGGTAGAGACATCAAATGAATGTAATAATGACACACAATATGATGATGAAACTCTAGTGGGGTAATTAAGAATGTAATATATCTGAATGGCCAAGTAAGAGAAAGGAAATACAATCGATAAGATAAAGAAGACTTTAGTAAAACTTGTGAGATCCAAAGTTTGAATTTCAAATTAAGGGAGCAAAGTCACATCACAATAACACCATGCTACTGATAAGGACCAAACCCTAGAGTGTTTAGAGTTGTAGTAGTTCAAGGGATGTCACTAGTGATTTGACCTTGAATACTGGCATCTCTATAAAACAAGATTATGATATTTTCACTATGAGAAGTAAACTAGCACTGATAGTAATACATGGTTTAAAGATAGCTAATCTAAAAGGTAGATAAACAATATGGAAATGATTCAGAGTAAAGAGTAAGATATAAATTTGAAATGTTACAAGTGTGTTTTGAATAAAAGGAGAAATACAATACGAGTGAAGTGCGATATGAGATAAATTCTTGCAGTGATAGCAAGAATGATGAATAATCTATTTGTACCTTGTATGTTTCAATTTTAGGAATGTTTAATCTACATGATTAAAATGAGAATGATAAGTGGAAAAAAGTAAGTAGTAGTGAATGAGGAGAGAGATGAGAGAAAACAATGGCTTTTAGTAATATGTGAATTTGTTTTTAGAAGTATAATTTGTTGAAGGCATATTAAGGGATGTAAATTGGTTCTACGTATGATTTCAGTGTACATGTACAAGCAATATGTTAATTTCAGGTGTCTGATAGTTGTAGTCATTCATACCAGTAATCCATCTTAGTATTGTACAATTGTGGTATGGTGATATGGGTTGAATGATGATGGAACAAATGGAGGGTTACCATGAATAAGGTAGTCTTACCTATTCACTCATATGAATAGAAGGGATGATAACCATATTGTATTGATATGTAACCCTAATGAGGTATAGCTTGTTATACCTAGCTTTAATATAACTAAGTGATGGTAATTGGGTATGAATAGTCCTTCAATGACTAATACAATCATGGAGTACTTTGTTACTATTGTTGAAACCCTAGTATGCTATAACCCGATGATTACACCTTGAATTATGTGTGGGTTCATACTTGAGAATAATATGGAATGTGATGGTAATGCTTCACCTTATGCATCCATGATGCAATGGGGATACCGTGAGTAATATTGTACAATTGTTGTTGAATATATTCATCCAACTCAAGGTTGTTTTGCTATTTGAGTAGTACAATAGTAAAAATTCAAAACAACATGGTGAACTCTCTTTTGTGACTTAGAGGTAATACATAATAATAGTACATATTGAAAAGTATAAATTGAGATAGTTGGATCAGATTTTCAATGTTGAGGTAACACCTCAAGAGTATGAAAATTTTGAAATGGTTGTTTCTCTCTCTATCCTATTATTGATTGTGGCATAGAGAATTCGTTTGTTATCATTGATCAGTCATGATTTAAACATGTTGTGATTAGAAAAGAAATAAATGACTTAATGTTGAAAGATACATTCAAATATGAAATACAAGAATATAATGACATGTAAGATTTTAGAAGTTTAAAATAAACCTTAAAATTAATTTACTTGCATATTTATGTTTCGGAGATGAAACTTTTTAAGGGGGTGAGAATTGTAATGACCACATTTGTGCTTAATTGGTAAACTAGGGTTTACCTGAATGATTACATGATTGATTAGATTGAACATAGTTTACACTTGATTAATGATAGTAGATCAATTGTGATGTTTCAAACCTAAGAAGAAACTCTAACTATGATTTTAGTTTGAAGAATTAGAGTTTGAGAAATGTAAACCTTAATCAGAAAAAATTAGGGTTTTGATAGTACATGAATATGGAATTTGATCAGGATATCAGTGTGGTAAATGATTTTTCATATTTTCTACAAATTTTTTATTTAATTGAATTTTGTATATGATATTTATAACTCAATCATACATATTGGAGAAAAAGTTCAGAATATTTGAGTATTCTTTGAATGTGGTTCTCGATCGAACTATACTTCAACCAAAATGTTGACAAAGTTCTTTTTAGCAGTGTAGTGTTTTATTTTTAGTTATTTATTGGTAACTCAAAATTATCTGAAATTTTATATGGATATCTGAAACTCAATAATAAATAACATGTAAAATTTTAATAATTTTTGGATGTGTTTAGACCTAATCAGTAGATGAACTACAGTAACATTTTTTATGACCGAAAATTTAGCTGAAATAAGAGAAAGTATAGTGAGGGGTCAATGTGCAATTGACCCAAGTAGCTCAATTGCTCTATATGGTCAACCTAAAACACAAGGATCTCTAATAATTCGTGATTCAAACCAGAGAAACGAAATCCTAGAGAGAGAGGGAGAGTTAGGGTTTGAGAGGAGAAAGTGATGGAGATCCTGACCTAGGGTTTTGCGGTCCGAGGAATGATGAAATCATGTAGGTTTAGATTCTTTGGATATAGTTTCATGGTGAATCTTCTCTAAGATGTCATGATTCCATCCATCCCCTGATTGGATTTGAAATCATATCAAATATAGTCCTTTTCTCACTCTTTCTCTCCTAATCTTCAATTCTAGGGTTTCCGAGTTGAAAGGAAGAAGAATCGGGTGAATTGCTAGGGATTTGATATGAGATCAAGATTTTTAGGGATGAGCTGCATTTTTAAGGTGTTTTCACACCTTAGGGTGAGTGGGAACTTCCTTTAAATAGTATATCACGCGAAAATTGGTTAAATCATCCATAATCTTTAATTGCTTAGTATGCGACGACAAACCCTGAATTGTCTATTTGATCTAAGTTGTTGCAAAATGATATGAAATGGATTCTTCCTCTATTTGTTTGAATTTCATATGATAAATTCATATTAGAAATGTATACAATACATCCTAATGAGAATTCCCTAAGTATTCGCAAAGGTTATAAGAGTAAACAAAAATATAGGGAATTTGTCTATGATTAAAGTATTGTATAATTAAATAGGGAAATTTGTTTATTTGGATTCCCTTGGTTATAAATGATTGGTTATCTGAATGCATAGTACATATATGTCAGATACTATCTTTGTAAGGACCCTGACCTTTGTTTTGGGCTTATCCTATTTGCTTTGCCTAAACCTTGTGCTTAGTTGCTTGCTAATCACCTCTAGTGGTGATTAAGGTTTGCTTGAGCTTTGTTGATAGTTGGATGTACTACTTGCAAATAACCTAAGTTTAGGGTTGATGAGAAAGTTTGTCACCTTGAGATATGTTTCTCTCTCTCCTTGCTTCCTCTAGGGTTTAGATTAAGGGTTGGGCTTGTTGCTTGAGTTGCCTTGGGCTTTGTTGAGCTTTGTTGGGCTTTGTTTTTCCTTGTTTGGGCCTTGCTTTGCCCTGTTGGACCTTGTATCAGGCAAGTGAGCTTGGTGTCGGCCATGGGTGTGTCGCCCATGGGGCTGTGTCAGGAAAGGGAATGTGGTGTGTTGGCCATGGACCATCTTTAACCTTTGGCTTCATTTGTGTCACCACTCTAGTGGACACTTGGTGCATGGTGCTTTCATGTGGCAATAGCCTTGGATGTGGTCGTGGAGAGATGAGAAGGTGGCATTTCCCATGGACAAGTGTCCCTAGGTGGGCGACACATTACCTTATTTTCTCCTCCACCCTCTTATATATATGTATCTCCTTTCTCTAGCTAAGGATCCCTTTAGTTCCTTAGTTTCCCCTCTTCCTTGGTGAACGACACCTCTCCTTTGCAACCTTGGTGGCCGATATCCTTGGAGGAGCTAAGCTTGGTGGGCGATCCTTCTCCTTGGAGTCTTCTTCTTCCTCTTATGATGGTGCTTGAGCTTAAAGCTTGAAGCTTTGGAGCTTGAGTAGCTTGCTTAAGGCATGTTACATAACTTCTAACCCTAACTATACTAATTTCTTTATGTTATATGTTCATATATATGATCTTAATCGGCCTTGCATATGGTAGGATATATTTCTTGCTCTAGTTTGTACTTTTAGTCTTGTTGGACTTTTATAGTTGTATGACCTTAGACCTTGTTGGCCGAACCTATGGAGTAGGGTTTTCTTTGGGGAAATACCCCTTTCTCTCCTTTGGTCTTGAGAAGTGAGTTTGGCTCTAGTGATATAGGCAACAACCATCTCACTTGGTTGTTGAGAGGTGAGTCTATACTCTAGTTGCTTGGGCAACACTCTTCTCTCACCATGGATTTGATAGGTGATCCTTGGTTGAGTGTTGACCTAGTAATGGCTGAGAGTTTTCCGATATGGATATGATTCATCATGTTGCCCGATTGGTGATGGACGTTGTGCAAAACCCCTCTCTTGGTTGTTGAGAGGTGAGCCAATACTCTTGATCTTTTAGGGTTTTGATGATGGTGATCTTGAGGTTGATGATGACCTTGTCGGGATGAGCTTGGTGCCTTGCACGATACACCTTGGAGTAGTGTTGCTCGACACACCTCCCTTGGTCTAGGGTTTTGATCTTGGATGATATGATGTGTTTGGTTGGCTTTGTGCCCGTTATGGTTCTCTTGACCTTGATGATGAGCTTGGGTGATATGCCTTGATCTAGATGATCCTTTGATCCAATAGTTGTTTCCCCCCTTTATTGATAAAGTGCCTAGTTGATATCTCTATTTGGAGTCTTGGGTGATACATGTTGGGTCGGGTTCTTGCCCAACATGGGTTGAGTGGTGCCCCTTGTGAAGTACCTTGTGGTGACTGATATGGTGTGTTGGTTTTAGTTGGGCGTTAGGCTTCCTTGTGGTGCCCTTGTATCAGTTTTTGATGAGTACCTTGATGGGCATTATGGTGCGGGCTTTGGGCACCACAATCTTAGCTGATAGGGTGGTGATGGTTGTCCGACACAACCCAAACCCTAACCCTAGCTAGCCGTTTGAGCTTTGTCTGATGCACATGGCTGCCCGTCACACCTTGACCTTGGATGCATGATATGCCCCATGGACCCAGATACATGATACACTTCTTGGTCTTGGTTGCATGATGTAGTCCTTGCATCTGAGCTGAACGTTAGCACCTTTTCTCTCTAGGTGCACGACGCACCATGAAGTGGTTGCCCGATATACCTTGCCTTTGGGTTGGCCGATATGTGGCTAAGTGCTTTGTCGATAGGCCTCTAGTGAGGGTCATTACCCTTCCCGATATCACCTATAGTAAAGGTTGCAATACCCATCACACTTCTAGTGAGGGTAGTGAGAACCTTTGGTGAGGGTTATGTCCAACCCAGAAACCCTAGGTAGTAGTTCTTTATCATGTAACCGCATCTTTTGATATATGGATGATAGTTGCAAACCTATGCTATGTTGGATGTCTAAAGATGATGCAGTTTAAGATGATAAGATACTTTCCCATGTTCATAAGGTAAAGAGCATAATTGGATGCCCATGATTTGATAGCAGTGATGTAATTGATACAGTATGACACACATATTTATAATCATGACATGTGCATCTGCAAATCCTAATGACATGATAATCCGTAAGAGCTATGTCTGGTGATTTTAAGTTATCTCTCTTGATGTGCATACTAACCATGCAGGTATATTAATGGATTCATAGCTAGGTAAGAGCTATGAGGTATATGTGCTTTGAATAACACTAAATGATGATAATCATCGTTGATGAGATAACATGCATCACCAGTATGATGAGATAGGTCTGAGGACCTAATAAAGGCTGAGTGCCTAGTTGAGGTGTTATCCTCTGATGATGAGATAAGGGATTGTTATCCCAGGATGTTGATGCCTTAAGAGGCAGTAGCAATCTGTGAGGAGGGATTGAGATCCCATGATGATGTGATAATAACAATATTAATGGAGCTCAATGTTGTTTATGTTTTACAACTTGGTTGCCTCAACAGCTCACTTAAAATATACTAATTAATTATAGTGGAACATATCATGTAGTTGCCCTGGCCATAGATCCATCATCGTCAGATTTGATGATGGTGAAATAGGTTTATCCTGCAGGATTACCTGGAGCGCATATTGTTGAATATACAGGGTTTTCTCCTAGCCAAAAATAGGAGGATTAGATTACAACTGTGGTTGTGGACTCCATATGGTAAAGAGCATGGTGAACAGGCCCCTGACTCAATGAGTTAAGAGCATGAATGCATTCATGGCTCAAGAGCACGGTGATTAGGCATGTGGCTCAAAAAGTTTACTAGCACCTGTTTCAAGGTGAGCTAGAGATATGGGTAGCTTGCGGAGCTAACCCTAAGGCTGAGGCCATATAAGCATGAGACTACGGTCCTGCTTTGGTTTTTCATGCACTGACCACGAGGAGGTGAGGTCATGGAGTCCAACTCTCCCATTGACCTTGTATTGCACCAGTTTTTGGGCTTCGCAGCCAAAGGTTGGATTTGAGCAGGGACAACTCACTTCCTCAGGACATAATAAAACGTAATCCAGTCGAATGGTATATACTACTTAGGGCAAAACACAGAACATTGATTGAGGCCTTGCTTATATAGCTGATCTAGTTATACCTCATAGTTATGTATATGATCCTTATATTTTGTGATAAGTTCTTATAAATCTTATCTTGTCAATCATGTTTCATAAAGAAATACTTGGTTATATTCTTCCGGGATATCTTGGTAATATTGATGGTAATAATAGTCTTGCTTAGTATGCTGCTCTTATTATATGTCTTTACCAGCTACCTATTTTATCTGCTTTAAGCCTTATGAGGCGTTATAGTTTCGGTGGGGAGTTATGTTTCTCGATGGGACTGTGTGTCTCACCCCACTGGTTTACAACCTTTTTAGGTGATCGCGTTAGACGTGGTGGTGGTCATGAGGTTGCGGATGAGCATCTAGAGGAAGAGCAGTAGAAGGCAAGAGGTGGACATGATGTTGTTTTGGTGGTTTTGTAGTAGAGTTCTAGAGTCATCCCTGTACTCTCAGGTCCTTAGAGGTGTTTGACGATGTTTTACGATGTATGGCTGATATAGTTTGTATATCCTGCTGCTGGCCTTACGTGGCCTGTTATGTATGTATAAACATGTAATGAACTCATGTATTGGTAGTACAGCTAGTTTTGATAAGATGTGGACATGTATCAAGGCTTGTACATGTTTATATAACATGTTTCGTTGCAGGATCTGGATGTAATAAGCTTTCTTTTATATGTTTCCGCAATCGGTTTTAATTAACTTGTGTTTTTGGTAATATGTGGTTCATGGTGTTTCCCCACATTTTCTCATGTCACCTTGCTGTCTGTGTGATGGAGGGGTGTTACAATCTTTGATTTCATGTGATGTGAACAGTGTTTTCTTGATATCTTTGTAAAGAGGGTGAAGCCCTATATGAGTGGAAAGTTGGAAATTTGTGAATAAATATGGTGAAATCCATTTGAAGTGTTATTCTTGGCATCATAGAGTCTATTTATACAATGTTATTCTTGATTCATAATATCTCAATGAATGGCATGGAAAACCCTAATTTAGCTCAATTCAAGGATTTCATACATATGTTGATTGAATAAGACTTGTTTAAAGCAATTTGTATTTAGTGGATGTTTATGAAATATTAAATCCTTATGAGAGCCATGTGATAAGTGAATGAGGTAAATAAAACCCTAAGGATAGGGTGTTCAATGAATCAAGTATTGTGATATCAATGTTCTCAGTATGAGATGTGGTGATGCTTAACAATTCAATTGTGGTAAATGTTATCAGATGGTCTATGAAATGAATAGTTTACAAGTGCTAATGACAATTATTCATATGTCAAGTAATTAACTCTTACCATTATATTAAGAAGTTAAATTGCATGATTACAGTATATAAGTGCCAAGTGGACATGTATTCTGTTTATTTAAGTATTTCAGTCTGCCTGCATTTATAGTATGCTGATTTCTCAGTATATTATAGTGTTTTGAATATATTCCTCTACCAAGTTAAGGATGACATACATGTCATATTTATAAACTTCAGATAAATAGACTCGGTACCATAGAGATACCAGAGTCAACTATAAGTAAGATAAAGGTACAATGTAGAAAGAGCTTTCAAAGAATAATAAAATAATAGACATAGGTGCCCTGAACACCATAGATTCCCTACGGATGTCTACACTGTAGGGAGGAACGATCCACCCTGGCAGCGACCAGTATACGGGGATCAGATCACACCCATAGAGCGTGTGGGGAGACGAAGCCCTTGAGGAAGTCTCCTAAGAGAAGATAGGTTACCCAACATGAACCAGAGATCTCGGTAGTAACCCAGCGGTACCCACAGAGCATACCAAGATGAGGCCCATAGAGCATCTCAGACCCTCCGCCTGTGTACTCAGCCTAGAAGGAGAGGTCCAATTAAAGGCCAGTTGTTTAGCTGCCTTAGTCAGACGTCACAGTTATAGTCAAGCAGACTTGGATTCAGTTCTAGGCTTAGCTTCCCAGGTTTTAAGCAAAGTCTTATACGGTGAGATCGTAGTTCACTATGAGTCTTCATATGTAGAGTACATTGCATATGATCAGGGCATAAGCTAAAATATGTTCCTATAGGTTTAAAGAGTTTCTTATACGTATGAAAGGCTAAAAATACTCGAGTACAATTTCCCAGCAATTATTCTTTGTATGTTTCTGAATTATTAGTTCTCTTGAAATTAATCAAGCATGCTCATATATTGATTTACTCTTGTTGATATCTAGAGTATCCTGCCATATTTATGATTGTCAATGATCAGTCTCTTTAAAGCTTATTGCTTTTATAATTGATATCAGTTGCTCAAAAGTATATATGTAATTATATTAGTGCTTTAGACTATTTCTTTGAAGTACTCATTCACTGAGCGAGTAGGCTCACCCCTCTACTCAAAATTTTTAGGGATAACTCATGGACTGAAGATGTCATTGCATCAGAGTAGATCTGCCACATGAGTTAAGTATAAGATTAATTAAGTTCAGTCAGTCCCTGTCACTCTAGATCCTTGTATAGATGCGAGAGAGTTGTAAATGATGTGTGTATCTTTATTTCCTTAATAAGATAGAATGCATTTGATTATCATGTCGTATGTACATGGAAGTATGAGAAACATAATGAATGTTCATACATGCATTTTTACTGTTGAAATCAGATTAGAGAAATCAATGTTTAGATTCCCTTGTAAAGTTAGTTTATGTGGTTCAATGCGAGAAATCAAAGAGTTTGAAAAAGGAGAAAAATTTAAGGGTGATCTTTGTATTACGTTAAATCCTCAATTTATGCCCTCATCTCATGATTAGTGGTAATTGTGAGATTGGGGTGTGACAGGGTAATAACTCAATTGTTTTGGATCTTGGCTCACTAGAAGGTTGTACGCTGCAATCTTTCGAATTGATACTTGAGGGTTATCAATTTGTTCAAAATAGTGGGAGTGATAATTATTTAAAGTCCTAATTAATATCATCAATTTTCAAATAAAATCAAATCAAAAGAGTTTTGGACTAAAATTACAAATTTACCTTTTGTAGAATAAATGGCTACCAACAACAATCACTTTTCATTGCGATCACTCCTTGAGAAGGACAATCTAAATGGGAACAAATTCCATGACTGGTTTAGGATGTTGAGAATTGTTCTCACTCAAGAGTGAAAGCTCTATGTCCTAGATAATCCAGAGCCAGAGGAACCCGCTCCCACCGCACCAAAGGTTGAAAGGTATGCTTACAAGAAGCATACTGAGGATGCCATTGATGCGAAGTGCTTGATGTTGTGCTCAATGAACTATGAGTTGTAGAAACAACATGAGAACATGAACGTCATTAAGATGGTTCAACATCTCAAGAACATGTATCAAGACCAAGCATGACAAGAGAGATATGATGTCTCCAAGGCATTATTCAAGAGTGTCATTACAGGAGGAGATCTAGTAGGCCCTCACACACTCAAGATGATTGGGTATGCAGAGAACCTAACTCAACTGGGATTCCCTTTGAGCCAAGAGTTGGCTACTGATGTGATACTGCAATCGTTGCCATAATCCTACAGTCAATTTGTGATGAACTACAACATGAACAACTTTGATAGGCCACTGACAGAGTTGTTGGGCATGTTGAGGACAGTTGAGGCACAGATGAAGAAAGACAAACCCAAATATGTGATGATGATCAGCAAAAAGAAGGGAAAGTCTAAAGGCAAGGGCAAGGGCAAAGCAAAGAAAGGTTCTGATGCTAGCCAGCAGTCCAAGTCGTCTTCAACTCTCAAGGCCAAGGGAGGGGTGAACAAGGGAGGAAAATGTCACCATTGTCATGAGCCAAGACATTGGAAGAGAAATTGCCCTCTCTACATAGATGTACTAAAGAAGAAGGAGGGGATGGAACTCTCCACCTCAAGTTTTATGAAATAAACTTAAAATTCATCTTTATCTTAGGTATATGATACCAGGAGAAAGATATGACATAATGATGTGCAGGATCTGAAAAGAAGTGAAGGCCTTTATGAAAGGATCAAGAAGGAACACTCATCAAGAATGGAGAAAGTGTTGCTGCCATAGATAGTAGTACCTTTTAGTTTATTTCATCCCAAAGTGCATGTAATAGAGTTATGAACTACCATTTCATTTTACCAATAAATAGAAACATTTTATTTATGCAACTTTTAATGACAAGGATGTCTATCAATAAATTTCATGTTTCAATTTCAAAGATATGATCTTGTATGGCATGCCTTATTTATCTTGTGGTACTTGGTATGCATGAGATAAAATAATAATACCTAAAAGTTATTGATGACTCAAATAACAAATTAGCATTATCGTCTAAACAAATGAGAAATTCATCTCTAGGTTCCATGTGATGGATAAACTAGACTCTCTTGGTTAATGAACCATTAAGAGATATGAATGTCTTGTTTATTGGGCATGATGACAAGTCAATATTCACTAGATATAGTGGGAGAATGACTATCCCATTAGGTATAATACATATTGATGTATATACATACCTATTGGAATAAATGTTAATACTTCAGATATGGTATTTAATGAAATACCAATATGAATATCTTGAATTGTTCAAGAGGATCATAAATGAAGTACATACTTGGTAAAAGTATTAATACTTTGATATGATAAAACTATGAGATACTTAAACCAAATGATTGAGGACCTTGTGAATAACTATGATATTATATCATAGAGAACTCATGATTAAGGCATAATGATGTCTAAATCAAAGAAGGAATCATACTCTAAATAGTTAGAGCATGATCACAAATAAACAACTAATCTTTTAGAATTCTTCTAAAGAACATGTTTTACACTAAATAAATGTACAAAAGGAAATTAAGAATCACAAGTGTTGTGGATTCTCAAATTCCTTATGTAACAGATACATCTCATATACCTAGTAGATAACACCTTGAGATTGATTGATAATGGTATCTGAAAAACTCAAAGGTGATGAATTGGTCATATGACGATGAGCCAATAATCTATCTAGATGATGTTTAGGAACTAAATTTTGAGTTATGGATTGAAATCATAGGATCCAAAATGACTTCCATGTGAACCAAATAAGGTATGACCTTAATGGTAGCTCTTATAGGCATAAAACCCATAAGTGCAATTGGGTCTTAAGTGTTAAGACTGACATGTATGACATTTAAAGAAAGGATCATGCTTTCTATTGGAACTTGAAGACTATGAAATTTGGCATATGGATATTAAAATTGCATTCCTAGTAGGAATAACATGAGGTTGTGTACGTGATACAACCTGAAGGGTTTTATAATTCCATTAATGAAAATGTCGTCTATAAGTTACAAGAGATTTATCAATATGATCGATTAAATACAAGCACCTCAGAATTGGAGTCTTTACTTTGATTATATAGTCAAAAGGTTTGACTGATATATCAAAATAAAGAAGGGATTTGAAGATGCCTTCCCAAAGCAGCACACATGAAAAGCTTGATCACTAAGTGTGGGCATGCCTGCGCGTGGTGCACTATCTATCTCGTGGAAGTGTGGTGGTGAATATGTGGGCCTACCTTCACAGGGTGCATATTCATTGTGTTGGCTTTTGGGTTGGACTTAACAAGGTGAACTTGATCGGATCAAGCACCTTGAGGCATAAAGATGAACATGGCAAGGAGTTGCGCATGACGTCTATCAAAAGTTGCATATGATGTAATTGGAAAAGGTTGCCTACCTGAAAGATTCTAGTTGTGGGTGACATCCCTAGCTGGTCCATGGCTTCGATGAAATCAGGAACTTGCTCACTAGAAGATTGTATGCTGCAATATTCAGAATTGATGGTGAGGGCTATTAGTTTGATCAAAATAGTGGGAGAGATAATTATTTAAAGTCCTAATTAATATCATCAATTTTCAAATCAAATCAAATCAAAAAAGTTTTGGACTAAAATTGCAAATTTCCTTTTTGTAGAATAAATGGCTACTAACAACAATCACTTTTCGTTGTGATCGATCCTTGAGAAGGACAGGCTAAATGGGAACAACTTCCATGACTAATTTAGGATGTTGAGAATTTTTATCACTCAAGAGTGAAAGCTCTATATCCTAGATACACCAGATCCAGACGAACCCACTCCCACCACCCCAAAGGCTAAAAGGGATGCTTACAAGAAGCATACTAAGGATGCCATTGATGTGAAGTGCTTGATGTTGTGCTCAATGAACTATGAGTTGCAGAGACAACATGAGAACATGGATGTCATTGAAATGGTTCAACATCTCAAGAAAATGTATCAAGACCAAGCACGACAAGAGAGATATGATGTCACCAAGGCATTGTTCAAGTGCATCATGACAGAAGGAGATCCAGTAGGCCCTCACACACTTAAGATGATTGGGTATGTGGAGAACCTAACTCGACTGGGATCTAAGCCAAAAGTTGGCTACTGATGTGATACTAAAATCGTTTCCAGAATCCTACAGTTCATTTGTGATGAACTACAATATGAACAACTTTTATAGGCCACTGACAGAGTTGTTGGCCATGTTGAGGATAGTCGAGACACAGATGAAGAAAGACAAACCCAAATCTGTGATGATGATCAGCAGAAAGAAGGGAAAGTCTAAAGGCAAGGGCAAGGGCAAGGGCAAGGGAAAAGTGAAGAAAGATTATGATGCTATCCAACAACCCAAGTCATCTTCAACTCTCAAAGCCAAGGGAGGGGTGAACAAGCGAGGCAAATGTCACCACTGTCATGATCTAAGACATTGGAAGAGAAATTCTCCTCTCTACATAGATGAACTAAAGAAGAAGGAGGGGATGGAAGTCTCCACCTCAGGTATCATGAAATAAAGTTAAAATGCTTCTTTATCTTAGGTATATGATACCAATATATAGATTTGACATATATGATGTGCATGATCTGAAAAGAAGTAATGGCCTTTGTGAAAGGACCAAGAAGGAACACTCATCAACATTGGAGCAAATGTTTCTGCCATAGATTGAAGTACCTTTTAGTTTATTTCAGCCCAAAGGGCATGTAATAGAGTTATGAACTACTATTTCATTTTTCCAATAAATAAAAACATTTTATTTCTACATCTTGTAATGACAAGGATGTCTATCAGTAAAGTTCATGTTTCAATTTCAAAGATATGATCTTCTATGGCAATGCCTTATTTATCTTGTGGTACTTGGTATGCATGAGATAAAATAAATAATATCTAAAAGTTATGATGACTCAAACAATAAATTAGCATTATCATCTAAACAAATGAATGAGAAATTCATCTCTAGGTTCCATGTTGATGGTTAAACTAGACTCTCTTGGTTAATGAACCATAAGAGATATGAATGTCTTGTTTATTGGGCATGTTGACGAGTCAATCTTCACTAGGTGTAGTGGGAGAATGACTATTATATTAGGTATAATACATATTGATGTATATACATACCTATTGGAGTAAATGCTAAAACTTCAGATATGGTATTTAATGAAATGCCAATATGAATATATTGAAATGTTCAAGAATATCATAAATGAAGAACAAACTTGGTAAAAGTATTAATTCTTTGATATGATCAATGAACGAGATACTTAAACCAAATGTTTGAGGACCTTGTGAGTAACTAGAATAGTGTATCATAGAGAACTCATGATTAAGGCATAATGATGTCTAAATCAAAGACGAAATCATACTCTAAATTGTAAGTGTATGATCATCAAACAAATAACTAATCTTCTAGAATTCTTCTAAAGAACATGATTTACACTAAATAAATGTACAAAAGGAGATTAAGAATCACAAATGTTATGGAATCTCAAATTCCTTATGTAACTCATATATCTAGTAGAAAACACCTTGAGCTTGATGGATAATGATATCCTACAAACTCAAAGGAGATTAACTGGTCATATAATGATGAGACAATAATCTATCTAGATGATGTTGAGGAACCAGATTTTGAGTTATGGCTTGAAGACATAAGATCCAAAATGACTTCCATGTGAACCAAATAAGGTATAACCTTAATGGAGCACTTACATGGAGAAAACCCATAAGTGCAATTGGGTCTTAAGAGTTAAGACTGACATGGATGACATTTGAAGAGTTCATTGGTTGAAATGAATTCAAGTGAGTTCAAAGTGTTGAACCTGATGATTTTATTTAACCAATTGTAGTGGCTATAGGCCATAAAGGATCATGTTTGCTATTGGAACTTGAAGACTATGAAATTTGGAATATGGATATTAAAATCGCATTACCTAAAGGAATAACATGATGATGCGATGATTTTGAGTCGCATTTATAGACTTGTTTTACTTATGTTTTATGCATTTATTGGTCATTTTGGTGGTTAATATTGCATAATTCATTTACTTTAGTCTATGATCCTTCTCAGTGTCAAATCTTCCTTATTATATTGTTTTGAGCATAAATGATTATAATAATATGTTTTATTTTGGCTTATGTGGTTTTGTGTTGCAATTTCAGGAAAAACACATATCTGCAGCTGTCGATACCATCGACAGCTGTCGATACTATCGACACAGCCACAGGTTGCCAGCCGTAAGGAGCAGCACAGAGTCGATACCATCGACAGGGAAGTCGATGGTAGCGACGTACCTTCAGGTTGCTGGCGAGCAGATAGTCGATACTATTGACCTTTAAGTCGATAATATCGACCCCAGAAGATTCAGTGACGGAAAAGGACAAAATCGACGCCTTAGGGTGTCGATACCATCGACCCTCGTCGATGGTATCGAGTCAGCATCAGGCGCAATGAAAAAAAGAGAAGAAGACTTTCCGATATCGCGCAATGTCGATACCATTGACCTGCGTCGATGGTATCGACGCCGTCAGATACAAGTTTGTTTCAGATCGATCCAAATCCGATGGTTGTGATATTTTAGCAACCTAACTCGGTGATTATACCTAATGACGACGGGCAAGAGCCATCTATCACGTCATTAGCCGCTGCACATGTCCCAAGAAGGTGTGGAGAGAAGAACGGAGCTTAGAAGCACGCCCCGATCATTTCGGAAGCCGAAGAAGATGTTTTCCATCACTGAAAGGCTGCAAATCACACATTCTATGCTGAGGAACGCTCAGATCTTCTCTGTTCAGGGGTTTCATTACTTATTCACATTTTTCTCCATGTTTCCCCGTTTCTCAACCATGTTTTGCTCTGAGATGAACATGCGGGGCTAATCCCCTTTATCTTTAGGATCAGGAGTAGCCCGGGGAAGCATTGTATGACACTTTTATCATAGTAATTCATATTTTATCTCTTAAATCTATGGCATAATTTCGTTTTCTCTATTATATTGTTATGCTAGATCACCATAATGATAATATAATGCCTTTAATTACTTTGAAAGAATAATTAACGGTTGAAAAGAGACAAAATTCACATTAATTAACAAATATCTTGAACAAGGTGATGTAAGATTAATGGTGGAAACCCAGAGGTCGATTTTAATGCACCTAGTTTAGGGTATAGGTTACTAGGACGGTGGAACCGACCTAGACATAGGTAGTGAATTGTACCACGACAGTGGGCAATTCTGACTACAGGCCACTACCCAGATCGAGAGATGAACCTGAATTATTATATGGAAATTCATACAATGATGACCCGCGATGAAATTGCAATCCTAAAGATCTCCACTTGAATGGATTAAACTAAACCCTTAATCGATTGCTTTGTTTTCTTTTCTTTTCTTTTATTTTACAAAAACTCTCAAACTCTTTTAATCAGTTTAGTTGATCACGACCAGTTAGTAGTAGTCTACCGATAATTCAGTGTCCCTGAGTTCGACTCAGGCCTCACAAACGCCTATACTACAATGACGCATGCACTTGTGTTATACGCATGGTAAAATCGTGTCAAGTTTTTGGCGTCATTGCCGGGGACACGGCAATTGTCGGCACTACGAGTGCTGCAAGCAGCCATTCTAGGCCACTTTTTAATTTTTATTATTCTGAAATCATTTTAATATTTATAGTTTATCTTGTACATTTTGTAATCATCTAGCACGGTACTGAACTGAAATTATCATTTTGTAGGTACTGTGCTTGGTGCAGACGCGTAGCACTGACTACACACAACAGGCAACAGAGGTTCCACTGTCGGGACCTGACGATGAGGATGATTACAATCAAGACCAACTAGAAGATATAGATTCCGACTCAGAACAAGAAGCCATGGTAGAAGAGCAAAAGATATGGGAGAAGATAAAAGCTTCTTCCTCATCCGCTTCAAAAGGGCCAATCAAGAAGCAGGCGATAAACATTCTGACCTATAAGATTGACCCTGCATTGATCAACTTGGTCAAGTCAAATGCATTCCATGGGCTAAAGAACAAAGACCCGGTGACTCACATAAGTCAATTCGTGGAGAACTGCGATATGATCAAGATAGATAGGTTCCCACAGGAGACACTGTACCTGAAGCTGTTTCCGAGCTCTCTGGCAGGAAATGCACGAGAATGGCTACATAATCTTGATGATGAATATGTGGAATCATGGAAACACATGGTGGAAGTGTTCTTTGAAAGGTTTTTCCCACCCGAGAAGACAAATGATATGATCAGAAAATCCATAATTTCAGCCAGAAGGCAGGGGAGACCTACTTCGAGACCTGGGAATGGTTTCAGATCATGTTAAGGAGGTGCCCGCATCATGGGCTTGACAAGGAGACACAAGTCAAAATCTTTTAATTTTGCTCTTTCCGAACATGATAGAAGTAACCCAGACTCTGCAGGTTCAGTGTTCTTCTTAAACAACACAGACACGAGGTGTTGGGAAATTTTGAAAAACATGGCCAAAAAGAAATCCTGGTGCGATAGAGACACTGTAGAGCATGTTCGCGCTGTGGGGGAGTCGAAGGCCATCAAAGAACTAAATGATAAGATGGACCTTCTCACAAAGAAACTGCTTGTAAAAGAAGATGCAGGATCAGATGATGAGGCTTAAGTGAAATTCATGTGCTAGTAGCAGGGGTATAGAAACAACGATTACTCATGGAGGAAGGACAAGAAATTTTCTTGGAAGGATCCAAATAATTTCTTACAGGACCCCGACGTGAAACCCCAACCGACACAAGAGGATAAGAGCACTGATTTTCTCAATCAAGTGATCAAGCAAAATCAAGAACTGATGAACACTTTTGGTCAGTAGATCAAGCAACAAGGGGAATTCATGAACCAATTCGGGCAGACTTTACAAAGCCATGGGGCACAGATGAGGACGATAGAGACATCTTTGGCGCAAATGGCAGCTGAGATAGCAAATCTTAAGAAGCCAGCGCAGCAAGGCTTCTCGGGTAATTCAAACATTCTAGGGGGAAATCAACAGGCTAAGGCAATCTTGCTAAGGAGTGGAAAGAAGATTTTAAAACCCAGGGATGATGAACCAAGCAAACCCCAATTAGAGATCATAGGTGAGGCCGCAGAAGAGGTTCTGATTCCAACCAAAGAGCAGGTTGAAGATATAGCAGAGGATGTCACAGCAGAACCAGTTGTTGTTGAGGAGGAGACACAGAAAAGGACACCATATGTGCCGCCGCATCAAAGGGCACAGGCTGTCCCGGTCCCATATCCAAATAGTGTGAAAGCAAAGAAAGTGGACACCCAGTTCAAGAAGTTTCTAGACAGTTTTAGAAAGGTCTCTTTCAACATTCCATTATTAGAAGCAATCGAGCAGATACCCTCCTACGGGAAGTTCTTGAAAGACATCATCACAAAGAAAAGGAAAATCCCTGATACTGAGGTTGTGGTTCTCAAGGAACAGGTGAGTGCCTTCATCATGGGTACATTGCCACCTAAGAGGCAGGATCCGGGCTGCTCCAATATTTCATGCTATATTGGGAAAGTGAAATTCGGCGAAGCACTATGCGATTCAGGGGCAAGCATAAACCTGATGCCTCTCTCTACGTTCAAGAAATTGGGATTGAAAGAATCAAGGCCAAGAAATATGACAATATAGTTGGCGGACAATTCAGTGGTGAAGTCGTATGGTATTTTTGAAGATGTGTTGGTGAAAGTAGATCGGTTTTTATTTCCAGCAGACTTTGTTGTAATGTAAATGCAAGATGAATAGGGTAATGAGTTACTTCTTGGACGACCCTTCCAAGCTACAACTGACATGATACTCGAGATGGGGAGATGTCGTTTGACCTTGGCTATCGCTGACGATCGATTTGAGATGGTCATGCCTTCCAGCACCACGCAATCAAAAGCTAAGGAGCAATGCCGCATGATGAAGCACTTTGATCAGAATATCTCTTTATGTCTTGGGAAGCCATTTTTAGATATGGCTCATGTAATGACTAAGGTGGAGAAGGGGACACTGGATGTAGACATTATGGAGCAGACCAAGGTTGTATCTCTTAGCAAAGTTGTGGGTTTTCCTAATGATGAAGAGGAGGACATCCCTTCTCCTACTAAAGATGAGGCCATAGCAAGTTTTGTTTACAATGCATATCCAGAATTACCACTTGAAGCCTGCCTGGTTAATATAACACATGATTGGATGAGAAGCAAGTCACTACAAGAGTGTGCCAAGATGCTTCAGGTGCTTCCATGCTTTTATGCTAGGTACTATGAAGACCTTGGAGAACTCCCACCACCGCTTCAGTCATCCTTAATCAACCCGCCAGATTTGGAATTGAAGCCATTGCCACTGTACTTGAAATATGCATTTCTAGCTGAGGGTGAGAAGCTGCCTGTGATTATTTCGGCATATCTGAGTGCCGAGGAGGAAGATCAATTGCTGATTGTGTTGAAGAACCACCGCGGTGCATTCGGGTGGTCGGTCGCAGACATCAAGGGGATCTCCCCTACATTGTGCCAGCACAAGATCCGACTGGAGGAGGGAGACAAACCGGTAATTCAGCCACAGTGCCAACTAAATCCTAGCATGATGGAGGTCGTCAAGAAGGAGGTGATCAAGCTCCTTTTTGCAGGTATCATCTATGCCATATCTGACTCGACATGGGTGAGTCCTACACAGGTAGTCCCTAAAAAGGGGGGAATTACAGTTACACATAATTTGTTAAATGAACCAGTCACGACCCGTTTGGTAATCGGGTGGCGTGTATGTGTAGACTACCATAGATTGAATGCTGCTACACTTAAGGATCATTTTCCTCTCCCATTCATCGATCATATTTTAGAGCGATTAGCAGGTCAATCTCATTTTTGTTTTCTCGATGGTTATTCGGGGTACAATCAGATTTCCATTGATCCTAAGGACTAAGAGAAGTCCACCTTCACTTGTCCTTATGGAACATTTGTATACCGCCGTATGCCATTTGGTTTGTGTAACGCACCATCAACCTTTCAGTGTTGCATGCTTGTCATTTTCTCTGATATGGTTGAATGTTGTTTGGAGGTTTTTATGGACGATTTCTCCGTCTATGGTGCATCTTTCGACGAATGTTTATACAACTTGGATAAAGTTTTGCAACGATGTGAGGACACGCATTTGGTCCTCAATTGGGAGAAATGCCACATGATGGTCAGCGAAGGGATCGTGCTTGGACATAAAGTGTCTAACAAAGGGTTGGAGGTAGACCCGGTAAAGATCGAAGTTATTTCCAAATTACCCCCAACGAATTCGGTTAAAGGGGTACGGAGTTTTCTAGGTCACGCCGGTTTTTATCGCCGCTTTATAAAAGATTTCTCTAAAATCGCCAAACCATTATCTGAGTTGTTGGAAAAGGATGTTGTGTTTGATTTTAACGAAAAATGTTTACATGCGTTTAATGTGCTTAAAGAAAAACTGATTTCGGCACCGGTTGTGCAAACACCAGACTGGACCAATCTATTTGAATTGATGTGTGATGCGTCATATTTCGCAGTTGGGGCTGTTTTTGGACAACGTGTGGACAATAAACCCACTATGATTTTCTATGCGTCCAAGACTTTAAATGACGCACAGTTGAATTACACGACAACTGAAAAAGAACTTCTGGATGTTGTTTTTGCTTTTGAAAAATTTCGGCAATATCTTGTTGGATCAAAAATTGTGGTATGGACGGACCACGCCGCCATAAAATATTTGATGAAAAAGAAAGATGCCAAACCTAGACTGATTCGGTGGATCTTACTTCTACAAGAATTTGATATTGAAATCAAAGATAAGGCGGGCATTGAAAATGTGGTTGCGGACCATTTGTCTAGGTTGGAAAGGGTAGATGAGAAGGACGTGCATATACCCATTACCGAGACGTTTCCTGATGAGCAACTTTTATCTGTGAAATCTAAAGATCCTTGGTTTTCTTATATAGTTAATTATCTTGCTTGCAAAATTATCCCTGATGATTGGACATACCAAGAGAAAAAGAAATTTTTTCATTCTTTGCGGTATTATTTTTGGGATGACCCTATTCAGTTGAAGCAATGTAGGGATGGTGTGTTGCGCAGGTGTGTACCGGATGTGGAATACGAAAGTGTCCTTCGTCATTGCCATACTCTACCGACGGGTGGCCACCATGCTAGTTCTCAAACTGCAGCCAAAGTACTTGAAAGTGGCCTGTACTGGCCTACTTTGTTCAGGGATGCCTATGACTATGTGTGGCAATGCGATTCCTGCCAACGGGCAGGTAACATTTCAAAAAGATAGGAGATGCCCCTTAATGTATTTCAAGAAGTCAAGGTGTTCGATCTGTGGGGTATTGATTTTATGGGACCCTTTGTGTCCTCCAATTCTAACTTGTACATTCTATTAGATGTTGACTATGTATCGAAGTGGGTAGAGGAAATACCCACCAGGACTAATGATGTTGTCGTAGTGTGTAGGTTTGTCAAAGAATACATTTTCTACAGGTTTGGTGTACCAAGAATGATAATTAGTGATGGAGGTACACATTTCCGGAATCAGAAGTTCGCGACATTGTTGAAAAAAGTACGGGGTAAAGCACAACATTGGTACCCCATACCACCCACAGACACAGGGACAAGTGGAAGTCTCCAATAGAGAGATTAAGAAGATCTTGGAGTGCACTGTGGCTTCCATGAGAAAGAACTAGAGCACCTTGCTACCAGACGCTTTGTGGGCATACAGGACGGCGTTTAAGACACCTATAGGCACTACGCCTTTTAGGTTGGCTTACGGTCGGCCTGCCATTTGCCGGTGGAATTGGAGCATAAGGCGCACTGGGCGCTTAGGAAGCTGAATTTGAGCTACGATGAGGCGGGAAAGAAACAGTTGCTTGAGCTGAATGAACTTGATGAGCTGATGATGAATGCATATGAAAGCTCGCGGATCTAAAAGGAGCGAATAAAGCTGATTCACGATCGACATATTCAGATGCGCGTCTTCAAGAAAGGAGATCATGCACTCTTGTTCAACTCCAGGTTGAAGATGCATCTCGGGAAATTGAAATCTCGATGGAGTGGACCGTTCACCGTAGAGGAAGTCAGGCCACATGGTGCAATCATGGTGTGTGATGGCGAGACAAAATTCTTGGTTAATGGACAATGATTGAAGTTGTATTTCGGTGAGGATTACACAAGGAAAGTGAATGAGGTCAAACTCATTATGCTTCCAGATGTATGAGAAGCTTGATGTCATCTAGCCTAAGATGTTAAATAAGGGAGCTTGTTGGGAGGCAACCCAGCCATCGATATCTTAGTTTAGTTTCTTTCACATTTGTACTCTGGTTTGATTTGATTTTGTTTTTAGTGTAAAAATGATACCTTGATCGTTTGCTCAATGTGCAGGACTGAGGCAGGGTCGATACCATTGACCCTTGTGTCGATGGTATCGAGATGGGCACAGGTAGGCGGCTGAAAAAATCACTTTGCATCGATACTATCGGCGGCCTCGTCGATGGTATCGACACACCATCAGGTTGATCGAACAAATGAGGTCGATAGTATCGACACGGGCGTCGATACTCGCGAGATCTCTGGAGATATTCAGACGAAAATTGTCTCAAGTCGATACCATCGACGGGCCTATCGATGGTATCGAACCAGTTACAGGTAGAAAGCAGCGGTCGGGCCTCTAGAGGGTGTTTTCCCTAAGAAGAGTCAATACTATCGACTTGCGTCAATGGTATCGACGCAACATGTCATCGATCCGTGAGAGGAAATCAACGGTGATCGCTGCACCAAGAGAGTCAATCCGTGGGAAGGGATGGTATCAACGCGTCATCAATCTGGGCCCTCACATCAGGCTATCGACAACCGTCGATACTAGCGGAAGACAGATTGTCCTACATGAGTCGATACCATCGACTCATGTCGATGGTATCGACGGGCATACAGCAGTGTCGACCACGGTTATAAAAGGGATGGATTGTTGTCATATGATGTCACACCTTCAGAGCATTCCTCCTCCACTTGTGTTGTGCGTCTTGTTGAGCAATCGGAGCCCGGCTACGAGCATCCAAGGAGCGTATTCTTCCCCAAGCCTTCATTGAGCGGAGATTGTCTTCTCCGACATTCACCGAGCTCCGTTTTCTATTCCTCCATCTTTGCGACAATGGTGCATACTGCTGGCACATCTTCTTCATGCGCGACACCGATGGAGATCCCCGAGTTCATCCCTCTGCCTACTGCATCTATTCCGCATCCACGGATTGTCCATCCGTCCACGAAGGTTCGGAAGGTATACGAGGAGCTGATGAAGTGCAAGATTGAGCTGACCCGCTACGTCGACCGGGACATGATCCACAATTTATGGTTCGAGGCTAATCTGGCCTACGTGCTCAAGGGGCAGGCAAGGCATACAGGCAGGAGGCCCGATGAGATAGAATTTCACACCGACATCTAGCCATTCTTCAGTGAATGGCCCACATACAAAGAGCTAGTGGCAGAGTTCATGGTGTCGCTAGATATATGCGTCGTGCCAAACTACATCATCGCCACTGATCGGGAATGGATCAAAGGCCGCATTTATTTCCGATTGTACAACAATGATTACACTCTTACCCTCAAGCAGTTCAACTCCATCTACAACTGGAATCATGGGCGAGATCAGTACCGGAGGCCAGACAACTGGACTGATCATGATGCTATTTTTGCCGAGCTAGTGACTGTGCCTCCGGGCAAATATGTGAGCTATCACAACATGGCGGTGGCAGATTTCGAGCATCGGTTTGTGTGGATTCTTCACCGCATGCTCTGCACCACCCTATTTGCTCGTGGTGACCTGTCTCTCAGCAAGTTTCAAGAGACAGACTTGTTTTTCCTGCACAAGTTGCTAAAGTGAGAAGAATGTAATTGGGGCACGTTTTTTTTGACGCACATGTTCGCTGTAAAGAGGAGTACGTAGAAGGCTCCAATTCACTTTGGAGGGCTCATCACACCGCTGGCCTCTTATCTTGGGTTAAATTTCTCCCAGCTTACTCCCCTCTCCAACAGGAGTAAGGTCAACTTGCAGCATCTGCACCGTCCAACCTCATCCTGCTTCGTGATGGCTTGGCATATGCCCACTGCCATGTCAATCAAGCATATCAAGAATGTTCACTTCCAGACCCCGTCTTCCACATCGCGGGTGCTCAACATTTTAAATGGCATGTCATATCCATTGATGACTTGGATGAAGACAGCGACAATGACGACAATGACAATGACAGCGACAAGCCTGAAGAGGAAGAGGAGGCTTTCACCCCTCTTCGCACACGAGTGGCACCCGAGAAGCGTCCCCGCATGCATCCGGGTGCATCTTCTTCTTCACAGGCTCCACCACCACAGCCCTCGCAGCAAGGCGAGGATGTCTACTCCATGCAAGGGATGTATGCAATGCTGCAGGATATTCCTTAGATGCAGCAGTGACATACAGCTTCATATGCCGGTATTCAAGATACGACGAATCGGCTTCTTGACAACCGGAGGGCTATTTTCGAGAATGAGCGCCTCCTCCTCGACAACCAACAACACATGCATGACAGGTTGCATAGGATGGAGATGCAGCAGCAACCCTTCTACGATCATTACTGGAGCCAGAGTTACTTTGGGGGGTATCCACAACCTCTGCCAATGCCCCAGTATGATATGAGCTTTCAGGGGTAGTACCTGTCTTGGGACCCCACGACCCCGCCGTACCCGCCTCCTCTGGAAGAATGATCGGTATCACTGTTCCACCTTTTAAGTTTGTTTTTGACTATGAGGCCATAATCGAATTCAAACTTAGGGGGGGAGTTGGAACAACTCTATCCTTTAGTTTAGTTTTTATTGTTTTGTTTCTTGTCATTTATTTCTTGTAGTTTTTAGTTTGTTTGTAGGATCCACATTTTATCTAGAGTACTTGTGGATGTCGTAAGTCATGTGTCATCTCACTGCTTGTACATGGAAATAAAGGGAAATTTTAAAAAAATTTAGTGTTCTGCAAGCTTGTGTTGTTCAACTTTGAGCACATAACTTAAGGAAATAATTGGGTTTGTCAACTCTAAAACAGGAAATCACAACTGTACATGCCTAGGATTCATGAAAAGTGGACGGAATTGGTTGTTTGAGCCTGAACTGATCAAATGATAATGAGACCTTAATTTTAAATAAGAGAGAGAAACCTCTTAATTACCACACAGGTCAATAAGGAGGGACACATAATAATTTTCAAAGGTTCAGTCAATTAGTCTTATGATCTATCCACCCCATTGTTTTCATACTCCACCATAAGAATTGGAAGTACATTACGGTTTTAATTTCTTTGATTGTATTCCATGTAGATAGGTCTTGCATTGCAGCTATTTTCACATATTTTGCATGAAATGAAAAAAATATAGATGAGATATACATGCACATTATCCTTAGGTGCGTGTCATTTAGTTGCATAATCATCATTTTGTAGCTTCATTCACATTTTTGTGCATATAGTACATCATGCATCTTATTTCTTTTGAAACATAAAAGGTGATGAACTTGTTCCATACCTTCTGGATGCTTCATGTGTATAAGTTATGCAACAATAAGTGAGCCCGATAAACAATTCGTTGTCATCTATGAAATTAAGGGCTTGAAAAGAAAAAAAATCGAAAAAAAATTGAAAAAAAGAGAAAAAAAAAGTAGTGAGAAGCAAGTAGGATTGAGAGGGAGAAAGGAACATAGTCTTACCTACATTTTGAAGAAGAATAAGTACATGATGTAGTTCTCTTAGATATTCCATCTCACCTTGAGAAGGAATGTTAGTGCATGCATCATTCCACCCAAATGTAGGCATTAGGGCATTTACACTTGCATTTGCATCATTTAGGTCATTTTTGCTTTGTACATGTTAAAATCGTATAATTCTTCCATTTCTTCCATGAGCCACCCATTCCATCCACCCGTTGCTCAAATTGGTAGGCCACCGTGATTTTCTCCTCACTTGTTAATATCAGGAGAGCTGCTTCCATGTAGATGGTAGTTAGGGTGAGCAACGTAGAATAGGAGATCACAAGACGCACCGAGCCTAAACTGGAGAATTTCATTATGTTAACTGCCTTATATGATAGTGTTCATCAATCTTGAGGTAGATATCTTTTATGGATGATTACTGTCGCCTTGAGGGTAATTATCATTTCGTGGTTAGTGAGGGCCGGTATGTGAATGTCCGGTGGGGATCATGTGGTGATGTTTGTTGTGACGATCTGTTCTTTAGTTGACCCTTGCAATTCTATTCTAAGGTTTAGTTGCTCGAGGGCGAGAAATGTTCAAGCTTAGGGGAGTTTGATGCGATGATTTTGAGTCGCATTTATAGACTTGTTTTACTTGTATTTTGTGCATTTATTGGTCATTTTGGTGGTTAATATTGCATAATTCATTTACTTTAGTCTATGATCCTTCTTAGTGTCAAATCTTCCTTATTCTATTGTTTTGAGCATAAATGATTACTATAATATGTTTTATTTTGGCTTATGTGGTTTTGTGTTGCAAATTCAGGAAAAACACATATATGCAGCTGTCGATACTATCGACACAGCCACAGGTTGCCAGCCGCAAGGAGCAGCACAGAGTCGATACCATCGACAGGGAAGTCGATGGTAGTGACGTACCTTCAGGTTGTTGGCGAGCAGATAGTCGATACTATCGACCTTTAAGTCGATACTATTGACCCCAGAAGATTCAGTGACAGAAAAGGACAAAACCGATGCCTTAGGGTGTCGATACCATCGACCCTTGTCGATGGTATCGAGTCAGCATCAGGCGCAATGACAGAAAGAGAAGAAGACTTGCTGATATCGTGCAGTTTCGATACCATCGACCCGCATCGATGGTATCGACGCTGTCAGATACAAGTTTGTTTCAGATCGATCCAAATCCGACGGCTGTGATATTTTAGCAACCTAACTCGGTGATTATACCTAATGACGGCGGGCATGAGCCATCTATCACATCATTAGTCGCTGCACACGTCCCAAGAAGGTGTGGAGAGAAGAACGAAGCTTAGAAGCACGCTCCGATCGTTTTGGAAGCCGAAGAAGACATTCTCCACTGCCGAAAGGCTGCAAATCATGCATTCTACGCCGAGGAACGCCCAGATCTTCTCCGTTCAGGGGTTTCATTACTTATTCACATTTTTCTCCATGTTTCCCCTTTTCTCAACCATGTTTTGCTCTGAGATGAACATGCGGGGCTAATCCCCTTTATCTTTAGGACCTGGAGTAGCCCGGGGAAGCATTGTATGACATTTTTATCATAGTAATTCATATTTTATCTCTTAAATCTGTGGTATAATTTCATTTTCTCAATTATATTGTTATGCTTGATCACCATAATGATAATATAATGCCTTTAATTACTTTGAAAGAAGAATTAACAGTTGAAAAGAGACAAAATTCACATTAATTAACAAATCCCTTGAACAAGGTGATGTAAGATTAATGGTGGAAACCCAGAGGTCGATTTTAATGCACCTAGTTTAGGGTATAGGTTACTACGACAGTGGAACCGACCTAGACATAGGTAGTGAATTGTACCACGACAGTGGGAAATTCTGACTACAGACCACTACCCAGATTGAGAGATGAACCTGAATTATTATATGGAAATTCATACAATGATGACCCGTGGTGAAACCACAATCCTAAAGATCTCCACTTGAATTGATTAAACTAAACCCTTAATCGATTGCTTTGTTTTATTTTATTTTCTTTTATTTTACAAAAACTCTCAAACTCTTTTAATCGGTTTAGATGATCGCAAACAGTTAGTAGTAGTCTACCGATAATTCAGTGTCCCTGAGTTCGACGTGGGCCTCACAAAGGCCTATACTACATTGACACATGTACTTGTGTTATACACATGGTAAAATCGTGTCACATGAGGTTGTGTGTGTGATACAACCTGAAGGGTTTTATAATTCTATTAATGCAAACGTAGTCTATAAGTTACAAGAGATTAATCAATATGATTGATTAAATACAAGCACCTCAGAATTGGAGTCTTTACTTTGATTATATAGTCAAAAGATTTGACTGATATATCGAAATAAAGAAGAGATATGTGATTACAAAGATTTAGTGGGAGTGTATTCTCATTCCACATGATGATGAAGAATGAAACATTCTAAGAATAGAAACAGGTGTGAAAATACCTTCTTTAATGAATAAAGAGATATGTCATGTTTGATAGGAATTGAGACCTATAAATATAGTTCTCAAAAGTCTCTTGACCTGATAAAGAGAGAGAATACATTGGTAGTTTGTACTGAAGGGTTCAGTATGTAGAGATTTAGTGGGAGAAAACTTGTCCATGTTACATGGAGTTAGTCTCTCAAGATGCCAAGTGTCCCAAATTCTTATGAAGAATAGGAACACATAGATAGATGCCTTATGAATTTGCAATTGGATCTATCATGTATGTAATCATCCCATTATCTTGTATGTATTGGACATGACAAGAAAATATATATGCATTCATCATCTTGTATGTATTGGACATGGCAATGTGATATGCTCATCCAATTGTCTCGTATGTAATGGACATGATGAGTGGATGTCAGTCTACATCTAGTGAGAGTCACTGGAATACCATAAAGAACTTATTTAAGTACTTATGAAGTAATAAAGGATTTGTTCTTTGGTAATATAAGGAAGAGTTAAGTGTAAATGAGTTACACTGATGCAAGCTTCTGAAATGGCAGAAAATGATTGCAAAATATAAAATATAAAAGTGAATATGAGTTGTTAAATGGAAATGTTATGAGTAAATTAAAAGCCATTTAATTCTAAAAGGGATTGCCGAGTATCCTTGTGTTATGAACAGTAGAGGATACTATATGGATCTAGAAGTTCATATTTTGTATATAAATATATAAGATTTTAAGCATCCGCTTTTTCAAAAATCGCCCGCCTGCCGCTTAATCGTCTACAAGATCCCGTCCGTACGCCTCCCGCTTCACATTTTTTAAAACATTTGCTCTTTAGTAAAACATCTTCCACTAAACATAAATAACTAACTAATTATATCAATACTAATTGTCATATGCTTAGATAAATTGTATGATAATAGTAATTAATAGTGTTGTGAGTAGGTAGATCTAGTGATAATATTGCTTATCTACATAATATACTTATAGATGTATGTATAGTTCACGTAAACATATAAAAATTGGAGTAATACTAGGCTTTGGCTGTAAAAAACACTTTTTTTAGGTGAAAGTGGAAGAAAAAAGTAGGAAAAAGAGATGGAGAGGTTGCTAATGGTAGAAATAAAAGAGATTAGTTAGAATTACCTTGATTTGGGTTGGTATTAGCTCCAATCGACAAAAATCATCCAAATGCACCTTCTTTTCTCCTCCCAATAAATAACAACAATCATTCTTGCAAAAAAGGGTATACCCGTCGGTATACCGCCGATTTCGGTCGGTACAGTGAAATTAGTAGTACATTTTGCACCAAATCATCGAAACATGGCTGTATTGGCGGTATACATGTCGGTATTATCGGTATTTGCGATCCTATCGGTACACACACATGTTTTCGTGTCGGTACCCGTCAGTATCGGTATTTCGGTCGAAATACCGCCGATACCGGCGAAACCTCACTCCTTGATCCTATGGTGATGTGATAATTGATAATCTTGAAGTTTTTGTTGATTCAATATATCAGATAGCTTCTTAAATATTTCCTTTTTAGGAAAGTTCTTAAATTTGATTAGAGTGTTGTGATCTTAAGCTGAGTGGTTAGTTGTGATTGAAGAATCTAAATTTCAGGTATTCCCCGTCAGTTTTGATAGGTGAGCTCTCTAAATATTGTCCCACAGATAAACTGCCTCCAAATTGTTACCATAAGAAGAGAAGGTACTTTCATTAAGATAACCATTTGAGGAAGAAAGTATAGTTAAAACCGTGAGTTTCCTCTTTGGAGTGTTGTTGATCTCATCTGTAAAAAGGAAAGCTAATTTCAGTGAATGCCACAGGTCCTGAGATGAAAATCAGTTTATCCGGTAATGTAAGCATGTGATTCCCCATAAAAACCAACATAGACACAATGCAAAATATGTGGTCAAGCTTTGTTTTAGCACGATTCCCATGATTCCTAAGATCACGGCAACATGATCTTCAGAAGACAGTTTGATGAATTATCATTTATCCTACTTTGCAGCATGGAACAAAATTTATGTTGAAATTGTGAAATTCCAGCAGAAAATTCCATTTATTTTCCAACGAACGTCAAACACACAACTGCATGGAATAGGGCGTGATTCTGCACTTAAGTGCAAAATTTTGCAAAATTGGGAAAATTCTCTTTAAAAATCCCAATTTGGGCCGTAAGCTAGCAAATTGGCACATAAACATCACTTGCATTTTGGGAAATGTTTTTCCTAGGGCTGCTGCTACTACATCTTGAGTATTTTGGTGATTTTCTTTGAATCTCTTTCTTCCAGAGGCTATTTTTCTCGTATCTAAGCAGGCTTCCCCTATACCCATCCCCTCTACACTCTTCTATAGAGATCTAAAGAAATACGCCAAAAACAACAAACTTCTAAGTGATATATCTCTTGAAAATCCCATGAACAAACAAAACTTAAGTACTTAATACTTGTTAGCTATTACTTATTACATATTAGTTAATAATTATTCCTTAATACTATTTAGTAATTACTACTTACTACTTAATAAAGGAGCAGTTACAAGTTAGTAACATATGCTATATAAGTTGTAATTTGTAATTTTCTAACTTGCAGCTATAAATTTTATGTTCTAAGTTGTAACTTGTGGGTTTATAAGTTTGTAACAGTCTAACAAATTAAAGGTTTTGTTCATTTGGGCACTCACTCATCAAGACATGGATCCCTCTCCGACCTATTAACATATAAATATATTATATAATCTAGTGTGTTTATCTCTAAACATCGTGTTTGCAAAATTTCATAATCTAATTCCTTCATTTTACCATCAAAATTGTCATCGAAAGGACTGGTTAGCTTCCTTCACCTACAAACGTGGGAGTCCCCCCACATATCCAATATGATATACTATTGCATATTTAAGTCTATCTTGGTTTTTAGATTGTCATGGCAAATTTTCATGATTTAATTCACTTATTTTGGCGTTGAAATTGTCATGGCCATAAATATCGAAATTTCAGTCGAAGTTCTATACGTTTTAATTTCTGGACCATCGAATACTGTATTGAAATCGGACATTTAGTTCTATGTTTTGCAGACAGTCAAACAAACTATTTATAGTTAGAAATTTGGAAGGCAGCCTGTTAATCAGTTAGGCAACAATACAAAAGCATCCACTGAGTAGTTCTTAGTGATAAGAATGTCATACATCATGGATAAATATTACTCCACTTGCATGTGCATATGCTCAACGATTCCATTTGTAGTGAGTTGTGTGATGTAGGATGAATGCCGTTTTGTACTTATCTACAAAGTTATCGCTGCTCTGATGCTATTTAGTTATATAGTAATTAATTTCTTTTTTATTTTATTTCATTAGGGGTACTTTTCATGTTTTGTATTTTGAGCTTGTTGTTATGACTTGTGGTTTAGTCCCACATCGTTTACTGCTCAAGTCGTTTGATAGTAGATACCTGTATATAGCATGTGTGCCTCTTCAGGAGGTAGACTTGATGATTGCGGTTATGATATTTCTTTCCTCCAACCCCTAGTTGAGTTGAAATCATAATTAGATTATAGTTTTATTCCTTAGCTCAAATGTCCTCAAGGGATTTCTTGCACCATTTGCCTCCTCTCTCACCCACTACCACTGCCTCCACCCTTCCTCTACCTCACACTGTTGTTGCCCGCCTTCTCCCTCCTCCCTATATGACCATAGCCTCCCCCTCCCCATATGCAGTATTTGTGGGATAGTTCACATGAAAATGTTCACGCAATTGTATTTAAACGCTACACATGATTACATTCACATGGTGTTGTTCATACACTGACACACAACTATCCACTACTTTGGTCACACAATAATCTAGAAGATGGAAACCAATTTCCTAAATTCCAAAATCTCAATAATAGCCATCTATCTGTCTACCTGGACACATACCCTGCGACTGTTATTTATATAGAAGATGGAAACCCTAAATGTGGTGACATTCATGACCAGACACCTAACCAACAATAAAAAAACAACAAATAAGTCCCTAACATTACATTCTTGTCCTAAAGTTGAAACCATTGCATACTACATCCTGAGAAAGGGTTAAATATAAAAGAACTAATTAGGCCTATCCAAATGCAGAGTATCATGCTTTGTATCCTGGAGTGGGATTCTCCGGCATCACTTGTTCTTTGGTTTCAACAAGACTGACCGCTGCTAGCAGCCGGGAGTGTTGTTGAAGCCACTAGCTTCATGGTCATCTATTACACTCATCTTAGCCCCATCCTTGAATTTGTTTCCATTAGGTTTGTTTTTGCTCGCGTCATTTTTGATCAATGTGTGAATAGTTGGCATAGATTTTGTTGCTACTGTTAGTATCGTTTGACAAGCACCATAGCTGTCGTCCGTTGCCGTAGTCACATTTAGCTAGGAACATGTTGTTCCACGCAGCACAATCTAGATCTTATATACATCAATATGGTCTTCTATCTCTCCTAGCTATCATTCACTACAAACACATGATACATTATGAACCTTGTGCAACTATTGTAAGATGTAATGAGTAAATTTGCATCTGTCTTGCGCACAACCTCCGATGCCACATCTATTAGGAATCCATTTTCAATGTTTAAATAGGGTATCTACCTAATGCCCATTCTCTGTTAGAACTTGTTCTTCTGTGCAATGACATGATGCCATTGTCCCAGGGAGCTATTACCAACAACAGAAGAGAACCATATAGGTTTTAGCTGTGGGATATAGTAGTTTTTCGCACAACCTGAAATTTGCTGCTGTTGCACCATGTAGTTCTCCTATGCACCTTGCTCTTTGAAGATGATTGCCGCTGGACAAACAACAAATCAAATTATTAGACGTGAGAAAAGAACTGTCCATCTAAATTGTGATGTGCGTGATGCTATTGCTGTTCTCATCCTGATGAACAAACAAATAGAGGATGTAAATGATTCCCTAAAAATCAAAACTCAACAATAGTCCTAAATTTGCCAGGACACATACCTAGAGGCAGACTGGTATGTGTGAGAAGATACTAAAAACCTAATTCTCACAACAATTGTGACTAGACACCTAAAAACCACCAAATAAAATAACAAACATGAAACGTACAGTAAGTCAGTGAAATTACGGTTAGGTCCTAAAACAAAAACAATTGCATAATAATCCTAAAACTCAATATATTGTGAAAAAGAACTAAAGCCTAGTCGGATGCACTGTTAGGCTTTTGGACTTGTGAGGGGGATGACAATGAGGCAACTAACCCTATAAATTGAAACAACAACATAAATGCAATAATAGATGAGAAGGTTGACGCTAGAGCTTCTGCCGACTCTCGTTTGGAACTTCAAGAACCCGTATCAATCGATATTTGTGACTCAAATGCCCATCTTGATGAAGACCACTTTGACACTGGTTTTGGTATGAACCAAACATTGATTGTATCTGATGCTGAAGATGGGACCCCTGGTTTCTATACCCTAGTTTAGAAAGTCATATGCTCAAAAACCATTATAATACACATGAGATGTGTCTCAATGCCAAAACTAAAAATGAATTTGCTCGTTTAATTTGGATGTGAAGGAATTCGTCAAGAACTTTAAGAGTATCCGAATAGTAGGAATTACACGAAAGACTGTATTCTCGATGTCCTTCATAGCATCTTGACAACACAACAACCGTGCTAGAGGACTAGCAGGTGTCCCATGCCAACCTCTTACGGTGCTACTTTGTTCTTGGGCGTCTTGCTATTTGAATAATTGACTTCGAGCTTTGGTGACTAATTTCATATCTATGGGAGCAATATCACCATGGCATCTCGCTAGAGTAGAGTCTTTTGTAATTGAGGGAAATGATGTGGGACAACTGCGGACTTTGTACTTATCTTTTTATTCAGCCGATGTATTTGTTTTATTTTGTTATGCGTCTTTATCCTATTTTATATGTTTGAGCTTTTGTAAATCCTTTTGGTCCTAGTGACTCTAGTCCAACATTGGTCATCCCTCTAGTTGGGTTATTCATAGACACCATTGTATAGATCTTATATGCCTTAGAAGGCAGACTATTTGATTGACATACTGAATTATTTTTAGTTGCTCCAGTTAAGTGGATAGACTGGATGATTTATTCTGATCAGATTACCCATTATGATGTGTGATTTAATTCTCAAATTTTTCATTTAATTGTTTCTGATTTCACCTTGTTCACTCATTTGTAAAAAAAATTGATTTTCCACTTGATAAGTGAGACTGAGAAAGGAATGCGCATGCACATGTGAATCAATATATGATATTGATGTCACATATATATCAAACAGTCTACTCTAGTTCAAGAAACATGAATGAATGTTGAAAGGATGACAACTCCATGCCTTGATTTCATTCAGGATATCATAGACAAAGGAATTATACATTCACTGAAACACCAATCCCATACTATAGGATTGAAAGTTTTTCTCCAACTTTCCTTTTCACTTGGGTAGCAATGATGTATGACAAGGTGCCACTCTTTGCTTGTGATGTCATAAGCTAGTTATGGACATTCACTGCCAACGTGAAATGGGACCTATAGGGTCACACACAAAGGATTAACCTGGAAGAGGAGTTTATCCATGAATGATGTTTGGATTGATTACTAAAGTATTTAGGTACTGAATTAAACATTCAATTAATAGACTTGACTCAGAATCATCAAGTTCAAGTGTTGAACCAATTGATTTGAGTGTCAGATTGATTGAGAACTGAATTGAGTGTGTTCTGCACAACCTGGACCACCAACCGATCAGTTCACTGGGTGAACTAATTGGCTCATGGCCAGTGAGACGACTGGTTCACTCTGGTGAACCGATCGGTTCATGTGTCCAAATGAGCAGTATTGGATTTTCTAGGTTTGTGAGAAAAAGGTTTTTTGTTTCACTTGTTCAATTCGATTGGGATAAGAATTAGTATTTGTGTTAATTAGAAACGAATAAGGAAAGTCAATTGTGGGCAAGTCAGGGAAGTGAAATGACTGGTTCACACTCCCAACCGACCGGTTCACTAGTGAACCAATCGGTTCAGCTTGCCAAATGACTGTATTAGTTGTGAAATGACCGGTTTGTCTGCCAAAGTGCAAATTGTTCATGGAAATTCTAGACCCTTCTACTCCCGCACAGACTGGGAACCCTGACCCGGTCCTCTACTATAAATAGAGTGGTATATGGGGCTTCTCTAGAGAGACAACTCAGAACATTAGTTGCTCTACAAAGTTGTTGTCCTCTCTAATTGTGGTAAGTGAGAGAGCCCAAGCAAGTTCTACCTGTCTAGGGAGGAACCACGAGGAAAAGACAACTATAGAAAAGCAACTGATTATGGGAGAGTGTGTCAGAAACTAGTATGCTGACAAAAGGGGACAACTCCTTCTAGTTTGTCCTTTAGAACAGGATGACTAGAGTTCTTGATAGTCTGTGTGGACTATCTATAGAGGCGAGAGACTTCTGCCACTCAGGAGGATGACTCTCAACTGCAGTCCGGGTCAAGACCAGGAGTTGCACCGACACCGTTAAAGATAGGTGGTTGAAGACCGCACTAGCTATGAGGTATTATTGCTGAGCAAGCCTCAGGACTATGTTTATCTCACTAAAACCATCCTTCCCATTACATAGATATTGATGCGATCTGCTGGTTATGGGTTTATGGTCAAGTAATTTTTTTTGTTTTGGATGCCTACTCCGACCATGTAAAACCCAACACATGTCCTACTAGATTTTATAGATTGATAATGTGACAAAGTGAGTTTTCCTCTATTCTATTATTTAATCCCTATTTTACCATCATAATGTTCATTCATGACCCCAATTTACTTCTATTGACCCCTTAATCAATTTCGATACCCAAATTTGAAATCTATTGATTAATAGGATTTTCAGACACCTTGTGACACCTCAACTTAATACACCACTTTGTCCAAAGAAATCCTCTTGACAATGTAGCTTTACATTTTGCTATCCATACTTTTTCCTAATAATCAACACTTTATTTTAAACCTATGGTCCAAATTTGAGACCATTTGGACCTTCCTACTATTTTATATGATTTTTCTAAAACCTACCCTTTTAAAGCCCTAAATTTCCCCTATTTATTCCTTAGTGGGCTTGTCCCACTTGTTCTTGACCGGCTCAAACCTTGACCCAACCGCACTAGCCATGAAATGGGGGTTCTTTCCCTAGACCAGCCCCAGGTCAGTCGTGAACCGAGTGCCCTTCCGCTTGAGCCAAGCGTGCAACCTAGAGACTTTTGAATGGAGATCCAATGGCTTCGGGTCGTCTTCTACCTTGCACCCAAGATGGAAGGTCCATCATAGTCCCATCTCTTTGAGGATGTGACCTGACCCTCTTCTAACCCCCTCTCTCACCTCAATTTCACAACCATTCTCTTCCCATCATTCACTCAAATCTTCCACACCTCTTAATTGATTGAAACCTCACCTTGGGGGCCAAGGAAAACCACTGCCTCCCCTTGTTATATGAACCACTTTGAGAACCCTAAACCTAGCCCCAACCACCTATAAAAAAACCCCTATCACTTTTGGCCTACCCCCATGAACCCAGACGGCACCTCGCTTTCCCCTCTCATGCCCTCTCTCACTTTTCCCTCTTTGCTCAGGCCACGCCTCTGCCGCACTGCCACCTTGCCCACTCGTGAGACTCTTGTCATTTGGATGACAAGCCGCAATTTTCAGATCATGGTCAACGGCTGACCAGACTAGAAACAAATAGTCATGAGACCCTGTGTGCCTCTCCTTCTCTCCTACTCTCCCACGTACATGCCTGGGAGGCTGTGCTTCCTCGACCACAAAATCTCAGCCATGGTCAAATCTGACCAAGAATCTGACAATTGAAGTTTTTCCCCCTCCCTCTCTTTTCTGGTAAATATTCTTCTCTCTGCTCAAAAATCCAATAAATGACCAGAACTTGCAAAAAATGCATGTTTCGATTCCTAGCTCCAAAAATTATGAACCAATAGTCAATTTTTATCAGAAAAACCTAAGGATTCGTTTAAAATACTTGTGGGGCCTAATTCTTGATATATTTTACTGATATCTCTAGATTTTAAATATGTTGATTAAACTTTAGCCTAAATGACTCTACTTTGTGATTTATTTCTAGAAACCCTCATATATGACTCGGATGTATCTTGAAACTCGAAATTCACAGCTAGAGTAATGAGGACCTAAACCTCTATTCCTGAATATGATTCTTATGAGTAATCTTGAATAATGACTCAAATGTTGATGATAATAACTAGGGTTAGAAAATATGTTCCTGAAATACCTAGGTAGATCATTCATTCTCGAATATGCTTGACACTTGACTAAATGTTGAAATCTTGATATGATGTTGATTATAAAGGAATGATCTACCTTAGGTATGAAAAACCCTAATCTTGTATACTTGATACATGATCTTTGTGTATAATATGATCTTGACCCTAGATCCATATCTTGATTGATCTAGGAACTACTTGAGACCCTAATCTTTTTACTCTTATACTCTGTTTTCATCCAAAAAGGTACGCTATTATAATTCCATCTTGACCAGACTAGTGGTAGTGAAGATATTTTCGAGGTACCTCTTTACTGTATGTTCGGCTATGTAATTGGTTGAAATATGTGTTCCCTATGACTATTATGTTCATGTTTCTTGATTTATGTTGAATAAAACTGAACATAAATAAACTGCCCATTATGACTACCAAAAATTGTTTTCTCGTTGATGTTGAATGCAAAGGACCTTCTCATTCAGAGGATGGGAAGAACTTGCACATGTCTTTTGAATCCCCTTATGGATTAAGAGAAGTGGAATATAGTGCTCTCCCCCATCACAGTTGGATAGTAGAGTGACACTTGAATCCATATAAGCATGCTTCTTGGTATTAGCATAATGGGAAAATTTGTATTAAAAATCATTTTGCATAAATATTGTTTTGAATTCGCATGATGATGCTTTTCTAATTATAAATCGTGCCAAGCATACTACCTTGCTATAAAACTGTTTTACTTGTTTTTCTATAGCGTACTGATGCATGTGCATTGATTGCATCTTGATTTTATGATTTTAGGCCATGCAAAGAATTGAAGATATGAACATGCCATCTCTTACTTTCCATTACAAATAAAGACTACATCAATTTGGACGTCACTTGGGAGTTAATGTAAAAGGGGATGTAGTTGATAGTTTAGTTTTCTTATCTTGTTAGAATTTTCATTCCATGTTTCCTACCCCTATGTAACAAATGTTTAGTTCATTTTCAATCAATAAAGAATGATATATCCTTTTTGCATATCATGTGTGTATGATCTTCGAGCCACTCAAGGATGGGTGCTCTAATCCTCTTTTCACTGATTATTGTCGGTGAGATTGGGATTAGGGTAAGAATGGTTCTGTGATAGTTGGTATTAGATCCATAACACACTTCATATGCATTAATAAAATGGTGTTCTTAACGTTGAACCAAGGAAGCCCTAAAATTTACTATGGTGAAAACTGAGGTGTCTAGAAAGAGCACAAAGGGGGTTCTGGCATAATTCCTCCTGTCTGTTTTCACAGTCACTGAGGTTCCTCCTGGTTCAACTGGCCTTAGTAGACCCAAAAATTAATGGAAGGACTTCTTATAACCCTAGAGAGTCCTCTAGCATCTAATCTCTTCTTTAAGGATTACCTAAGCCACCTATTAGTAGGAAGTAGGATGACTTCTCATTTTCTCATTCTCACTAAGGTGTCATGACTTGATATATCTACTCTCTCTATTTTGGGTAGTCCAAGGATGGGAACAACTAAAATTTGAAAATAATTTGAGAAAACTTGTTGCAATATTGCCATGATCTATCATATTCTTGCTTTGAAAATTATAAATAAGAAAAACTTATATCAGTTGAAAACTTGCAGATGGCCCCAAAAACTAGGAACAATAGGGATGGTGAAGGAACCTCTAGTACTAAAGACAAGGGGAAGAAGCCCTACATGAATAATGATGAAGACGTCAGTTCTGTCAATAAGACCACTGATATGGGGGAGTGAGAAATGAGACAGAAGGCCATTATGGATTCCCTCCATGACCTAGTTGTTCATACAACATCCCTTGTACCAACCCATAACCCAAAACCCATCACTATCTAGGATTTTCTAAAACTCATCCCATAAGCCTTCTATGGGGAAGACAAAGATGACGTCCTAGATAAGGCTGATATCTGGTTAGTATCCATGGAGAACACCTTCAGGGTTTTGAAGTGCCCTGAACAAGAGAAAGTTGGTTTTGCCACATATCAGTTGAAGGGGGAGGTGAAGTTATGGTGGAAGAACTATGTCTAATCACAACAGGTCATCCCTATCAAATGGGAAGCCTGCAAACCTATCTTCACCAACTGTTTCCAGCCCACATCCGAGATAAAAGAGAAACAAAAACAATTCCTCACCCTTACCCAAGGAACCAACATAGTGGCTGAGTATAGTCGGCAATTTCATTTCCTAAAGAGACATGTCACCAACCTCACCGAGGAGTAGAAACTTGACCGCTATATTGATGGGCTCTTCCTCACCCTAAAAGTTTTTGTGTCCTCGTCCAAACCCACCAATTTTCAAGATTCCTATGACCATGCCTTGTCCATGGAAAGAACCCTAGAGATGGGATATGGGAAACCATTACCTACTCTTGCCTACCTAGGCCTTATTGAGGTTGTACCTGCAAGACCCAAATAGAAGGGAAAACCCCATAATGGTGGCAATAAGAACAAGAACCAACAGAAGAACCAGGGAAATCCTCTTGCTCAGACCTACAATCAAGGCCAAAACCAAAATTATAATTGTGGCCCTACACAGAACTAGAATTTTGGCCCAAATAGGGGACAAGGTCAGAATCCCAATGCTCCTAGGTGTCCCAATTGTGGAAATATCCATTCGGGCCAATGCAAGTACACATCTCCAGTCTTCCACTTCTGCAAGAAGGAGAGACACTTCAAAGATAATTGCCCTCACCCCCTCCAGCATGGGCCAAACACGGCGAGCACAGACAAGCCTGTGTCTTTGCAGTGAATGTTGATGAGGCAAATGCCAATGGAAACAAACTCATGGAAGGTACCATTTAAATTCTAAAATTTATTTCCAAAATTTTGTATCATGATTGCCTTATACAAACTCCTTACAAAAAATATATGTATATCTAGGTATGATGCAAATCTCTGACCGTTTTATTGTTACTCTATTTGACTCCGAGTCAACAAACACCTTCATGTCTAGAATCTTGCCTCTATGATAAAACTTGAAACAAGGGAGTTAGGGTACATACTTGATGTAACTACCCCAAGTGGGAAGATGAAAGTATCCTACTATATTGTTGAAAAAGTCCCTCTATCGTATGTTGGTCATAATTTTGAGTCAAACTTCATAATCTTAGACATGGAAGACTTTGACCTTATTTTAGGGATGGATTGGTTGTCGTGCAAAGAAAGTCATTATTTCCAAGCCCAACCTCCCTGTTCTTATATTTCGTAGAAGGAAAGATCAAAATCGAAATGTTATTATTTCTCTAGTCAAAGCCCCAAACTTGATATCCATAGGATGCAAAGCATACCTAACAACTATAACTATAGTCAATCCTAATACAAGTGTCCTAGAAAACATTAATACAGTGAGGGAGTACTCGAATGTCTTTCTAGGGGAGATCCATGGGCTACCACCTGATCGTGACATTGAATTTTTTATCGAATTAGCACCCGGTACCACACCCATTTCTCAGGAACCCTATCGGATGGCTCCTGCTGAATTGACTGAATTGAAAAAGTAATTGCAGAAAATGCTTGATAAGGGTTTCATCTGCCCTAGTACATCTCCTTGGGGAGCACCTGTTCTTTTTGTCAAAAAAAGGATGGATCTCTTCGTATGTGCATTGACTACCATATGATAAATCAAGCTACTATGAAAAATAAATATCCTCTGCCTATAATTGATGACCTTTTCGATCAACTTTTCTCAACTGATATCTTTTCAAAAATTGATCTCTATTTTGGTTACCATCAACTCAAGGTTAAGGACGAATACATCCCTAAAATCGCCTTTCAAACTCGGTATGGGCGTTATGAATTCTTGGTCATGCCTTTTGGGTTGACCAATGCCCCCAGTGTGTTTATGAACTTAATGAATAGTGCCTTCCAACCTTTCCTCGATGAGTTTGTAGTGGTCTTCATTGATGACATATCGATATACTCACATGACATTCAGTCGCACCGTACCCACCTTCACAAAGTCCTCGATATTCTCTAAGATTAGAAGTTCTATGCAAAACTATCCAAATGTGAGTTTTAGATTTCTGAAGTCATGTTTTTGGGCCACATAATTTTTGGTGGGAAAATTTATGTTGACCCCACCAAAGTGTCGACTGTTCTTGAGTTGCAAGCTCCAAAAAATGTTTCTGAAATTTAAATTTTTCTAAGTCTTGTTGGCTACTACTGTCACTTCACACCCAACTTTAGCAAGACTGCTTTGCCCCTCACATAGCTCACCAGGAAAGGAGAGCAGTTTGTCTGATTGAAGGAATGCAGGTCTGGTTTTCAAGACCTAAAAACAAAGCTAACATATACACTTGTATTGACGCTTCCCTCGGGAAATGATGGGTTTTTTATCTTCACTGATGCATTGAGGTCCAGTCTGGGTTGTGTCCTTAAGGAAGGTATTTGCCTATGCCTCTCGACAATGGAATCCAAATGAAGTCAGCTACCCAACCCATGACCTTGAACTTGCCACCATCATTTATGCTTTGAAGATATGGCGACAGTACCTATATGGTGCCACCTTTGACATTCTCATCAATCACAAGAGTCTGAGATACATATTGACACAGAAGGATCTCAATCTTAGATAGAGGCGATGGTTCGAGTATCTCAAAGACTATGACTTCACCATTGCCTACCACCCTGGTAAGGCAAATGTGGTGGCAGATGCACTTAGCAGATTGCAGGCTAAGTGTGTTGATGTCTTCACCACCGAGTGGAAGAATATGGAAGTCATGTCACCATGGGCCCCAAAGTGTGCGGGCAATGTCCTTAGATTGTCCAGCATTCATGTCAAACCAGGCCTCCAGTTTGAGATTTTTTCGACCCTGAAGAACAACAAGAGTCTCGAGGAGATGACTAAGTTGCTAGAAAAACTACAAACACACCTAGCAGTCGGTACAGATGGTGAAATCTGATACAAACAATGCATATGGCTCCCAGAAGATTTAGTTATGACTGAAAAGGTGCTTCCAGAAGCTCACGGGTCGAAATATACAGTGCATCCTGGATCGAATAAAATGTAAAAGGATCTACAGAGGCATTTTTGGTGGAGGAATATGAAGACTGACATTGCTACTTTCATCTCTAGGTGCCTAAGCTTCCAGTAGATCAAGGCTAAACATAAATAGGAGGTCTTCTGCAACCCCTACCTATCCCTGAATGGACATGGGAAAACATCACTATGGATTTTGTGGTGGATCTACCCAGGACCAGGAAAAGGAATGACACCATTTGGGTTGTAGTTGATTGTCTGACTAAATCAACCCATTTTATTCCAATCAAGACAACAACCAAGGTTCCTGAGTTAGCAGAGCTTTACATCCGTGAGATAGTCAGATTGCATGGGATTCATGTATCCATTGTGTCTGATCATGATGCAAAGTTCATTTCTCACTTGTGGAGACAAGTGCAGGAAGAACTGGGGACTCAGCTAAACTTTAGTACTGCATATCATCCACAAACTGACGGACAGACTGAAAGAACAATCCAAGTTTTAGAAGACTTTTTGAGATCATGTGTCCTTCATTGGGGTGGCTCATGGGACCACTATCTTTCTCTTATTGAGTTCTCCTACAACAAAAGCTAACAGTCCAGTATAGGCATGCCTCTGTATGAATCTTTTATGGAAGGTCATGTAGATCTCTACTTTATTGGGATGAAGTAGGAGAAAGACAGATTCTGAAGTCTGAGGAATTATAGCTATATTTTGATAATGTCAACCTAATCAAGAAAAGAATGAAAAGGGCACATGACCATCATAAGTCTTAGGTTGATGCACATAGGGCGGACACTCAATTTTTAGTAGGTGACCATGTCTTTCTGAAGATTTGACCAATTTGAGCTATTGCAAAAAACAAAGGAAAATTTAGCCCTAGATACGGAGGTCCATTTGAAATTTTAGACCATATTAGAGAATGTGCATATAGGTTGGCTCTACCTCCACAATATAGCATGATGCACAACATTTTTCATGTATCCAATCTGAAGCGACATGTCAAGGACTCTAGCCATGTCCTCAATCACGAACCAACTGAATTGAAGTCCACCCTTGTATACTAGGAAGTTCCAGTCAAGATACTTGATACTCGCACCAAGGAACTCAGAAATAAGAAAATAAATATGGTCAAAGTGTTGTGGAAGCACCATGAGAGTGATGATGTGACTTGGGAGTTGAAGTCATATATGGAGGAAAGATTTCTTGACCTCTTCAAGGAAGTGAATTTTGGGGACAAAATTGCTTACAAGGAAGGGAGGATGTGACAAAGTGAGTTTTCCTCTATTCTATTATTTAATCCCTATTTTACCTTCATAATGTTCATTCATGAGACCAATTTACTTCTATTGACCCCCTTAATCAATTTAGATATCCAAATTTGAAATCTATTGATTAATAGGATTTCCATACACCTTGTGACACCTCAACTTAGCTTAACACACCACTTTGTCCAAAGAGATACTCTTGACAATGTAGTTTTACATTTTGGTCTCCAAACTTTTTCCTAATATTCTACACTTTATTTTAGACCTATGATCCAAATTTGAGACCATTTGGACCTTGCTACTCTTTTACATGATTTTTCCTAAATCTACCCTTTTGTTGCCCTAGATTTCCCCTTTTATCCTTAGTGGGATCGGCCCACTTGTTCTTTGTTGGTGCCAAGCCTGATCCAGATGCACTAGTTACGAATCGGGGGTTCTTTCCCTGGACCGGCCCTGGAACAGCCGCGAACTGTGTGCCCTTCCACTTGAGCTAGGTGTGCAACCCAGTGATTGTTGGATGGAGATCCAACGATGTTGGGTCGTCTTCTACCTTGTGCCTAAGATGAAAGATCCGTCGTGGACCAGACTCTTCGAGCACGTGACTCGACCCTCTTCTGACCCCCACTCTCACCTTGATTTCACAATTGTTCTTTTCCCCTCATTCTCTCAAATCTTCTGCATCTTTTAACTGACTGAAACCTCACCTTAGGGGGCAAGGAAAACCGTCGCCACCCCTTGCGATATGAACCACTTTGGGAACCTTAAACCTAGCGCCAACCACCTATAAAAACCCCATTATCACTTTTAGCCTACCCCCACGAACCCATATGGAACCTCTCTTTCCCCTCTCAAACCCTCTCTCACTTTTCCCTCTTTTCTCCATCCATGCCTCTGCTGTGGTGCCGCCTTGCCCGCTCACGAGAATCCTATCGTTTGGACGATGAGACGCAACTGTCAGATCGTGGTCAACGACTGACCATACCAAAAATGGACAGTCACAAGAACCCGCTCACCTCTCCTCCTCTCCTACTCTCCCACACACATGCCTAGGAGGTTGTGCTTCCTCAGTTGCAAGATCTCGATCACGGTCAAAGCTGACCAAGAATCTGACGGTTGAAGTTTTCCCCCCTCCCTCTCTTTTCTAGTAAATTTCTCCTCTCTACTTGAAAATCCAGTAAATGACCAGAACTTGCAAATACTATATCTTTCAATTCCTAGCTCCAAAAATTATGAACAGATAGTCAATTTTGATCAGAAAAACCCAAGAATTCGTCTAAGAATACTTGTGAGTCCTAATTCTTGATATATTTTACTAATATCTCTATATTTTAACTATCTTGCTTAAACTTTAGCCTAAATGACTCTACTTTGTGATTTATTTCTAGAAACCCTCATATATGACTATGATGTCTCTTAAAACTCAAAAATCACAATTTCACTAATGAGGACCTAAATTCTATTCCTAGATATGATTCTTATGAGTAGTATTGAATAAATACACAAATGTTGATGATAATAATTAGGGTTAGCAAATATGTTCCTAAAATACCTAGGTAGATCATTCATTCTCGAATATGCTTGACACTTGACTAAATGTTGAAATTTTGATATGATGTTGATTATAAAGGAATGATCTACCTTAGGGATGAATAGGGATGAAAAACCCTAATCTTGTATACTTGATACATGATCTTTGTGTATAATATGATCTTGACCCTCGATCCATATCTTGATTGATCCAGGAACTACTTGAGACCCTAATCTTTTTACTCTTGGATCTATACTCTATTTTCATCCAAAAAGGTACGCTATTATACTTCCTTCTTGACCAGACTAGTGGTAGTGAAGATATTTTTGATGTACCTCTTGACTGTTTGCTAGGCTATGTAATTGTTGAAATACTTGTTTCCTATGACTATTATGTTTGTGCTTCTTGATTTATGTTGAATAACCCTGAACATAAATAAATTTCCCATTATGACTACTAGAAATTGTTGTCTTGTTGATGTTGAATGCAAGGGACCTCCTCATTTAGAGGATGGGAAGAACTTGCACATGTCATTTGAATCCCCTTCCTAATTAAGAGAAGTGGAATATAGTGCTCTCCCCCATCACGTTGGGACAGTAGAGTCACACTTGAATCCATATAAGCATGCTTCTTGATATTATCATAATGGGAAAATTTGTATTAAAAATCATGTTGAATAAATATTGTTTTAAATTCACTTGATCATATTTTTCTAATTATAAGTCCTTCCAAGCATACTACCTTGCTATAAAACTAGTTTACTTGTTTTTATATAGCATATTGATGCATGTGCATTGGTTGCATCTTGATTTTATGACTTTAGGCCATTCCAAGAATTGAAGATATGAACTTGCCATCTCTTACTTTCTGCTACAAATAAATACTAAATCAATATAGACTTCACTTGGGAGCTAATGTAAAAGGGGATATAGTTGATAGTTTAGTTTTCTTATCTTGTTAGAATTTTCATTCCATGTTGCCTACGGGCCCTATGTAAAAAACCTTTGGTTCATTTTCAATCAATAAAGAATGTTATTTCCTTTTTTCATATCATGTGTGTATGATCTTTGGGCTACTCAGGTTCGGGCGCTCTAATCCTCTTTTCACTCATTATTGTCAGTGAGATTGGGATTAGGGTAAGAATGGTTATGTGACAAATAAATTGTTATAACTACTGCATCTAACTACTAAATATGCTTTCTATCTGATTTCTGACCTACAGATGTTGCATCTGACTTGATCTATTGTTTCATCTGATCTGTTATCTGATGTTTCTATTACTGCCATTTTTACTAGTTTGGAAAAAACAAATTTAGTATCTACAAGCACCTATCTTTTAGTCATCCTCTAAAACTCTATGCATCATTCCTAATCACCAATTATGGATCCCCTCTGAGGGAGGTGATGAATCCCCCAGATTCATCATTACAATCGCCAACAGTCACCAATTTTTAGGGCTTTTATACCTCTTTATGACTAAATCACATTTGCTTTTCTCTACTTTCAGTATTTCTTCATTCCCACATAAATAATGCTTAAATAGTCTTAATTACCAATTCATTTGATGCTATTATCTCTTACACACTCTCCTTTCCTTCTGCAGATCACCCTCAATCATCCAATCAAACATCAACTGTGCGTTCTATCCTCAAAACCCCAGGCTTGTGCAGCAAATAATCAAGTATATGAAGCAGAGCACTCGCCACGGCCGTGCTGGTCGCGCCACGGCCGTGGTGCATCACCAGCAGAGCCAAGCTCCATCCACCACGATCGTGCTAGACACGCCACGGCCGTGGAACTTGTCTGCCACGCCCGTGCAAGGCAGCACGGTCGTGGGGCGGCAGCTTCACCATGACCGTGGTAGGACGCCACGGCCGTGGAGCATCGCCCACAGAGTCAAGACCTCGGCTTCCACGACCGTGCAAGGCACCACAGCCGTGGGACTGTGACCTCACCACGACCGTGGTGGCACACCACAGCCGTGGCTCAACTACATCAAAGCCGAGTCCACCCTCTCCACGCCCGTGCGAGGCGCCACGGCCGTGTGACAGCAACTCCACCACGACCGTGGTGCTCCGGCACGGCCGTGGTGCGTCGTCTTCAACCTCCGACCAGCACCTATCTGTAGCTCCAAATCAAGATCGATCGGGGGTGTTTCGCAGGTTGATTTGGGTCGCCCCGAAGCCGCCACACCTACATAAAAGAGTTGGAGATCATTCGATAGCTCTGAAGGCCGCTAGATCGATTTCCCAAGTTGATCGTTTGTGGAAGATTTGACTGTTCGGAGGAGCTTTTGATCTCAGATCGTTTGTAAGAATGGATAATCGAGGTCGTTGGGCATCATTCAATCTCTGAGAAGACCGTTTGGCACCACGGTCTCAAGACCGTTTGGAAGCAAACGATCTCAAGACCGTTTGCCAGCAAACGATCTCAAGACCGTTTGCCACCAAACGGTCTCGAGATCGTTTGCTACCAAACGGTCTCCAGACCGATTAGTCACTATTCTTCTATAAATAGGACCAACAGGGTCCCTGTTTTGGGGGCAGTTCCGGAGGCCGCCAGGCTGCCCGAGCACCATTTACGCCCAAAATTCACACACAGCCCCAGAATCCCGAGCTGAGTCCAGATCCGGTGAGCAGCCAGTCTGGGCGCAGATCTAGAAGGTTGTTCCATCACCATCTCACCATTGCTCACACCATAGCTCCACCTCATCCTACTCTTGCTATTCTGGAGGTTGACCCGAAGATTGAGGCGGGGAAACAGACGACATCGACCACGAAGGAGCAGTCCCGGAGACTGCGACGATCTACACCGGGCTGTCACAGATCTACTCTTCTGCTCCGACGATGCTTTCTTTCTCTCTCTTCTCTTTCTTTGTTGCTCCCTCTATGAGGAGCGAGTAGTTCCATCCACTGGGGTGCGGGGACTAGCCCCGCTGCCCATGTTTTGTACTTTGTACTAAAAAGATGTTATCCTTTCGTCTTAATACTAAATCGTTTCATACATGCTTGAATGATGGCCACGTTCTTGTATGCATCTATTGTCTTTTGTTGTGGTTTGTCTACGACCGCTCTCGAGACTCGAATACCGATCTAGTGTTGGTTTCTGGTGTGTGTATCCACCACGCATCCGTTTCGGTGTCTAGGAGTGTATCTCAAAGAGTGGAGTAAACTCACTACCATCCGTTGCACTTCTATCTGTATGGAAGTAACCTTGGTAAGTCGAGGAACACGCTTTGCGAGGGGAATGATGTAAAGCATGTGACCATTTGATCGAGAATGGCTGGCGTTGCAACATTCCCGCACTTCTCGTAGCTAGGTTATCCGAATAGGAGACTAGGCCTACAAAGATACTATTCGATTTGATAATTATCGCTCGCTTGTTAGTTTTAGATGCACGTTTCATGAGGTTGAGTAAGATTCTCTCTTTGGAAGACTACATATCTTCATTGACACGTAGAAATGTACCGAATGAGAGCTACATAACCCTTGAAGGATGCGATGCATTGCTCTTGTCTTATATGGGCATAGGTCTTGTGGAACATCGAAGGATGCAATGCATCGCTCTTGTCTTATATGGGCATCGGTCTTGTGGAACATCCTTGGATGAAATGCATCGCTCTTGTCTTATAAGGCATCGGTCTTGTGGAACATCCATGCATCTAGCTTATAAGTCTTGCTTGCTTAGTACATATACAATGCATGTGTAGCGGTGGTGAATACCTGCATCACCCCAGTGATCCATCATCATCTGCTAATCTTAGTTGTTAATCCTTAAACTAGTTTTTATTCTTGCCTTTACTTTTGCATGTTTTAGGTTAAATAACTCAAATCAAACTTCTGGTCTTAGATGATTAACTTAGATCGATACGAAACAAGAAAAAGACACTCAGATTCTTAACGTTGTCCTTTGGGTTCGATCCTAAATCTGTACTATGATAAGGCTTCCACACTCTTGTGGGGTTGGAGCATTTATCTAGCACCAGTTGTAGGTAAACCTAGAGAGAACATCAACTCCCTAGGGTTTTTGGTGCATATTAGGACTTCCATTGGAAGAGTAATCTTTTGGTGTAAGTTCTAGCTCCATCAAAAAATGGCGCCGTTGCCGGGGACAACGGTATAAGAATCATCTTTTTAAAATTTTGTATCGATTTAGGTTTCTCTAGGGTTTTCTTTTTCTTTTCAAAAACCTAAAAAGTAAAGGACTTAATCTTGCATATCATCTTGGATTTGAAGTGGTTGGTCAAACTTGATAAACTCTTTCTTTGACTTCGGGTACCAATTCTCTTCAAAATGAAGCAGTTAGTGCCACCAACCAATAGTTGTCAATTCTGTGGCGACTATTCTCATGCATCGATCAACTGTTTCAACGTTCATCCTCTCTACGTGATGGCCTTGTGTCAAGTAATCATGAATCGTATAGTCGGGAAACTCAGAGCAGCCATTCCATACAACTATGGATATAACGCAGGTTATATTCCATATCACCCCGGAGGCTACTACGAGAAACCTAACTATGGCGGATTTCAAGGCGTAGACTACAATACAGGAGGGCAATTGGAAAGCAACTCAAATCAATACTATGATGAGGGAAACTATTATCAACATCAATCAAACGGGTGCCATGAAGAGCCTTTTCATGAAAATCAACACATATTGATGGAGGAACTACGTGCCTTACAAACATCGGTGGCTCAACAACTAGCTGATCAGACAGCCGCAACCAAGAAGTTGATAGCCGACCTTAATCAACTTATGCAACTTGTCAATGCTCCTGAGCAACATGAAGAACAGCCACAAATTTTAACTAAGCTCATCCCTGGTCCACATGTAGATTACGATGATGATTATGATATCATGTGGGAGGTGCCTTCCAATGATCAGCATGCATCGGTGCAAAATGGGGAATCACCCTCTGAGTTAATGACTGAATTCAAGGATGACTCCTTCACAACATCGCAAGAAAAAGAATCATTTTCTGAGCCAAGGTCTGACTCGGATAATGAAAATTGCACTATGCTCTTAGATGAAAGAATGAGCACTCAATCTGAAGATTTTCTACAATTGGAAGATAAACTGGGGATAAATTTCGGTGTCTGCCCATCTTCTCCCATAGACCCTGATCCAACCATACAGATTGAGGGGCAATCAGTAATGATTGACTCCTTATACGACAAATATTCCTCAACTGCAACCATCTTGTCATTGAATTCCAATGAAGAAAGGTCTACGCTACAAGAACCCTATACTCCTTCACAGTCAGTCATAGATGAATATGAGACTGATTCAGATGAGGAGACGTCTTTCACGCAAGAGACCCAAACGACTCCATTGCTGGAGCAGGATCCGATTTGGCCTTATGAAGAAAACTCTGACCATTCGGTCGATCTAGAAACAAACCTCGAGGAATGGACTGATCAAGATCTTGATTTAGGGACGGACCACATTACTCTCACTGACCCCGATGATGATGAAGAAAAATCATGGAGAGATGATGAATCTCATGATGACAAATCTACGACCAATCCTTTTCATGAGATGATGTTACCAGAGTTACCGCCATTACAAGAAGTCCAGACGAAGTCAGTCCTCGAACAAGAGCATGATCTTTCTATTAAATCTCCTTCTAGTCACTTGAATGAGACGATAGTGCAAGATGAAGAGGAACATGAGCCATCTCTTGACCTTAGAACGAACTACGATTTTACTGTAAACTCTTGTAATGTCCCTTGGAAAGACAACAAATCACAAACGTATCCTTCTATAGTCACACACACCTCTAAAGAAGCCCCTCCTGATATTCAAGAAGCTGAGATGTGTCCAGCGGAGGAGTGTTATGAAGAAGAACTGGGACAACAACATAACTCAGAAATGGTATACACCAGTCCCAATATTGAAGAAATGGGTTCATCAGGGAATTTTAGCCCTCAAAACGACATGTCATGGACTAATCCCTCCCATAAAGAGAAATCATTGGAACCTCTATCTCAAGATCCCATGAATCCCTTACACGAGCAAGAGTTCGTTTCACCAATCAAATCCTCTTCTAGTCACTTGACTGAGCTAAGGATGTTCTACGAGGAAAATTCTGAACAAAACCTCGAAAAGAGGAATGACGCTCTTACCAAATTCAACATTGATAAAGATGATGATACTTCTCAAAATAACTCCTCTGAAGAAGAAACGTCACTCTGGCCACCATATCCCACACAAGAAAAGCCAGGTGAGGAAATGAAGCCGGAACCGGATCCACCACCTGATCTTGGACAGGAGGAAGCTCAAGTGGCCGACCCTCAATCAGTTGCCCTAGATTTTGAAGAAAGTAGTTTTACCTTGAACTTCGAGGGTGAGCCACAACTGGAGGGCACAAGCGGGCATAACCTTGATTTCTCGCATAGTCCTCCAGTTTCAACTGCCTATGTTCCACCTCCCTCACTGATGGGGGAAGGTCTCTGGATTCTTCTAGATGGACAACGAGGTGAACGTGATGTGCATCCAAGTCATCCTGAAGACTCGTTCAAGTCGCCACAACCACCCACTCAACAGGTTGTTCGGGCCACTTCCTCATTTTCGGCACCAGTTATCGCAAGGCATCTTTGCTGGACTTTCTTCCAACTAATAGGACCGCCTGGTTAACATCGCGCAACCCTTCCCCTCCACCTCGAATCTAATATTTGTTCAGAAATGAATGAATTTATGAGTTCGAGGTGGAGGGCGGGTGGTATGACTCTCACTCCACCCTTTATCTTTATTGCTTCCTGCTTTTCCATTCTAGTTTCCTTTTCGTAATTTTTCCGCTTTTTTGTAGTTTTCTAAAAATAAAGCCTTTATCTAGTCGGCTTTTGTTTTGCGAATCTGAGTTCATCGCCTCTTTTCGTTACAAATTCCCAAGAAAAGAATGCTTAAAACTAGCCAATGCATATTTTTCACCTTGAATAGCCTATGAATCCTAATGTCAAACTCCCAAACAGGAAATGATGATACTCTTCAATAAAGCTGAGATAGATCAAATACATCACGCCTTTATCTGATTAATGGATCTGTTGTATGGATTTCTCATTTTATGTTTCATCATGTCTCTTTTTGAGCAGAGTGTGATGGAGAATAGAGACCCGTCGCATGGAATCGCTAAGCAAACTGCATCATGATCCAATCTCTCTTCTACACTTCTTCCTTCATTTTCATACCCCTCTGTTCACTAACCATGCCAAAGTCTTAAGTTCGGTGTGGCACGCCACACTCCTTTCTAGTGAAAACTAGAACATTTCCGAACTTTAAGTTCGGTGTGGTAAACCACACCTCTGCAAAACTCTAAGTTCGGTGTGGTACACCACACCCCTCTTTCCACTACCGCTTCTTCCATACCCCTCAATACATAACGGGGGCGTACCACCTTCTCAAAGAGTATACAATGACGATTGTGCACATACCGAGGTTGGCGAAAAATCTACCCCGTTTCCAAAAAAAGAGGCCCGGCAGCCAAAATATGCAAAAATCCAAAATTACCCTTTGTCCTAAGCCAGGTGAGAATGAATAAAAGCCAGAGTGTGAATAAAAACATGAGAGTTGTGCCCTGAATAAGGATAACCGATAAAGGTCTTGCCCGGCCGGTACATTAGCTGCCCTCATGAGGGCAGATGTGTCGTGACCGGTAGTGAGATCCTAAGGATCCAAAAATAACCCCTTACCTCTCCTCAAAGAGGTAAAATAGCCAAAAGCCTTAAACCAACCTATACACACTTCTGAGTTACCTTTAAAAAAAAAAATCGGGTGTAAGGATAAGTCAACCAGAGTTGTGCATAAATCTTTCAAAGTATCTCGATGAGTCAATTAATTTTAAGAGTCTTGATTCAATCAGAGGAGAGACTCTTATCTTTTGATCACACCCCCATTCTCTCCTCTTTCAAACACCAGTGACAAATCATATGCAGTTTGTTGATTCAGTGGGTCTTTTCAAAGTCTCATAAAACTCTTTCCCATGACCGGTACAACAGAGAGTGAGAAGGAAGTACTTTAGCAAAGTAAACTCAGAAATGAGGATATCATAAGATGTATTCCGTGATCTAAGGAAGCTTCGATGTTGTATCCATCCGAGCCATGAACAAAATTACAATCTGACAATAGGATGAGGCAATCACAAGATGAACGATTTCATTGGCGACTGTTTTAAGTTTTCTGTTCCTCGGGACGAGTAACGCTTAAGTTCGGTGTGGCGATGAATCCCCCAGATCCATCCTCAGTCACCAATTCAAGGATTTCCACCAATTCAAGGATTTCTGACGTTTTTGCCCTATTTTTTTCGACTGTCTTAAGTTTTAATCCGTTCCTCGGGACGAGTAATGCTTAAGTTCGGTGTGGTGATGAATCCCCCAGATTCATCATTACAATCGCCAACAGTCACCAATTTTTAGGGCTTTTATACCTCTTTATGACTAAATCACATTTGCTTTGCTCTACTTTCAGTATTTCTTCATTCCCACATAAATAATGCTTAAATAGTCTTAATTACCAATTCATTTGATGCTATTATCTCTTACACACTCTCCTTTCCTTCTGCAGATCACCCTCAATCATCCAATCAAACATCAACTGTGCGTTCTATCCTCAAAACCCCAGGCTTGTGCAGCAAATAATCAAGTATATGAAGCAGAGCACTCGCCACGGCCGTGCTGGTCGCGCCACGGCCGTGGCGCATCACCAGCAGAGCCAAGCTCCATCCACCACGATCGTGCTAGACACGCCACGGCCGTGGAACTTGTCTGCCATGCCCGTGCAAGGCAGCACGGTCGTGGGGCGGCAGCTTCACCACGACCGTGGTAGGACGCCACGGCCGTGGAGCATCGCCCACAGAGTCAAGACCTCGGCTGCCACGACCGTGCAAGGCGCCACAGCCGTGGGACTGTGACCTCACCACGACCGTGGTGGCACACCACGGCCGTGGCTCAACTACATCAAAGCCGAGTCCACCCTCTCCACGCCCGTGCGAGGCGCCACGGTCGTGTGACAGCAACTCCACCACGACCGTGGTGCTCCGGCACGGCCGTGGTGCGTCGTCTTCAACCTCCGACCAGCACCTATCTGCAGCTCCAAATCAAGATCGATCGGGGGTGTTTCGCAGGTTGATTTGGGTCGCCCCGAAGCCGCCACACCTACAGAAAAGAGTTGGAGATCGTTCGATAGCTCTGAAGGCCGCTAGATCGATTTCCTAAGTTGATCGTTTGTGGAAGATTTGACTGTTCGGAGGAGCTTTTGATCTCAGATCGTTTGTAAGAATGGATAATCGAGGTCGTTGGGCATCATTCAATCTCTGAGAAGACCGTTTGGCACCATGGTCTCAAGACCGTTTTCCAGCAAACGGTCTCGAGACCGTTTGCCACCAAACGGCCTCCAGACCGATTAGTCACTATTCTTATATAAATAGGACCAACAGGGTCCCTGTTTTGGGGGAAGTTCCGGAGGCCGCCAGGCTGCCCGAGCACCATTTACGCCCAAAATTCACACACAGCCCCAGAATCCCGAGCTGAGTCCAGATCCGGTGAGCAGCCAGTCTGGGCGCAGATCTAGAAGGCTGTTCCATCACCATCTCACCATTGCTCACACCATAGCTCCACCTCATCCTACTCTTGCTATTCTGGAGGTTGAACCGAAGATTGAGGTGGGGAAACGGACGACATCGACCACGACGGAGCAGTCCCGGAGACTGTGACGATCTACACCGGGCTGTCACAGATCTACTCTTCTGCTCCGACGATGCTTTCTTTATCTCTCTTCTCTTTCTTTGTTGCTCCCTCTATGAGGAGCGAGTAGTTCCATCCACTGGGGTGCGGGGACTAGCCCCGCTGCCCATGTTTTGTACTTTGTACTAAAAAGATGTTATCCTTTCGTCTTAATACTAAATCGTTTCATACATGCTTGAATGATGGCCACGTTCTTGTATGCATCTATTGTCTTTTGTTGTGGTTTGTCTACGACCGCTCTCGAGACTCGAATACCGATCTAGTGTTGGTTTCTGGTGTGTGTATCCACCACGCATCCGTTTCGGTGTCTAGGAGTGTATCTCAAAGAGTGGAGTAAACTCACTACCATCCGTTGCACTTCTATCTGTATGGAAGTAACCTTGGTAAGTCGAGGAACACGCTTTGCGAGGGGAATGATGTAAAGCATGTGACCATTTGATCGGGAATGGCTGGCGTTGCAACATTCCCGCACTTCTCGTAGCTAGGTTATCCGAATAGGATACTAGGCCTACAAAGATACTATTCGATTTGATAATTATCGCTCGCTTGTTAGTTTTAGATGCACGTTTCATGAGGTTGAGTAAGATTCTCTCTTTGGAAGACTACATATCTTCATTGACACGTAGAAATGTACCGAATGAGAGCTACTTAACCCTTGAAGGATGCGATGCATTGCTCTTGTCTTATATGGGCATCGGTCTTGTGGAACATCGAAGGATGCAATGCATCGCTCTTGTCTTATATGGGCATCGGTCTTGTGGAACATCCTTGGATGCAATGCATCACTCTTGTCTTATAAGGCATCGGTCTTGTGGAACATCCATGCATCTAGCTTATAAGTCTTGCTTGCTTAGTACATATACAATGCATGTGTAGCGGTGGTGAATACCTGCATCACCCCAGTGATCCATCATCATCTGCTAATCTTAGTTGTTAATCCTTAAACTAGTTTTTATTCTTGCCTTTACTTTTGCATGTTTTAGGTTAAATAACTCAAATCAAACTTCTGGTCTTAGATGATTAACTTAGATCGATACGAAACAAGAAAAAGACACTCAGATTCTTAACGTTGTCCTTTGGGTTCGATCCTAAATCTGTACTATGATAAGGCTTCCACACTCTTGTGGGGTTGGAGCATTTATCTAGCACCAGTTGTAGGTAAACCTAGAGAGAACATCAACTCCCTAGGGTTTTTGGTGCATATTAGGACTTCCATTGGAAGAGTAATCTTTTGGTGTAAGTTCTAGCTCCATCAGGAGGTCTTGAATGATTAGGACCACAATACACCTAGCAATTAGGAATTTCATGGAAATTATGGGAAAGACACGGACATCTCCATCCCTAAAAGCCCACCTACAACAAAAAAGTCATTTTTTATTGTTTTACTTTCTTTAATACAAATATTGAATAGCTCGGTCTTTCATCACATTACTGCGCTTGATACTGGTTTATCGGGAGGGATGAGGGTTCTAATCCTTCATCACCCATAACTAGCTCGTCAGATCAAATTTCTGATTATACTTCTATTTTCTATTTTTTATATCCAGCAAGGATAATTGCTCATAATCCTCTATGGTTTCATCGACATATGTTTTTACTCATTTTTATATAAAACATGGTGATGACTCCAAACACATCCTTTATCTTATTTTTCTGATGTTTCACTACTGAAAATGAAGGAGATTTATTCCCAAAATATCTTTCTTGTTTCTTCTCCTTTTTCTAGATCATGTGTGACACTATCCAAAATATTTTTGTACTCATTGTGATTCCAATAGAGAGATGAGGTTGGGAGAGATAGATTTCTAGAAGATAAGTTCATTACACAGTGGAGGCAAGTTTTTTGGAGTTGGTATGTAGGTTTTGTAACCTATTATAATAGGTGGCATGATCCCTAGTTGGGATTTCTTACTAAACATTGAAACAAGGAGGGAAAGGAAGTCATAGATTATTAAGAATCTCTAATCCATGAAACCCCTATATATTTGGGAGATGAGAGGAATTTAAAGGGAAGAAATCAATATATAATAAGGAGAGGATTTGAGAACAGAGATGTAACATCTTTGGGTCCCTTTTTCAGTAGAAATCATCACCACCAAAGGTATATGACATTATTGTTTGATTAGGATCCTACAACACAAAAGAAGTACGAGATCATTAAAACCCAAAAATGTAAAAAATATCACATGGGACAAAACAATCGCAGAAACCATGTTTCATACAATATGTAAAGTATTCAAGATTAGCATTAGGATCATTATCATTATATTTTCTTATATATTTTGGCTAGTAGAGTAACAAGTTAAAGTGAATCAAGACCTCCTAGATAATTTAAAATTGTGTAGAATTAGAAATTTAATATTGATTTTTGTTGACCTGACAGTTATACATTGTCCATATTTTGATGATGACTTAACCATTACATTCATATGTATCTGAAATGTCTATTTGAGATTGATTTTAGGTATTTGGTACATAAAAATGATCAATTGGACTTGATTGAATACAAGCCAAAGTCAGTATAAATGCACTTTTGTATAAAACACCCTAAATGACTTAGGAAAACTTTTGTAATTATATGTATTGATGTTATGACTAGTAATTAAGATGAGAAAAAATCAGGAGCACTTAAAATGAATGTTTAAGAACTTTAATGACAATTTTCAAAATGCATCACAGGCACCCTATTCGATCGAGTTCCCCTCATAAAAACTCGACTGACGCCTAGGATGGATCTTAAAATTTGCTAGGATTGGACAAGTTTGTCCTAATGACAACTCGACCGACATCCTACACATATAAAGTGATTTAAGTCATCGGTCGAGTTTCATCCAAGATAAACTCGATTGACAACTCAAAATTAGTTTTTCAAACAGTGCAATTGAACGAGTTACCTTTATTGAAACTCGACTAATTGCATTGTATGAAGTGTGCATAAAAAGTTTTTCTAGTCATTGGAGTGTTGCAAACATCAAAAATAGATCTATTGCAACACACCAAATGATTAAATTTCATTCCCAAGTGTTTCTAGTGGATAGTGGACACCCCAACTATAAATAGAGGCCCTTGAACTTCATTCCAATTTGCCTACATTGCTCCTAACTATAGTTGAGTGTGATATTCCACATAGAGCCCCTTTATCTCTCTTGCTTACTAAGAAAAATTCCATTATGAGTGAAATAGGCTATGTGAGAGAGAGTTGCTCAATAGTACTCTTGTAAATCTCTCAAATCCTCTCTTTCCCAAACCCTTTCGCAAGAGAAAAGTTGGTGAAAACTTCTCCAAGTTGAAAGAGAAGGTAAAGTTTGAAGATCCTTGAGGAGAGTAGGTAATTCCTTCAAGGAGGAAGAATTGGTGTAAGAGGGGAGCTCCTTGGTGAAGGTGTCCATCTCGTGCAAGAGTGGGTTGAAAATATCTAGAGGGGTGTGAATAGAGTTTTATTATAATTTTAATCAAATTAATAGTTCAACTCAAAGTGCACTAGAAATAAAAGATGCAACCACAACAGGACATAGAGATTCAGGGTGGTTCCATATAAGACGTCAGTCCACTACATGTTTTTCACCAACTAGGATTTGTAAACATGTACTTATTCCTTTTATATACTCATACACAATACAAAAAATTTGTCGGTGTCTTTTGTGATGCAAGACTAACCAAACTTTGCAGCTTAAGGAGAACTCCACCTCAAATATGGTCGAGGAAGGTAACATACTTGGAGAGGACTACACTCCACCTCCACCAACTTGGTTGTAGCCTTCAACCTTGAAGTAGCACCAAGAATGCTTCATTACAGCCTTCTTCCTTGAAGTTGTGAGAAGCATAAGCACACCATTGTATAAGAATAGAAGAGGAATAAGGAGATTACAATGCTCTTTCCACAAGATGTACAAGTAAGCATTATGGACAAGATATGATGATCTTCTTCCACAAAGTTTAGGCAAAGTTGTATTGGGTGGATAGGACACTCAAGTTGATGCTAGGGCTTAGAATAGATTGATGTCAATATGAAGTATAGGGTCTAAGAAATTTGAGAAAGATAACTAGTATGCTCAAGTGTATGTATATGAAGTTGTTGCTCAATAGATTTCTTCTAAGTGTCCTAAGACCACTACTATTTAAGTGTTCTAAGGAAATGTTCTAAGTGATAAAAATATCCAACAGCTATATCTTGGTCAAAGATCAAAAGATGTCCCAACGGATCTTTATCGGTCGAGAAAAATTTTGACTGAAGGTGTATCTGGTCAAAAATAAGTTCAACTAAGAAGGACTGTGTTCAAGAATATGCAAAGTATGTCAGGTAGGATAGGGTTTTGGGTAGGTTTCATAAGATCATCATTTGTCCTCACATCATGTCTATATAGTTGTACAAAAGCATAAGAATACATAAATGCATGGTACAACTTGATTTGCAGGTATCCAAATATATATATTTGCAAGGTATTTGTAGTTGGATCTTACTGGTCACCATACGCATTGATCACAATAGTGTGTCGTACACAACCTATTGAATTAGTCATCCATGATTTATGTATGTACTTTACATTACACATGTTTTGATATGTATGAAGTAAATTTTTCACTTTGTTTATTATGAATTTATGGAAATATGTGCATTCATTTTTTTTAACATTCTTGGGGCACTCAACTTCACTTCTAGCATAGAAACATCCTTAACACTACATTCTTAGAAAATAATGAGCTATTGACCATTTTCTTTCCCGATTATATATATATATATATATATATATATATATATATATATATATATTTATATATATACACACACACATAACTTAGGACATTATCTGAATTAAGTTCATCCTTTAGGGATTAGTGATGAATATCGTTTTACCAAAGTAACATTTATGATGGCCTAGTTAGAAATTCTTATTCGCCATTCTAATTTGGCAGTGCCTATATTGTTTGAAATTATTACTAAAAGGTCCCCAAACATCTTCTATTATAATATCCATTGATTTCAAATATTCATTAAATTAAGTTTTAGATACAAGTGCAAAGGCTCCACTCCTTAGGAGGATCTATCTAACCATACAAAGGGTCGAGGGGGCAGCCAACTAGATTATAGCTGTTATATTTTTTCTACTTTCTCTTATATTTGTATATCTCATGTATGCCTAGTGTCAAAGGATTGATCATTCAAGTCAAAGTTTTCTTCACCAAAGGGCATTTTTATTACTACATCTTCCTTGTGGTGGTGACTTGGTTCCAAAACCATGGATAAAATCTGACAAATATTTTTGTGTATAAATATAATTTAATAATGAAAATAAGTTTGAATATAGTAACCTTGTGGTGGAATCCAAAGTGGCACCAAAATCAATTCGAGAACTAAGTCGACCACTTTCTACTACATACAACATATACTATCACCATAACTCCATGTTATAGGAAAGACAAGCCTTACCTTATAGGATTTAATTCATATCATCATGTACTATCATAGAACATTTCAAAATCTAAACTGATGTCAATTTTCTAAGTTTGTATCCATTCATGCTCAGTCCACCAATGTGTGTATCATAGGCATGCAATAAAATAATGAAAGAAAAATGTTTAATGACTTGTACTAAGGTTACACACAATTATGTGAGTTCAAGTCAACCTACTCTCTATAGTAGATAATTTGTCCTCCTTTAAGGTGGGAGGTAGAGGCTACTTCCTAAGAGTCAACCTTTACGTATAGAAAGCTATACCTATAAAGAGAGGGTAAGATTGTACCCAATACTAGGCCATCCATATAATATGTTTAGGATACATATCTACCACCAAATCTAATAGGGGTGAAACCCTAATTAGTAAACATGATTCTGGCTTAGGTGTGACAACAACCTCTAAAGGGTCACCTACCTACAAGGGAACAATCTATGATAACTCGAAATAGTCTATTTGCCAACTACTTAGGCTCTAATACCATTCTATAAAGAGTGGGACCCAATAGTGGGCCCACTCAATGGTACAAACATGAGCCATGAAATATTAAGCAGTGGAAAACATAACTATTTACAAAGTTACAAAATATTTCCAAGTACATAACTTTCTCACCCTAAGGGTGGTACATAAAATGAAAAGGTTACATATATGTACATACACATAAGCCTGTATGCAGAGGGTAATAAGTCCATCTCAAATTATTCTTATATCCATGAATTAGCTCACAAACATCATGAGTCTCTATCATGTAAAGCACCTACACCTGGGTGGAGGGAACACCCAGAAAAATAGGAAAACGGGGTATGTATCAGCAAAAGTTGAGTATGTACATTAGAAGATTAACTAGGGAATTAATTATTTCAAAAGTAAAGTAAGATGTTCCCAACAAAAAAGGGGCCATTAAAGCTAGGTAAGTTTCAACGAGAAGTAACAAGAGAAGGAATTTCCAAAAGAATGAGATAGTATAATTAAACAATTAAAATCATAACTCTTGTCAATATCAACCATCCAATCATATAAATATGTGCATGTCGATATATTTGACTAAAGTAACTATAATAGGTCCATGACACCACTGGGTTATTGTCCTAAGTAAAATGGGTGTAAGAGCACACCCTAGGAGGAAAAGCATGACTATGTATATATAAGGGTAGAAAAGCATACCCGAGGTAGCAAATCATACCTTAATGGTTACGTATAAGCATCTACGATAGTTAAACTAGTCAAATTATCTAACATGCATAAATAGAGTGGCAAGATACACCTTTCACAAACAAATGTGGCATGATTTAACCACAATAGCAGGTGGGGTCAATGATCCAATTCAACATGATAATAGTGATTAAAGAAGAATACAATAAGTCCAATTGAGAGTATATGATTCATCCAACAAATGGAATAAGAGCAAGTATTTCAAAAGCTACCTCATTATGGGAAAATTTAGTCATATAATGCCCATTTATAAATAGGGAGGAGTACATACCTTATCTTCATGGTCAAAGGTTAATCCAATAGTCATACTTGGTCTCCAAAGTCATATATTCATCCTAGCAAGCATTGGGTGTATTAGTCAAACATAAATGAACATATGTATACATTCCTATTATATATTTTCATATTGTTCTTACCCTATTCCTAATCAGCTAAATAAAATATTAGGATCTCAATAATATTAAGTGGAAGTATGATCCATTAGATACATGTTTTTGTTGGCAAAATTCATCTTTAGATACATAAGTCTGAGTATATCTTAGGTTACATATATGGTGGGTATTGTATTCCTCCAACTTATGTCTTGCAATACCTTCCTCAATCAATATCATCGTACTTGCATTTATGCCAATGAGGTTTAGAATATTTGTTTCCCATAGGTTTGAATATGCTTATAAGATTGTTTTTCCTTTCCAATTACCATAAATTGTGTATGTAGATATATGTGAATCTAGGTATTGTAATATAAGAAAGGATCGTGATAGGATACTAGGTTTAATTATAAAATTATTGAAATTTGTGAATCACTTATTAATTCACACAGCTATGTGTATGATAACCATCCCCTATATATTTCTAGTATGTTCTTATTATTATTTCATATTTTGTTTAGTAGCCTGTACTAACTAGGTTCTCAAAATTGAATGTTGCATGTCTAATGTTTACTAATGTTAATATTATAATTCATCTATTAATACGACGATGATTGAGGTAAAAAGATCAATGGGTACAATTATCACACTATTAACCTAGAGATCTATATTTCGTCTAGATCCAATATAGGCATCATCTTATAGAAATGATGTGCTTCATGTTCATTAGAATTAGCCTTTTGCTATATGTATACCCTATTATGATTATATATATATATATATATATATATATATATATATATATATATATATATATATATATATATATATATATAGAGAGAGAGAGAGAGAGAGAGAGTATACAATTAGGTTAGATCCGTATAGATCACATCTACTAAATTAATGAGATGATAACTATTTGAAATACCAAGAAGAATATTGACCTACTAAAAGTTGATGAATCAGTATTTGATTCTCCTCAAGTTGATTTCTGTGTAGGTCATGTAGATGATGTTGCTTATCCTTCATGGAGATTTAGGGTGAAGTGGATGGGAATCAAACCGAGGGTGCCATTTTGAATATATGTTGCAGTCTGTAGGTCTGCAATGTTGCAGGTTGCGATGGTTCGTGGTGGCTGCTAGAGTCGTCAGCAGCGACTGCAACTATGGTGGCAGCTTTTTGCTGCCCACTTGGCGGTGCAAGGTTGCTCTTGGGCACCGTCGCTAGTCCCTGACGCTTGGTGGCGGCCATGGTGACGAGGGCAGTGGATGTTTAGTCACTGCAACGGCAGGTCACGATTGGGTCGACGACGGGCATGGAAAGAGGTTGTGTGGATGCTTGTTGTCTAAATTGTGTAATGCCAGTGGAGAGGAAGGCAGGTGGCGTTGGAGAACACAGATATGGAGGGGATGAATAGCAAAGAAGAAGGGATGATTGGCGGTGTTACCAGCGGACGAACACGGCTGGCGTTCACACGAGATGTGGGGGGTGTGCGGTCAGGGTTGCGATCAATAAGGAGGTTGGCTTGGTCGAGATGGTTTCACTACTACAGTGGTTGGCATGCGAGATGAGGGAGGGGCACAACCTCCAGGTTTCCTTGCAGATCTGAGTAATGTGGTGGAACCAAAGGAAGGGAGACGGCCGGGGTCGCCGAGTCTGGTTAACGCATCAGACTCTATCGAACTCTGTAACTACGGGCAAAGGTCTCTTCTCCGCCAAGCACCACAGCATCGTGTGAGGCACATGGATGGCAGTGATGCAGAAGGTGAAAAGCCGGAAAAGTGTGGAGCCATATAGAGGAAGACAGTAGTCGTCAACGCACCCTGCAACATGGACGGCGGGTTGGCACTGTGCAACTGGTGGTGCAAGGTGGAGGCGATATTGAACTCCAGGGAGAGGGCGATGCTACTAGGGTTTGGGGTGCCAAGGAGAGTAAGAAATAGAGTGATTTGGGGAGAGAAGAAGAAGAGGATGAAGAGGAGATGAGAAGAGAAGAGAAGAGGGGTTGAAGGAGGTCCAAGATCACGGGAAAAGGACGCCTGTTACAACCTGGCGTCCTTAATTCTGAGACAGAATGCGGAACGCGTTACCTGAAAGACGGTCACGCATAGGAGCGTTACACTGAATGACTATAGTTTTCAATGAAAGGTTAAAGGGGTTATGTGCATTATCTCTTCTAATCTTAATTGAATTAATTAAGTGGTCAAACAAAGTCAGATTTTATTAAAAGTTTGCAAGTAGGCTATTAAGGTGTTCCAAATCCAGATTTATCTTTAATTTCTTCTTTAAAACATATTTGGTATTTTATTTCTATATTTGATTGATAAGTACACATTTAAAACACTTATACTCCTCTTATTGAATTGATATATTATTTTGGATTTTGATTATTTCCTTTTACCAAAAAGCCTAGTAATATTTGGAGTGCCAATTTAGGATCAACATTGGTTATATAATCTATTTGTATAATTAATAGTCAATTCATAGCTTAATTGATTAATTTATCACTAACATTATATAAAATGTGCTTGGGTAAAACATTATATTTTATTGTCTTCAGTTAATCATTATTATATTTAAATCATATAAAATATGATTCATATTTCAAAATTCGAAGAGCCAAGAAAAAAGAATATTATATTAGATATCTAGATTTTTGTATGTTACATCCTTAGCGGGATACTTCCCCTGAATGATGATGCCTAATTAAGTAGATGATGTGATGTCACATATTAAGACCAAAACAATGATTTTCAAATAAAGCCCATGATCTTTTTATTTCATATCAAGAGAAAAATAACAGTACCCACATCATTTGCTATGACATGAGAATGCATAATATCTGAAAGCAAGACATGTTTCATGACTAATGCATCTAATAGTATCATGTTTAAGGAAAATAGTAAAATTCATGAGTACCAGCATGAGAATGTAACTATTATTTGAAAATTTTTCAAAGGATAAGTTCAACTTTTCACTTTAGAAAAAAATCAAGCCTTGTCTAGTAAGATCTTCTTTAATCATAGAAGTTATATCGTCAAAATTTTCTTGAAGTGTTATGATTGACATGAGTGCAAAGAGAGCTAAAATTTTAAATGCAAAGACTTGAAAAGGGAGTACTTATAAGGTCAATCAATCTCTTCTTGAGAATAGTACTTTGTTCATTAAGCAAATTTGATTTTAAGGAATCAAGCATACTAGACAATTTGTTCTTTTTCTACTTATACTTTTTTATTTTATCTGAAGAAATTTCAAAAAGTTCTGAGCATATATTATCCAAGCCAAAAGAATTTTATAAATGCAAAATTTAGATATTTCCTTGCAATAATTTGAAATATTCAAATTATATTTCTGACATTCTCATTTTAGTTTTAAGAGGTAACCATGTTGCAAGATGACTCTAACTAAAAATTATAATATATCCAAATTAAAAACTTATTGTCAATATTTTAGTCGAGTTGTGTTTAACCTATTTCTTCAACTGAGAGGTTGTTTGTCACAAACATTATCCATTCTTAATCAACTTAAAGCATACAAATAAAATAAGATGTTCATAATTTATCTCAATTACAATAGTAATCAATTTTTCAACTTTATTCAGAACAAATTCCATAAGATCATCTTTGAATAAAGTAGAAAGAGATACCTCATCATCACCACCACTACCTTGACTTTCATTTTTGTCATGTTCATGTCCTTCTTCTCCTTCATTATTTCCTTCTTTCTTCTTCTTCTTCTTAAGTTTAGGGCTTTGGGATTGCCGAAGACCTTTATCTCCATATTGGTGACATCTAGTAGACAAAGATCTCACATTTTTGTTAGAAAAAGAAAGTACACTTTTCTTAACTTTAGCACAAATTTCTTCTTTACTACTAAGAGAGTCATTTGAAGAGGAAGAATTTTCTTTGAATGCAACTATTTTTCCCGCGTGCCTTGCTTCTTCTTCTTGATTTTCCTATTCTTCAAGTTGTACTTCAGGTATTTCCAAGTTCCCAATAAGTTGCTCCATCTTCATCTTGGAAATATGTTCTTCATTGGTACAGAAATTATTGATTATAGAAGAAAATCTAGCATCAATTTCAGAAATTGTTTCATTTTCTTGCATATGATATGCTTCAAACTTTTCTCAAATATATTATTACTTTTGACTAGTAAAGTATCTTCATGTGCAACGAAAGTATTCTACATATTTCACACACGGTTTCACAAGAGGATATTCTATCAAATTCTTCAAGAAATAAATTTGAGTATAAGATACTCCGTCTTTGGCATTGAGTGTAGTTTTTCTTACCATTGGCTCATCCCATTCCTCAAATTTTGTTGTAGGAGGTTCATAAGGGTGGATGACCATATTCCAAATATTTGCATCAATACCTTGAATCTGCATATCTTGTTTCCATTGGTTGTAGTTGGATCAATCAAGATTGTCGGTAGTTCTCCAATTGATGAGGTTGCTAATCACCCCATCCTCCATTGCTTCAAGACCTAGAAGAGTTCCTTGAAGACCTGCTCTGATACCAAATGAAAAGATCTAGAGGGGGTGAATAGAGTTTTATGATAATTTTAATCAAATTAATAATTCAAATTGAAGTGTAGTGGAAATAAAAGATGCAACCACAGAAAGATATAGAAATTTAGAGTGGTTTTGTCTAAGATGTCAGTCCACTACTTGGTCATCACCAGCCAGGATTTTCAAACATATATTTTATTACTTTTATATATCGATACACAATACACAAAATTTTCTGGTGTCTTTCATGGCGTAAGACTAACCCTCCTTTTTAGCTCAAGGAGAACGCCATCTTCTTTAACTGGTCATAGAAGGTAACCCACTCAGAGAGGATCACAATCCACCTCCACCACCTTGGTTGCAGCCTTCAACCTTGAAGTAGCACCAAGAGCAGTTCATCACAGCCTTCTTCCTTGAAGTAGTGAGAAGCAGCAGCACACTGTTGTACAAAAACAAGAGAGGGATAAGGAGATTTTAATGCTCTTTTCACAATATGTACAAGTAAGCACTATGGGCAAGTGATGATGATCTTCTTCAACAAAATTTAGACAAATTTGTATTGGGTGGAGAAAACACTCAAGTTGGTGCTAGGGCTTAGTCTAGATTGATGGAAATATGAAGTATAGGGACTAATCAAACACTCAAGCTGGTGCTAGGGCTTAGTCTATAGTGATGGCAACATGAAGTATAGGGACTAAGCACTTTGAGAAAGATAGCTAGTATGATCAAGTGTATGTATATGCAATTTTTTTCAATAGATTGCTAATGAGTGTCCTAGGACCAATACTATTTATAGGAATGGTTTACAAGTTTCTAGGACGTTTTAGGGAGTGTCTAGCATGTTTTCTATGGTCAAAATATCTGCTTGGATGAAGTTAGTTAAGGTGAAATGGCTAGTTTGATTGCTAATTAAATTTTAGTCAAGAACGCTCCTCGGTTGAGATTTATTTTGACCGGGCATTGTCTCAGTCAAAAATTATTTTGATCAAAAATGTTCAGAGTGTGAAAAATCTCCAACGACTTGGTCAAAGATCAAAAAATGTCCCAATGGCTCTTTGTCGGTAGAGAAAAATTTTGAGTGAAGGTGTATCCGGTTGAAAATAAGTTCAATCGAGAAGGACTTTGTTCAAGAATATGTAAAGTATGTGAGGTCTGATATAATACTTATTTGAAACCAATCAACCCTAAGGTCTTTATGCAAGGTAGGAGAGGGTTTTGGGTAGGTTTCGGAAGATCATCACTTGTCCTTACATCATGTCTATCGAGTTGTACAAAAGAACAAGAATACATAAATACATGGTACAACTTGATTTGCAAGTATCAAAATATATATATTTGCAAGGTATTTGTAGTTGGATCTTGACTTAGTTCCTTGAGAAGCTAAGATTCTTAATACACATGTGAGTAATATAATTTGGGAAATATTTGCATCATTGAAATATGAAATATGAGTGTGTCATATCCAAAAAGCCAATAGGGTTAGCCCTAGTAGATTTTGAAGACTCTAGCTAAAAGGATAGGTAAGATCTTGTAAGGTTTATTGGCTCCTTTTGGTCCTTAAAAAGGAAGGAGATGTATCCTTGCCCTACAAAAGGAAGGTAGTATTGTATGTCTTATAATGGAATATAAGTATGCAATGATTGCAACATCCTAGGGATTGACCTCTCTAGGTAGTGGATGTACACTCTCCTAATTTGGAGTTTGGAACCACTCTACATAGCTTGTTCTTTATCACTTTCAATCTCTCTTATCCTCTTTATGTATTTTTAGTTTAACAACAAATTCCATATTTTCAATCCTACTTCTTGAAGTAATTTGAAGGTATAATGAATTTGGTTTAAGTGTTTTTTAGCTCTATTCACCCCTCCCCCAAAGAACATTGATCCAACAAGTGGTATCAGAGCTATGGTCTTCTCTGATAAGATCTCCTATGTGATGAGAAGATGGGTGAAAACCTTCTAGGTTCTCTCAACTTGGATGGTGGATTCTCCATGAGACCTCCAATCTTTGATGGAAGAAACTTCCTCTATTGGAAGTGAAGGATGCAGTACTACTAGCAAGGGATGATCTGACATGTGGAAAGTATTCATCCTTACCTACAAAGATCCAACAAGAGATGTAGCTACTTTTGATAAAGTTACACTCAAGAAGGCACAGCCGAATGCAAAGGCCATAAGCATCATTTATGTAGCCCTCACTCCTTCCAATTTTAATTGGATTTCTTCTTGGGATATAGCCCATGAAATATGGAACAAACTTTGCATCACCTATGAAGGGACCAAGAAAGTCAAGGAGTCCAAGGTCTACATGCTCAAAATCCTCCTTGAGAACTTCAAGATGGGTAAGAAGGAGAGAGCAGTTGAAATGTACTCAAGGCTCAACATCATCATCAATGGACTTGCTTCCTTGGGCCAACCCATGGATCAAGGCACCATTTCCAAGATCCTTAGGTCTCTTCCTAAGAGGCGGCAATCCAATGTGACCTTCATTGAAGAAACAAGAAGCCTTGGTGAGATAGCTACTGAAGAGCTCATTGGGAACCTTCAAGCTAATGAGCCAAGACTTGACAAGTAAGAAGAAGAAGAAAAGCTTGAAGAGAAGGAATCAAAGAAGTTGAAGTAAAATCCCTTCAAAGCTCAAGTGGAGGCAATTGTTTTTCAAAAAAAACTTTCTTTCAGGGCTACTCCCTCCTCAAGTGAATATGAATCCCCTAGTGATCATGAAGCTAACTACTCTAAGGGGAATAACTTCAAATGAAAGCCCTCCTCCTCTACTCCAAGGTGCTATGAGTGTGGCCAAAAAGGGCACTACAAGACTGGTTGCCCCAAGGCAAAGAATTCCTACCACAAGAGTAGCTCCAAGAAGAAGGAGGACTACAAGAAGTAAGGAAAATATAATAGGAAGGACAAGAAGGAAAGAAGAAGTAAAGATGCAGCCATGTAGTGTGGGAGGAGTCTCCTTCTAGTGATTCCAACTCCAAAGAGGGTGAATGCCACCTTGCTCTCATGGCCTCTACTAGTGAAGACATATGTAAGGTAAGTGAGGTAAGTTTAAATGAACTACCTGAAGAATTCCTCATTGATATGCTTAATTCTTCCCGCTATTCCTATTCTAAATGAAAATCCAAGAAGAAGAGGTTAGGGAAAATCATTGATGACTCATATGCTAAAATTGATTTTCTTGAACAAAATGAGAAAGTTCATCTTGATAGTATTGATTCTTTGCAAGGTCAATTTCTTGACCTTAAGTTGAAATGCAATGTCCTTGAGGAAGAGAATGGGATTTATCTTAAGAACATAAATAGTCTTAAAGATGAGAACCAAACTCACCTTGATGAGCTTATTTTGATTAGAACTGAAATTGATAAACTTTTTATCAAGTTCAATGATCTTAAACATGCTTGTGATAATATTAAAGATGAAAATAGAATATATCTTGATGAGCTAACTTTGATTAGAACTAAAAATTCTATATTGCTTGCTAAAATTAATGATCTTTTGTCTAGACCTTTATTTCCAAGTAATGAAGTAACTAGTATAACTCTTGACAAAGATTCTTATCATACTAAATTCCTCTATCTAGAGGAGGACCTGCTTCATGCTCAACATGATTTAGCTATTCTTACTTCTACTGTCATTACTCTTAGTCATGATTACCACAGGCTTAGAGCTTCCTTGAAAAAGTTCCTCAAAGGGAAAAAGTCCCTTAAGGAAGTTCTAGATCACTCACCAAACAAAATGGTAAAAGTGGTTTGGGATATGAGGGATCTCCCAAAATCAAGGGAAAGGGTAAGAAAAAGATCAAGGGACCTCCTATTTTCCATGTATAGTCATTTTGCTCTAAGAAACCTATGGTTTGTGCACATTGCAAGAGTAATGATCATTATTCTACTTATTGTCCTTACAAAGAGAAGGGGACCAACCCAAAGTTGAAATGGGTCCCCAATCTAACTCTGGATCCCAAGGTTTAAATTGGGCATTGACATCTTCCTTTCTTGTAGGTAAAAGTAAAATGGATTGTTGATAGTGGTTTATCCAAGCATATGCCCGGTGAGATAAGCCACTTCAACAATTTCACAAAGAAGAATGGAGGATAGGTGACCTTTTGTGACAATGACAGAGTTAAAGTTATAGGTGAGGGTGATGTAGGTGATTCACTGCGCATCAAAAATGTACTTCTTGTGGATGGCCTACATCACAATTTTGTTAGTGTTATCCAATTACATGGTAATGGTTATCTTGTATTATTCGCCTATAGATTCCCTCTCCTATAATGTTATATATAAGGGAACTAGAAGTGGAAACCTTTATGTTATAGTTCTTGATTCTCTTAAGAATATTCTTAGTAAATGCCTAGTTGTTGACAAAAGTTATAGATCTTTGTGGCAATGTAGGCTTGGTCATGTAAATATGCATTAGCTGAAGACGTTGAGCAAAAAGGAATTGGTCAAAGGACTTCCTAAATTGGACTTTGAGAAGGATGAGGAATGCCAACCTTGTACATAAGGACAGCAAACCAAATCCTCCTTTAAATCCAAAGGAGTCCTTAGTACCAAGAGAGCTCTTGAACTTCTTTACATGGATCTATTTATACCTATGAGAACTCAATCGCTTCATGGTAGAAAGTATTGCCTCATGATTGTTGATGATTTCTCCCTCTACACTTGGACTTTCTTCTTAGTTTCAAAAAGTGATACTCTCAATGTTTTATCTACTTTTAACAAACAAGTTGAAAATGAAGCTTCTTTATGAATCATCTCTATCCGTAGTGACCATGGGGGAGAAGTTGAACATGATATGTTTGAAAGGTTTTGTGAGGAATTTGGTTATATGCACAACATTCCTTCCTTTCATACACCTCAACAAAATCGGGTTGTAGAGAGAAAGAATAGGACTTTACAAGAAATGACTAGGACCATGCTTCTAGAGTATGACACTCCAAAGAAGTTATGAGCCGAAGCCATTAGTACCTCATATTTTGTGAAAATTGGGTTTTCTATCACCCTTCCTTAAAGAAAGCTCCCTATGAGTTATGACGTGGTAAAAAGTCCTCTATTGATTTCTTTTATGTTTTCAATTGTCCTTGTTTTGTTTTAAACACCAAGGATTCCCTCAACAAGTTTGATGCAAAATTTTACAAGGCTTTCTTTCTTGGCTATAGCACCACTAGTAAAGCTTATAGAGCATTTAATTTTAATTGTCTAAAGTTGAAGAATATATCAATATTAAATTTGTTGAAACTAACCCCTCTATTCCAAGAATATTGTAAATGGTGATGTTGTAGATGAGGTGATTCCTAGATTAAAAGAGCTCAACACCGTTGACAAAGGAAAAGAGGTGGTAGTAGATGAAGGAGAAAAAAAAGGATCCCACTCCTCAATTTGCAAAAGATCATCCTAAAGAGCTCATTATTTCCAATCCCTTTGAGAGAGTGAAGACACGGGCGGAATTCAACAAGGAACAAGCCAACAGTGCCTTCATCTCACAACTTGAGCCAAAGAACGTCAAAGAAGATCTCAAGGATGATGACTGGGTCCTAGCTATGCAAGAGGAGTTAGAGCAGTTTGAGAAGAACAAAGTGTGGACCTTAGTGCCAAGACCAAATGTGAGGAAATCATTGGCACCGAGTGGGTCTATGAAAATAAGCTTGATGAAAGTAGCAAAGCGGTAAGGAACAAATCAAGGTTAGTTTCTCAAGGTTACAATCAATAGGAAGGCATTGCCTTTGATGAAACTTATGCTTCTATGGATAGACTTGAAGTTATTAGAATGTTACTTTCCTTTTCTAGCTATAAGAATTTCCTACTTTATCAAATGGATGTTAAAAGTGTGTCTCTAAATGGTATAATAGAGGAGGAAGTCTGTGTGGCTCAACCTCGCAGATTTGAACATGAAAAGCTTCCTAACCATGTTTATTTGTTGCAAAAGCTCTCTATGGACTCAAACAAGACCCTAGAGCTTGGTATGAGAAATTCAAACTTATGCTTCTATGTCATGGGAAATTTTGATTCTATCATCTTTCTTAAACACACTTCTAGTAACTTTTTGATCATTTGAATATATGTATATGATATCATTTTTGGCGTAACTGATTTTGATCTTTGCAAGGAGTTTAGTTCTCTTATGCAGAGTGAGTTCGAGATGATTATGATGGGGGAGATTGCTTTCTTCCTTGGATTCCAAATCAACTATACAAAGGAAGGAAACTTCATTAACCAAGGCAAGTATACAAGTGAACTCTTGAAGCACTTTAGGATGGAGAACACCAAGCTGATGGACGCCCCCATGTAAAACACTGCCAAACTTGATAGAGATGAGGAAGGTGAAAAGGTGGATGAGAAGCTCCATAGAGGTATGTTTGGTAGCTTATTGTATTTAACTACATCTAGACTTGATATCATGTTTAGTGTTAGTTTATGTGCTATATTTCAATCAAACCCTAGAAAATATCATCTTATAGCCGCTAAGAGGATTCCAAGGTACCTAGCCAAAACCCAAAATTTTGGACTATGGTATCCCAAGTCAAGGGACTTTGCTCTTACTGCTTATAGTGATGTGGATTATGCAGGGTGCTTAATTCATATAACATGCTCAAGTGGCACTTGCTTCCTCCTAGGATCATGCTTAGTTTCTTTGTTCTCTAAAAAACAAAGCACAGTCGCTCTTTCAACTATTGAGGCTTAGTACATTATAGTTGGGAGTTGTTATGCACAAATCCTATGGATGAAGCAAATGCTTCAAGACTTTAACATTCATTTTGATGCTTCTCCTATCTTTTGTGATAATACTAGTGCAATTAATCTTTCTTGCAATCCTATATTTCATAGTAGAGCCAAACACATAGAGGTATCCATCAGTTCCTTCAAGACCACATTTCCAAAAAGGATATCTACATCACACATGTAGACACGAAAAATCAACTTCCAGACATTTTCATGAAACCTCTAGCTATAAAGAAATTTACTTTTATTAGATCAAAATTGCTTATCACTTCTCTTGATGATATTGATATGTCTTCTATTCAGATGTTGTCACACCTATATGTTCTTTCTCATATATTATTCATCTCATGCATGTTAGTGCTACTTTTTCCTAGTCTTAATGCCTTGTTTTGCTTGTATTGGCTATCTTCAAAAATGCTTGTTTTACCACAAAATAGTAGACAATGATGAGTGAAATGTGCATTAATATGTTCACAATACACGATAGACTATAAAAAATAAATTTATCTAGCACTCTAGTGGCCTAGAATTAAATCTCTTATCTTTTGGACAGAATGATCTGTCAGCCAAGTTTGTTCTAGAAGAAATTTGAATGACAATAGGACAAGGACTGAACAAAACTGCAGTTTCGGTCGAGTTTCCCAAACCTCAAACTCGACCGACAATGTTTTTTGGCAAAAAATATATAGGAAGTTGGCCAACTTTATCCCTGTCAAATAGAGCAAAGTCGACTAATATCCCTCTTCTCCAATTTGTCCTTAAACCCTAGGGCTACCCAAACCTTTCCTTTACTCTCTATAGCCCCAGATCACATGCCCTAGACTTCCCCACCTTGATTCAGCTGCTTGGACAGCCTGTAGCACCTGTCATCTTCTCATTTGTTGCCATTCCTTCTCCTTTCATCTTTATGTCTTCAAACCAACAAAAAAGGACCAGGCCAAGTGGATTACCCTCATCCTCTATTGCTTCTAGGGTAATTTCCTTTGATGGAACCTCTTTCATCTCCTCTCAGGCTATAAATAGGTATAAGGAGGTTCTTCCTAGAAATCCTTTTTTGTTTCATGCTTTGCTTGAATCTAGAAGTCAGTTGATGAATGAGGTTGTTACTGTGTTCAATGCACAACACCTTGGTGCATTATGTGTAGAGTGATTGTGCTACACTAACTCTCTCTCTCTAGCACAAAAGTCGTCCATGAATTCTATGAAAATCTCGCATGTAACTACACCTCTCTTAGGCCACCCCCTAACCAACAAGTGATCCTTACCTACATGATTGTGGGTACTAAGTTTTCCATCTCTAAGGATTCCTTGAATTATTGTGTCAATGGTATCACCACCACATATGTAGCATCCAACTCACAAAAACATAATTAACTAATGCGGAAGCGTTCACTAAGAAGAGGATTACAGAAAATCACTAAAAATTTAAAACCTTTTTCAAAGAGACCCAATCGTAGGAAAACTCTTTCAAGAAGAACCAATGTATTACATTTACATCATGGTTCATAAGTATATATCTTATACCATCTCTTCTCGAGGGTTACAACATCAACTGCCTTGTTAAAAGCTAAACACAGACAGCATAATAACCTTGAGGCATCAAGCCAAAATCTCAAAACGATACATTAAAAGCACTAAGTACTAACTCCGAGGACCTGAGAGTACAGAGACGACACATAGGACTTCTATCTACAAAACACGACAGATAGCACACTCAACCTGAGTTGTCACTGTTGTCCCTATTGCTACTGATGTTCTTCCTCTGCAAGATATTCTCAGTCTCTTTCGCACTCGTCCAGCTAAAAATGTTGGTTCCCACGGGGGTGAGACAATTGAAAATTGCCCCAGTGAGAGATATAACTCTCCGCCAGAAACATCATTATTGTAGTTTAATTAATATAAAACTGAGCAGAGGATAAGCAATTTAGATCATTCTCATCTTTTAAAGTATTACACCTATCTATGATTGAACAGTAATTCATCTATTATATTTATAAGGAATAGAAAGAACATGTATAACATTTATCTACCATACATTTTCAACATCTCAAGCTTTGTTCATGTCATTCATTATTCTGATGTGTCACCCATGGTTCATTCTTGTTTCTATTTGTTGGCCTTAGCCAATCTGCTAAGCAGGTATTCACTTATGCCAGACATGTGATTATATATATCATCATGTCTTATTCAAGCATTAAACTATATCAATCAGGTATAAATGTTTTAGGCATTGGACTATACCAATCCTAATTACACAGCCATGCATTGGACTTTAACCAACCCTAATTACAGGCATTAAGCCTCTGCCAGGTATTTCTAATTATAGAGGCATGGATAGCATGTGAAACATAACTATCAACATGAGATATCTAGCATCATGATTATAATCAACAATAGCAGTAAGATATCAACATAAGCATGACTACTGTATGTACACATTTACAGTCTTATGCATATCCACAACATAAGTATAATTACTATTTCTTAGTTGCACTAAGCATCATATTTATGTAAAGAGAACAAACAAGGTTTATCATCCAATGTGAAGCGTCATGTATAACCCTAAACAGATATTCTATACGACTGTATTACATCTTTTATTATGCCATGAGGAAATTGAGGATACTACTCAAAATCCAACTGACCACTGCTAAGTCGAAATCAGTGCCATACAAGATCTAGGAAGAGCCGGACTCCTAAGATCTTCTCCGCCCCCGGTCAGTACGGGTCCGCCACAGCGACACAAAAGGTCAAGCTGCTAACAGCCTAGTCCGTCCTTGGTACAGGTCACGGCACTAGTGAAAGAGGTGGGTACGCATACCCTACCTTCTGAGGTACAACCACAGTTGTCCTCCAATATCATCACACATATAATCACCAACACACGACCGCATCTGTTCTCAAACTAAGGGCTAGGTATGACCGCAGTCATCCTCCCTAAACACTTGAATTCAGGATGACAAGCACCCCACATACTCATCAGTATGCGCTCCGAGTTTCCCTTAGGAATACTCGTTTCACCATCTGGCAAGTTCTGACACTCAGATGGATCTATGGCACAGGGCACTACATGATTAGAGTTGCACTTGATTAGTTATGCCAATTGGGTGAATTAAGGCTGCATCAAACAAGTGGACATACAAACCCTAATTCACTTCTAGCAAGGATATAAATATCAAAACCTGAAAAGATATAAAACATATGAAACATAATTTCTCATCTCATCATCACATGGTAATATTCACTTGCCATTCATGAGACTACACCAATCATCATATTATCACAGGATATAAATCCTTTTCACAATATCACAGGGTATCAACCCTTATCAACATAAGAGGAATACACCTCATTCAGGGCTCAATCATGCCCAAAGGTCATTAAGACCATCATACTATCACAGGATATAAATCCTTTTCACAATAACACAGGGAATCAACCCTTATCAACACAAGAGGATTACACCTCATTCAGGGCTCAATCATGCCCATGAAACATCTTGTTACCTCTTAATAGGTAACATCTAACTATATGGCTCACAAGGCCATTAAACATCTTGTCACCTCTCACTAGGCAACAATGACATATTCACTCATGTAATATAATAGTAACACCACTATTTCCACCATAGGGTTAGGGTTTACTATTCACATCAATTAGGGTTTCATGTTCATTTAATCAATCCAACCCTAATATATTGTTTCATACATCTAGGAGCATCCATCAACATTCCAAGTATTTAATATTCTTATCATTTATCATTAAATGATCATCAACACAAGGTATGAGTTTATCTCTCATCCTTATCATGGTATGATTACATCATACTCATTTTATCTTACTTATCAAGTATGTTAAACTCATTACATTTCATTGTAACAATTTACATAACACTCTCCTTGTGTATCTTATCCAAAAATATTAGATTTGAGATGCATCAAGGTATATCAACCCTGAAATGCTAAATGTGATATCTATCATGTCTCAATGTATCACTTCCCTCATCGCTTCTATCTTACTTGAGTTTATTAACTTATATTATAATAAGGAATCTCACATCTTAATACTTTCATCCACCAAACTATCACCTTTACCATGATGTGCATAGATCACACACAAGGATTGTCCAACTATCTTCAATGATATGAACTCATCTCAAGTTAAGGCATTGCTTATTATAAGATTTCCTATAGTCAACCACTTGAGATATTTCATTGTTATAGGGTATTACCCATTATTTCATCATTAAGGTTTACTCATATCATTACCCAGACATTAGGGTTATGATTTTTCATCATATTGCCCATGATTAGAATTCCATGCACTATAGCCCAAATTTAGGGTTTCACATAGCTTTACTATGTGTTAGGTTTAAGGTTTCATATGACATCGCACTCAATTAGGGTTTCACATGGAATCATCCTCAATTAGGGTTTCTCATGGAATCACCCTCAATTAGGGTTTCACTAATCATCCCAATTAGGGTTTCATTCAATTACCCATAAATTAAGGATTCATTATTCATCCAATTAGGATTTGGCATTTCATTACCTTAAATTAGAGTTACCCAAGTCATTACCCTTAATTAGGGTTACACTATTACCCTAGATTAGGGTTTTACTTAGAATTTCCCTAAATCAGGGTTAGGGTTCATTAACCTTCTCAATTAGGGTTTCTTGATCTCTTTACTAAGGATCATACCCTAAATCACCATATGAATCATACTCATGTATGAATTCATTTCTATCATTCTCTCCACTTGATTTGGTTACATCAACCATCTGATCAAATACAAACAACTATGTTTGACATAGTATACTGAGTTATTGCTTCCATAAACAATTAGGGTTTCATTTTAGGGATCATTCACAATTGAAACCATTGGATCAATATCCAATTACATCAGCATATTTCCTCAAAAGGTCAACCATTGCAAATGGTTAACCACTCCAAACTATTTGAAACTGTTTGGTTTCAATCAATTTGTTGAAATCGTTTAACCAATTTCATTGAAACCGATTGGTCCCAAATTTTGAAATTGTTTGCCTAAGATATTAATTGATGTGTGTTCTTGTGATGACATCATCATCTTCAAGCTACAAACCCACGAAATTTTCTGTGATTTCCATGGTGGTTTCATCAATCAACCAAAATAAATTTTGGAAATGAAGAAAGCATCAACATTTGAAAAGGAATTGAATGCAATAACAATATTAAGGGTTCAAGTTATAAAACCCGCCTCCAATTGAGCTTCAAAGCTCCAAGATCACGCCAACAATGGTGGATGAAGTTTTTGCAACTCCCCCTAGGCTTGTCCCCAAGCTTTTGGATGAAAAAGTTGGCTACGGGTGAAGAGAAGATCGAAATAAGAAGAAATCAATGATTTATTTTTTATTTCCACCATGGAATCAAGGAGAACGAAGGTCAAGGACCTTACCAACAGGTTGGGGTCGTCCTCCTTCTCCTCCACATCTCCTTAGTCGTTTTCCAAGCAAGGGGAAAGAAAAGAATCCAAAATGGCCTTTGTTTTGGCTTGGTAAAGGTACTTTTATAAGAAATTCCATGAGAGAGAAAATGCCTTATAAAAATGCATTTAATTCCAAAATTAGTGCCGCCTCTTCCCCCTTTCATTCCTTGGATACGAGGCTATCCCATTTGCCTCTTATTCCTCTCAATTATCCTCAATTTAAAGAAAAGCAAATTAAGCACCTTAGATCATATTATAATAATATCCCAATTTGAGTGGATATTACTTTTCTTTATAATAATGGTGAGTGGGTTATCCACTTACTTGAGATATTTTCGTGGCCTAGCAAAGGCACAAAGGTGTTCACACTTGAGCAAATTCAACCATCTCGTTTTTGGTTGAAGGCCCTTCAATTATTATATTTGTTTTTGCACTAAATTGAATTAGGGTTTCAATTAGGATTAAATCTTGATTATTGTAATATCAAGATTCTCTCTCCTCCAACTTAATTCAAATGAGGCTCCCCTCTCATTTTATTTGCTCTAATTGATTCCAAGAAACATTAGGGACCTTATTGAAGTGGTAATTTACATATTACACCCTGGGTTTTGGGTAAATTGCACATTACACCAAAACTAGGTTTTCATGCACATACATTGCTTTATCAGCTCTTTCTTGGTATTTAGGTGTAACACCCAGATTTTCATAACACATGAGCAGAAGCAATAATTTTTTTTATCTGGGAGTGTCACAAACATGATAGTCATTGCAATTAAAGCAAATGAAACACTTTGCATTGAGTAAAATTGATTCATACATAGTCATTGATAAAAAGAAAACCACAACTCATCTAATATACTCTTTAAACAAGACTATGCATAAAAGATATGTCTAAACTCTGGACCATCTCGGTAGATGGCACCCCACTAGGCAAGCTGTAAAATCTCCTAGACCTTTACTTGTTCCTTTAATTCTCAGCTGCTCCAAATCCTGTGGACATCACGTCCCCAGCCATGCATTGGGAAAAACAGTTGTTAGAGTAAGTGGCATGAGTACTTTAAAATAGACATTCCAGAAGAACTAAAATGAGACATTATAAACATAAAACTAACATTAATCTCTGAATAAAATCTAAAACATAAAGTATCTTATTTCTTAATCTGAATTCTTATCTTATTCTGGAGTCATGTACTCTGGTACATGGATCTCATGACCTACACCAAAGTGCCTAGGTCATACTTATCTTATCTAGTTCCCTCTCATCGTACTCATGGATGAGGTTATGGGCATCTCTGATCTAACGTATCTTTTACTTATGATTTTTATCTGACTGTGGCCACCATTATACAATAAGTCCTCCTCTGTGACACCGAAGTGTCCTCTATGGTGCAACGCACCCTCTGTTGGCACAATGTGCCCTCTGTTGACACCAAAGTGTTCTCTATGGTGCAACGCACCCTCTGTTGGCCCAACATGCCCTCTGTTGGCATAAATGCCCTCTGTGACACCCGCAGTGTCTGGCGCAACGCGCCCTCTGAATCGTCCCGGGACTCTCTGGTGAGGACTTATTATATAATGTATTATGTGAAGGTTATGAATTAATTATCTTAAGTCTATCTTTACTAAATTTTGATCTGAACTTATCTGAAACTGAGTACTAAACATGTACTTAGTTTTTAATCTGAAATATGAATCTGAATCCGAATCTATATCTGAATGTAAACATGTATCTCAAATTACAACACAATTGAGATTGGGTCTATAACCCATATCATGTATCTTTATTCAAAATCTGGCTACCTACACAGTGAGTAGTCTAAGTCTGAATGTAAATCTCTTATTCTTAAGTTCTAAACTAAATTCATTACTAGATTTGAACATGTATCTCATTATTTGGATAAACTTTATTCTAAAAAATATGATTTGATAAACTTACTTCATTTATACCAATTATATAGTAAATGAGTCTAATGTCTTATGAGAAAGGATCTGACATGAATATAGAAATACTAAGTATACAAAGTATCATAAGTCAAGCTTATGAAAGTATCATAAGTACAACATCTAAAAATATCAATTCTGACAAGATGGTTCAATCCTTCTTATAAAATATGATGTTACCCTAAAACTTTACATATGAACTTACATATTAAACCTTAAATGTCAAAATAGAAATCTTATAAAATATTGTATTGCAACCTAATCATAACTTAATGTGTCATTATCTCATAATGCCATCATGAACTCATTTTTACAACACATTGTGATCCCAAAAGTACATTTATCTCTAAAGTAGACCATGTCTTAATATTCTGAAATTCATATTCTTATATTGTAATTAAATTCTAGATATTATTCATTCTATGGAATCTAGTTGTTATATCTATACCTATGTATGAAATCTTAATGGCATGTTTCTACTTGGAATCGTAATACATAATTATGCCTATAAATATGAAAAATCTTGACAACATATGTGTACTTAAATTCTCAATACAAAACTATCCCAATTCACCAACTAAGTCTGGATACATTACTTGCATATCTTATCTTACAATATTATTCATTAATTTCGAACATTTCTAAGAAATCTTGTAGGAACAAGATTATTTAAATTTTCTCATGGACTTGGTCCACGGGTCACAACTATTTTAAGAAACATGTCTCTAATTGAGATTTTGGATATCTGAACTTACATAATGATAGATATATGAGAATATTCTTGTTTGGATTAAAATCTTAGAACATTGTACCATATAAATTATAAAAGTCTTATCAGGAGACATGTAAATATACTAAACTTAAAACATGAGTACTCATGGGCATGGACCACTTACCTTGCACTTGGGAAAGATCTGATATCATTTCCTAGGTTCAGTAAACCCTAATCATGCCCTTGGGGTTTGAAAACCCAAATTCTCCTGTCCAAATATATTTTACATTAATATGGATATCATCCAAAGCATTAAACCCTATTTATCACGTATATGGTTATCAACCTAAACACCCTAAATGTTTATCATCATCATAATCATTATATCAAAGTCTCATTATGTTTAATAACATCAGATAATAACACGAAAGAATATATTTTTACTGTTCCCAACATTTTAGTGCCCAAATCTAGGATTTTAATGTATCAATCACTTACTAAACATATATTCATGGAACTTTTGAAATTAAAAACATAATTATACCCTAGACATATTTTATTTAGATTCCCCTTGTTCTCCTGATCAATTTGATATATGGTTTTGCTATTTTCCGACCTATGGTTTAAATACTATGCTATTTGCAAGAATGAGCTTACATTGTCCAATGGGAGCTTGACACGTCAGCGTTCCACAAATTATTCTGACTTGCATACGAGCCGGCTCAACTCCTCCCTGGGCTGTCGGTTTAACTGGACCAACCAGTCTCTTTCTCCCTTCCTAAAAATGTCGACTCCTTCCATACGCAGGTTGCGCCTGCGTCGCAAGTCCCTGTCACCGCCTGGTTCAGTTCCGATCAGCGTGGCTCTGTGAGGGAATCGTCTCTCAGGCTGGTCGCCACCTGGGGCCCTCCGTCCAGCTGGCTAAGTGGTGTGCGGTCCATGACTACGGAGAGCGTGAGCCGGCCGGTTCAGGGCCAACCTGCCCCCCACCCCGCTCTGCGTTCTCGTCTTTGTGCGGGGGTTCCACTTCCGCCGTAGCCGCAGATCGCCGCTGACGGCAGCGTGCTCCGACACCCACACCGACGTGGCCAACGGAGTCGGCGGCCAGTGTTCATTCCGCCAGCCGCTGCAGTACCCCTAAGGTTCACCTCCATCACTCTCCATCTCTCTGTTGTAAACTCTATCTCTCTCCCGCTGGTTCTGGTTTCGGTTACCTCCCGTCTTCCTCCCTTTGCTAGTGAATGATGCTCTGTTCTACGTTCCTCCGGTTTATGGTTAAACAACAAACTCCCTCTTGCTGTTAGCATATGTTCTCGATCTCTTGAGCCACTATCCGAACCTGTCAACTCCAAGCACTTCTAGGACATGCTGCAAAAGTCTTCCAAACACTGACTCCACGGGTCCGCGCCGACTCCAAGGTGCCTTGCACGTCTGCGGCGCCAGGATACAGACATGCTCTACCATCTTTGTTGTCCGTAATCTCCATGAGGACCTGGGTACAGCTCATGGAGTCAATACGAGGATGAGCGCCGCTGGCGGAATCATCGTGATCATTAGACAGTGTGCGTGCCTCATGATGTCTGGAAGGGTGTCGATGACCGGCTTTCACCTCCAGGGGTTCTCCATGGGATGCAGAGGCTGAGGTCGAGTTCTGGGTCAAGATGAGGGTTCCTATGGTCTGTTATATAGACTCTATACGGAGTTCTACGAATAGGAGGAGGATGAAGACGGAAGGAGAGATGGGAGACGGGTCTGAGTTTGTTTCCTTTTGGATTCACGATAGGTGATGGTCTTATATGGGAAGGTGGTTCACTCACGTTAATCATGGCCCATCATTGTAACGTAGTCCCATACTTGGATACTCCACTTATGGTAACAGCAATAACTTACAAAACAAAACTAATTGCTCCTTTTCTATTATAGAATTTCGGACTTGCCCAAGTCCTTTCTCAACAGGATACTTCTTGATTGGAAAACCAAAAGCCATCGTGGAAAGTGTATAGATACGAGTAACGAATGGGGTGATTAGATCGTTAGGCTTCTAGGAAACTCATTATTCTAGAATATTCTTTATCTCTATTTCAATTATATATTTCCTTAAATCAACCATCCCTACCACATGGAAAGTCACTTCTGCTTCAAATTTTATGATTATCTTAATTTTCATATTATCTTCAATCACCCTAAAAGTTGGATCGAAATATACCTATTAGTCATACACAACATATCCTCTCTAGAAATTTCAAAACTTATTTAGTTACCAATTGCCCATTAGTTTTGTAAATCTCATTACTTCTTTGGTTAATACTTATCAAGAAGAAAAGAAAGTTATTTATTATTGGTCCTAATGAGTAACTCATCTTATAATTTTGAGATTGGTGAAAAAGGGACATTTTATTGTTCCCCCTTTTCTTGCAATCCAAAAGAGAAGAGGGATAAATAAATATATAAATGCCTTTCTTAACTTGAAAGCCATTAAAATAAAATAATACTTCTTGTTCAAGTCATATAACTCTTAATTTCAAATTGTATGCCTCTTTCCTTTCTCTTTCGTTCCTTTTAAACATTTTTAATAATAGGAGGGAGCAAAAGAAATCAACATTATATCTTTGAGTAAACTTTTATCACATAATGTACATATGAAAGACATAATGTATTTTGGGTCTCATTTATTCCCCTCACTTCATTTTCTTTTAAGAAATTTCATTTCATGGCCTTTTTTTTGCATTAAAACTCTCAACTATTTCTATTTAAGAAAAAAAACTACATTCTAAAATTTTAATTACTCTTAAAAATTTTGGGATGTTACAATTCTACCCACCTTAAATAAATTTTGTCCTCAAAAATTTCCTTAGGCTACTACCCACCTTAGGGTTCTTCTCACCTCTTCATTGAATGATAGTTAACATTTCAATGTTCATTAATGTTCACAATTTTGCATAAAATAAAAGTATGTTCCATGAGGCATTTTGATTGTATAAAACATTAACTAATCATTCCTTTGGTCTCCTTCTTAAATTACTTAGGATTTATGAAACTAAACTTAGCACTATATTTAAGACTTCTACCTCAACTTTGTCATGTCTTTCTAACATTAGTTGCACATGGTTGTCTAATCTTGAGTTCTTTAGGTAACTCCTACATTCCTAGATATGTGGTGATCAGGCACATACCTAGAGATGCGGGATCCTGACATGCTATCCCTCACTAACCCACTAACACATGTGTCCCATACCACATGCACTAGTAAAAAAAAGGAGAGATGCATACAAGACGAGCACTTATGAAATTCCTTTTCAATTCTCAATTGGCTGGCCATGACCACTGAGAATGGAGAACAAACCTCATTAGTTAGGTTTAGGTTGCTATTTAGATCTAAACAAGGATGACTTCTACCTCTAAGATATCTATCTATTCTAAGGTTAAGACCCATAATCATTGTAGGATATGGTATTATTCTTATGGAATCTATCCCTAAACCCTAATCTTACCCCTTCACTCTAGGGTGACTATGAGAATCATGTTTGCCTAGTGGCCATTTACCAAATTGCTCTGATACCATATTGTAACACCCAAATTTTCATAACACATGAGCGGAAGCTATAATTTTTTTTTTATCTGGGAGTGTCACAAACATGATAGTCATTGCAATTAAAGCAAATGAAACACTTTGCATTGAGTAAAATTGATTCATACATAGTCATTGATAAAAAGAAAACTACAACTCATCTAATATACTCTTTAAACAAGACTATGCATAAAAGATATGTCTAAACTCTGGACCGTCTCGGTATATGGCACCCCACTAGGCAAGCTGTAAAATCTCCTAGACCTTTACTTGTTCCTTTAATTCTCAGCTACTCCAAATCCTGCAGACATCACGTCCCCAGCCATGCATTGGGAAAAACAGTTGTTAGAGTAAGTGGCATGAGTACTTTAAAATATACATTCCAGAAGAACTAAAATGAGACATTATAAACATAAAACTAACATTAAGCTCTGAATAAAATCTAAAACATAAAGTATCTTATTTCTTAATCTGAATTCTTATCTTATTCTGGAGTCATGTACTCTGGTACATGGATCTCATGACCTACACCAAAGTGCCTAGGTCATACTTATCTTATCTAGTTCCCTCTCATCGTACTCATGGATGAGGTTATGGGCATCTCTGATCTAACGTATCTTTTACTTATGATTTTTATCTAACTGTGGCCACCATTATACAATAAGTCCTCCTCTGTGACACTAAAGTGTCCTCTATGGTGCAACGCACCCTCTGTTGGCACAATGTGCCCTCTGTTGACACCAAAGTGTCCTCTATGGTGCAATGCACCCTCTGTTGGCACAACATGCCCTTTGTTGGCATAAATGCCCTCTGTGACACCCGTAGTGTCTGGCGCAACGCGCCCTCTGAATCGTCACGGGACTCTCTGGTGAGGACTTATTATATAATGTATTATGTGAAGGTTATGAATTAATTATCTTAAGTCTATCTTTACTAAATTCTGATCTGAACTTATCTGAAACTGAGTACTAAACATGTACTTAGTTTTTAATTTGAAATTTGAATCTGAATCTGAATCTATATCTGAATGTAAACATGTATCTCAAATTACAACACAATTGAGATTGGGTCTATAACCCATATCATGTATCTTTATTCAAAATCTGGCTACTCACACAGTGAGTAGTCTAAGTCTGAATGTAAATCTCTTATTCTTAAGTTCTAAACTAAATTCATTACTAGATTTGAACATGTATCTCATTATCTGGATAAACTTTATTCTAAAAAATATGATTTGATAAACTTACTTCATTTATACCAATTATATAGTAAATGAGTCTAATGTCTTATGAGAAAGGATCTGACATGAATATAGAAATACTAAGTATACAAAGTATCATAAGTCAAGCTTATGAAAGTATCATAAGTACAACATCTAAAAATATCAATTCTGACAAGATGGTTCAATCCTTCTTATAAAATATGATGTTACCCTAAAACTTTACATATGAACTTACATATTAAACCTTAAATGTCAAAATAGAAATCTTATAAAATATTGTATTGCAACCTAATCATAACTTAATGTGTCATTATCTCATAATGCCATCATGAACTCATTTTTACAACACATTTTGATCCCAAAAGTACCTTTATCTCTAAAGTAGACCATGTCTTAATATTCTGAAATTCATATTCTTATATTGTAATTAAATTCTAGATATTATTCATTCTATGGAATCTAGTTGTTATATCTATACCTATGTATGAAATCTTAATGGCATGTTTCTACTTGGAATCGTAATACATAATTATGCCTATAAATATGAAAAATCTTGACAACATGTGTGTACTTAAATTCTCAATACAAAACTATCCCAATTCACCAACTAAGTCTGGATACATTACTTGCATATCTTATCTTACAATCTTATTCATTAATTTCGAACATTTCTAAGAAATCATGTAGGAACATGATTATTTAATTTTTCTCATGGACTTGGTCCACGGGTCACAACTATTTTAAGCAACATGTCTCTAATTGAGATTTTGGATATCTGAACTTACATAATGATAGAGATATGAGAATATTCTTGTTTGGATTAAAATCTTAGAACATTGTACCATATAAATTATAAAAGTCTTATCAGGAGACATGTAAATATACTAAACTTAAAACATGAGTACTCATGGGCATGGACCACTTACCTTGCACTTGGGAAAGATCTGATATCATTTCCTAGGTTCAGTAAACCCTAATCATGCCCTTGGGGTTTGAAAACCCAAATTCTCCTGTCCAAATATATTTTACATTAATATGGATATCATCCAAAGCATTAAACCCTATTTATCACGTATATGGTTATCAACCTAAACACCCTAAATGTTTATCATCATCATAATCATTATATCAAAGTCTCATTATGTTCAATAACATCAGATAATAACACGAAAGAATATATTTTTACTGTTCCCAGCATTTTAGTGCCCAAATCTAGGATTTTAATGTATCAATCACTTACTAAACATATATTCATGGAACTTTTGAAATTGAAAACATAATTAGACCCTAGACATATTTTATTTAGATTCCCCTTGTTCTCCTGATCAATTTGATATATGGTTTTGCTATTTTCCGACCTATGGTTTAAATACTATGCTATTTGCAAGAATGAGCTTACATTATCCAATGGGAGCTTGACACGTCAGCGTTCCACAAATTATTCTGACTTGCATACGAGCCGGCTCAACTCCTCCCTGGGCTATCGGTTTAACTGGACCAACCAGTCTCTTTCTCCCTTCCTGAAAATGTCGACTCCTTCCATACACAGGTTGCGCCTGCGTCGCAAGTCCCTGTCGCCGCCTGGTTCAGTTCCGATCAGTGTGGCTCTGTGAGGGAATCGTCTCTCAGGTTGGTCGCCACCTGGGGCCCTCCGTTCAGCTGGCTAAGTGGTGTGCGGCCCATGACTACGGAGAGCGTGAGCCGGTCGGTTCAGGGCCAACCTGCCCCCCACCCCGCTCTGCGTTCTCGTCTTTGTGCGGGGGTTCCACTTCCGCCGTAGCCGCAGATCGCCGCCGCTGACGGCAGCGTGCTCTGACACCCACACTGACGTGGCCAACGGAGCCGGCGGCCAATGTTCATTTCTCCAGCCGCTGCAGTACCCCTAAGGTTCACCTCCATCACTCTCCATCTCTCTATTGTAAACTCTATCTCTCTCCCGCCGGTTCTGGTTTCGGTTACCTCCCGTCTTCCTCCCTTTGCTAGTGAACGATGCTCTATTCTACGTTCCTCCGGTTTATGGTTAAACTACAAACTCTCTCTTACTGTTAGCAGATGTTCCCGATCTCATGAGCCACTATCCGAACCTGTCAACTCCAAGCACTTCTAGGACATGCTGCAAAAGTCTTCCAAACGTTGACTCCACGGGTCTGCGCCGACTCCAAGGTGTCTTGCACGTCTGCGGCGCCAGGATACAGACATGCTCTACCATCTCTGTTGTCCGTAATCTCCATGAGGACCTGGGTACAGCTCATGGAGTCAATACGAGGATGAGCGCCGCTAGCGGAATCATCGTGATCATTAGATAGTGTGCGTGCCTCATGATGTCTGGAAGGGTGTCGATGACCGGATTTCACCTCCAAGGGTTCTCCATGGGATGCAGAGGCTGAGGTCGAGTTCTGGGGTCAAGATGAGGGTTCCTATGGTCTGTTATATAGACTCTATACGGAGTTCTACGAATAGGAGGAGGATGAAGACGGAAGGAGAGATGGGAGACGGGTCTGAGTTTGTTTCCTTTTGGATTCACGATAGGTGATGGTCTTATATGGGAAGGTGGTTCACTCACGTTAATCATGGCCCATCATTGTAACGTAGTCCCATACTTGGATACTCCACTTATGGTAACAGCAATAACTTACAAAACAAAACTAATTGCTCCTTTTCTATTATAGAATTTCGGACTTGCCCAAGTCCTTTCTCAACAGGATACTTCTTGATTGGAAAACCAAAAGCCATCGTGGAAAGTGTATAGATACGAGTAACGTATGGGGTGATTAGATCGTTAGGCGTCTAGGAAACTCATTATTCTAGAATATTCTTTATCTCTATTTCAATTATATATTTCCTTAAATCAACCATCCCTACCACATGGAAAGTCACTTCTGCTTCAAATTTTATGATTATCTTAATTTTCATATTATCTTCAATCACCCTAAAAGTTGGATCGAAATATACCTATTAGTCATACACAACATATCCTCTCTAGAAATTTCAAAACTTATTTAGTTACCAATTGCCCATTAGTTTTGTAAATCTCATTACTTCTTTGGTTAATACTTATCAAGAAGAAAAGAAAGTTATTTATTATTGGTCCTAATGAGTAACTCATCTTATAATTTTGAGATTGGTGAAAAAGGGACATTTTATTGTTCCCCCTTTTCTTGCAATCCAATAGAGAAGAGGGAGAAATAAATATATAAATGTCTTTCTTATCTTGAAAGACATTAAAATAAAATAATACTTCTTGTTCAAGTCATATAACTCTTAATTTCAAATTGTATGCCTCTTTCCTTTCTCTTTCATTCCTTTTAAACATTTTTAATAATAGAAGGGAGGAAAAGAAATCAACATTATATCTTTGAGTAAATTTTTATCACATAATGTACATATGAAAGAAATAATGTATTTTGGGTCTCGTTTATTCCCCTCACTTCATTTTCTTTTAAGAAATTTCATTTCATGGCCTTTTTTTGCATTAAAACTCTCAACTATTTCTATTTAAGAAAAAAAACTACATTCTAAAATTTTAATTACTCTTAAAAATTTTGGGATGTTACATTAGGCTTCCATAAGCCATAGCTCAACATCATCTTTACTCTCATGATACTTCAACACATGAGGAACATATTATCATGCACAATTTTCACTTAAACCCCTCAACTTGGGTAATTTGCACTTTAGTCCAAAATAGGCAAAACATTGATTTCAACAATGTTCAGAAAGGACTAGAATTGCAACATAAATTCCTCTTGAGCTCTAATTACTTTTCACAATATGAGATTAAATATTTAATCACCTTTCTTAATCAAAACACCTAGGGTTAAAGTATAACCCAGGTCAGGGATGTTACAAATTATAAATCCCTAACAAGGATTTCGTCCTCGAAATCCAGATAAAGGAAGACAGATGTATTTTATTCATCATACTATCTAGTCTTCACATATCATCTCCTTATTATAGAGACACCATAAAACTTTGATCAGCACCAAGTGTTTCCATACAAGATTATCATAGAATCAATACACAAGACACATGCCCCACCGTCCCTCATCATTGACTATAGAGTCAACTTTGTGTCAAATAACATTTTTCTTATTCAGAGAAGCATCATACATTCATTATTAGTATCATGTTTATACAGAGCATAAACCCCTAACATATGATGTTCATATTATTTTATATAATCAGACTAATTTCATAGTTGACCACTCCAGGTAGCCAACCTAACCCATCTGATAACTCTCAGATACCAGAATCTTTCACCTTGGTATCTATCACATGTGTTGGAAACACATCATATATATCTCTTCCTTTCATCTTGGAACATTAATTGTTTCATATGTCCTCATCTTGGGACCAAAGTCCAAGATAACTGATACTTTTCTAAGTATCCATCACATGAACACATTTATCTTATGCACATCAAGTGTCCTAAGACCCACTTGATTGCCATGTCTCTGAAAGGAAAGAAAACAAGGATTCATATTCCTCTTATTAATTTGTGTATTTTCAGCTATTCATGAACCATTTACTCTTTATCTCATCCTAGGTTCCTTGCCTTTACCATTGAAATTTGTAAGGATGATTGCATGTCATTATCCCTTTCTTTATTATTATCTAGCATGTTTATGATTATTTCATGATCTCATCACATTTCCCATTTCCTTATTATGGGAAAGATCTTTATTATGCTGGCATCATTATTGAACAGGGTTCATCTCCCTCATTCTTATTCTTATCTTATGAGGAGTACACTTTTAGTTCCTCATACAACATACTCATCTGAGATTATCTCATACTTCTCTTTCTTATGCATGGGATATGACACATTTATTCATTCCATATTTCTGATTTCATGATACTCATTAGATTGTCTCAGAATGACTACTTGATCAGAGCAATCAAAAAGACAACAATATAAGAGTTTCCATACCCACTTTATCATCAATAGTTGTATACATGGCCAGGATATATAAATACTGAGATTAAGTGGTATGCACTTTGTATACTATCATATTTATTCTTTTCATATTATCACAAGCATAAGACTTAACATCCCTAAATTTCATTCAGGCATCTCTTCTGTACCTCATCATTTCTCAAGGAGGTAAGAACAACATAAAACATTTGTAATGTTTTACTATGCAAAACATAGGTCTTCATAGGACTAATCAAGGAGAATTCAATCAAATCCTTTCTCAATTAATCCATGAATTCATAAAATGACATATTTGAATAACATTATCTTGTCTAACTTGTCATAATTCATGGATTATTCACTATCTCAGGCTAACTCTGCCTCAAAGATTGATTCAACAGGCTAAGGTTGAGCACAGACTCAATTTAAGTCCAGAAATTCATCATTTCCTTTTGCTTCAACCTACAGATGTTGATTACAAATCATGTTGATATCTAAAACATCATCATTGGGGTTGGTAATCTGGGTTACAGTGCCAATGCTTGATCCACTATATACATTACTGTTGTTCTAAATTCTCCAACAGTAATACTTAAAAGAAAGATTTTCTTATCATAGATGGATCAACTAGGAGATTCTCAGGCAATTGTCTCTCTCTTACCTGCTCCCATGCACCTCTTCTTGGTGCAACATTGCTGCTCTCAGCAGCAATCTCCTCATATGACCCAGTCATCTTTAAGTTCTTTTTCTCTTATATGAGCAGAAGACATTATCAGATACACTGGATGATACCAGAACAGACTCTACTACCTTAGTCCTATGTCTCTGTAGACTCAATGAACCTAGAGCTCGGATACCACTAAATTGTAGCATCCAACTCACAAAAACATAATTAAATAATGTGGAAGCGTTCACTAAGCAGCGGATTACAGAAAATCACTAAAAATTTAAAACCTTTTTCAAAGAGACCCAATCATAGGAAAACTCTTTCAAGAAGAACCAATGTATTACATTTACATCATGGTTCATAAGTATATATCTTATACCATCTCTTCTCGAGGGTTACAACATCAACTGCCTTGTTAAAAGCTAAACACAGACATCATAATAACCTCGAGGCATCAAGCTAAAATCTCAAAACGATACATTAAAAGCACTAAGTACTAACTCCGAGGACCTGAGAGTACAGAGATGACACATAGGACTTCTATCTACAAAACACGATAGACAACACACTCAACCTGAGTTGTCACTGTTGTCCCTATTGCTACTGATGTTCTTCCTCTGCAAGATATTCTCAGTCTCTTTCGCACTCATCCAGCTAAAAATGTTGGTTCCCACGGGGGTGAGACAATTGAAAATTGCCCCAGCGAGAGATATAACTCTCCGCCAGAAACATCATTATTGTAGTTTAATTAATATAAAACTGAGCAGAGGATAAGCAATTTAGATCATTCTCATCTTTTAAACTATTACACCTATCTATGATTGAACAGTAATTCATCTATTATATTTATAAGGAATAGAAAGTTCATGTATAACATTTATCTACCATACATTTTCAACATCTCAAGCTTTGCTCATGTCATTCATTATTCTGATGTGTCACCCATGATTCATTCTTGCTTCTATTTGTTGGCCTTAGCCAATCTGCTAAACATGTATTCACTTATGCCAGACATGTGATTATATATATCATCATGTCTTATTCAAGCATTAAACTATATCAATCGGGTATAAATGTTTCAGGCATTGGACTATACCAATCCTAATTACACAGCCATGCATTGGACTTTAACCAACCCTAATTACAGGCATTAAGCCTCTGCCAGGTATTTCTAATTATAGAGGCATGGATAGCATGTGAAACATAACTATCAACATGAGATATCTAGCATCATGATTATAATCAACAGTAGCAGTAACATATCAACATAAGCATGACTATTGTATGTACACATTTACAGTCTTATGCATATCCACAACATAAGTATAATTACTATCTCTTAGTTGCACTAAGCATCATATTTATGTAAAGAGAACAAACAAGGGTTATCATCCAATGTGAAGCGTCATGTATAACCCTAAACAGATATGCTATACGACTGTATTACATCTTTTATTATGCCCTGAGGAAATTGAGGATACCACTCAAAATCCAACTGACCACTGCTAAGTCGAAATCAGTGCCATACAAGATCTAGGAAGAGCCGGACTCCTAAGATCTTCTCTGCCCCCGGTCAGTACGGGTCCGCCACAGCGACACAAAAGGTCAAGCTGCTAACAGCCTAGTCCGTCCTTGGTACAGGTCACGGCACTAGTGAAAGAGGTGGGTACGCATACCCTACCTTCTGAGGTACAACCACAGTTGTCCTCCAATATCATCACACATATAATCACCAAGACACGACCGCATCTGTTCTCAAACTAAGGGCTAGGTATGACCGCAGTCATCCTCCCTAAACACTTGAATTCAGGATGACAAGCACCCCACATACTCATCAGTATGCGCTCCGAGTTTCCCTTAGGAATACTCGTTTCACCATCTGGCAAGTTCTGACACTCAGATGGATCTATGGCACAGGGAACTACATGATTAGAGTTGCACTTGATTAGTTATACCAATTGGGTGAATTAAGGCTGCATCAAACAAGTGGACATACAAACCCTAATTCACTTCTAGCAAGGATATAAATATCAAAACCTGAAAAGATATAAAACATATGAAACATAATTTCTCATCTCATCGTCACATGGTAATATTCACTTGCCATTCATGAGACTACACCAATCATCATATTATCACAGGATATAAATCCTTTTCACAATATCACAGGGTATCAACCCTTATCAACATAAGAGGAATACACCTCATTCAGGGCTCAATCATGCCCAAAGGTCATTAAGACCATCATACTATCACAGGGTATAAATCATTTTCACAATAACACAGGGAATCAACCCTTATCAACACAAGAGGATTACACCTCATTCAGGGCTCAATCATGCCCATGAAACATCTTGTTACCTCTTAATAGGTAACATCTAACTATATGGCTCACAAGGCCATTAAACATCTTGTCACCTCTCACTAGGCAACAATGACATATTAACTCATGTAATATAATAGTAACACCACTATTTCCTCCATAGGGTTAGGGTTTACTATTCACGTCAATTAGGGTTTCATGTTCATTTTATCAATCCAACCCTAATATATTGTTCCATACATCTAGGAGCATCCATCGACATTCCAAGTATGTAATATTCTTATCATTTATCATTAAATGATCATCAACACAAGGTATGAGTTTATCTCTCATCCTTATCATGGTATGATTACATCATACTCATTTTAGCTTACTTATCAAGTATGTTAAACTCATTACATTTCATTGTAACAATTTACATAACACTCTCCTTGTGTATCTTATCCAAAAATATTGGATTTGAGATGCATCAAGGTATATCAACCCTAAAATGCTAAATGTGATATCTATCATGTCTCAATGTATCACTTCCCTTATCACTTCTATCTTACTTGAGTTTATTAACTTATCTTATAATAAGGAATCTCACATCTTAATACTTTCATCCACCAAACTATCACCTTTACCATGATGTGCATAGATCACACACAAGGATTGTCCAACTATCTTCAATGATATGGACTCATCTCAAGTTAAGGCATTGCTTATTATAAGATTGCCTATAGTCAACCACTTGAGATATTTCATCATTATAGGGTATTACCCATTATTTCATCATTAAGGTTTACTCATAGCATTACCCAGACATTAGGGTTATGATTTTTCATCATATTGCCCATGATTAGAATTCCATGCACTATAGCCCAAATTTAGGGTTTCACATAGCTTTACTATGTGTTAGGTTTAAGGTTTCATATGACATCGCCCTCAATTAGTGTTTCACATGGAATCATCCTCAATTAGGGTTTCTCATGGAATCACCCTCAATTAGGGTTTCACTAATCATCCCAATTAGGGTTTCATTCAATTACCCATAAATTAAGGATTCATTATTCATCCAATTAGGATTTGGCATTTCATTACCTTAAATTAGAGTTACCCAAGTCATTACCCTTAATTAGGGTTACACTATTACCCTAGATTAGGGTTTTACTTAGAATTTCCCTAAATCAGGGTTAGGGTTCATTAACCTTCTCAATTAGGGTTTCTTGATCTCTTTACTAAGGATCATACCCTAAATCACCATATGAATCATACTCATGTATGAATTCATTTCTATCATTCTCTCCACTTGATTTGGTTACATCAACCATCCGATCAAATACAAACAACTATGTTTGACATAGTATACTGAGTTATTGCTTCCATAAACAATTAGGGTTTGCATTTTAGGGATCATTCACAATTGAAACCATTAAGATCAAACCAATTGAACCCATTGGATCAATATCCAATTACATCAGCATATTTCCTCAAACGGTCAACCATTGCAAATGGTTAACCACTCCAAACTATTTGAAACTGTTTGCTGTCAATCAATTTGTTGAAATCGTTTAACCAATTCCATTGAAACTGATTGGTCCCAAATTTTGATATTGTTTGCCTAAGATATTAATTGAGGTGTGTGCTTGTGATGATATCATCATCTTCAAGCTACAAACCCACGAAATTTTCTGTGATTTCCATGGTGGTTTCATCAATCAACCAAAATAAATTTCGGAAATGAAGAAAGCAACAACATTTGATAAGGAATTGAATGCAATAACAATATTAAGGGTTCAAGTTATAAAACCCGCCTCCAATTGAGCTTCAAAGCTCCAATCTCACGCCAACAATGGTGGATGAAGTTTTTGCAACTCCCCCTAGGCTCGTCCCCAACCTTTTGGATGAAAAAGTTGGCTAGGGTTGAAGAGGAGATAGAAATAAGAAGAAATCAATGATTTATTTTTTATTTCCACCATGGAATCAAGGAGAACGAAGGTCAAGGACCTTACCAACAGGTTGGGGTCGTCCTCCTTCTCCTCCACAGCTCCTTAGTCGTTTTCCAAGCAAGGGGAAAGAAAAGAATCCAAAATGGCCTTTGTTTTGGCTTGGTAAAGGTACTTTTATAAGAAATTCCATGAGAGAGAAAATGCCTTATAAAAATGCATTTAATTCCAAAATTAGTGCCGCCTCTTCCCCCTTTCATTCCTTGGATACGAGGCTATCCCATTTGCCTCTTATTCCTCTCAATTATCCTCAATTTAAAGAAAAGCAAATTAAGCACCTTAGATCATATTATAATAATACCCCAATATGAGTGGATATTACTTTTCTTTATAATAATGGTGAGTGGGTTATCCACTTGCTTGAGATATTTTCGTGGCCTAGAAAAGGCACAAAGGTGTTCACACTTGATCAAATTCAACCATCTCGTTTTTGGTTGAAGGCCCTTCAATTATTATATTTGTTTTTGCACTAAATTGAATTAGGGTTTCAATTAGGATTAAATCTTGATTATTTTAATATCAAGGTTCTCTCTCCTCCAACTTAATTCAAATGAGGCACCCCTCTCATTTTATTTGTTCTAATTGATTCCAAGAAACATTAGGGACCTTATTTAAGTGGTAATTTATATATTACACCCTGGGTTTTGGGTAAATTGCACATTACACCAAAACTAGGTTTTCATGCACATACATTGCTTTATCAGCTCTTTCTTGGTATTTAGGCTTCCATAAGCCATAGCTCAAAATCATCTTTACTCTCATGATACTTCAAAACATGAGGAACATATTATCATGCACAATTTTCACTTAAACCCCTCAACTTGGGCAATTTGCACTTTAGTCCAAAATAGGCAAAACATTGATTTCAACAATGTTCAAAAAGGACTAGAATTGCAACATAAGTTCCTCTTGAGCTCTAATTACTTTTCATAAGATGAGATTAAACATTTAATCACCTTTATTAATCAAAACACCTAGGGTTAAAGTATAACCCAGGTCAGGGATGTTACAGCATATACATGGTTGACCACCTATCACCAATATCTAGATCTCCTTGACCCTAAGGAGGTGTACCAAGGCTTTAAAGCTAAGCTTACCCTACCTAACATCCATAATTTTCTGAAGAAACCTGAAGTTCCCTATAGGAAGAAAATAGATGTTTCTTCTTCCTCCCTTGACATCAAAATTTTCCTCATTGTACTTGTATTCAACTGTAATAGCCACCCAAAGAAAAACCAAATGGATATTGCTGGAAAACATTGTTATGCTAATGTACAGTCTTCTTCATGATGTCAAAGTCAAATGGGCCCATTACATTCTTCAACACATGGCCTGCTTTAACTCTGGGAAGAATACTCGTGGAATCCACCCACCTTATCCCAACTTGATTTGTGGTTTGTTTGCTCACCATTTTGAGAAATCCCATTCCCATGATCTTGGTTACAAAGCAAGCAAGAAAGGTGTTTACATCAGTGAGACCACTATCAAAAAGTCTTTTCATACCACCTCCTCTATCACACCCAGTACTTTGACCTCCACCCAGGCCCCTCCACCTCCTCCTAGACCTGAATATGCCTCATTCTTGGTGTCTATTGAAACCCTGATGGACTACATGATGCACCAGCAAGCATACAACCTGAATGTCTAGGAGCACCTACACCAGGATCTAGTTCAAATAATGTCAAATATGAACTTATCCTACACCCATCCTCCCCACCTACCAACCCTACCCAGCCACTAACTATGCTTCCTATGCATACAATCAGTTCTACCTAGACCACCACCCTACTGCTTCCGTTGTACCCCCTACCTCTGATAGTGGACATGCCCCAGCCGCATCCTCTCAGTTGCTTGCACTTCATGTTGGCCCTTCTATTGCCCTTCTTGTTGATTTTGACTGGGCTTCTATACCCAATTTTTAGCAAGCTAAGGCATTGTGTGAGTGTGGCATCTCCTGGGAAGAGAAAAATTGTAGATGGCCCAATCCTCATTCTTTCGTTCTTGATGAGGGCACTGAGATGGCTTATGAGGATGTTGATGATGATGAGGCTGATGTGATGATGGCTCTGATGATGATAGAGATGGTGGTGAGGCTACACCTTCTTCCCCAGATGCACCTTTAGATGGAAATGAGCACTACCATCTTGATGGCAACAAGGAAGTTGACATAGATGCCTTAGATGTTTACTTCTTAGTCTATAGGGTGCTCATATCTATATCTTTTTGTAGACTTTCATGTACTGAACATTTGGGAACTGCATATGAGGGGTATTATTTTAATATCTTATTGTTTTTGTTTTTTGTATTTTTTCATCTAGAAGGACACATCTTTTGTTGTAATTTGCCTTTATGTACCTTAACTCTATGCTTGGTTATATCTTATGAATTATTGGTATGTGCTTCTAGATTTTGATTATGACTCTAGTATGCATTGTTCTCTCTTGTTTTGGTTGGTGCTTGCATATGGTGGTTGCTTGTATCATTTGTGCCTTTCAAATAATACATGTGTTTAGCTCTTCTACCTCCCTACCTTTTTGAAATGACAAAGGGGAAGAAATGTGATCTAGTACTATAGGGGAGAAGTGAGCTTAGTATTGTGATCCTTTTCTACTTAATTTTTTGAAATATCATCTGACCATGTAAGAGGACTCAATAGTATATATGTGCTATGGTTGCTTCTCAAAGAAACTAACCATATAGGTAAAGGTAAGCATGAATTAAGTGGGAGAAATTGTCATTTTTCATTCATGTAACCCTTTACAATTCACAAGGTAAAAGTTTAAATTCTAAATCCTTTTCAATATGTTTAGGAATGGTTTGTCATCTTCAAAAAGGGGGAAAATGTTGACCTAACAGTTATACAATGACCATATTTTGATGATGACTTAACCATTTCATTCATATGTATCTAATATGTCTATTTGAGATTGATTTTAGGCATTAGGTACATGAAAAGGATCAATTCAATCAAGCCCTATCTTGATCCAATAGAAACCAAAGTCAACGCAAATGCACTTTTGTAGAGAACACCCTAAACGACTTAGGAAATTTTTTTTAATCATTTGTATTGATGTTATGATTTGTAATTAAGACGAGAAAAAATCAAGAGAACTTAAAACGAATGTTTCAACACTTTAATGATAATTTTCAAATGCATCACAGGCAGCCTGTTCAGCTGAGTTTCCCTCTTAGAAACTCGACCGATGCCTAGGATGGGTCTTGGAATTTGTCAAGTTCGACCGAGTTTGTCTTGATGAAAAATCAACTGACACGTTGCACAAACAAAGTGATTTTAAGTCATCAGTCGAGTTTCATCTAGTATAAACTCAACCGACAACTCAGAATCAGTTTGTCAAATAGTACAATCAATCGAGTTACCTTTATTGAAACTCAACCAACTGTACTTTACGGAGTATATAGAAAAAGTGTTTCTAGAATATGGAGTGTTTCAAACATCACAAATAAATCCTTTGCAACACCCCAAATGACTAGATTTTGTTCCTAAGTGTTTCTAGTGGCTAGTGGACATCGCCAACTATAAATAGGGGCCCTTGGACTTCATTCCAAGTTTGTCAAATAGTGAAATCAATCGAGTTACCTTTATTGAAACTCAACCAACTGCACTTTACGGAGTATATAGAAAAAGTGTTTCTAGAATATGGAGTGTTTCAAACATCAAAAATAAATCCTTTGCAACACCCCAAATGACTAGATTTTGTTCCTAAGTGTTTCTAGTGGCTAGTGGACATCGCGAACTATAAATAGGGGCCCTTGGACTTCATTCCAAGTTTGCCTACCTTGCTCCTAGCTATAGTTGAGTTTGATATTCCATATAGAGACCCTTTCTCTCTCTTTGTTAATAATCAAAATGTTATAATCAGTGAGATAGTCTATGTGTGAGAGATCTACTCCATTGTGCTCTTGTATAGCTCTCCAATACTCTCTTTCCCAATCCCTTTCTCAAGTGCAAAGTTGGTGAAAGATTCTCCAAGTTGAAGAAGAAGGTGAAGGATGAAGATCCTTGAGGAGAGTAGGTAATTCCTTCAAGGCAGAAGACTCGATGCAATAGGGGAGCTCCTTGGAGAAGCTGTCCAGATCATGCAAGAGTGGGTAAGCCCTTGTAGAGGTTGAAGACTCTAGCTCAAAGAATAGGTAAAATCTTGTAAGGCTTATTGGATCCTTTTGGTCCTTTAAAAAAGGAAGGCTAGGTATCATTTCCATACAAAATGAAGGTCTAATTGTATGTCTTATAATGGAATATAAGTATGCAATAGTTGCAAAATCCTAGGGCTTGACCTCTCTAGGTAGTGTATGTAACTCTCCTAGATTGGAGTTTGGAACCACTCTACATAGCTTGTTCTTGATCTCTTTCAATCTCTCTTATCCTTTCTATGTATGTTTAGTTGCACATCAAATTCCATATTTGCGATCCTACTTCTTGAAGTAATTTGAAGGTCTAATGAATTTGTTTCAAGTGTTTTTAGCTCTATATACCCCCCCCCCCGCTAGAACCCTTTGATCCAACAATTTCTAGTTTTTATATTATTTATTTGATGATATTAATGGGCATTATCACCAAAAGTATATCACTATATATACCAAATATATATGTCATTAGACTTAAATTAGGATTACCATATCATGGGATAAATCACTAAAATTTATTCCTAACAATTTATGCATTGATATTCAAGCTGTCTTTTTAATATATTTAATTTACCATAATATTAATACATATGAACTAGTTACTAACTAATTGGATGTATAGAAAGTAATTTTTTATACTATTAAAATTGTGAGGTAATGTACCACTCATGAAGGATGTGAAAGATTAATGTTTATTCATCCATTTTTGGGGGCTAGTATATTGAACTTTTGAATACATAACATATCACATACTATTATAATGAGTCTTCATGTGACATGTTACACTTTATTGGCTCAGTTATCAACGTGTCAATATCATATGTGTTACCTTGTGTGGGTTGGAATTACCCATGAAAGACTGTCTTATGATTATTGATTCAACTATTATATACCTAGCACACTAGAAATATCCATCCAAACACTACTTATGTCAACCTCTATTACTATATTGTTAGATTCAAGGGTGTTAATAAATGAGAATAGAGCCTATGTTATCCACTACATGAAACCTAATCTACATATTACACCACACAAGGGTACTAAGTTCAATAAGGATTGTAGTTAAATTAGTGAAAGAATATCATAACCTCATTTCATAAATGTTTCAAACATTGTACTATATGTATTGGGATGATTCTATAATAGGAAATAGGGATAGTATTTGAAAATAATTACTCATTATGTGATCATTCTAGTTTCCTTGAGGTATAACATCCAACTCATTTTGCATGTTGTTAAAAGCTTAACCCATAGGAACCTGACTAAGGTTTATAAGAACAGTTGAGGTAGACAATGGTTGTACATAGATTATATATATGAAATCAGTTGGGAAGAGACCACATCCCTTTTTTATCTTAATATACGTATCACTCGAGATTTACATGTAGGGTGTAGTTCTTAGAGAGAAACAACACTAGAAGGTAGAGGATGTGGTTGAGGTAGTCAACATGCTACAAGAAGATTAAATACTTTTACTCATGAGGCTATAATTTTTCTGCTTGTTGTTACATGCAAGATCTATTTAGTTCTTGTTAGTGTGTACAAACTTATATGTAAATGATAAGGTCTTATATATTAAGGTTAGGGATCTATTTGTAAATGTGTGATGGATTATGCATATATATATATATGATACATGAGACAAACTGTAAGATTAGGCCATCTTTATCTCCAACATTACTAGCAACATTGTATCAAAGCCTTAGGGTTTTAGACCTTAGGAGAGTCATCAAACTCTTCTATAATAGAGAGAGAGAGATAGTTGCAAGGGAGATGTCTTTCTCCCTCTTTTCTCTTTGAGTTATCACACTGCTGCAATTGTGGAACCCCACCTCTGATAGCCCACAGTGCTATCCAAACTAGACATGCTAATCCTTACATTAACACATAAATCATGAAATAAAAAATTTTGATTATATGAAAAACACAAATAAACTTTTTTTCATTTTTAGACCTGGCACCATATCATATATAATAAAACCATGGATGTAAGTATTGTTCGTGATAAAATTCTAGTACAACATGAAGTAGAAAGTTATACTATTATATTTACATAAGAAACCTAGATCAAGATGAAGTACATCACTACAAGCACACACACCCTCCCAGGACTCCCTAATACAGGGACAACCCATACATATAACCTACAACAATAAGAGAATTATCCACCTCAGATGGTGAAGAAAAGATCACTGCTAATGAGAAATTCTTGGGTGAATTGAAGTTGAATCAATACCTATAAAATTTGAACCACCACTTATCAGCACACTGAGTGAGTGGAACAGGTTCAATACAAAACTATCATTAAACTAATCCTTTTAAATTGATAAGAGATAAGTGTATTTTAGACTAAATCAAACAATTACAAATATTGTGCATATAATCTTATATATAAGCCACATATAATGAACATGAAATACAATTAGAACTAACATGTAATTGAAGATAGATAATCAAATATTATATCTCGGCTTGTCAAGATTCATTGTTAGGTTTGCCCTGAAATTACTTAATTTGTACTTGATCAAGTAAAAGTCACCTCGCTAGGTTCTCGTGTCAAATACTTGTTGTCTACATCTTAGGGTTAATCAGAAACCCTAAGATAGGAAACAGACTCTGGTCGGCCTCAAAGCTGCCAAACATTGGCTAGGTATGAGCATAAAGCCTATCTACCTTACAGACCTCATCTCAGGTACATGAGACATGTTTAATGACATACATGTCAAATCTAGGGCATCATGTATGAGATACTAAAAAAAATATCCCTACTAGTCCCTTTCCCATCAAGATCACAATTTTCATAATAGTGTTTCAAATGAAATTCATTTCATTTACTCAGGAATAGAGAATTTAGGTTAGCATCTCATCTTGAAATCTTTCCTAAATTCTGGTGATCTAGACTTCAAGGTCTAGAATCACAGTAAGACATTCCGTTCATAATACAAGGACTATTAGAAGGAATTTCATTTCATTTCCCCAGTGCATACCTCGGGGGGAAATCACTGTGTTTAGGGCTCCTATCTAGATGAGTTAGGTTATAATGGATATTAAGTGCATTTACTCACTTTAAGGAATATATTAGTTAATTACATGGCACATGTGTGACTTTGCATTCTAATCCTAGATTATGTGGATTAGGGTTTCAGAGATACATTATGTTTCAATTCAGATTACAGATACCCTACATATCTTTTTCTATCATATAAATTTGAATGAAACAATCACAACTCAAGAATTCACATATTATGCACAATACTCCATGTATAACCAATATGTTGCAGTTGCAATGTATAGACAATAAGAATGTGCAAATTGAATTTAAATAAATTCATATTACTCATGATCAAGAAAATCTAACGTCCACTTGATCCATTTGCAAGGATCAATACAAGAATCATATCCAAGGTCAAATAAGCAAAACAGTACTATGCATTATTGTAATTATCAATTCCACCCATTGAAGTATAATGAGAAGATTTAGGGTTATAGTTCACTAGTAGTTTTCAAATGAACCTACACCACCCACATCAAGTGTGAAGCATCTAAAATTCGTAGCTCAGCTACTAATAATTCTTGAATCAAGTCCTCGCTTCAAGAAAGCAGAATTTTCATGATCGTCTTTACTCAAGAACCTAGAAGAAGAAGAAGAAGAATTGAAGAATAAGAAATAAGAAGAGATTAATTGGTATCTTTTGATCCAAATTAGGGGAGTGATGAGTTCTATATATAAAGATTGATGATTTTTTTAGAATTTACCAACCTCGAAAAGAGAAAGCCCAAAAATCTAAAATTTCAACTTTAGATTCTTCAAACCTTAGAGTCCCCTTCTCTCTTAAGAATTATGAAGCTCTGGAGTGTGGGATGGAAATGAGAGTTTCTTGGGTCGTAATAATGTCCTTTATACTCATTAAGGTGCTTGAAATAACTAATTATAAATATTTTTTAGTCTTTTTAATAATCAGTTTGCTCTGTTGGAAACTCGACCAACACAAGGTTCTTTTATGACACAAAACTTCTCCAAAATTTTTGTAAAATTAATATGTCATTGTGAATGGAGTATACAACTTTCAGTTAAAATTTATCTTAATTGGATCATCCAAAAGCTTACTAAAAAAATCAAATACTACGATGTTATACTTCAGCCTATATAGCATGGTCGGCTGAGCTTCTCCTGGGGAAACTCGACTAACCAATAGGTCTAGGAAACATTAAAAAATCTAAAAATTTTCAATAACACCCTTATTTGAGTTCTCCAATACATATCCAAAACTCCAGGTAATATGAGTTAGACATAAAATAATAAAAATCATTTACTAGACTGATATACTTAACGCTTAATTCATCATATTTCTATTGAGGATTTCATGCGACTAGGATTTTCAATTTATAACCCTACTAACCTAATATTTCACAACATTAATCTAACAAAAAAATGTTTAAGATTTCAATTTATATTCAAACTAATTAAGAGAAAATTAAATCATTAAGTATTGATGCTCTAGAAGATTGAACTAGGATTTAATGTAATTTAGGAATGGGCCCTTACAAAAATGATCTACAACAAGATTTCTTGTCACTTCCTAGAGAGGGATATCCCTTTCCACCTACCATTCCTCATTCCCCTAGACCCTAGTGGTTTTCTAGAGGTGTGTGGGAGCCTTGAATCTCAGCAAGGATATTTTTCTCCTTGAGTTTATCCAAGTACAATGAGGTGTTATGTCGTCTCCCTCCTACAAACTCCCCCCAAAATGAGAGGGAGACTTTTCTAGTTCAAGGACAAGTCTATGAAGGGTACCCATATGTCTGCTACCTTTCCCTAGAAATTTAAGGACACATGATGTCTGAGGATGGAGAAATCCTTCTCCTCCTCCTGCCTATATCATGTGCTAACTATAATAGGCATGGTGTAGCACTATTACATAGTCTGGTTTTTTTAAGAATCTTTTGGGGATTTGAATAAGTATATATTTTTACAAACTTATTCATTCCTATAGGGATATCCAAACTATAATATTGATGTTGCAGATTTTGATTTCAAGTCTATAAAGTATGAAATTGATTGTGCAAAATCTAATTTCAAGTCTACAAAGCATGATTTCAACTTGCAAAGTCTTGCAAAGCCTACAAAGTTTGATCTCAAGGTCTATTATAATGTATTTGGCCTTATATTGGGCCACTTTGTGTTGATCTAATATACTCTAGTCATCATGGATGATAAGATGAATACTCAAGAGGAAGCTTCATATCATGTCTCATTGTTTAAAGAAAGATATGTTCATTTGATGTGTCTTCGGGTTTCACATTAAACCACATCTTGGGTTGTCTCCATTACACAAAGGGCCAGTCTATTAGCATACATCTCTCAAACTACCAAGGAATTGATGTCCAAGTCAGACTGGGCTCTTGGTTCAGGTGCAACTAATTATATCACGGGGGTACCTTAAATGTTCACCAACTACACTAGTAAGCCTGACCTACCTGATGTTACCCTTGTAATTGGCTCTACTATCTCTATCAAGGAAAATGGGGTGGTGTCACTAATGAATGCATATTCATTCTAGTTTTAAATATATCTTTATTCTAGTTTTTGCTTATATATTTCTCATTTTGTTTTAGAATCATCTTACATTAGTCTTCCTTAGTTTTACATTAACTTATTAGGGGTTTTGATCCAATTTCTTCATTTTCATGGTAAGTTTGAGCTTTATTTCCTACACAGCAGTGTAGGAGTGGTGGTCCAATAATGAGAATTATTTAAAGCCATCATTGATGAAAGTAATGCAATCGCCTAACAAATTGAATCCTATGAAGTCACCAAATGATAAAATTTATGTGATCTACAACTAATGAAACATCTACAGTCGCCTAGTAATGAATATCATGTGAAGTCATGAACTAATGAAACTTTCATGTTTTACAGCCAATGGTGAACTTTCCATAGTCTGCATTCATACAGAAAGCCTACTGATGATGAACTCACAATCATTTGTTATTGAAATTTTGAGGAAAATACCTCTACAATAGTCATTTGATGACCACTGACGGATGACATCATTGCCCACACTAGTACAGAACTGACCTTTAGTGTTGGTTATTTAAGGCCTTTGGTGTCAGTTTCAAAGTGGCACCCAAGTGGGGGCAACTAAAAGTCGAAACCTTCAACGTCAATTTTAACATCGACGCCATAACCCTTCCCGCCACCAAAAATGGGCTAGCAAGGGAACTATAGGCGTTTGTTATTCAATAAAACTAAAACTATATCAAGGTCAAAGACGTCGGTTATTCAGTAAAACTAACACTATATAACCCTTCCTGCCACCAATAAAACGCATCAGTAAGGGCACCATCAGCGTCAGTTTTTATATATAACTGATACCCACAGCCATACATACGTCAGTTTTTTGCTAATAACCGACGTTGTATGTCTTTGTTTTCGGTTTTAAACTAATAACCGACGCCTCTTTTTTTTTATCAGTTTGTAGGCCTGCTGTCCGGCTGGTCAGTAAGATGTAGAACCTGTAGTTTAGTTCTGAACTGTAGGTTTACAACATCCATTGATATCAGCCAATAACAGGCCACAAACCTAAAAAATTAACAAGATGGACAACAATTTATGATCACACACATTTAGCATCCTGCAGTTCCATTCATTTCATCTCTTTTCACATTCAGACACATGTAGAAACATTCATGTATTGATCATCTTCACATTCACACATATGACAATTCAGAAAAATTCATTCACATTCACACAAAAATAATTATGAGAAAAAAGTTTAGAAATATCATTCTTTGTTCATCATCATCATTATCGACATCAGTATCTCAATTATATTTAAAAATTCCCACTACTTATAGGGATTTTGCCCATTCTTCTCTTACATCATCTAATTCTTCCCTCGTATAGGGAGTATGTACATCTAATAACTTTCCACCTGTAGTCAAATTAGTTTAAACACTTGCAAAGAGAATGACGTATATATATAATTAATAATATATAATAAGATTGATATATTTCATATTATCTAATGAGACTATATATAATACCTTATGTATAGTATCGATTTCCATTGTGGCATGTTTGATGATTAGGTCCATAAATTGCATCACATAGTATGCACATGCCCAGCCGTTGTCTTGTGTAGCACACTATAAATTGAAACAAACAAAATAATCAAAAATACAAATAAGCACAGTTCACATAAATAATATATACATTAGAGTCGGGAAATTACTTTTACATTCTCCCAAATTAGTGGCTGATTCTTTTTCTTGGGGACCTTTCCTCCAGCTTTTTTGAACTCATGTAAAGCCCTACATGTTAATGTAATACATTAAATTGCATAATTAAATAGTAATATAATAACATATGTTAATGAATATAAAAATATGAAATATTTCTCATGGGAATAATAGCTTTTTCATTGTGTGTCCATATAGTGTATTCAATTCATTCCCCATAGGATCTAGATAATAGACAGTGAACTTCTTGAGGACAATAACTAGTAACTTCCAATGCCTACCACTACAAGTAAAAAAGTTAAAATTAATAACTCAAAATCCACAATAAAAAACTAATTTTCTTAAGTCCAAATTATAAGCAAAGTAAACTTACTCGACATTGAATGGAGCTATAATCACTGTCTTCTTCTTTTTTGCCAAAATATTTAAAAGTAGCACAGCAGTATGAAGTAGCTGAAGAAGGGTCTTTATCTACAAGACTAATCAAACATGGAACTAAAAACCCCACACGGGAAAATGAAAAATCTGTACATATCGTGTGTAAGTGGTTACAAAACATGTATTACGTATGCATTAATGTATAAGAAACTAGCACTGTATATAAAGCAAGGTATATGGATGTATAAATATGATATCACCATATACATAGCTCTATCATAGATGTATTCAGCCAATCATAATGAAACAACTCCAAAATATTTTGTATAAATAACTTGTTATCGTATGATTGACCTGCAGCATCCTCCGGAATAGAAACATTTATAGGGAAATTTGGATCATGTTCGCCTATCCATACTACCATACCTCTACAATTAGGACCTAACAAGTCGTGTAGGTCCCTTGGAAGCCAACTTGGTAGTTCAGGAGGTGGAGGTGGAGGCCGAGATGTAGTGGGTGTCTTCCTTTTAATCTGTATATATAATTTCAGATCAATTGACTCATATATAAACACTAACAAATTAACGTAATGTAAATTTACCATACAATATTAGTATAGACAACATCCGCTTTGGGCCACATTATCACTCTGCCTTCTGCCTCACCAAATGTTTCAGAATTTGAGTGGGCATATGGCAATGCAAGATCCCTCCAATTGGGGGGTACATGTATCGGGCTCACATGAACCGCACCAGCTGGTACTGGAGTCCCATGAAACATGTCCCCTAGAAGGGTTGGGTAAGCATGTGCCTCTGCAAAGATATATACTTGACTTTTTAGACGGCATGGCTTCAACCCCTACAAATTTACGTAAAGAATGTTATATACATATATACATAAACATATCATCTTGAAAAGACTAGATACTATGTCATAAAAATACTTATAGCGGACGTGCTAGGTGGGTCTATAGGATTACTCCCAACCTCTACAGTAGGAGAGGAGTGGCACGCCACAGGTACTGTCTGAGTGGCAGCTTGAGACGCCTGCCACTTCACCATTACTTCTTGGACTTTCTTATTAACTCATCTACCTATACATGGAGAAAAGAAATACTAGCTTTTGATTATTGAATTCCCTTTTGCAATAACATTCAAAAAAAGAACAGGTTACCTCAACATTTGATAGTCCTGCTTTTGGGACAAGTTTGCGTTGTGATGGCCCAAAGAACGCTTTTATGCCCACACCAGTGCATGAACCCTTAACACATCTAGGATGCTCTAGGTTACCAAGAACAACTGTCAATTCATCCCTTGTACCCTCAAGGATGAACTTGCCTACCTTCCTCTGCTCGTGAAGCTCCCACTAATCGCCATCAACAAAAATTGATAAGTAAACATTACAATAATCAATATCGATTGCTCTAAGAGTTGAATTTTACCATTTTTACAGCCACCTCAATAGTTGCGGGCTTCGTTATATCTCCCTTCTTGTTTTGCCTCCCAGCTATCCATTTAGCATGGCGAGGCAAAAGTGTGGGACCAATAGTAGAGGACTCTGCAGTCTCCTGAGTAGCAGTAGACTGAGAAGTAGACTCAGCCTGTAGTCTTTGGTGAATGCCTGCATAGCCTCTTAGACACATTGTGTGGCCATGCACATTTAGTGCATGTCTTGCTCTTTGAGCATCGATGATAGCCTTCTTAGTAAGCACATTGATTTGGTTAGTAACACTAAAGGTTAATCTTGAATAGGTGAATACATAAGAGCGTATATTAATTAAATTGGGAGTGGCACTTAATAGTTTGAATTCATCTATTTTTCTATGGGTAACAAACTCCTCCCAGTCTTTGGGGTCCAGGTAGTTCCATTGCTCAGGGGTTGCCTTCTTCCTAAATTTATTTTTTAAAGAGAATACAAACAAAAATTATTAGTGTAGAGTTAGTTAAAAAGTGATCAATGTCTAGAATTGGAAATCAATCAAGAACCTCTTCTCAACATCGCGTATGTAATCTCGGGTGAGATTTGTCCTATAGTTCCTTAGGACCCTCCCACAGTGTTGCATCACGCATTTATGATGTAGCTTTTCATCCAGATCAAATATACTCTGCAAAATAGAATTGTTATTAGCTAGTATCCTAGAAATTAGTAATCTACAAAAATAGAATTGCAAATAATAATAACTCACACATAGTTCCTTCCATACTAAGTCTTTCTTCCTCTTAGGAACTTTATGCCAATATTCAAAAATAGGACTACAATGGCTACGAGTAAGAACCCCAAGATATAAAATAAATGAGTTGCGCTTCACTCCAACTGGATTTCCTGCATGATCAAAATCCACAGCCAGTTTCGGTCCATTGCTGCTTTGATGTAGTAACTTGTTCATCATTGTGATGCCCCTCGCTTTCTCAATTTTTTTTTGCTGCTCATCAAGTGCCCCAAGTTCTTCATGGGGTACATCATCAACCTAAAATTTGACAAAATAAACACACTTATCGGATATAACTATAAATGAACATATAGATAGAAATATAGGATATATTTTTAAAATTTACATTGTGAGGCGGCGCATTCACCCTCATTGTAATCATCATCATCACGGTCATCATGCTCATGCTCATCCATTTGAAAGTGTCATTAAAAAATCAAACATTTAGCATTTGACATAACTAGAAGATAATAAAACATTGTAAAGTTCACATTCAGAAAAATAAAACACTTAAAAAATATAAACATGCATGACTCTAATATTGCGATCTTTTATCAATTAACAATCCTTCATTGTGATCCTGTGCACATACAAGTCATCATTAGCTTCAATATTTGGTGGTGTTGATCAACCCAACTGAGAATGGACTGGAGTCATCATACTTATCATAGTACTCTTCTTCATCTATAGGATCTTCAATGAACTGTCTTTTACCATGAAGAACAACTGACCATTTATTATTTGTAGGATCATCGATATAAAATACTTATTTCACATGTCATGCCAATATGAATGGTTCACCCTTCTCGTCAATCTTTTCAAAGTTCACTAATGTGAAACCCAATTCATCTACTATAACTCCTTTGGTGTTATCAACCTAATTACATTTAAAGAGCGTAATTCTCAAATCTACATAGTCAAACTCCCAGATGTCTTCAATGACACCGTAATATGACATTTTAGCTTCACGTGGACTCTTATCCTTTGCACTTACAAAAACAATGAAGACGATTGAAGGGTGACCCCACTGTTTTAGACGACACTCTTATCATCTTGACGCTTTGTGTAATATGAGAATCCATTTATGTCAAACCCTTCATAAGACATAACATTCAATTTTGGTTTAAAGGTGAGGCATTTGATAGTTTCGGTAAGATTATCTGGTGTTTGAGATAGTTTATGTAAGACTTTATCTTCAAACCACTAAATAAATGTCTTATTATGCTCTCTAGAAAGCCACATTGAATTGGCTTGAGGACATTGTATCTTGATGAAATTGGTATGTTCCTCGAATCACTTCGTCAATGTTGTGTAAAATATACAGGTGACCTTGTTCCAACTACTCACGGCTAATTACTTTCATCTGTGATCCCAAAATTCCTTTGCCAAAATACTCCTCAATATTTTTGTCATTAACAGGAGTGTCATTAGCACTCAGAAAGTCATTGTAAAAATCTATAACCTCTGTCGCCACATAACCCTCAATAATACTCCCTTCAAGCCGATAACAATTTTGAACATCACCTTTAAAAATGCTCATGTATCATTCAAAGGGATACATCCAATGCAAGAAAACTGGTCCCAACATTTTCACTTCCCTAGTCAAGTGGACAACAAGATGTACCATGATATCAAAGAACAAAGGAGGAAAATACATCTCAAGCTGACATAGGGTAAAAACCACTTCTCTTTGCAATTTATCGAGAGTATCAGGGTCAATAACTTTGCTGCACAGACTGTTGAAAAAGAAACAAAGTCTAGTGATTGAAAACCTTACGTGCTTTGGCAATATAGATCGAATTGCCATGGGCAATATTTGTTGCATTAGAGTGTGACAATCATGAGATTTAAGACCTATCAACTTCAGATCTTGCATTGATAACAATCTACGGATGTTGGATGAGTAACCATGTGTCACCTTAACATTTACCAAGCATTCACAAAAAACTTTCTTCTCCTTCCTAGACAACGTGTAACAAGCGGGAGGTAAGTATGTTCTCCGATCGCTACTAACTACTTCAGTTAATTCTGTCCTTATTCCCATTTCACGTAGGTCCATTCTGGATTTTATCCCATCTTTAGTCTTACCTGGTATATTCAACAGAGTACCAATGACGCTATCACAGACATTTTTCTCAACGTGCATGACATCGATACAATGTTTGACTGCCAAAGAACTCCAATAAGGAAGATCCCAAAATATTGACTTCTTGAATAAAGATTTGTCACTCCGTGTGGCCATGGTACATTGTGATCTCTTATCAAATTCATTGGCAAAGTCTTTTACTCTTTCATAAACAACCTCTCCTGGTATAGGATTAGGTGCACTACGTTCCTCATTCTGTCCCTTGAATGTTCTGTGCAACCTACAATACGGATGGAATTTTGGAAGAAACCTTCGATGACAAAGATATACAGTCTTGTCGCCATGTTTTAGTCATATTGAATCAGTGTTCTCTTCACATGTAGGACACACTTTAGATCCTTTGACACTATATCCAGACAAATTCCCATATGCTAGGAAGTCATTAACAGTGCAAAACAATATAGCGTGCAAACGAAATGTCTCTCTTCGTGAAGCATCATAGGTCATTATACCTTCACCCCAGAGTTTCTTTAAGTCATCAATCAGAGGTTCAAGATAAACTTCAATATCATTTCTAGGTTGTTTAGGGCCCGATATCAACAATGACAGCATAACATACTTATTTTTCATACACAACCAGGGAGGAAGATTGTATATAACAAGCATAACTGGCCAAGTGCTATGTTGGTTGATCAATGTCATGTATGGATTCATCCCATCTATACAAACCCAAGTCTTAGATTCCTGACTTCTTCACTGAATTTAGGGGACAATAAATCAATCTTCTTCCACTGTGGGGAATCAGACACATGTCATAGGATCCCATCATTATTTTTCTTAACATTTGCATGCCACCTCAAATTCTTCACGTCTATCAGATTGGCAAACAAGCATTGAAATCATGATATTATAGGTAGATACCACATCACCTTAGCAGGAGAACCAGTTTTGGACTCCCCCGAAGTCGTCAATTTATACCTTGACGCGCCACATTTTAGAAAATATTTCAAATCCACATAATCCTTTTGAAATAATACACAATCATTTGGTCATGCGTGTATCTTCTTGGACTCCATTCCCATTAGGAACAACAATTTCTTTAACTGGTATGTTGAGATTGGCAGCTCGTTTCCTTCAGGAAGAATTTCTTTCAACAAAGACAACAATGACGTGAAGCTTTTGTCGCTCCATCTATTGTTAGCTTTCATCTTATACAATCTCAACACAGTGCTAGGCTTCGTAAACTTAGTACAACCTGTGTATAACGGAATCTCAGCATCATGCACAATGTTTCTAAACATGAGAGGTGGATCGATGTGCTCTACCCCACAACTATCCAACATCACATCAATGATGTCTACTGGAACTGGTTCGTTCACATCTGCGTCATCAATGATGTCTACCGGAACAGGTTCTTCCACACAAGCACTGCTATCAACATCCACTGATTTTAGGTTTGAAATCTCTCCATGCCAGTGCCATTCTGTATAGCCTTGTACAATCACGTTGCACATGACATGACTTTTGATTTCGTCACCAGTGCTGACTTTCAAGTTGTTACTGCAATGCCGACATGGATAGTAGAATCTAACTCCAGGTTGTTTCCTATGTTCCTCAACAAATCTAATAAACTAATCAAGACCAAAAATAAACTCTGAGATGCAGCAATTTGGAATAGACATCCATGATCTATCCATTCTATGATCAAAGAGAAAACAAGTATATATTACGGTTTAGGGTTGAAAGATTAGGGTCTAGAGTTAAAAGTTTAGGGTTTATGGTTAAAAGTTTAGGACTTAAGGTCTTATATATAATAAATGTGTACCGCCTATCCCATTCTTGAATACCTAATCTCACTAGTAAGTGTATAATGTGTATTGGGTTTTCAAGAAAATTTCGGCAGCATTTCCCCGTTGTTCTCCAAGTACATATGTACTTAGAGAACAAACGGGGAAATGCTATCGAAATTTTCTTGAAAACCCAATACACATTATACACTTACATCGTAAGTGAGATTAAGTGTTCAATAACAGTCCCAAATCGGGGAGTATCCAAGATTTACTCCTAATGAGTAAATCTTGGACGAGTTTCTAGGCCAACATAATATAATACCAGTCCCTTATTCACAACCCCATTCAACACACAATTTTCTTATAAAACCACTTGTGGACAGCCATAACAGCATATCAATGCTTCCTAAATTAATCAATGTATTATTTTATAACACAAATCGTGGCGGGTATAACACAGCAAAAAACTCAACATGTCACAATAGAAACATGTCCTTAACATTATTTTAGATGATTCTTTCTTTAGTGTCTTGATCATTACATGATTGTATCATTAAACTAATGAGAATCAGTTATAAGAATAGAAATTGATTAATACAACAAACAACAAGAAATAATATGATCAGAGGCATCATTATCTTGATTTCATTCATTAACTTGGAATTTAAAGCATAGTTTGAAAGCCAAAAAACTAGGTTCCTGTTTTAAAATCATTTCTACAATAACTATTTATATGTATTTTTCTAACATTAGATGAATAATCTATGAATATTATAAGATCAAACAAGCCCAATCTGAGATTGGCAAACCAGAGATGGAAAATAGATTCATCACCTTCGTAGGTTCCTGCCAGACCAAACAAGTCGAATCTTAAGTTGACTCTTGATCATGAAGACCACACAACTTTCTCACCATGTAATGCAAAGATAGGATGAAGAAGAGGAGGAAGAAGGGTACCTGTCGAGCGGCGGCAGCGGTAGCGGCATTAGGCATGGCGGAGGCGGTTTGGCAGGTGAGCAAGAAGGCACACAACAGGCGACCAGAGCAGTAGGCGGCAGGCAGGCGGGCGGCGACAGCGGCGGCAGAGTACTAGGCGAGCAGCGGCAGTGGCAGGCGTGGCGGCGGAGGAGCATTAGGCGAGTAGTGGAATCGCCAGACCTACTTAATCGGGAATGAAATAGAGAAAGGGGAAGAGTTTGGTTTGCGCGGGTGCTTTAAGTTAATAACAGACATCGATTATTAAAAACACTGATGCATAAATTAAAATTCGTCGGTTGCCGTAAAAAACTAACGCCAAAGGGGAGGTAATTAATTTTGTGGGGATAGAACGCGCAAACACATCAGCGTCAGTTGTTGCAAGAAAACTGACGACACAAATGCACCCGATTTCTGTCTCGTGAAAAACTTTTAGTCGTCGGTTTTTGATAAACAACCGACGATGTATGTGAAATTTTGGAGGAATCTTTTTGCACTGAAAAAATTAGATTTGGCGGGCGATTTTAGGTGTCAATTTCTTACTACGCAACCGACGCTAAATAAAAAGTGATACCCGTATCTGGTCGGTCTTCACATATAGATGTTGGTTTGTGCTTTCAGCCGACGTTATAGGGTTTAGGCGTCAGTTTTCAGGATACAACTGATGCCTCTAAATGTGATGTTATAATCTATTTCTGTAGTAGTGCCATCTGAGGCGCCAACTGATAAGCACCAATCAATGAAGATCCAACACGCTCAAGACTAATAAAAAAACAATACCAGTTGGGAATTTGGGAGTAGTATAGTGCCCTCATCTTCCTTCCACTACTCTTCTTTCATCCATGGTGTGTAATGACATTGCTCTGGTGGCTGGGTGATTGTGAACCCTAACCAAAAGCATGTTAATACAAGACATTTTTCCCATTAAAATGAGGGCCATTTAGATGTCACTAGGTTGCCACAATCCACACTCAATATCTGTCTCTGTTTCCATTAGTCGACAACCACATCAATCGATGGCACTTCCACCTCAACCAAGGTTGCAAAGTATTGAACTCGAACGAGGCACAAACAATGATTCCCCTTCACCGTCAACAATAATCTCCATCATCATTGACCCCCTACTTCTCATTCATAGTGATAGACATTCCCACAAAGGAAGAAGGCAATACCTTCAAGATCACCACCAATGAATGGCATAGAGTGATATTGTTGCTACATTGTCTATCATCTCTCCAAACACAAAGACATGCATCCGCACACCATTGTTATGCCTCCATCTTATATTGTGGCGATGGATTTCTTATTTTTCTTTCCCTATTAATCTTTTTATTCTTTCTATGAGCAAGTATCCTCTTGCTTGGGTGAGTTGGTTAGTGTCGCTACCCATTTTTCTCTTTTCTACTACATCCATGGTTGAATGAACATGGCTATATTTTGAATCTATCATTTATTTTCATGGTTATGTGTTTGGCTGACATATATGTATGCTTATCCAAATTTGGGTGTGGAGAACTTTAAACTCAAACCCAATGATATCGACTATATTTTTGTTAAATTCTTGATGAGAACTTAGGAAAGGTGTTTCCTGAGGCGATAGGTGCATGATCTTTAGGTAACGCGACATCAAGCATAAAGTAATATATATATGGTTTTAATCCTAACTTCAAAAGCATGGATTTATTCGGTCTCAATATCAACTATTCGTGCTTGTTTGTGATGTAGTGAGAGAGGGAGTGTTACGCACCCTAGTATTTCAATCCACTGATATACTAGAACTTTAATCCATCCTTTTAATCATGGAAATCTTAGTATAATCAAACAATCAAACTCTTGTGATAAACACTTGTTCTTGCATGGTTACTTTTCATCAGACTACTTACAAATGTCATCCTTCAGGTGCAATCCTATCAATATTGAGATAAGATCTGTACACTTGTGGATGGGATTGTCTACACTTGGTTAAGGTAAAATCTATGGATTTCATCCATAGAGAATTAACATGTGTAATTAGATTCCACACCAGTCAGCAACTCCACATGTTTCCCTTAAATCTACATTGTTCATCCCAAAATTCCCTCTTAATTTATTATCTATCAAAAAAATACTCATTGCAGTCGAGCCTTTATCACTTTGTTACCTGATACTTGTGTTATAAAGGGCTTAAAGACGATAAATACAATTGGAGAAGAGTACGGAAATATTGGTGATAAGGACTTAGATAAACTATTTGGCCTTATTGAGGCATATGGTGAATGCCTTCAGACTATATGATGCGATGATTTTGAGTCGCATTTATAGACCTTTTTGATGTGTATTTTGTGCTTTTATTAGTCATTTTATGGTTAATATTGCATAATTCACCTATTTTGGTCTTTGCCATCATTTTATGTCAAATCCCCTTAGTTTTATCATTTTGAGCATTATTTATCACTTTATTATAATTCGTGTGGATTTATTTGATCTTGTCTTGGAATTTCAGGAAAAACAAGTATCTGCTTCCGTCGATACCATCGACGGAAGTCGATACCATCGACAAGGCCACAGGTTGCCAGCCGAAAGGAGAAGCAAAGAGTTGATACCATCGACACCCAAGTCGATGGCATCGAGATCCCTTCAGGTTGCTGGCGAGGAAGCGGTCGATAGTATCGACACCCAGGTCGATACCATCGACGCATGGAGGCTACAGCGTCGCTAAACGACAAAACCGACGCTACAGAGAGGTTGATACCATCGACGAGATCATCGATGGTATCGAGATGGCCACAGGCACTCGGACAAAAAGACAAGAAGGCTGTCGCTACTACCGGGTCGATACCATCGACCCGCGTCGATGGTATCGACACCGGCAGATATGCGTTGGATTCAGTTTGATCTCAATCGGACGGCTGGAGTTAATTGACGACCTAAATAGGGACTTATACCTAATGACGGCCGCCCATATGGAAGGATCATCTCATTGGCTATTGCACAAGTGCCGAGCAGTGAAAGAAAGGAGAACGGAGGCCAGAAGCTCATACCTGTCGATCCGGACGCTGCCGAAGACGGATTTCACCACCGAGAGGCGGGAAAGCTCGTGTTCAACGCAAAGGATCAACCGGTTCTCCTCCGTTCAGGGGTTTTCCCATTTAATTCACGTTTTTCATATGATCTCCCCTATTTCTACCATGTATTTGTGCGAGATGAACATGTGAGGCTAATCCCCTCCATCCTTAGGACCGGGAGTAGCCCGGGAATGCATTGTATGACAGTTTTATATTAATAATTCATATTTTCTCTCTTAAATCCGTGGTATAGTTTCGTTTTCTCCATATATTGTTATGCTTGATCACCATAATAATAACCTAATGCCCTTAATCACTTCGACAGAAGGATTAACGGTTGAAAAGAGACGAAACCTACATCAATCGATAAATCCCTTGACAAAGGAGGTGTAAAATTAATGGTGGAAACTGAGAGATCGTCCGTAATGCACTTAGTTTAGGGGAATGATTACTACGACGGTGGAATCAACCTAAATCTAAGTAGTGAATTACACCACGACAGTGGGTAATTCTGTTTTCAGGCCACTACCCGGATAGAGAGAGAAAATTGAGGAATTATATGAAACCTAATACAATGATAGCCCGCGGTGAAACTGCAATCCTAAAGATACCCTTTTGAATTGATTAAATTAACCTTTGATCGATTGTTTGTTTTGTTTTATTCTTATTTTCTTTTAATTTCGACAACAAACCCTATTTTGTTATCCGGTTTAGCTGATCGTGAATAGTTAGTAGGAGTCTCCAATAATTCAACGTATCCCTGTGTTCGACTCGGGCCTCACAAAGGCCTATATTACTCGACGTGTACACTTGCGTTTTTAGCGCGTAGTAAAATACACGTCAAGTTTTTGGCGCCGTTGTCGGGGATACGGCGAATTGTTGGCACTTCGAGTGCTACGAGCGGCCACTCTAGGCCACAATTTTTTTTATTTTGAAACAACTTCAAATATTTTTAAATTTCTCTACAATTGTTTATACTAGTCTAAGCATAGTACTGAACGCGGATTTTCTCATTTCAGGTACTGTGTATACACGTAGTACAGACTACGACAATCGCACACCCGAGGTTCCATTTCCGGGACTTAAGGACGAGGAGCATTCTGAGCATGAGTACCAAGAAGAGATAGATTCTAATTCTGAAACAGAAGACATGGCCGAGCCACAGACTATATGGGAGAAGATCAAAGCTTCTTCCTCATCAGCTTCAAAGGGGCCTATAAAAAGCAGGTGATCAATATACCGACATATAAGATCGATCCAGCGTTGATTAATTTGGTAAAATCAAACGCGTTTCATGGGTTGAAGAATGAGGATCCTGTTGCACACATCAGCCAGTTCGTTGAAAACTGTGACATGGTAAAGATAGATAGGTTTCCACAAGATGCTTTGTACCTCAAGTTGTTCCCAAGTTCCTTGACAGGAGCAGCAAGAGAGTGGCTACATAATCTAGATGATGAGTTCGTTGAGTCTTGGGACCATATGGTGGAAGTCTTCTTTGAGAGGTTTTTCCCTCCTGAGAAGACTAACGACATGATCCGGAAGATTCACAATTTCACCCAACAGGCGGGTGAAACATATTCTGAGACCTGGGAGCGATTTCAAGTTATGTTGAGGAGATTTCTGCATCACGGGCTGGACAAAGAGACACAGGTTAAAATCTTCTATTTTTCTCTCTCCGAGCATGATAGGAGTAATCTGGATTCAGCCGGGTCGGGATTTTTTCTAAATAACACTGACACTAGATGCTGGGAGATACTCAAGAACATGGCGAGGAAGTAGTCCTGGGGAGAAAGAGATAGAGGCCCAGTTGAGCAAGCACGAGTCTCCAGTGAATCAAAGGCAATGAGAGAGATGAATGAGAAGATGGATCTTCTCGCAAAGAAGTTACTGCAAAAAGAAGAAAATGAGTCTGAGGATGAGGCTCAAGTCAAATACATGAGACAACAACAAGGGTACAGGAACAATGACTACTCATGCAGAAAGGACAAAAAGTTCTCATGGAAGGATCCGAATAATTTTCTGCAGGATCCGGAAGCCAAGCCCGCACCAGCTGCAGAGGACAAGAGCACGGAGTTGCTCAATCAGGTCATCAAGAAAAATCAAGAGTTAATGAACACATTCGGGCAGCAAATCAAGCAACAAGGTGAATTTATGAATCAATTTGGGCAGACATTGCAGATCCATGGGGCTCAAATGAGGACCATAGAGACTTCTATGGCGCAGATGGCAGCTGAAATTGCTACTTTGAAGAAGCCAGCACATCCGGGTTTTCCGGGGAACACCAATGTTCCAGGGGGAAACCAGCAAGCCAAGGCCATTTTACTGCGAAGCGGAAAGAAGGTGTTGAATCCAAGAATGGATGAAACAAGCATATCGCAAGATAACGTTGAAGGTGAAACCACTACGGAGCAGCCCACACCAGTCACAGGGCAGGTTGAAGACATAGCCGTGGATGGTAATGATGAACAGGTTACTGAGGAGGAACCGCAGAAAATGACGCCTTATGTGCCACCTCATCAAAGGGCACAAGTCATTCCGGTCCCCTATCCGAATAGTGCAAAAGGCAAGGAAGGTAGATGCACAATTCAGGAAATTCTTGGACAGCTTTAGGAAGCTTTCGGTCAATATTCCGTTATTGGAAGCTATTGAGCAAATCCCTTCATACGGGAAGTTTCTAAAAGATGTCATCACCAAGAAGAGGAAGATACCAGATAATGAGGTCGTTGTGCTAAAGGATCAAGTGAGTGCCTTCATTATGGGCACTCTACCGCCAAAGAGACAGGATCCCTGGTGTTTCAACATTTCTTGCTATATCGGGAAGTTTAAATTTGGAGAGGCATTATGTGATTCAGGGGCAAGCATCAATTTGATGCCCCTTTCGACATTTAAAAAGCTGGGATTAAAGGAGTCACGGCCGAGCAATATGACTATCCAATTAGCCGACAACTCTGTGGTGAAGTCTTATGGAATCTGCGAAGATGTCTTAGTAAAGGTGGATCGATTTGTCTTACCGGCTGATTTTGTGGTTATGGAGATGCAGGATGAGCATGGAAATGAGTTGTTACTTGGACGTCCATTCCAAGCTACAGCCGACATGATCTTAGAGATGGGGAGAGGTCGCTTGACCTTAGGCATAGCAGATGACCGCTTTGAGATAGTCATGCCCTCTAGCACTGCGTCTTCTAAAGCAAAAGAACAATGTAATATGGTGAAACACATGGATCACAACATCTCACTCTGCCTTGGGAAACCATTTTTGGACATGGCTCATGTGATGAGTAAGATGGATAATGGAAACTTAGTTGTGGATATCATGGAGAAAACTAAGGTTGTTTCTTTGTGCAAAGCTGTTGGATTTCCGAATGATGAGAATGAGGACATTCCGCCTTCATGGGAGGATGATGCAATTGCTATTGCTATTGTTGATGCATATCTGGAATTGCCGTTAGAGGCTTGTATGTTGAATGTTACCTATGATTGGATGCGGAGTAAATCACTCAAGGAGTGCGCTAAAATGCTACAGATGCTTCCATGCTTCTATGCGAGGCACTATGAAGATTTAGGTGCAGTTCCCCCACCGCTGCATTCATCCCTTATCAGCCCGCCAGATTTAGAATTGAAGCCGCTGCCCCCGCATCTCAAGTACGTCTTTCTAGCTGAGAAGGACAAGCTACCGGTGATCGTATCTGCTTACTTGAGTGCGGATGAGGAGGAGCAATTGTTGATAGTGCTCAAGAACCACCGTGGAGCTTTTGGGTGGTCTGTTGCAGACATCAAGGGGATTTCCCCTACTCTCTGCCAGCATAAGATTCGGCTTGAGGAGGGAGCCAAGCCAGTCATTCAGCCCCAAAGACGTTTAAATCCGAGCATGATGGAGGTGGTGAAGAAGGAGGTCATCAAACTTCTTGCTGCAGGGATTATCTATGCCATATCAGACTCGACGTGGGTGAGTCCCACACAGGTAGTCCCTAAGAAGGGGGGAATTACTGTCACAAAAAAATTGTTGAATGAACCTGTCACCACCCGATTGGTAATCGGGTGGCGAGTTTGTATTGACTACCGTCGTTTGAATGTCTCCACTCTTAAGGATCATTTTCCTTTACCATTTATTGATCAAATTTTAGAACGTCTTGCTGGTCGGTCGCATTTTTGTTTTCTGGATGGGTATTCGGGATATAACCAGATTTCGATTGATCCTTTGGATCAAGAGAAGTCTACGTTCACCTGTCCCTATGGGACTTTTGCTTACCGACGAATGCCGTTTGGTTTATGTAATGCACCGGTGACGTTTCAACGTTGCATGCTCGCCATATTCTCTAACATGGTAGAGCGCTGTCTTGAGGTTTTCATGGATGACTTCTCGGTTTATGGTGCGTCATTTGATGAATGTTTATATAACTTAGACAAAGTGCTGCAGCGTTGTGAGGACACACACTTGGTACTTAATTGGGAGAAATGTCACATGATGGTGACAGAGGGAATAGTACTAGGACACAAGGTGTCTAGAAAAGGTCTTGAGGTAGACCCGGTGAAAATTGAGGTGATTTCCAAGCTGCCCCCACCAAATTCTGTAAAAGGGGTGAGAAGCTTTTTGGGACACGCCGGGTTCTATCGGCGATTCATTAAGGATTTTTCTAAAATTGCAAAACCTTTATCCGAACTTTTGGAGAAATATGCGGTCTTCGATTTCAACGATAAGTGTCTTCATGCATTCGAAGTTTTGAAAGAAAAATTGATTTCTGCCCCAGTTGTTCAAACGCCAGATTGGACAAAACCTTTCGAATTGATGTGTGACGCTTCAGATTTTGTAGTAGGAGCCGTTTTGGGGCAAAGGGTAGATAATAAGCCCGCTGTGATTTTCTATGCTTCCAAAACTCTGAATGATGCTCAATTGAACTATACAACTACTGAAAAAGAATTACTTGCCGTCGTGTTTGCTTTTGAAAAATTTCGGCAGTATTTAGTTGGATCTAAAGTAGTTGTATGGACCGACCATGCTGCGATAAAATACTTGATGGAGAAAAAGGACGCAAAGCCTAGACTAATTAGGTGGATTTTCCTCTTACAAGAATTTGACATTGAAATCAAGGATAAGTCTAGAATTGAGAATGTAGTGGCTGATCATTTGTCTAGGTTAGAAAGGGTGAATGAAAAAGATTTGCACATACCCATAACCGAGACGTTTCCCGATGAACATATTTTGAAAATTAATTCTAAAGAACCATGGTTTGCTGAAATTGTTAATTATTTGGCTTGCAGGATCATCCCGGAAGACTGGTCATATCAAGAGAAAAAGAGATTCTTTCATTCTTTAAGATACTACTTTTGGGATGATCCAATTCTTTTGAAGCAATGCAGGGATGGTATCTTACGTAGGTGCGTGCCTGAGATGGAGTACGAGAGTGTTCTCCACCATTTCCATGCATCGCCGACGGGAGGACACCATGCCAGTTCGTGAATAGCAGCTAAGGTGTTGGAAAGCGGCCTTTATTGGCCAACTTTGTTTCGGGATGCCTACGATTTTGTAAGGCAATGTGACCTGTGTCAGCGAGCAGGTAACATTTCAAAACGACAAGAGATGCCCCTGAATGTCTTTCAAGAAGTTGAAGTATTTGATTTGTGGGGAATAGACTTCATGGGAACCTTTGTGTCCTCGAATTCCAATTTGTATATTTTTCTAGCTGTTGACTATGTGTCGAAGTGGGTGGAAGCAATCCCCATAAGGACTAATGATTCTACGGTAGTGTGCAGGTTTGTGAAGGAAAATATTATCTGCAGGTTTGGGATACCCCGAATGATAATAAGCGATGGGGGTACACACTTTCGGAATCAGAAATTCTCGACACTATTGAAGAAATATGGGGTCAAGCACAATATTGGCACCCCATATCATCCACAGACTCAAGGCCAAGTGGAGGTCTCAAATCGTGAAATCAAGAAGATTCTAGAGCGAACGGTGGCATCCACAAGGAAGAATTGGAGTTCCCTACTACCGGACGCACTTTGGGCATATAGAACGGCTTACAAAATACCTATAGGCACTACGCCTTTTAGGTTGGCGTATGGCCGGGCTTGTCACCTTCCGGTGGAACTGGAGCACAAGGCCCATTGGGCACTTAGAAGGCTAAATTTGAGTTATGATGAAGCTGGGAGAAAGAGGATGTTTGAGTTGAATGAGCTGGACGAGTTGTGCATGACGGCATATGAGAATGCCCGAATATACAAGGAGCGCACAAAACTGATCCACGATCGCCATATCGAGCTGCGCACGTTCAAGAAGGGAGATAGTGTTCTGTTGTTTAACTCCCGACTCAAGTTGCATCCCGGGAAGCTGAAGTCCCGGTTGAGTGGACCGTTCGTGGTGGAAGAGGTAAAACCGCACGGTGCGATTCTGGTGCGTGATGGAGATGCCACGTTCTTGGTGAATGGACAGAGGCTAAAGCTGTATTTTGGTGAGAATTACAAGAAAAAATGAATGAGGTCAAACTCATTACACTTGCGGATGAATGAGACGCTCGGAATCCGTCTAGCCTAAGACGTTAAATAAGGGCGCTTGTTGGGAGGCAACCCAACCATCGGTACATTAGGATAGTTTAATTATAATCATAGGTTGCTTTAATTTCGTTCAAGTTTTAGTGTAAAGAAGATACCTTGATCCGTTTGTTCATTGTGCAGGCTGAGGCAGAGTCGATACCATCGAAACACTGGTCGATGGTATCGACATAGGTTCAGGTTGACAACTGCAAGGTTCATTCTGAGTCGATACTATCGACGATCTCGTCGATGGTATCGACCCACTTACAGGCAGGTCGCCCAACAACAGTCGATAGTATTGACACAGCAGTCGATACCATCGAGATCTCTGGAGAAGTTCAGAACGATTTGTCTCAGCCAACTCGATACCATCGACGGCCTCATCGATGGTATCGACATGGTCACAGGTTCAAGTGAAAAAGTGGTGGTGTCGCAATGAAGCCAAGTCGATACCATCGACATCTAGGTTCAGGTTGACAACTGCAAGGTTCATTCTGAGTCGATACTATCGACGATCTCGTCGATGGTATCGACCCACTTACAGACAGGTCGCCCAACAACAGTCGATAGTATCGACACAGCAGTCGATACCATCGAGATCTCTGGAGAAGTTCAGAATGATTTGTCTCATCCAACTCGATACCATCGACGGCCTCATCGATGGTATCGACATGGTCACAGGTTGAAGTGAAAAAGTGGCGGTGTCGCAATGAAGCCAAGTCAATACCATCGACATCTGTCGATGGTATCGACCAACCATGTCACCGATCCGTGCAAAGACATCGACGGCGATCGTGAAGTCCACGTCAGTGATCCGGGTGCTGTGTCGATACTATCGACTTGCGTCGATGGTATCGACAGGTCAGCAATCTGGGTTTCATGATCCAGCAATCGTCAGCCGTCGATACTCGCAAGGGGGGCGGATAGCATCGAGACGTGTCGATACCATTGACCCGCGTCGATGGTATCGACGGGTCAACAGTAGCGCCGGCCAAGTCTATATAAGGAGAGTCATTACGTCATTTGACGTCACACCTTCAGAGTGATCTTCCTCCTTCGCGCCGAGCACTCCCTCAAGCCATCCAAGATCGAAGAGCAGCAACACCGAGCAAAGATCTTCACTGAGCGGAGAGTTGATTCTCCATCTTCCCCGAGCTCTTCTTCTAATCCCGTTTCTCTTGCAACAATGGTGCACGTCGCCGGAGCATCATCCTCTCACGCGAATCCAATGGAGATCATGGAGTTTGTGCCACCTCCTCCTGCTTCAGTATCACGTCCGCACCTGGTTCACCCATCCCCGGAGGTGAGAAAGATCTATGAGGAGATCTTGAAGCGGAAGATCGAGCCTACCCGGTATGTGGACCGGGGCATGATCCAAGAGCTTGGATTCGAGGCCAACTTGGCCTATGTTCTGGATGGGCAAGCACATCACACCGGCAGAGGGCACGACAAGATGGAGTACCATGCGGATGGTCAGCCATTTTTCGGCGAATGGCCCACCTACAAAGAATTGGTGGCAGAATTCATGGCGTCCCTTGACGTCTGCGTCGTGCCCAATGACGTAGTTGCTTCTGATCGTGAGTGGATCAAGGGTCGGGTGTCCTTCCGGCTGTTCAACATCGACTACAACATCACGCTTGAGCAGTTCAATGACATCTTCAACTGGAACCACTCTCAAAACGATCACCGGCGCCCGGATTCCCGCACAGACTATGACAAGATCTTCGCCGAGCTAGTGACAGTGCCGGCGGGGAAGACAGTGAGCTACCACAATGCTGCGGTAGCGGATTTCGAGCATCCTTTCGTCCGGGTTCTACACCGGATGTTGAGTTTCACATTCTTTTCTCGTAGCGATCTGGCATTGAGCAAATTTTAGGAGAGCGGCCTTTTCTTTCTCTACATGCTCCTGAAGTGACAAGAATGCAACTGGGGTGCGTTCTTCCTGCAGCACGTCCTGGCGGTAAAGAGGAGTACGAGGAAGGCTCCGATTCATTTCGGCGGGCTCATCACCAAGCTGGCGCACTACCTCGGGCTCAACTTCTCCACCATGACTCCGCTTTCCACAAGGAGTAAGGTGAACGTGCAACATCTGCACCGTTCCAACCTGATTCTTCTACGGGATGGGTTGGCGTACGCGCACTGCCACGTTAACCACACTTACCAGGAATGCGCACTGTCGGATCCCGTCTTCAACATCGAGGGCGCACAGCACTTCTGATGGCCGATCATAGACATCGACTCCGATGATGAAGAAGGCGGCAACGACGGACGGGAAGGCGAGGCTGAGGTCGAAGAGGAGGCATTCACACCTCTTCGAGCACGAGTAGCACCCCGGAAGCATCCTAGGATGCATCCGGGTGCGTCTTCATCATCACAACCCCCGCTGCCATCACCACAACCCTCGCAGCCGAGCGAGGATGCCTACTCAATGCAAAGCATGTACACGATGATGCAGGACATACATCAGACACAGCAGCAGCATCTAGAGATGTATATCGGTATTCAGGACACTACGAACCGGTTACTTGACAACCAAAGGGCGATGTTCGAGAATGAACGTCTTCTCCTCGACAACCAACAGTAGATACACAATCGGTTGCAACGGATGGAGATGCAACAGGAGCCCTTCTACGACCACTACTGGAGTCAGAGCTACTTTGGAGGCTATCCACGGCCTCCGCCGAGGACCCATTATGATCCGAGCTTCCAGGGGGAGTATCCGTCTTGGAATCCTACGGCTCCACAGTACCCACCTCCACCTCCACAAGAGTGATCGGGTATCTCTGTTCCAATCTTAAGTTTGTTTTTTACTATGAGGCCATAGTAGAATTCAAGCTTAGGGGGGTAGTTGGAACATCTCTATCTTTTATTTTATTGTTTTTAGTTTTTAGCATTGTTATTTTCCTCTTGCATCTTTAGTTTTTGTAGGATCCACGTGCTATCTAGTGTAACTGTGGATGTCGTACAAGTTTGTCATCTGGCTGTTAGTTCATGGGAAATTTAAAAAAAAATTGTATCTTGGATAGCTTGCTTTGGTTGACCTTGGGGAACACATCCTACGAAAATGATTGATTATGTCAACTTTTAAACAACATTTCACACCTGTACTCCTAATGATTCATGAAAAGTGGACAGTAATGGTTGTTTGAGCCTAACCTAACCAAATGGTAATGAGACCTTAATTGGATGTAAGAGAGAGAACCCTTTAAACTACTACACAGGTCAGTAAGGAGGGACACATAATATCTTTCTAAGGTTCAGTCATCTAATCTTGTGATCATTCCACTTCATTTTTCCATAATCCACCTAAGAATTGGAAGTAAAGTGCAGTTTTAATTCCTTCTTGTGTGCATAGCATGTAGATAGGACTTGCATTGATATTTTCCATACTTTTGCATAAAAAGAAAAAAATATATAGGGATTCATGCACATTACCTTTAGGTGCATGCCATGTAGTTGCACTCATAATTTTCATGCATAAAGTACATCATGTATCTCAATTTTTCCCAATGGTGAATTAAACTGTTCCATACCTTCTAAATATTGAAAAAAAAAAATTGAGCATGAAGAAAATAGCCCAATAAACTTATCTTTAAGCAATTATGGATATGTGGGCTGAAAAAAATTCTGAAAATCTGCAATATATAAAAAAAAAGAATTTAAAAGAAACTGAAATAAGAAGGAGAAAGGAACATGATATCACTCGCATTTCAAGAAAATTGAATACATGATGTAGTTAGACTAGATCTCCATTTCATTTTGAGGTGGAAGGTTAGTGCACGCATCATTTTCACCCAATTTTAGGCATTAGGGCATTTCTAATGTGCATTGGCATCATTTAGGACATTTTTGTATTATGCATGTTGAAACTGTACAATACTTCCAAGTTCTTCCATGAGCCACCCATTTTCATCCACCCGTTGCTCGGATTGGTAGGCCACCATGAAATTCTCCTCACTAATGATTATCAGGAGAACTGCTTCCATGTAGATGGTAGTTAGGGCGAGCAACGTAGTATAGGCGATCACAAGATGCACCAATGCTGAAATCGGTGAATTTTATTATGTTAACTGCCTTATGTGATAGTGTTCATCGGTTTGGAGGTTAATTCTTTTATTGATGATTACTGTCGCCTTTAGGGTAATTACTGTTCTGTGGTTAGAGAAGGCCGGTTTGAGAACGTTCAGTGGGAGTCACATGGGATGTTGGGTTGGTGTGTTGTTTTTCAGTTGACATTTGCAATCCTATTCTAAGGATTAGTTGCTCAAGGCCGAGCAATGTTCAAGCTTAGGGGAGTTTGATGCGATGATTTTGAGTCGCATTTATAGACCTTTTTTATGTGTATTTTGTGCTTTTATTAGTCATTTTTATGGTTAATATTGCATAATTCACCTATTTTGGTCTTTGCCATCATTTTATGTCAAATCCCCTTAGTTTTATCATTTTGAGCATTATTTATCACTTTATTATAATTCGTGTGGATTTATTTGATCTTGTCTTGGAATTTCAGGAAAAACAAGTATCTGCTTCCGTCGATACCATCGACAAGGCCACAGGTTGCCAGCCGAAAGGAGAAGCAAAGAGTCGATACCATCGACACCCAAGTCGATGGCATCGAGATCCCTTCAGGTTGCTGGTGAGGAAGCGGTTGATAGTATCGACACCCAGGTCGATACCATCGACGCATGGAGGCTACAGCGTCGCTAAATGACAAAACCGACGCTACAGAGAGGTCGATACCATCGACGAGATCGTTGATGGTATCGAGATGGCCACAGGCACTCAGACGAAAAGATAAGAAGGTTTTCGCTACTACACCGGGTCGATACCATCGACCCGCGTCGATGGTATCGACACCGGCAGATATGTGTTGGATTCAGTTTGATCTCAATCGGACGGCTGGAGTTAATTGACGACCTAAATAGGGACTTATACCTAATGACGGCCGCCCAGACGGAAGGATCATCTCATTGGCTATTGCACAAGTCCCGAGGAGCAAACGAAAGGAGAACGGAGGCCAGAAGCTCATACCTGTCGATCCAGACGCTGCCGAAGACAGATTTCACCACCGAGAGGCGGGAAAGCTCGTGTTCTACGTAAAGGATCAACCGGTTCTCCTCCGTTCAGGGGTTTTCCCATTTAATTCACGTTTTTCATATGATCTCCCCTATTTCTACCATGTATTTGTGCGAGATGAACATGCGGGGCTAATCCCCTCCATCCTTAGGACCGGGAGTAGCCCGGGAATGCATTATATGACAGTTTTATATTAATAATTCATATTTTCTCTCTTAAATCCGTGGTATAGTTTCGTTTTCTCCATATATTGTTATGCTTGATCACCATAATAATAACATAATTCCCTTAATCACTTCGACAGAAGGATTAACAGTTGAAAAGAGACGAAACCTACATCAATCGATAAATCCCTTGACAAAGGAGGTGTAAAATTAATGGTGGAAACTGAGAGATCGGCCGTAATGCACTTAGTTTAGGGGAATGATTACTATGACGGTGGAATCAACCTAAATCTAAGTAGTGAATTACACCACGACAGTGGGTAATTCTATTTTCAGGCCACTACCCGGATAGAGAGAAAAAATTGAGGAATTATATGAAACCTAATACAATGATAGCCCACGGTGAAACCGCAATCCTAAAGATACCCTTTTGAATTGATTAAATTAACCTTTGATCGATTGTTTGTTTTGTTTTATTCTTATTTTCTTTTAATTTTGACAACAAACCCTATTTTGTTATCTGGTTTAGCTGATCGCAAATAGTTAGTAGGAGTCTCCAATAATTCAACGTATCCCTGTGTTCGACTCGGGCCTCACAAAGGCCTGTATTACTCGACGCGTACACTTGCGTTTTTAGCACGTAGTAAAATACACGTCACTATAAAGAGACATTTCCTTCCCCATCAAGATCAAAAAGGGATCTTATCTATCTGATGAGGATTTTGTTTTGTCTACTATAGTAAGGAGTTGAAGTATGTAAGAAAAATAGGTTATATTGTGATTGCACCCTTAGGATACCTCTTCTAGTAGAAAGAAAGTATCCCGTTCAAGAACTACAAATTGGTTAGAGTGTACTACTTGAGTAGGTCTCCCACATCTTGTATCATAGTTTCCTCATTGACGGTGCACACTCGTCTTGGTCATGTATCATTAGATAAGATCAAAGTTTTGGTCCTAGGTCTATCCCACCTAGAAGGGTTGCAGTTCGAGTCATTTTAGTTTGAGAAACATAAAAGGTCTATTTTTAGGTCTAAAGAGTCTCATAGGAGTAGTCTTTGTTTGAGTTAGTTCACTCAGATGTATCAGGTGTCAGTTTATTATTAGTATTTTGTTATATTTTTTATTATTATTCACGGGCTACGTGTCTTTATTTGATGAAAGAAATATCTCAACTTTTGCCTATCTTTAATTTTTTGTGTGGAAGTGGAAACCCAATTTATGAAGAAAGTATGTACTCTACATTCTGGTAATGCTAGCGAATAGTTCATCCATAATTTCACCCATTTCACCTCCACTCATGGCATCACCTATCTATCATCTTTCCCACATACACCGCAACAGGATAGAGTGGATGAAAAAAAATTGACACATCTTGGAGATCGTGCATACACTTCTTCTTCGCATGCATATTCCAAGAAAATTTTGTGGTGATGCAATTCTCACCGCCGCATACCTCATAAATTTCATGCAATCATCTATAATCCAAAACCACATACTTGTTCAGATTATTCATTATTCATCCTATACAACTAGTATACCATGCCCCACTAAAAGTGTTTGGATGTGTCTATTTTGTTCATTGCATAGGATTTGGTATGGACAAGTTGAGTCAAAAGTCCACCAATTATGTTCTCTTAGATCATTTTGAAGTTTAGAAGGGATACAAGTTCTATAGTGCTACCTTATAGCTTTTTTGTCTCGATCGATGTCACCTTTTTTGAAGACAGGTTCATTGTTATTAACACTTCTTCATTGACACCAAGAGTTTTAGATGAGCTCTTGCATTTTCTAGTTGTCATTGAGCATTTATTTCCTCTTTTTCGGATAAAGTTGGTCCTCGTGGGAATGCACCGCTCATTTCTACTAGACCTCCTATCACTCAAGTATATACTCATCATCCAAGTACATGTACATGTGGTATAGAGCATATTTCCAATTCAGTTCAGCTTCCAATTTCTCTCTTGTCTAAAAGTCAAGTAGATATAGGTACTATAACTCGTTTTATTACTTTCAAGAAAGAAAGTCGATCTTGCATTCTTCATCTCATTTCTAATTTTTTATCATAAAGCGATGACTCACTCATTCTATGCCTATTTATCCTCCATTCCTCTATCTCTACATTCTCATCTATTTTGGTTGCCTTGGATCACCTAGGTTGGCGTCATGTAATGAAAGATGAGATGGTAACACTTACGGTTGTACATCGATCCAAACCTAGATCAAAGCTAGGAAGGGACCGGACTGAGACCCGGTTAAAGAAAAATTATTGGACCAAGGCCCGGATGAATAGGGCTCGGTCTGGTCTGGTCTGGCCTAGACCAAAAAATCCAAAGATCGGACGGAAAAATCTGTGTTCTTAGTAATTACAATATAAACGACTAATTTATTGGTTTTTTTGACCATTTCATTTTGTTACTTTACTATAGTGAACCATTCACAAATACAACTGAAATAGTTAATTCATTTGTGAAGCTATAGAGAAAAACAGATAACCACATATCTATACACAATGACACCACAGTAGTAGACTCGTAGGACAAGAAACGCCAATAGTCTCGATTACATTAATGTACAATTACCTAATACATAAAACTATATCAGAACGAACATATCTATTACTTGTATATTCAGAATACATCAATGTCTCAATCCAATCACCGCCATTTTAGTTTCCGATAAAATAATAATGCAACGAACAACTACAATTAGCTAGTGGCCGGTGTACGTAACCTTTATTCTTATTATGACGAGTTAAACCAAGAGACTAATCTACCCATTAACACTTTTTTGAATAACAGAAATTTCAGTCCACTCCCCCACATTCCATAATAAATACTAGATCAATTCATAATGTGGTCCAATCGGTCCTACCGGTTTTGGATCGAACCAAACTAATGACTGGATTTTAAAAAAGTTGAGGATCAAAAATCGGAGCGGAAGTTAAGTCAGTCCAGGACTAGAGTGGACCGGACCAGACCGAATCTGCGGTCTGGTCCATCGATCTGGAGCAATATATGTACAACCCTAGCAATACTAACCTAGAACCATACATGATCTCTTGTTATGCGCCCATCAGGCAAGTCTTTGGTCGGATGTTGTTGTGTTTTCACGGTCAAAAGTCGGTGTGAATGAATTAGTTGATCGGATTAGTAGACAAGGGATGCAGTCACGTTATAGTGAGGATATTTAGATAACTTCTCTCCTATTGTGAAGATAATGTATGTTCGTATCTTCCTATCCCCTGTTGTCATACATTCAAGGACTCTACATCAGTTTGATATCAAGAATGTAGTTTTCCACGTTGACATGGATGACAAGATTTGTATGGAGCAACCACAAGGGTTTGTTGCTCAGGGGGAGTGTGAACTAATGTGTCATCTACACAAGTCTCTGCATGGTCTGAAACAATCACCTCATGCCTAATTTAGTAGATTCAACATTTCTCTCTTCGAGTTTGGGCTCTGGAAATGTACTGGAGTACATGGATCATTATGTTTTCTACAAGTCAGAACATAGTGACAAGCATTAAGGAAAATGTGAAGGAAAATTATGCATGAATTGTCCAAAATGAAAAGGCCTCGAGCTTTAGAGACAAATGAGGGTAAGAGAAGAAACTATAAATTAGTATGGGATTGCTCAGAGATAGACAATCAAAGTTCACAATCTATCAATGAATCAAGCTAAAGCTATCACAGAGGAATCAAGGAGACAGATGATGCTTCCAACCTATGAAGACACCTCGAGAAAGCCAAGAAAGTGGTGGTTGGTGTCTGGTTTCTAAAATAAGGATCAAATTGATGGAGATAGAGGAGAAAAGGCGAGCAACTTGGGAGCCCAAGGATATTGATGGAGGGTTGTTCCGCGGTTGTACATTTCCAGGGGGCTTGGTTGGTCATCTAGAATAACTAGTGATCAAGTTAAACAACGAATTACATATTAACTTAGAATTTGATGTGATACCCAATAGGCAAGTAATGGGCCATGCGTGTGGAAAAAAAAAAAGAGAAAAGCAATTGTGAAGAAAAGAAATGTACAGGAGAACAGAGAAATACTTCACAAATTGAATATTGAAGTTACCATTGGGAGACACCTAGCAAAGAATATTAACCATGCAATTTAATGGCTCAAAACAAAGCTCAAAATAAGACCCGTATGATACGTCGGCTGCAAAAAAACTTGGGGGCAAAGATGAGTCAATGAGTCCATTAGCTAACATGTAGCCAATAACTATGATCAATCTTTATTACATTAAAAGCATACAAATAGCTGAAAATATAAACTTTCTTCCAAATTTCTACACTTAATTATAGCACATGTTCGCAGACGCGTGATTACACACAAACCTATACATTTCTACACATATGTATATACATACATATGGGCATCTGCCTATATTTGTATCAACCATACTGTAAAATGCATTTGGCTGTTTTACAACCGCCTTACTTTTCATCTATTTCAATTTAATCGAACCAATCCATTTGATTATGTTCAGTTAATTCAATGGTTTGCATCGTGTTTCCATACAGCAAATGCTTTAATATTGTGTTTAACCTCATTGGATTCTTTTGTTGGCTTATTTTGATACCAACGTGCATCATATAATATTGCCATGTTTCCACATTTAGTCAAGCCCCTTCGTTTTCACTTTACTGAATAGAAGTGATACCAACTCAACTCTTTTTAAGGAGGCTCGTGATGGTCTACCCACCACCAGCACCAACCAACCCCCCCCCCCCCCCCCCCACACACACACACACAATAAAAATATTTGACCATTCTTTTCCTACGGAAAAACATGTCAGTCAACATAGTTTCTGATTCTTAATATATTCGAAGTCTATCATCGAGCACTTTCTTGTTTCTTCCAAGTCAAATACTAGAACACTTGATTTGGGCAACCTTCTTACTAATAATCATAACTTCATAACCGTCGGTTGATGAGTTCTACTCCTGAAGGATTACAACCTTCCTTTATTGTTAATATACTCATCTGGTATTTAATCGTGCTCATTTTATTACTTAAAACACAGGTTAAAATCAAAAGATGTCATGTTTCTCAGAGAAAAAATATTAGCCAATGCGTATTACTGCTTTGAATGTAAGTACAAAAAACAATGACAGTACTTAACCGCTTGGCTCAACGGTAAAGCATGTTATTCGTCGGGGGTTCGAAACCTGTTGGTACATCTGAATGGGGAGGCAGCAACAACGGTATAACCTTGCCTCGCGGTGTGATGGGACGCCTCCAGTAGAATAAATGAAAAAATTATCAAAAAAAAAAAAAAACAATGACAGAAAGTGTAGACGTGTTTACGTTTGGGCAGGGTTATCATAAGCACAAGCTTACTAACCAGGTGAGATTGACAAAAATACTGGTCGAAAGTGATAACAGTAGATCTAAAACATTGGGTCGGCGTTGGGGAATCGACGGGGATGGTGATTGACTGATTCACAGTATTTTAATTTGCACATAGATTGCTCCTCGTTCAACTTTTTTTATAAGGCGAACAAGAGTTCACGGGGTTGTTTGGTCGGTCGGTGTGGGTATTAGTCTCGTCCAGCCCATTGCCGTTTCTGCCCCCACCCACTCCGTCCATTATTTCCATCTCTGTTGAAAGAAAAAAAATTTGTTCTTTGCACCGCAGCCATCTTCAGAGACACCGCTAGTGATCTTTAGAGACACCGCTGGTACCAGCCTCTCATTTAGCCCTCCCGTACTTCACTCCCAAAACCATCCTCTTTTGTGGTAACATGGAGGACGGCCACTCTAGTTTGCTGACTGGGGAAAAAAAGATAATCAATGAAAAAGATGAGTAAGCAATATCTATCGAACAATGGTCCATTGCACTTGCACAGGAATAAACAAAGACTGGTTATCACAAGCCAATGCTCCTACAACATTTTACTTTAAGGAGAACCTGATAATAGATATATGTTCGTCTGTTACTGAACCCTTACACCAAAAAAATATCCTGCAGATACCAGCAGCCCACTGAACCAAGGCCCGTTCTAGCCTTTGAGCATATCTTGCGAATGACGCTGTGTTATAGGAACCAGAAACAGGTACATCAACAGGATCGTAGTAGTCTGCACTTTTGAATGGATGCCTTCCAAATGATGGGATCTATTTGTGCATCATCATGGGATGATGGAAGTCGACCCACTATTTCTCACGGTCACTGCTTCAGTTCATAATAAAAATAACCTGTCCACATGGAAAAGGAAGTTGGATGATTTTCAAACTTTTCATACAACAAAAAACCTAAAAGTCGGCAATATGGATGGCCAAAAGAGTTAAAGATGCAGAACTAGGAACTTCAAAAATCTTCTCTATCATGCCAAAGCCCAAAGGTTAAACTTCTTCTAGGAGTTCATTTCTGCATGGCCTTCTTCCCATCCTTATTAGCTTGATATCTCCCTATATACACTTTATATTTACCTATATTCTAACACGGTGAGTAGTTCTTCCCGCTGCCTTCTAGATCTTATTCAGCTATCTGTTGTTTCCAAATAACAACTCTATGACACCTTCAATAATTATGGGTAAATATATTAGATGCTTCAAACCATATTTTATCAGATGGCTTTGTTACACGTGTTACACAACAATATTTGCTTGAATGAAGCAGCTGACATATGTTCCGCCCCAATAAAGTAATGGTACCGCTTATGTGCATATTACACGTCAAGGGTTTGTCACTTGGGATCACTTGCCCAACGCTGGATTTGACTGAGAATAAATTTTTGATATCCAATTTAAACCAATCACTACATGCAACCTAAGAAAAATGCAAATCTGTTTCCTGAGTTATTTCCAAAATACTTTCCTTTTGTTCAATTGTCGGCCTTATTTCGCACTCATCTACCTCTATAAAATGCCAAAATTAAGAGAAACAGGTAAACAACAGCAGAAAAACTCACTTCCTGTTTCGCACTTCTTGATATGACCACACGCAGAGATGATCTTAAAACAAAGATCTAAAAAGCCATTACTAGTAGCTTACAGAAGAAAGATTTGACTTACTCTTTGTGAAGTTACTTGTGTCAGTCTCGACTTAAAAACAACATGATCAGCTTATCATTGTCTAAAATTAATGAGAAAAAAAATTCAAAATGCTCATAAAAGAAAACAGTTATACCTCAATGAAGTCCGATTGTCATTATAATAACTCCCACTCTTCCATTGACAAGTCAATGAGTTGAATCTGCCCATCTTGGTCAAAAATCTGCACATTTGTTCGTTAAAATTATTAGTTTTGAAAAAAATATATAATAAGACAGTCTTCTTCTACCTGATGTTTTCTTGAAGTAGAGTCATAATCTAATATGACAGCACCATAGTTCCTGAAACACATGTACAAATAGCAACAAGGTTTAAACTACAGTGACCAAGTTACTTTGAGAAAGTTTTTTTATAGCCAGAATATCGACATCCAGTAAGACCAACAACAATGAGCAGAGACAGATGAAACTAGATAGAGGGAAGCACTAGTATAAGAAAATGTGAGCCATGCAATGAGAATAGCAAGCCAAGTAAAATAATTTTGATGCTCATGTCACAATTAGTTTTCTACAAATCTGACAACAATTAACCTGCACTAGAGAACAGTAATGGTTGTCTCTCTTTATAGAAAACAAATCGTTAGTTAAGTAAAAATCGAGCCATGTATTGGTTAAAACCATTTCTATGATCTCTGCTGCCAACTGTCTTGGCTTGGCTGAAACTGACCGCCACATTATCTTCGTATTGATGCCTTATTTAAGCCCGTGAAACTGGATTGGAGATAAGTAATAGCCAAGGTTTCGTTATCTTGTCAAGTCTAGCATCATTAGGCTGCAAACAAAAGGAATCAATCTCTGTAACAGTTTTAAGAAACTCACCTTCAGGCTTACCCCTCGAGATGAGGCTACCCTATTTGTGCCTCAAAGCTCAAACTTTGGTCTAAGGCTCCCCTCAAGGCTCTGCTGCTTCGAGGTGAGTTGAAGCATAAGCTTCAGATTATTTTGTCTTATATTAAGCACCAACTTCTAATTTTTGAGATAATTATAGATACTTTCCTTAAAAACTTTTAGTTTTTTATCATTTTCTCACCACTCACCAGTATATTTACGTAACTATTTGTTTTTCAAAAGACTCAAAACTCAAGTTAATGCCAATTTGACATTATGGATCTTCACTGCAGATTTCCGTTTATCTGCACTTTTATTCAAGTATCCTCTTTATCTATTTTGGTTCCTCATACCTACTTATTCCATATAACTTTACCACATATTATGTCTGATTACATATTTCAGATCGAAAAGTACAAAGTATTGATATCTATACTATATAAGAAAGTCTGCGGAGGTTTCCTCTACAATTTTTTCTTCTATTTTCTTGAAGTACAAAATAGTCCTTGTATTCTAATTTGTACTATATAGGAAAGGATGTCAGAGGTATTGTATGTAAAAAAATATGTTTTAGTCACAAATTAATCATTTATTCTAAGAAGGTAGCCATATGAGAGCATAGAAGAGTTTGTATGTGTCTAAAGATAGGACACCCAGTTAGTTAGACACTTGGTTTCTTACCAAGAGATCTCAATTTTGACCCCTGGCCAGGGGATGAATAGAATGGCCAGTTTTTTTAGAAACAAAAGTAAGAAAACTTTGTATATAAGTTTTTCCTTTAGCATTTAAAATTACAGATTGATCCTTGTTTATTCTAATAAGGCTATATGAATGGCTGTAGGAGCGGTGAATGTACTTTTTCCTTTAGTGTCTTAATTTACAGATTGGCCCTTGTCTTGCTATATAAGAAAAGTCATTGAAAGGGTTACATGCAATTTTACCTTTACTTTTGAAATACTAACTGGGCCTTGTGTAAACATGTATACCATCATGATGGGAGCGGACTCCTAGTCTCCGCACTCTCACTGTCTTTTGTAGTTGCTAGGGTTGGGAGTGTGGTGCAACCAAGAGTAGAGGTGTTTGCTCGACGTGACACTAGAAAGCATGGTGCAGGACTTCGACTTCATGTCAACTTCGCCAGGTGTGGAAGTGGAAGTTTGTGGAAACTTCGAGGGAGTTTAAACGAAGTTTAGACACAGACTTCGATAAACTTCGATGTTTTTCTAAGAAAATGATGTGAATTTGACAGAAACTTCGATTGAAAACTTCTAATTATGTTATACCTTTATCTTATATAAGTTAATTTAACACAAAACACGATTCACGACTCTAGGTTGATAGTACAGTGGGTTTCCTACAAGGGTCAAATGTGTAATACACATACAAATCGGTGTTTTCAAAACTGAACCGGACCGGCCGATTCGACCGGTGAACCGGTGGTTGACCGCTCTGGAAATCGAAAAAAACGGTTATTGTTCTTTTCCGGTCCAACCGGTTAGAAACACGGTCCAACCAGTTGGTCGGACCGAACCAGTGGTTCAAATAGAAAAAAAATAAAAGGTATAATACAAAAAAAAAACTCGTGACCCAAATAACATATACCATATTCTGATTACATAAAAGAGAAAAGATGTTCATCTGCTTAGTTGGAGGGGGAATCATGTGAGAGAAAGAGAGAGTCGGGTTAGAATACACTCGAGTGTACAAATCACACGGTACAAGCAAGTGGTGTTTGCATATCAAGATTATTTTTTTGCAAAATGTAAACCATTGATTTTCATTACCATACTATAATTAGGCTATATACAAATTTTGAGCCCATTTGGATGAGTGTAAGTCACTCATCCGAGGGCAACAAAATCGACGCACGAAACTAATTTAGAATGCATTATTTTTGTGGTCTTTATAACTTGACCTATAAATGTCCAAATAGGCTCAAATTTTATATATGAGCTATTCATGAGATGTTTAAGAAGATCAACGGACTAAATTTAAAAAATATATTGCATTATGAAAAACTACTTCAGTGTATTATGCTCCGGATACAATTGAGTGTATTCTAGCCTGACTCTCTCTCTCTCTCTCTCTCTCTCTCTCTCTCTCTCTATATATATATATATATATATATATATATATATATATGTGTGTGTGTGTGTGTGTGTGTGTGTGTGTGTGTGTGTGTACATATATATGTGCGCAATTTGTATGTAAATATATGTATGTATATATGTATATGTGTATATATATACATACATGTACATATGTACATATACATATATCTATATGTATAAATACATACATATACACACACACACATATATATGTATATGTACATATATATGTTACATATATTTATATATCTATATATATGTATATATACATGTATATATATAATATGTGTGTAAATATGTACACGAAGATACATATATATACATACGTCATACGTAAATGTATATGTATATATATAGTGTGACCGGTTCAATTGGTTCGACCGGTCCGACCGCTAATTGCCTTATACTGCGGTGACCAGTTCGGTTATCTGGTTCAATTTTTTTTTGACGTCATTTCCGGTCAGTGAATTAAAAAACGGCCGCTTAAGCGAGTAGCAAAGCCCATCCGCCTAATATCGCCCTTAAGCGCCCGCTTGAGCGGGTTTTCAAAAAACGCCCGCTTTTTTCCCGCTTCACCCGCTTTTTCCCCGCTTTTTGCCCATCCGCTTTTTGAAAAAAATGTTGTTGTAAGCATGTAATGTTAATTAGTTATATAATCCAAGTAGTATTGAGTATAATATATGAAGCTTGTATACATTAAATGTTCTATGATATACCTAGTCCTACTTTAGAATGCAAACTTTGTATGTAAGCTGTATATAATAGGGTATTGTTGTAATATATCCAAGTAAATAATATATTACTCTATTATACTTCTAATGGTTTTACTGATTTTACTAATATTCTTGCAGATTTCGTTCATTAGTAATTGATACTACTGGTTAGTATTACTGATTTCCTTAGAAATAGATTTTTATATACACATACATGTAATTTTGTATATAAATATATAAGAGTTTAAGCATCCACTTTTTCAAAAATTGCCCGCTTAAGCGCCCGCCTGCCGCTTGAGCGGCTACAAGGTCCCGTTTGCACGCCTCCCGCTTCCCGTTTTTTAATACACTGTTTCCGGTTCATCCAGTTCAACCACTTTGGTTGAACCCGACTCAACCCGGTGCGAGCCAACACCGGTCCGACCACCGGTCAGGTTCCTAAAACATTCATACAAATATCGTTCATTGTATGTATTCTATACAATATACGATCAAATAGTAGTTACAACACCCTCTCTAGGAAAGAGTGGCAACAACAAACATATATGAGTTGATATTAGAAGTTGTGACGAGGGTTAGAGGCGACTCTTATGCCTTATATGGCCTTTAGCAGAGTAGTTCGGATTAATGTTCTGGGTCGTCTCAACTTCGCTCCAACTACGCCCAACTTTGCCAACTTCGAGGAAACTTCGACAACTTCAGAGAAGTTGAGACGAAAATACACAAAAAATTCAACTTCGTCGACATCAGTGAAACCTTCGCCCCGAAGTTTGGAAGAGGCTGACATATTTGGCATTCGACTTCGCCTATGGTCGAAGTTCGAAGTTCGAAGTTTCGGCAAAATCTCGCCAAAATTCGTCTAAGTTAAGTTCCATGCTAGAAAGAATCCCCAGGTAGCATTATCAACATCGAGAAGCAATTATTATTATTTTTGTCACTTGCTTCTCTTTTATTGATTTTCTTCTTCCTTAATAATTAGTCATGTAAAATTAATTTGCAATACATGTCTTTTGATTACAGCCCACCTTACTACAACACAATTGTCTATGAACTTTAATATTATCTCTTTTTTTCTTTAGCCAAATAAGATGATGCCACACCACATTTACAATCTTCTAAGTAATCTAATATTCTCAAACTCATGCAATGGACGGGATTTGTCTAGTTTTATCATACACAGAAGAAAAAAAAATCAGTGTACAGCCTGCCTTTTTCTTTATTTTATTTACTTTTCCGGAAGAAAAAAAAATTCCAAGTCATTTAAAAGAAACTGATCTCGCTACTCAGTTCATATCCTGATACGGAGTTTTGTACCTAATACTATAAAGTAATGATATCTCATTATATGAAAAATGTATATGTGATATATCATTAGATAACAAAAGAGATTGCATGCTCTCCTATACACATGATTTTGAAGAGATATACTGATAAACTTGGGTGGTAAGTGGATTCTCACTTAAGTATATTAACTAGAGAGAATAGAAGAAATACAATGTCGGCCTAGGCCCAATTATTCATATTCTAATATACCACTCCCCTCAAGCTAGAGAGTACATGTTGTGCAATCCCAGCTTGGTGCCCATATGTTGGAATCTAGGAAGCACGGACACTTTCCAGAGCCTTCCGTGTCCGTGTCTGACACTAGTCCAATGTGGACACGCCATGGACACACGGAGGACACTGCTCCGACGTGTCCAACTTCATTTTTTTGAATTGTAAGTGTGAAATGTGGTGCTGCAATGCAACGTGCAATGCAGCGTTCAGAGAGGCCATAGGCCTTCTCCCTTTTTATTAATAAGAGAAACTGGATAATTTACATAGAGGTCCAGCAGGATATAGAAATTATAAAATAGAATAAATATGAAATATATTAACACTCCCCCTCAAGCTGGAGTGTACACATCGTGTAGACCCAGCTTGTTGCAAAAACTATGGAAAGTTGTTGGACTCAATGGCTTCGTAAGAACATCTGCAAGTGGATCTTCAGACTTGACATGTGGAGTCATAACAGTTCCATTCTTGATCTGGTCTCTGATAAAGTGGCAGTCAACTTCAATGTGCTTAGTACGTTCATGGAAGACTGGATTCTTAGCAATGTATATGGCCGCTAAAATTGTCACATCTGAGTTCTATAGGAGACAAAACAGGAATCTTTAATTCAGAAAGTACAGATTGAACCCACTGCAACTCACAACATGCATGTGACATTGCTCTATACTCAGCTTCCGTGCTAGATCTTGCCACAACATTTTGTTTTTTGCTTTTCCAAGTAATAAGATGATTCCCCAGAAATGTGCAATATCCAGACGTAGACCTCCTGTCATTCAGATTACCAGCCCAATCTGCATCTGCATAACCAGTAAGAGACAGTGTGGATACAGGAGTCTTCGGCCTATAATAGGTGATTCCCTTACCAGGTGCACCTTTCAGATATCTCAGAATACGACAGAGAGATGTCCAATGAGACTGTTTTGGAGAGCTCATATGCTGACTCACCACTCCTACATCAAAAGAAATGTCAGGACGTGTGACTGTCAAATATATCAATTTTCCCACAATTTTCCTATAATATCCTGGATCTGGATAATCAATATCATCAGTCATTTCCTTCACATGATAGTCCATAGGAGTAGACACCGGCTTGGACTCACTCATACCAGTTTCCTGTAGTAAATCCAGGACATATTTTCTCTGAGACAAATTGGTACCTGCATGAGATCTAAGTACTTCAATGCCCAGAAAATATCTCACTTTTCCCAGATCCTTTGTGTGAAAGTGCCCCTGCAAGTCCGCTTTCACACGAGATATGCCTGTGGAATCACTACCAGTGATAACAATATCATCAACATACACAGCAATAATAATAGATCCACCAGAAGAAGTAGAATAAAATAAAGAGTGATCAGTAACAGAACAAGAAAAACCCATCTTTAGCACAACATCACTGAACTAGTCAAACCAAGCTCTAGGAGATTGTTTCAATCCATAGATGGCTTTCTTCAGTCTACACACCTTCTGACACTCCCCATGAGCAACAAAACCAGGTGGTTGCTCCATGTACACCTCTTCTTGTAGATCACCATGAAGAAAAGCATTCTTGACATCGAGCTGAAATAGAGGCCAGTCAAATGTAGTAGCCAGACAAATAAGTATACGCACCAAATTCAGACGAGCCATTGGTGAAAAGGTCTCAAAGAAATCAACCCCATATGTCTGAGTGTACCCCTTTGCCACCAGTCTAGCTTTCAATCTCTCCACAGAACCATCTGGATTATGTTTTACTATAAATACCCATCTACATCCCACAACATTTTTATCTGGAGGTAAGTCAACAAGTTCCCAGGTGTTCTGTAAAAGAGCAGACATTTCAACATGCATAGCCTGTTTCCAGCCAATGTCCTTCATAGCATCAAGATGATTTCTTGGATTGACCACAGAATCAATCTCAAGAGCAAATGAGCAAGCCTGCTGAAATAACTTAGACAAACAACACACATTTGCAATAGGATGCTGAATAGTACAGGAATGGGTACCTTTGCGAACAGCAATGGGAACATCAAGGTCAAATGGTTCTTCAGGAATCCCTTGAGTAGAGGAGGATGGGGAGGCTCAGAGACTGGAGTCGCTACCTCCTCTGGATCTTGTCTGCCTCGTCTGCTATAAACATGTGAATATTGTTGAATTGGTGGACCATCTACTGGTTGCTCTTCCTGAATTATAGTATAATCAGGAATGATAGGTGGCACTCTCTCACTCTGATGTGGTGGTGGCACTCTCTCACTAGCATCTGATGGTGGCACTCTCTCACATAATTGCTCCCCCTTACTGGGAACACTAGAGAAATATGGAGTGGATTCATGAAAAGTTACATCTCTAGACACAAACATGCGACGAAGACTTGGACAATAACACTTGTATGCTAGTGTTGGAGTACCCAAGAAAGAGAGTCTTAATTGACCTAGGAGATAACTTATCATCCTAAGGATCAAAATTGTGGACAAAAGTACAACCAAACACTAAGAGGAACAAGGAAAGGTTGATCTTTGGGGCGTAGGACAGAGAAAGGAGTATGTCCTTGAAGCACAGAAGAAGGTTGCTAGTTGATAAGAAAACAAGCAGTAAGAAGGGCGTCAGACCAAAAACGCTTAGGAACATTAGATTGAAACATGATTGTCCTGGTAATATCAAGGAGATGACGATTTCTCCTCTCTGCTACCCCATTCTACTGAGGGGAGTGAGGACAGGATGTACGATGTATCATCCCAACTGAACTACAAAAATCAGCCATAGCATTTTGAACATACTCCGAGGCATTATCAGATTGAAGAACTTTAATATTGCAATCAAATTGAACTTTTATTTTTTGATGAAAATGTTTGACAATAGATAGCACAGACTCTCGACTTTTCAACAAATTAATCCAAGTCATATGCGAGAAGTCATCCACAAAAGAGATAAAATAATGAAAACCGTTATAACTATGGTCTTTTACAGGACCCCAAACATCACTATGGACCAACTCAAAAGGACATGACGCCCGTTTATTGACACGACCGGGATAAGACATTCTATGATGTTTCCCTAGTTGACGATACTTGAGACAATTATGGTTCTAACTTTCTCAAGCTCTCTATTGAAGGATGTCCATGTCTGTAGTGCCACAGTAAGGGAGAGTCACTCAACAGGACAGCTGGAACAGGAGCAGACACTTGGCGAGGCAGATTGTCACCGTGGAAGAGGTAGAGATCACCTTTCCTAGGCCCCCCACCAATCGTCCTCATACTCTTGAGATCCTGTAATACAAAACAAGAAGGTCCAAAAGTTACCGTACATTTCACAGTATCAATCAACTTAGCAACAGACAGAAGATTAAAAGGAAAAGCAGGCACATAATGTACGGATTTAAGATCAATTCCAAGAGTAAGAGAAACAGATCCACTGGCTAACACTCTCCTCACTGAACCATCTGCTATTGTTACAGATTTGTGAGGAATATGTGAGTCAATAGAATGAAGAAGTCTCCTCATACCAGTCATATGTTGTGACGCTCCAAAGTCAACGACCCATGATGAAGTAGAACCAGAAGCCAATAAAGAGGTAGCCTGATTACCAGTGGTGGACGCCAAGTTGGCTGAAGATAATGATCCCAAGCTCAGATGCTGAGTAGCCAGAATAAATCTATCATATTCCTCCTTAGTGAGTGTAATGCCAGAAGGGCCAGAACTCGAAGCAGGAGGCTCAGTAGACTCAGTAGTGGTAGCATAGTTTGCTGCTCCCACAGGTGGTGCAGCAGGTTGACCATGCTTCTTCCAGCATTTCTCAACTGTGTGTCCAGGTTTGTCACAGAAAGTGCACTTAGGGCGAGTTCCACGTCCTCGGCCCATACCTGTCCGTCCTCCTCTCACTGCAGCAGCTACAGAAGCATGAGAATCTCCCTGAGATGAGACTACGGTAGGATCAAAAGGTTTAAAATTTTCCTGTAAAATCCTTGAATAGGCCTCTTCCAAGCTGGAAAGTTTATCAGAAGCTAAGATAACACTACGGGCTGAACTGCACGAAGACCTCAGTTCAGACAAGAATTTTGTTGTAATCAAGTCATCTTTGTCTTTGACTTGCTCCTGGACAGCTACTGGATGGTAGAAATGCAGCTCTTCTGCAATACCTTGAATCACTCCAAAGTATTCTTCTAAAGGTTTGTCTCCATATCGTTCTGCAAACAGGCGATCATATATCATGAACTGACGAAGCGCATTCTTCTCTTGAGAATAATGTTTCTTCACTGCATCCCAGATCTCTTTCGCGGTAGTGTAGAACATGAACCTCGAGGCAATCCCAGGTTCCATGCTTCCCCACAACCAGGTCTTCACCAGACTGTTATGACGCTTCCATTTAGCATAGCCTTTGTCAGTAAGTGCAGGAGGATCAGAATCAACGTGTCTCGCCTTGTCGCGTGACTCCAATACAGTATGGACAGCATTCATCCATAAGAGATAATTCTTCCCGTTCAGCTTGATGGAGAGGATAGGAGACATCTCACTGGAGATGGTAGATGTCTTGGTGTGCTCTATGATTTGACGAGAAGAAGAGTGACGGATTGATACAATTCACAAGAAGATATGGGTGACGGGGAGATACGCGTCACGTCATAAGATTAGATGTGTATCTGACGCATCCACAGCCCCCAACTGAAATTCCCTACTCACACATGGAGGAGATATGATTAGGAATTTCTTACGTACCGACGGACCCTCCGGTTTGGGATTTAGAAATCCGTTGGATCAACCGAAGGACCCGACGATCCGGAGATAGAAGAGAAGGAGGGACGGCGGCTACGACGCCTGGCCCGGGAGACGGCTGCTCCGCCCGCTTTGGGCCGGCGGCGCGGCGGCCGGGGAAGGCTGGCGACGTGCTTTGTTCACGCAGGAATTATTGTTCACTCCGTCGTATTGTTCACGCCGGAGTTACTGTTCACGTCGTGTACTGTTCACCGCCGGAAGTATTGTTCACCGCCGAAAGTACTGTTCACGCTGGCGGCCGGCCGACCGGCGGCGGCGCTGGGTTGTGACGGCTGGGTAGGGTTAGGTTAGAAACCTTGCTCTAATACCATGTGAAATGTGGTGCCCCAATGCAACGTGCAATGCAACGTTGAGAGAGGCCATAGGCCTTCTCCCTTTTTATTAATAAAAGAAACTTGATAATTTACATAGAGGTTCAACAGGATATAGAAATTACAAAATAGAATAAATATGAAATATATTAACAGTAAGCTTGGCATGTCCAAGACACTTTCTTAACACGGCCAGCCTAACCCATGTAAGACCAACTAAAAGAATAAGAAAAATTTAACACCCAACCCCCAGGACTCCTCAACCAAACCCCCACTCCTTACGAAAATCTCCTCCATGTCCTAGAGAGGTGACCAAGAAGCCTTCTCCCTGTAACTGCTGTTATTCCTGAAGAGAAAGCAGCAACCACCTCTTGCAGCAGTTGTTACAAGTAGCAAATCGATATTTGAGCCGCTGCAAGAAACCGCCACAAGGAGATGGCGCTACTACAAACAGCTGTTGTAGCAACACCCACTAGGAATTGCAGCAGCTGCTGCAGCAACAACTACGAGGAATTACAACAGTCGCTCGCAACAGGAGCTGCCAACACTAACGGCAGCCACAGGCAGCAACTTACTTCCCCTTTAGGTAATTCCTTACCTCTTCTTCCTCTAGTCTTTTTTCCTCTTCTTCCTTTTCACCCTCTTCTTCCTACTTTGTTGGTCCTCCAATGTGTCCTCTCCTCCCCCTGCCTCTTCTCCTACTCTATCAAAAACTCTCCTCTCCCCCTTTTCCTCCTCTACCAACATGTAGTCTTGTTTTACCTTTGTCCTCTTCCATATACCCTCCACTCCTACATGACTATTGAATGTGTTAAGTCAACCTCTTCTTGCTTCACCGCCATCATCACCCCCTAATACACCTCTCCCCTCCATCACTACAGCTTCCCCTCGTCTTACCTATTCTCCACTCCTCTATTAGTATTGTTACCCTGAAATTGTTATTGTTAGATTTTTATTTCAAGATTTGTCTATAATTAATTCTAATGATGTAGTAGTCTATCATTCTTGGATATTATAAGATATCATTTAGTATGCTGAATTCGAATTGATAAGCATTGTGGGTTTGAATACATATGTGAATATAATGTGGATATTGTGGTGATCTTTGCTTTTGCTTATTGATTAGAATTATGGATCTTGTTATGTTTTATAAATAAATTATATACATATACATTTATATATATATATATATATGTAAAGATACATACATATGTATGTATATATGTATATATATTGTCGTGTCCAATGTCGTGTCTGTGTCGGATGTTCTATAAAATCGTTATGTCACGTGTTTGTGTTTGTGTTTGTGTTTGTGTTTGTGTTTGTGTTTGTGTTTGTGTCTGCATCCGCTTTGGTGTTTGTGTTCATGCTTCTTAGGTTGGAAAATGTTGGTGGTAGTTGTTCGGTGAGAATATCAACAGTTCAATCCCTAGTACACACATGTGGCGTCACAACATTCCTGGCTTTGACAAGGTCATGCATAAAATGGCAATCTACTCAATATGCTTTGTGAGCTCGTGGAAGACCGGATTATTTGCAATATGCATAGTTGTCTTACAGGGAAGCATGGATACATTTCTAGACACAGACACTGATGGGACACATCAATTTTCTAAAATATAGGACATGGAGATGGCAAGGGATGAGAAGGGGGTTTCTCTTAATATTATAAATATATATATGTGTGTGTAGTGCATGTGTGTATTGGGTTTACTTTTTAAAATAATTGGAAATATGTAAATATGTATGTACATTTGTATATGCCAATGAATATACATATGCTTGTGTAGTAGAAACAGCGTGAAGTACACAACAAACTTGTTGTGTTTGTTTCCATAAATACAATAGATTTCAAAATAAGTAAATTGAATTCCCATTACTCAATTTATCAGTTATTTACACCACCATGTTGTTGACTCAAGGTCTAAATTGACTAAACCCTTGTTTTGATGATGACTAAACCATTCCAATTAATTGTGTCTAATGTCTCTACTTGAGTGAATTCAGATTAGGTATAGACACACTCCAAATGCCCTAACTTGCGCATATCAATTTGGAGAAAAGACAAGTCAAAGTCAATACAAATGCACGTTTTTGGAATATGATGTAAATCCATTAGAATCATGTTGTAAATCATTTGTAATGATTGTATGACTTATAATTAAGCTTAGAAAAAATCAAGAGCACTTGGATCGAATGTTTAAGCACTCAAAAGCCATTTTCCAAAATTCACATCAGGAGGTTCATCGGTCGAGTTGCAAACTCGACCGATCCTGATTGGATCTTGAAAATGACTTTTGATCGGTCGAGTTTACATGTCACAGAACTCGACCGATCCCTCTACTGACCAAAACTGATTTAAGTGAATCGGTCGAGTTACCCTAGGACAAACTCGATCGATGGCCTAAATTGATCTTGTCTTTTTGTGGGATCAGTCGAGTTACCTTTATAGAAACTCGACCGATTGCACTGTACGGAAAAGTGCAGAAAAGTATTTCTAGCCGTTGTGGAGTTGCAACAAGTGGAAATATATTCGTTGAAGTCACAAAACGGCTAGTTTTTGTTCTTAAGTGTTCCCAAAGGCTAAAGGGTATCCCCAACTATAAATAGAGCCCCTTGGGCTTCATTCCAAGGTTGAGTATTCAATGCAAAACTCTATGTGAGGTTCCTATTCTATAATTGAGTGCTTCCTACAGCCTCCTCTCTCTCTCTAAGCTTAATCACTTGCTACATTCGTTAGAGTGAGTAGGAAATCTGTAAGAGAGCTAGTCCTACATGTATATCTTGTGAGGTTCTCACTTCCACCACCTCCCTATCTCTCATTTCAACCATGAAAATGAAGGTTCTCTCTCTTGGCTAAGAGAGGTGAAGAAGAACAAGGGAAGGCGTCCCTTGGTGAAGATCAAGACTGAAGACTTGGAGCTAGAGTGGGTAAGCCATTGGTGAAGGCAGAAGACTCCTTGCTCAAGTGAGTAAGTCTTTGGTGGAAGCTTCTCCGAGTGAAGGTGAAGTCAAAGGCTAAAGATCCAAGAAGAGTGGGTAATCCCTGCAAGGCTAAGGACTTGTGCAAGAGTGGGTAAGTCATTGGTGAAGGCCGATGACTCATTGCAAAGTGGGTAAGTCCTTGGTAAGGTTGAAGACTCTTTGTATTGGATAGGTAAGTCCTTTGGTGGTCATGTATTGTAAGTCTTATGAATGAATATAAGAGTGCAATGGTTAAGAAATCCTAGAGGTTGACCTCTCTAGGTAGTGGATTGACTCACTTCTAATTTGAAGTGTGGAACAACTCTAAATAGCTTGTCTACTTGTGTATGTTCAATCTCTCTCTCCCTTGCTATGCATGTTTTAGTTGCACTCAAATTTCCTATTTAGCAACCTTATCTTGTGATATATCTTGAAGGTCTAATGAATTTTGTTTAAGTGGATGCATATCTATTCATCCCCCTCTAGAGCATCTAATCACCCATCTAGGATCCAACACATGTGTCTCCCGATATCTAGTTCATCTAAAATTTACCATGTGGAGTCATTTATAAAGATTGTCTGCGATTGTGATTAAATCTCAGTTGTGTCTTATATACTGAATGACAAGAGTTACTTAACAGTAGTTGTATATTCAGATATTCCACTCTAAAATAGGCTACGCATCAGCAGCTGCAACACTGTTGCGTCCAAGGAGTGTATGGGTTGTGTTCGGGTTGCATAAAAAGGAGCAAAACTAAGTGAACATGTCATGACCGTGTCTAACATATTTTGGGTTACGTCCGGGAAGTGTCAGTGTCTAAAACATGTCGGACTTGGACAAGGGGATGTATAGAAGTGTATGTGCTTCCTAGCGCCATATTGTCACAATACAATGGTGTTGGTGTTTGGACAAGGATCTCAAATTGAACAAGGATCGATAGCACCGACTGAAGGTCATAACACGTAAGCCATGGCTCTATATACTGCATCCCTGCTTGATCGAGCAACAATTGACTGTGTGTTGCTCCTCCTTAAAACAAGATGCTTGCCTATCACAATATAGATTCCATATTGGATCAGTCGTGTAGAGCTTCTCATACCCAATCTACATCCGCATATTCAGATATTGATATAGTCTCTAGTGGAGGTCATTTCATAGAATAAACCCCTCCCTAGAGCATGCTCTTTAGAGAGCACATAATGCATTGAATGTCGCACCTGTGAGCCTGCAGAGGAGAACTCATATGTTGGCTAACAACACTAAGAACATAGATGTATAGTCAGCAGATTGTCAATTAAATCCAATGATTGAAAAGACAGCTCGCTCCATGCTTAAACGACTTGTACATACAAGCATTTCTGGGCCTAGGCGGGCTTTGGGGCAGTTTAATCAAAAGTGGCCACTTTTGAGCTTAGAAGGCGGCTTCAGCTCGCTTAACTGGACCTGCTTTAGCGGACCATCTCGTTCGCTTCCTGGTAAAATGGATCATCATCATCATCTAAGCGTCACTCCAAACCATGTTGTGTTCGGCTACATGGATCCTTCTATTCCAATCAGCTCTATTATGGGTCATATTCTGATCAAGATGTAGAGGTTCAAAATCTCCCTTCATAAGCTTTTCCCAGATTAGTTTAGGCATGCATCTTATTCTTTTAATTGTGCTTGACTCGATAGCATTGCTCCATATAGGCGTGTTAGTCGATCTGCATTGCACATATCTGTACCATCTCAAACGGCCCTCGCATAACTTGTCCTCAATACTCACTGTGAAAGAATTTTGTATTGAACTGATTCGATTAGATAAATAAAAGACTTACAGCCATGTCTTATATATAGGAGCAAGGGAGAAACCCTGAAACTTGTGTCCCAAGTAATCTAAACGGGTCGAGACACTAAAGGCCCACTAACTAATTAACCTATTAACTAAATAGGCTAATATATACTCTTTAACACTCCCCCTCAAGCTGGATCATGGGTGAAACACATGTCCAAGCTTGGAGTTAAAGGATTCGATAAAAGAAAAGATAGAAATGATAAAAGATAAATATCACTCCCCATACAAAAGATTGATACTCCCCCTTAAACAATACTCCCCCTGAATCATACGATGATGATTATTTTCTTTGAAATTGTATTTTGCAGGCTGGAGATCCTCGAGCTCTGATGAAGGTCTTTTGGAGTGCATCTGGAATGAAGAACATCTGAAATGGAACCTGAATAATGCAGCAGTAATTTGCCACTGATGATGTAGCAGTAGTGTCTTCAAAGCGTCTGAAAAGGCGTGCATAACGTGGCACAAACACGAACGGAAGATATGTTGGTGATACGATGCAGGTACCATAACTCTATCGCATGAACCTTGAGGGCTTGACAGGAAAGGAGATATCATCTGTCAAGGAAAGTCTCAAGAAGATTAGCGGAAGGCGATGCTCATGGAATAAAATTTAGATCGAAATTTCTGATTTTTTTTCCAATCGGACATCGAAACGCATGTACGCAGAGAATGGGACGTCATTTCGCAGAAATTTCGCTAAAATTTTGCACTTAGGTGTGAAATTTCACAAAACAGTGCAAATTTCACCCAGTTTGGGCCATAATTTCGCGAAATGGCACAAAATTTCGATAGAAATTTTGAGATATTTGTTCCTAAGACTGTTGCCACTACAGGTTAGGTATTTTGGCGATTCTCTTTGTATCTTTTGCTTATAGAGGCTATTTTCTTTAATTCTAAGGTACGTTTCTCCTATCCCTAGCCCATGTATACCTCTTTCTATGTTTACACTCTTCTAAAAGATGTGAAGAGATACTATGAAAAATAACAAAGTTCTAAGTGTTGCTACTACATGTTAGGTATTTTGGCGATTCTCTTTTGAAAATCACATGAACTACAAACAAACTTGTGGATCTATGAAATAATAGTATTGTCTGCAATTCTACAATAAATTTGTTATTATTACACATATTTATACATAAAATGACTTAAAAATAATGCATTTTCTTTGATCTATGTATAGATGACCCATGTAACCTAACTAAATTTTAACACTAGACTTATATAAGTTGTAACATGTAAGTTTGTAACTTGCAACTAGTGAAAATATAAAAGATTGATTGAATAGGAATACATCGTGATAGATACAAGACTGGACACCCCTGTCCTATATATAGGAGCAAGGGAGAAACCCTGAGACTTGTGTCCCAAGTAATCTAAACTAGACGGGCCGGAATATAAAGGCCCACTAAACTAATTAGCCTATTTAACTAATAGACTAATATAGACACTTTAACACTCCCCCCAAGCTGGAGCATGGGTGAAACACATGTCCAAGCTTGGAGAGTTACATGACTCGATAAAAAGAAATGATAAATGAAAGATGAAGATAAATATCACTCCCATACAAAATATGTTACTCCCCCTTAATCAATACTCCCCCAGAATCAAATAGTGATGATGACTTTGCAGGCTAAAGATACTCGAGCTTTGAAGAAGGTCTTCCTTGAAGTGCATCTGAAATGAAGACATCTGAAGATACTCTGCAGGCTGAAGAATGCACCACTGGAATACGTGCTTAATGCGGCACGAACGCGGATATAGTGGCGACGAATGGTCCTGATGCTACAGCAACTCGCCACTGGAATACGTGCTTAACGCGGCACGAACGCGGACGGACGATCTGCTGCTTGATACGATGCAGGAACCATGAGGGCTTGACAGGAAAGTAGATATCATCCATCAAGGAAAGTCCCAAGAGGATCAGCTACAGGCGATGTCGATACATCAGATGCGGCTCGGAGAAGACGTGATGAAGCAGCTCGATGAAGAGAAAACTCTGAGCTTCTGAAGAAGCACCCATTTGTCTCATGTGAATGCAGCTGAAGGAATACATCATCAACAACGGATATGGTGTCGATGTTGGATCTTCACTGCTAGCTCAAGTAGAGAACCGGTGTGTTGAACAATGTGAAGCTCCATGAAGATAGCCTGGAATATATATAATCTGAATACATATATCATCATCTCATCTCATCTCATCTCATTCTCTCTCTCATACATTCTCTCATATGCTCTCATGCTCGCTCTCTCTTCTCATCTCTTTCTCTCCTCTCTATCCCCCCCCCACACACCAAATACGATAAGAGTGAGTCTTTGGTGTGGAGAACTGGATATATGACCCCCCCGTAATGTGGAAAAGGGATGCTCACATAATATGGGTGGGTGGGAAAGAAAATGGTGGAAAAAGAGAGGAATATGTGAAATGGAGATGGATAATGTGGAGAATGAAACCGATAGCCAAAGAGAGTATACTAAATGGGTCAACATGAGATCCGGGTAGAAAAATAAATGGATCTAATCCCGACCCGAAAAGGGGGTTTGTTGGCCCGTTAGGGCAACAAATCCGGGGGTGCGAGGGTGGAGCCCCCGCGAAAAATCCGATTAGGCTCTAAATTGGATCCGGTTAGTAAAAGATAGGACCGATTAATGATCTGAATAGCAATAGAGGGCATAATGAATATGGGAGTAGACATAGATGGGAGGTGACGATGGAGTGATGATGATGAAGACAGCAGGTGATGGCGTAGGTACGACAGTAGCATGATGACGCACAACGCAGCAGCAACTTGTGGATGAAGATCGTCAGGATGATGATGAAGTGGAGGAGCAGCAGCTTGCGGATGATGGTTGGATATGACACTCGGCTGATGAAGCACTTTGTCACAACATAGGAGATGACAAAGAGTCTCCTGTGTGACTCCGGAGATATTGCATGCCAAGAGGATGCATGCGGAGCCAAGGCGGACCCTCTCCAAAGCAGCGATGAAGGCTGATCTGAAGACTTCATGAGATGGAGTGTCGATTGATAGGTGTATCCTTTTTATATCGCCACTGATCAATTGTCGATACCATCGACAGGACTGTCGATGGTATCGACAGACGCTCTTCTGTCGCTGTGATAAAGTCGATAGTATCGACCTCCTGTCGATAATATCGACGCCGACACTCTTTTGTCGCTGTGATAAAGTCGATAGCATCGACTTCCTGTCGATAGTATCGACGTCGACGCTCTTCTATCGCTGTGATAAAGTCGATACCATCGACTTCCTGTCGATAATATCGACGCCGGCGATGCAGGTTGCGTCACGGATGGTCGGCGGCTGTTCCTTTGGGATGGCGGCTTGGATGATGGTCGTTTGCTGGAGATGGCGGCTGCTAGGGGCGGTGCTGCTCCTATTGGCTTCGGCGGCGGCGCCCGCTGGTGTTGCTGCTGATAGAGGCGGTAGCTGGTGCTGCTGTTTTCGGATGGCGGTTGGTGCTGCTGATAGAGGCGGCGGCTGGTCGCCGTATATGGTTGTTATGATAGGCAGCGGAGGTGTTGTATGGAAAGAATGAAAGAATAGAGAATAGAGATGACCATGAAGGCCGGGATATGCCTAGCGGGCAGCCGGCCTAGGCCATGGCAACGGCCGCCCGCAGGCGGAGAGAGCCCGCGGTTGCTCTCTTCGGAGAGAGGAGCAGCGGCGGCTGCAAGGGAGAAGTCGGCGGCTGGGAGAGAGAGAGAGGGAAGCGGCGGCGCTAGGGTTCTCTCAGGATGGAACCTGCTCTGATACCATGTGAAAATATAAAAGATTGATTGAATAGGAATAGATTGTGATAGATAAAGGACTGGACACCCCTGTCCTATATATAGGAGCAAGGGAGAAACCCGGAGACTTGTGCCCCAAGTAATCTAAACTAGACGGGCCGGAATATAAAGGCCCACTAAACCATGTGAAAATATAAAAGATTGATTGAATAGGAATAGATTGTGATAGATACAAGACTGGACACCCTGTCCTATATATAGGAGCAAGGGAGAAACCCTGAGACTTGTGTCCCAAGTAATCTAAACTAGACGGGCCGGAATATAAAGGCCCACTAAACTAATTAGCCTATTTAACTAATAGACTAATATAGACACTTTAACACAACTGTAAGTTTTAAGGTCTAAGTGGTAAATTGTGGGTTTGTAAGCTGTTTACAGTCTAACGGACTTGACAATTCTGTTCATTTGTGCACTCACTCATTAAGACATGGATCCCACCCTAACCTCTAAACATATAAATTTATTATATGAACTAGCTTGTTTATGTCTAAAGATGGTGTCTGCAAAATCTCATAATTTAATTCATTCATTTCACCATCGAAATCGTAATCGAAATTCAATTGAAATTGTTCAGCTTCTTTCACTTCCAAATGTTGCATACCCCCCCCACCCACATACCCAATATGAAATATTTTTGCATATTTGAGTAGATCTTAGCATTTAGACCGTCCTGGTAAATTTTCATGATTTATTTCGCTTATTTTGGCGTTGAAATCGTCAGGGTCGTAAATATCGAAATTTCTGTGAAATTTCTATTTCTGGGCCATCGGATACGACATCGAAATCGGACATTTAATTCTATGGTGATGCTAATACAGCAGATGCAGCTCGAAGAGGACCTGATAACAATAGCTCGGTGATGATAAAACTGGATAAATCAACCTTGCAGATGTAGACTTGGCAGGCTTGAAATTGCCGAGCTTCTAAGAAATCTGAAGAAGCACCCATCTGTCTCTCAAGAATGCAGCAAGAGTGATAATGTTGTTTGAAAGTGGAGAACAGGTGTGCTAAACGAAGCTCCATGAAGAAAACCTGGAATATGTAGCCTCAATACATATATCATCTCTTCTCATACTCTCTCATACATATTCTCTCACATTTTCTCTCTTCTTATCTCTTCCTCTCCTCTCTACCCCCCTCGCACACCAAATACTACGAGAGTGAGTGTTTGGTGTGGAGAAGTGGATATATGACCCCCCACACTGTGGAAAGGGATACACACATGATATGGGTGGGTGGGAAAGGAATTGGTGGATTTGAGAGGATTTTGTAATATGGAGATGTGTAATATGTGGAGAATGAAACTGATAACCAGAGAGAATATGCTAAATGGGTCAATATAAGATTCGGGTAGAAAATTAAATGGATCTAATCCCGACCCGAAAAGGGGATTTGTTTGGCTCGATTATGCTTAAAATTGGATCTGATTAGCCAAAAATAGATCCGAGTAAGATCTGAATATCAATAGAGATAGAAATTGGGGGCAATAAAAAAATATAGAGGAGGACGTCTCTCATACTTGGGAGAAGATAGAATTATTAGGGGTAATGGAGCATCTCTCTAAGCAAAAGCAAGGCGGCAGCAATAGACAGAGATAATGGATGATGATGGCGAGATAGATAGCAGCAGGGCAGCAATGTGGAGCAGCGACCAAGGGGCCTGGATGATGGCGACGGCGATTGAAGAGTGCGATCGTCGGTTGGGGATACGGTTGTTGCTAAATGAAGCAGCAACACTGTAGCGAACGGACATGCAATGATGGCGATGATTGCAGCGGCCGGTGGTGACGTTATCGGCAGCAACGGGATGGTTGTCACTGGCTGCGGATGTCGCTGCTGATTGGCGGCGGTGGCGCTGTTGTTGTCCTGGCCGGCGGTGGCTGCAGCTTCGCTGATGGTTGTGGACAACGGCGGCAATGATTTGTTGTTGGGAACCAGCGGCTCTGTTGTTGATCGTGACGCTTGCACCGGATGCAGGAGGATGCGGCGACAAGGTGATGTAGCGGCGGCGTGACTGATGGTGACATTGAGTGTTGTTGTCGGCGGCGGCTTCATGGTGGCTAATAGCGCGGGAGATGATAGATAGATAGGAGATAGCCAAGATGGATAGCGTCGACGTACAGAAATAAAATCGGATCTTAAGGAGGAGAAGCCATGGAGGCTGGGATATGCCCGGCAGGCAGTCGGCCTAAGCCATGGCAACGGCGGCGGCCGCCCACAGGCGGGGGTTCTCCCCCTCGGTTGCTCTCTAGAAGAGACGAGCGATGGCTGCTAGGGTTGTTTTCGACGGCTAGGAGAGAAGAGGGAAGCGGCGGCGGTTAGGGTTCCCTAGGAGCGAACGAGCTCTGATACCATGTGAAAGAATATTGTATTAAACTGATTCGATTAGATGAATAAAAGACTTACAGCCTTGTCCTATATATACGAGCAAGGGAGAAACTCTGAAAATTGTGTCCCAAGTAATCTAAACGGGCCGAGACACTAAAGGCCCACTAACTAATTAGCCTATTAACTGAATAGGCTAATATATACTCTTTAACACTCACCACACCCACTTTGTTCCTAATATAGTCATTTCTCAAGCAATTGTTTCTTGCCTTCCCACACATCCATCTCAGCATAAGCATTTCAGCCGCATTCATCTTGTTAGGACCTTGTTGATTCATTTCCCCACATGTATCTTGGTCCTCCTAAAGTAGATATACCGCTAAATCTCATGCCCGAAAAAATAGAGAATTGAAACCGCCGTCGATTCCCAATAGAATATGGAATGAGTCGGCGGCAACAATGCCACAAGGAGATAGTTTTCGGGGAGGGTTGGTTTCCAACTGGAGTGGAATCATTCCCTATTCCCTAATGCCTCCTGTCCATAAAAGGAACACCAACAAATGCACATAAAAAAACATCCAACAGCAACATTTTGACTTAGTTGTCTAGGCAGTTGGGCGGTTGGGCATTGGCCATGGAGGCACAATCCAACTAGGCAGAGGCCGAGGCTTCCTAGGCATTATTTATTTATTTATATAACATGGGTTTTTATATTTTATATAGGAGTGACTAGTTAAAAAAGAAAACAAAAAAGAGGAGGACGAGAAAAGAGCAACAGGGGGAGGAAAGAGAAGCAAGGGAAGGAGGAAGAGGAGCAGGGGTTGAGGAAAGGAGGAAGAGGTGGGGAGGAGGAAGAGGAGCAGGGGGAGGTGGGTGACAGTAGGTAAAAAAATGGGAACATAAGAGTTCAACAACTACAAGTTGTCGACAGTCCTTCTATTAGTCCTTGGCGATCGAAGGGGGAGCATCTCACTAGGAGGAGACGATATCATCCCTAGAGACGTTAGATCATAGGAGCAACATGAGGAGCCCGATAAGCTTTCGGTCACCCTGCATTCGACAAGGGGATCCAAGGACAAAGAACGAAGCTTTTTTTGGGACTACTTGTTAGTATTTTCACTTGTCACTTCTCTTAATACTCTTCTTTAGACTAGTTGACACAAGCAATCCTTCTTGTATTGATTCTCTATTTTCGATCTTCTACCTATACTTAACACAATTTGTTACCAATACCAACATGATTCTTCTACATGTAATCAAAAGGATTCATTACCATTATTGGTACAGTACATATTCACCACACCCCATTACCAATAAAATAAAAATTTGTGTACTAATGACGATGATTATCAGATTATACATTGTATTTGTACTTCTGACTAACTACACATTCATTACCAACACTATTTGCAGTTGTGATGATTTTCAATATTGCATTGACTATTATTAATCTGTCACTACCTACATATCTAGTGTTGACATATTCTAATTCTTCATAATTTTGTAGTTAATTATTATACTACAGATTGGTAGTTGAAGAAATTACTTATTAGTAAAATATGATATGCTTTATAGTTTATACTTATTAGTATATGTTGATTGGAAAGAATAGATGTATTCACAGTATTATGTTATATGATACAAGAGAGACACCTCTCCTTTATATAGGAGAAGGTGGACATGACTCATGACTCTAGAGACTTCCAGATCTAACTAGACTTGACTAGACTAGACTTTATATGACTAGACTCTATATGGGCCTATAGACTCCGACCCATATATGACCACATGACTTATAAGTCTAACAGTATATATATTTTATTGGGTTTATTTTTATTAATGTGTTATGGGCTTTAGACTTGTCTTATCTATTAGCCTCTTTCTTTTATCCCATATTGATTGTCTCTACTTTATGCTTTTACTCTCTTGCACTAAAGAAGAGAGGCCTCTGTAATTGTTTTACTCATCTAATAAGAAGCATGTTAGTATCTTAGATGGTATCAGAGCCTCCTAATCCTCCGTAAACCCCTCCCACCCTAACCCTACCCATGTTCACCTAACCCTAGACGTCGCTGCCCTCTCCTCTTCTTCCCCTTTGTTGTCGTAGCCCTCACCCCTCCCCAACCCCCCCCGGTCGGTGCAGCCCTCCCTGTTGCCGCCTTCCCCCTTTGTTGCCGCCTTCCTCCACCCCCTACCCATCTCTCCACCCGCCGCCACACCCCCTAACCCTACCCACCACTACCATCACAGCCCCCTAGCCCCGCTGCCACACCCCCTCCACCAATCTGCCGCCACCAGCCCCCCAACAGCCCCACCCGCCGCCCACAAACCCCCTCCCAACATCCCTCCACCGCTTCCCTTTCTTCCTCCCCTCTTCCGCACCACCAGTATCTCCATCCACCACCATCTCTCTCTGGCTAGCCACCCCGATCAATCACTCTCTGAACGTCTCCGGAGCTTTCCAGGTATAGCACGTTGACGGGTTAATCAATTTTCGCTCTCTGCCTGCCTACGCCTCATGGTGGAGTAATTCTTCCTCCATGTTGGCGTGAGTTTTTTTGTATCTTTTGTTGCCCCTATGTGGGTTTCTGGGATCTTATGTGTCAAATCTCCTACTGCTATCTTCTGCCCCTGTACAGGTGTTACTAGCTCTTCCCATGTGTTGGGTTTCTAGTGCTGTTTTTTTCTACTGACTATTGTGTGCCTACTGTCCTGCCTGCTGCTCCAGCCTGCTTTGACACCTTGCATACTATGTGAGTCTGTTCACCGATCCGCTCCGGAATCTGTGTCATTGTTGTTAAGTTGGATGGTTCCAACTACCACACCTGGGCGGCTTCTTTCGAACTTTATGTCAAGGCTCAAGGACGCTACTCCCATCTTTCTACTGAAGACCTGGCTACTCCTGCTGCAACTGTTGATGACAAGACAAAGCAGGCATATGATCTATGGTCCAAAGAAGACTCTGGTGTTATGACCTGGATGGTCAACAGTGTTGAACCTAAAATCAGCCAATCTCTCCTACGAGTGCGGATGGCTAAGGACATTTGGGATCAGCTTTACCATGTATACTCTCATCAACAAAATCCGAAGAAAGTGTTTGATATCTTCAAACACTTGGCCAATAAGGAGTACACTAATATTGATCCTATAGAAGACTACTATAATCAGTGATGTGCAACGAGCTTCAGCTTGCTCAGTTCCTAGTTGGGTTACCACCCTCCTTCGCGGGTGTTGTTGATCAGATTCTATCCAGTGATCCTCTACCTACTTTGTGAGAGAATCTGAAATGTGTACGCTTACCTTGTCTCTCAAGCGTCTCCTGACTCTTCTGATGGTGCAGCCCATGCTATTTGGTGTGGTGATTCTTTCTGTGATCGTGGTCGCGGTCGAGGGTGTGGTCGAGGGCGCTCTACTACCAGCCCTAGTTGTGGTTCGTACTCGTCTGGTTCTGACTCCTCATCTGCTAAACAGCGCTACTGAAACTTCTGCAAGTGCACCAATCATATTGAGGACCACTGTTGGATCAAGCATGGCAAACTTGCTTGGGCAAATCAAGTTCCGTCAAACTAGCCTGACACCGCTGCTTCTTCGTTTGCTCCACCTTCTGCCCACTAGACCCGATCCGAGTTTTAGAAGTTGCTCCAAGCACGGTTGGCTTCCTCTGTTGAGACTGATACTGATGGCAGTTCTGCTCTACTAGCACAGTCTGGTAAAAATACATGGGTGATCGACTCTGGTGCAACCTCCCATATTACAGCAATTCTACTTTATTTTCTAACCTACATAAAACTTTTGCTATTCCGCATGTTACACTTGTCGATGGCTTTCAAAAATCTGTTTCAGGAATAGGGAATGTCTGCACTCATGGTCGTCTTTTATTACGGTCAGCATTATATGTTCCTAAATTCCCTATAAATTTGTTATCTGTGAGTAGAACTGTTAAGAGCCTGCAGTGCTCCATAACTTTTGACCTGGATGGTGTTATCTTTCAGGTATTGCACACAAGGATGAAGATTGGTTCGGGCCATGAGGGACCAGACGTCTTATACTACCTGGACACGGAAAAGATTGTTTTGCTTTCCTGACTACTTCTGTGACCAACATTCAGTGGCACTATCGTTTGGGGCACCCTTCACCGACTAAGTTGAGGCACTTACAACCTGACAATTCTGATTCAGTTTTTTACTGTGAAACCTGCCAGTTGGGCAAATAGACTAGATCTACTTTTACCAGGAAAAGTTGTATTGCCTCAAAACAGTTGTTTGATAGAGTGCATGCTGACATTTGGGGATCATGTTCTATTTCCAGCAATTCTGGTTTTCAGTACTTTATGAGTTTTGTTGATGATTTCTCTAGAACCACCTGGTTATTTTTGTTAAAAGATATATCTCATATACTTGATACTATCACATCGTTTTTTGCTGAGCTATGTACCCAGTTTGATAAACATATAAAAATCTTTCGTACTGGCAATGCCCTTGAGTTCAGACAAACATTTGTAAGTGTTTTTTGTCGAAAAATGGTACCATTCACCAAACTTCATGTGCATAGACACCTCAACAGAATGGGGTTGTTGAACGCAAGAACCGTCATCTTCTTGAAGTTGCTCGCACTCTCCTTTTCCACTACCATGTCCCCCAATATTTTTGGTCGGAAGCCATTTCAACTGCGTGTTATCTAATAAACCGCATGCCTTCTTCTGTTCTTGGCAATCAAGGGCCCTATGAAATTCTATATCCCGATGCACCTCTTTTCACTATGCCTCCTCGAATCTTTGAAAGTACCTGTTTTGTAAAAAATATGCGTCCTAGCTTAACCAAACTGGATCCACGTGCCACCAAGTGTGTTTTCTTGGGGTACTCTAGGACACAAAAAGGATACAGGTATTATGATCTGAGTACCAATAAGTGGATGGTTTTCGGGTCTGCCCTGACATCTGATTTAATTGTGGATACTCCTTTACCTATGATTGATGATACTGCTCTATCGGATACAACTATTGCACCTGCTCCACCGTTGAAGGTTTATCAAAGAAGACCGAAGGCTCCAACTCCCTCCATGCCCTCCCAAGCCCTCCATCCTCATCAGCAGATCCACCTCTACCTCATGTATTTTTTGACTTGGATATTCCTATCAGTTTACGCAAAGGAACTCGGTCTTGCACTCAACATCCCATTGGGAATTTCTGTACTACTGCTAACTTGGGAACTAATTTTGCAAACTTCACTTATGCTATATTTGTTGTTTCTATTCCTAAAAATGCTACCCGGGTTGTTCAGCATCCAGCATGGCGTCAAGCCATGGAATCTGAAATGCAAGCTCTCACAGATCGACATACTCGAAAGTTAGTTGATGCACCTGCTGATTATTCACCAGTTGGTTGTCGATGGATTTTTACAATCAAATATCATCCTGATGGAACTATTGAGCGACTCAAAGCTCGTCTTGTAGCCAAAGGCTACACTCAGACATATGGAGTAGATTACTTTGAGACCTCTCCTTTCGCTCGCCTAAACTCAATTCGTGTTCTTATTTCTATGGCAATAAATTCTGACTGGCCTTTATTTTTAGCTAGATGTGAAAAATGATTTTCCTATATGGTGATCTACATGAGGAGATATACATGGAGCAGCCTCCTAGATGTGTGAGTACGGGGAGTCATCCAAAGTCTGTCGCTTACGCAAAGCAATTTATGGCCTTAAGCAAATCCTCGAGCCTAGTTTGACAAGTTGAGCTCCATTCTTCAAAAACTTAAATTCCGTCGTTCCCAGTCGGTCGATCTGTATTTATTAAGAAAACTACTTCTGGTTTTTAGTGATGACACCATTTTATCTGGTAGTGACTCCGCAGGAATCCAAGCCACTAAAAACTACTTGGAAAAACACTTTGTTACCAAAGATTTAGGAAAATTGAGATATTTTTTGGACATTGAGATTTCTCGATCTTCCTCTGGTCTATGCTTGTCTCAGCGGAAATATGTTCCGAATCTCCTCTCTGAAACTTAATGCTTGGGGCCAAGCCTATTGTCACTCCCTTGGATCCAAATACTAATCGGGTTGACGAAAGTTCTCCTTATCATGATCATCGTCACTTCGTCAGTATCGACGAATGATAAGAAAATTGATTTATCTTATTGTCACTAGGGTTGATATCACTTCTGTTGTTGGTCTGGTTAGCAGATATCTAGATAAGCCTAGACAATGTCACTAGGAAGTTGTATGTCACATTCTAAAGTACCTAAAAAGTTCTCCTGGAAAAGGCTTGCTTTAAAGAAACATGGGCATTGTAATCTTATTGATTGTTCTGATTCTGACTATGCTGGGAGCAAGATAGATTGCAAATCTACATCTGGGTACTGCACCTTTTTAGGCAGTGACGTAGTCACTTGGCGAAGCAAGAAGCAAACGGTTATTGCTCGTTATAGTGTTGAAGCCAAGTATCGGGTGATGGCTCATACTACATGTGAACTCTTCTGGGTACGAGGACTTCTGAAAGATTTTGGTGTCTGTAATTCTAAACCTATTCCCATGCACTGTGACAACAAAGCAACCATCTTTATTACCAGCAATCGCACATTCCATGAACGAACTAAACACATTGAGGTTGATTGTCACATCGTGCGGGAAGTTGTCAAATCTGGTCAGATCTCTATGCCTTACACACATACTTTAGATCAAGTTGTAGACATCTTCACTAAAACACTTCCGTGGACCAGAGTCACTACTCTAATGGACAAGCTGGGCACGATTGATATCTATGCTCCAGCTTGAGGGGGCGTATTAGTATATATATTTTATTGGGTTTATTTTTATTATTGTGTTATGGGCTTTAGACTTGTCTTGTCCATTAGCCTCTTTCTTTTATCCCATATTGCTTGTCTCTGCTTTAAGCTTTTACTCTCTTGCATTACTCTGTCACACAATTCTCCAAATTTTTCAATTATTCGCGTATAATTTGCGAATTTTTCATCGGACGTATGCTACGCCCGAATTTCACATTTGACCCGTATTGTTCCCGAATTTTATGAATTATTTGCGTTTAACTCGTCATTCACGTATTTTCACGTATTATTTCTGAATAAAACAATTTTTTGTCAATTTTTTTGGAAAAGCAGTCAGTTAAGATTGCTTCCTGTTTCAATATTTTCTAACGCCTATTTCTCCTCGATTCATTAAATTTTTTCTTCTACTTTATTTTATTTGACTTAAGCAACTCAATGTGGGATTTAACTAATGCGGTACTTGAACTGAATTGACACTTACAGGGCGATGTTTATCAATTGCTCTGCCTTTGTTTCTCAAGTAAACTCTACACCTACAATTTTACCAAATTGACTATTGTGGTACCATGGTGCTTTTATGTACATGCATGAATCTTGATAGTTGTTGATTGATCCTCTTTAGCTTGACCAAACCACCAAGTTAAATTTGTACCTATAATTTTGAAACATACATGATTCAACAATATATATATATATAGAGTCAGGCTAGAATACACTCGAGTGTACGGATCGCACGAATACACTCAAGTATGTTTGCATATCAAGACTATTTTTTGCAAAATGCAAATCGTTGATCTTCACCGTCATACTATAACTAGGCTACATACAAATTTTGAGCCCATTTGGATGAGTATAAGTCACTCATCCAAGGGCAACAAAATCGACGCGTGAAACTAATTTGAAATGCATAATTTTGCGGTCTTCATAACATGAGCTATACATATCCAAATGTGCTCAAATTTTACGTATGAGTTGTTCACGAGATGTTTAATAAGATCAACGGATTAGATTTTCAAAAAAAATATTGCATCATGAAAAACTACTTGAGTGTATTCCGCTCCGGATACACTCGAGTGTATTCTAGCCTGATTATATATATATATATATATATATAGAGAGAGAGAGAGAGAGAGTCAGGCTAGAATACACTCGAGTGTACGGATCGCACGAATACACTCAAGTGTGTTTGCATATCAAGACTATTTTTTGCAAAATGTAAACCGTTAATCTTCACCGTCATACTATAACTAGGCTACATACAAATTTTGAGCCCATTTGGATGAGTGTAAGTCACTCATCCAAGGGCAACAAAATCGACGCACGAAACTAATTTGAAATGCATAATTTTTGCAGTCTTCATAACATGAGCTATACATATCCAAATGTGCTCAAATTTTGCGTATGAGTTGTTCACAAGATGTTTAAGAAGATCAACGGATTAGATTTTCAAAAAAAATATTGCATCATGAAAAACTACTTGAGTGTATTCCGCTCCGGATACACTCGAGTGTATTCTAGCCTGACTCTATATATATATATATATATATATATATATATATATATATATATATATATATATATATATATATATATCTGAATATATATATATATATATCTGAATTTTATCTGAATTGCTCCCGAATGGCTGACCGAACTTTTACCAAATCTTTGCCGTTTTTTATCCAAATTTCCCGCATAATTCCTGAATTCCGAATTTTTCAACCTCGCCGACCAATTGACGAATGCCAAAGTTGTGACTATGGCATTATAAAAGAGAGGCCTTTGTAATTGTTTTACTCATCTAATAAGAAGCCTGTTAGTATTTTAGAATACTTAAGATGTCATATTTACTTATTACACTAGAAGATTATGTAAATCAGTAAACTTAATTACGTATGGTTCATTTTTAGATCTTACTAATAACAATATCACTCTAATCAGCAATTGATCTATTGGTTATTCTATTTTCTATCACAATTCGTATGGAGTGATCAAAGTTCGGGCAAGTCAAATGATCTTGTATGGGAGTATTGCAGTCTTCTAGATCCAACCCAAAGGGAGAAAGTGAAATGCAATTTTGTGGTCATCTATCCACGGGTGGAATTTTCCAGTTCAAGAAACATCTTGCAGAAAACCGTGGAGATGTCAACGCATGCAAGAGTGGTTCCTCCCAACGTTAAGAGGGAAATTACCAAAGTATCAGAAAAAGTTTGTTGAGAAGAAGAATAAGAGGGCTCAGGAGTTGAAGGATCTGCATGGTTAGGTGGAAATTGACAAATATGTTGATGACATTGTCAATATCGGGGATAGACAAAGAAAGAAGTCGAAGGTTGTAGGCCAAATTCAGAATTTTTTCTTTATAAATATGGAGGATATTATCAATGAAAGGGTGTCGTAGGAGCAAACTATAATACAAGACAAGTTAGGTAAAGAGCAGAGGGCTAGGACATGTCAATATATAGCATGATGGTGGATAAATTTTGGTTGTGCTACGAATTATTTGTAAAAAAATAGCTATCTGAGTGTTAAATCTAACTTGTTCATCATCAGGATGTGAGAGAAATTAGAGCACATTTGAGATGGTACTATAAGGACAAATTGAATAACAAATTGTTTATCAACTTTGTATTTAATAAAATATGAATACGTTTTTATATTATTACTTTATTTGTTGCACAGATTCATACCAAAAGGTAAAATGGTTGTCTGTGAAGAAGCTTGAAGCATTGTTGTTCATCTAATTCAACGGAAGGACAGAGACAGAAACGATTATGATCATATAGTGTCTCAGCATAAAGACAAGGCTAAAGATTGGATGGTAGAGCTAGACCCTAACACGTTTTTATATTATTACTTTATTTGTTGCCCAGATTTATATCTAAAGGTAAAATGGTTGTCTGTAAAGAAGCTTGAAGCGTTGGTGTTCATCTAATTCAACGGAAGGACAGAGACAAATGATTATGATCATATAGTGTCTCAGCATAGAGACAAGGCTAAAGATTAGATGGTAGAGCTAGACCCTAATGAAGAAGAAATCTATTCAACTGTTGGAATGACTTGAGAACGGTTGCAGATGCTAGTGGGGCAGTAGAAGCATTAGAGACTAGGAAAGGCACAAGGATTTCTACCTCAAAGTTGGATGAAAAGAAGAAAGCCAATGAGTATGATGATATTGAATCTGATGGAGATGATGACAACGTCAAGGATAGTGATAAAGATCTCGAGGACCTTCAAGCATTTGTACAGGATGACTTTGGTCTCACTCGTGCTAAGAGCGAGGATTATGGACGTTTTTAATGTTTGAGTTTTTTTAGGCATGATGGCATATATTGATGCGCCAAGAATGAATACTTACATTTTGCTTTATGAAACTCTTTTCACTATTGTGTAATGTCATTCAGAATATAGTTTACACATTTTTTTCCTTTTATGATGTCTGCTTTTCAGAAAAGTGCCTGCTTCAAAATCCCCTTCCCGTTTAAGCGCCCATACAAGTGTGTATGTTATCTTCGCGCTTTGCACTTTCCAAAACTAAAGATGAAATCAAATTCTGACAATGCACCCATATTTCTCTGAATCAGGGAATAACTCTTCCTCATTTTGAGGCATCGTATGGCAGTCCATAGAAGTAGAGACTGGTTTCGCATTTGCAATCCCTCTTGCCTTCAATATATCCAGGACATATCACCTTTAGAGAGGTTGATTCCTTTAATGGTGCAGCAAAGTACCTCTATACAGAGTTAGTATATAAAAAGATCATTAGTATACAAATGGGACTGTACAGTGTTTCATAACAGAGATTCCCTCAGATCACTTCCTATGATTACAACATCATCAACACATATAGCAAGAAGAATATGACCTCAAGGTGAGTGGAAGAATATGGAATGATTGAAGCCCAGGTTTCCGAGAACGGTGTTTACTTTGTTAAACCAGGCATGTAGGGCTCAATCCATACAAGGAGTGACGGGTTTTGAAGACGTTATGAGATACCCCCCTCCTCAGCAACAAACTCAGGTGGTTCTTTCAGGTATACTTCTTTCAGACAGATCGTTGTGAAGAAACACATTTTGAATATGTATAAAACTCAACAAAACATAACAGAACACAAAAATATCTCTATAAAACTCAAAAAGAGGTTGGTCAAGATGCGTAGCTAAGAATGCCAGAATGTGAATCGAGGCAATCATGGTGACAGGGGACAACATCTGGTAAAAGTTGATGTCAAAAGTATATCCTTTGGAAACCAGATGTGAATGGAGTCGCTCAATGGAGATGTCGAAGCTAGGAAGCATGGAGTATGGACACGGACACGGATACGGACACAGACACGAACATGGGACACGGGAATTCTAAAAAATATAGGACAAGGACACGGCGCCAGACACGGAGAAAAATATACATATGCATATATATTATTTTTATGTATAAACACAAAAAAGAACAAGCACATTCAAACATAAAGATCATTTCATCTAAGCTATATTCACTTTCATATTTTCATTGAAACACACATTGCACACGTCTTGAAATTAAGCCATCAAAGGCATACGATCAAATAAGTCCACATTGTAAACACAATAATAGTCAAAGTAATAGAAATTTTATTCACAAACAATAACAAGTTAAGCACTACAAGTATGGACCTATAATAGAATATTTGCACATCTAAATTTGGCAGTAAAAAGATAGTGATGGTGGTAGACAACAAAGAAAAAGGAGGAGATATGTTGTTATTGGTAGAAGAGAGTAAAAGTTGATGTACATTAAGATTTGGTAAGAAAAGGAAGGGGAAGAGGAGGTTGTTGGTGTTGGTGGTTGTTGTGGTGGTGGACAAATAAAACATAGGTATCGGAGACTGAAGAAGAGGAAGATGATAGGTTGGCAACGAGCGGAGAGAGAGGAGAGGCCAAAGACTATAGGTGGATGCAGAGGAGTAATTACCTAGGTGGCGATGTGACAAGGGGGAGACAAGTGCATCAAGAGTGGTGAGGAAGTTTATGTGTAATAGGATGTTTCCCCATTGTTGCTACAACTCTAGTTTTTTTTTTAATTTATGCTTGATCCCCCACTGATGTCATCGTAGACTTTTTTTCTCGAGGCTCCCGCCCTCAATTCCCCTTGAGGGGCGGCTTCCCCTGGAACCCGCCGTGGAGGGGCAGTGAGATCTCCTAACTAGGGGGTGTGTGTCCCCTAACACTACTATAACCAATATGCATGAGCCCGCTTTCCATTGTCCACCCAAAACCATTCTTTTATTCTGTGGTTGGTGTGAGGAGAAATATAGAAAGATATTAGCTGATCATCGATCCGTACATGTCCAGTTCCTCTTGTAGAATAACCCATCAGTAACTATGACCAGAGCTATCTGAACAATGACAAATGATATGGTCTAGAACTGTATCACAAAGTAGCATTAAGGTGGTGATAAATTATAGATAATAACGATGCCAAACTCGTGAAAAAATGAAGTAAATATGGCATACTCGTCATTAATATAGAATTATCTATCAAATAATAAAAAGAATTAACTTGACATGTGATTAATCAATTAAAATATTGAAGTATTTTCTTGGAAAGAACCAACTTGTAATAAGTGGCTAAGAATGAAATAAACTAATAAATATAGGTTGTAAACTGATTCTCAGTCTAATCCACTCGTCTGATTAGGTTTGGAATAAAACCATATTAGAATCTGAAAGTGTAAATTTTTATAGATCTATTCGGTCGAGGACTGGTCTGGAATAAATAGCTATCTTAGTCTAGCCTATTGATCCAGGCAAGTATTTGCTCGCCACTAAGCTATTCCCAGGGAGTGTACCTTGTGGAGACAGAAGACGTGCAGTAACAGCTGCAGAGCAGGGCTGGCTTCTGCGACTTCCCACTGCTGCAGCACCGCAGTGAGGGATGTTGCTCTGCAGCTGCGGTAGCATTGGAGGAAGCCTAGATGCAGTAATGACAGCTGGTGGATGTGGCGGAGGGAGTGGCAAGAAGATGGAAGTATGCCTAGAACCCTAGCAGGTAGTCGGTGGCTCCTTGCGATGCGCGACTATTGTATATGAGGGAGTCAGGTAGTAGGGGAGGGGGTTAACAGGAATAGGCAGGGGTACCCTGTAGGTGGCTTCTTTTTTTAGACCCAGTTGGGGAATGAATAAGATCTGTCCCAGTTCAGCAGGTGACCAGTTCAATGGCCAGGTCACCAGATTAATCACTATTTTGGGTCAAATACGAATTTTGAGCCCATTCGGACAGGTTGAACCAACCAGGTCGGGTTGATTTTCATAGCCTTGTTTCTTGGCATATATTAAGAAGATTATGAGTTCTTTCAGCGATTCAGCTACAAGATTCAAAATACTCACACACAAATTTGTAACAGACATCAATAGGCCCTCATATATTTATTGCATTATAAATTAAAGGATAATAACGTTTGAGATACTTCAAAATTCTAAATAATTAGTATTCGAACCTTTTATTATGTGAATGCCATATTCGTACTACTCGACCAATGCAATTCTGCAAAACATTTTTTCTCTGATCATCATCGTCCATTAAATGTCCTGGAAGCGGCCAAGAAGTATATCAATATAGTTAGTTGGAATGTGTGTCAATTACATTAAAATCATTATAACAGACATAAAATAGAAAAAAATGAAAGATAATACCTGTATGACGTTTTTTGCTGGGTGAACCCTGGTAAAGGTCCCAAAGTTAGAACCCCTTGAAAAGTATAACTGCAACTACACTCTTGTTTATGTCGGTTATTTTCAAGAGGTTACAAGTTCACAAGAATTCTACGTTTATGACAATTAAGAATTCTATAGATGGCTTGCTCCTAGCATATATTGCAGAGGTAATACTATCGAATAAGCACTTACGTTTCCTGCCAATATCAAGAAGCATAGACATGGGACTATTAATATAACAGGACAAGAAAAAGTGGAAACATCACGACATGCATATGGAGAAGGGATACCTTTTTTATTAAATATATACTAAATAGCTATGCTTCCATCTAAGCCATGTTGCGTCCGGATACAAAAAATGCATCATAATAATAATATATATAAATCTTTTATAGACATGTAAACGTGGATTCAAGAACAATCAGACAGCAATATAACATACTATTATATGTATGGGATTAAGAGAGGCATTCTCTCCCCCTCTCTCATGCCCGTGACGGAGGCCGAACACCCGGGAGGGTGGTAAATCAAGGTGGCAGCTGGGATTCGAACTCAGGTCCCTTCGTTAGGGGACACCGTGCTTGACTACTTGAACCACTCCTTGTCGGCCATACTATTATATATATGAATGCATATATGTTAGTATAGTTGATGATATGAATGCATATATGTTTGTATAGTTGATGTATATCATTTGGGCGATGAGAAGCAAGAAAGGAGGAGAAATAACAGCACAGGAAACATTATAATAGATGAATAAGTGACAGCTTGTGGAAAACTAGGGACCACAAGGAAGCTAACCATCTGAGGAGACTATGAGAATTAGTTGATTTATATGGTTTCAAAATCCTGTTTTTCATTCTCTGTATTAGTGCCTAAAATGAGCAAAGTAAATAACGTAGGCCGAAAATAGAGGAAAAAGAACCAGTGTGCCTGGAAGTTTCTCTGAGTATCTCAAAGGTGTTTCTATGCATTTATGGAGCGTTTAATTAATTAAGAACAATAGTGCATCTTTCATTTTGGAAGGGAACTCCCAGGCACAACCATGTTTGACTTGTCAGAGACTGGAGTTTCTAAAAAATTAGATGTGTCAGCACCTCCTGTGTGCATTCACAAAAAATAGCTGCGCACTGACTACTTACATCAGAGAGACACTCTGTCCCAAGCTTGTTGCCAAGTTTCCTCCGGCAACCTTTGGCACCACAGTGGCAAACTTGGTCTGCACCAAACTGCACAAACCTACAGAATTCCAAAAACTATGAGCAGTCAGCGATATTTACTTACTATGACAGATTCCTTGTATTAAAGATTGCAGAGAGTCAATTTGAATTACTGATAATCGTAAGTCAGGTGTTCCCCTTTTTCAATATCACGAATGGCAAATATTCCAATTCGAGTTTCTCCTTCCACTCTCCTGAAATATAAAACAAGACCATAAAATGAGGCAGAATCAATGGTGAATGAGGTAACACTATGTAAAACAATACCATTTCTGCATCTCAGTATTTGGCTCACAACTATGATTCATAAATCTTGACTTGTTTCCTTTGTCGGTTGCATCGATGACCATATCATGATTAACCTCGCATAAGTAGAAGTTTGTATCTCCTCGATATTTCATTCTCCAAAGGCGTTCCTCACAAGTTTTATCATCGATTACTGGCCATAAAACCCCAAGAAAGTGAATAGCAGATGTGAAAACTGTAAAATACAAATTAAAGATATAGCTAATTTGGAGACACTACCTTCTCCGACATACTCTATTACAAATTCCCCCTCTTTTATGTCCTCATCAGCTGTGAGTCCGACTCCACAATACAGAGTCTGAAAATTAGAATGACATTTCAAAGATGTGATTGGCACAACAATTATAAGTTAATTTTGTATCAGAAAAATTGGCAAGTACCAGATATAAGCATTGAGCGGATACAATACAGACAACAAATCCTACTAAATCATTTGTTTCAAATAAGAAGATTGCTGAAAAACATATGCATGTAATAAATTTATTTCACGATGTAATGTTTTATAAATAAATTCCTTCTGGTTCAACCAAACTAGTTGTTTGCCCATTGTAAAGTGGACTTCTTTTCCCAAGAACTATATTTTAAAAGACCTAGACAGGCATATATAACATTTATTATAGGGCTGTTAGAAAGTATATTTAGCCTATTTAGTTAATATGTTAGCATATATACAGACTTAAGTGTCTCGACCCATATAGCTTTACTTGAGCCCCAAGTCTGTAATGTTTCCCCCTTTTCTCCTATATAGAAGACGGGTGTGCCGTCTAATATTAATACAAGTGAGTTCCCCTCACACTTTTTAAAATGGTATCAGAGCACTTAACCTTACTCTAGAAAGAAAAAAAGAGCCTCCGTCTGCGGGCGGCCGCCGTCTCTTCTTGGTATGGGCGCCCGCCAGCCAGGCATCTTCCCGGCCTCCATAGTTGTTTCCTTCTTCTTTCATGAAGATCTTCATCTATGCTTCCTCAATTCATAGTCAAAGGCAGCCACTGAGTCTCCCTCGTGGTCATTTTTTCTTTAAAGCGTAGTCATATGTCTATGTCGTCTCGCTACCTTTTGTATGTCCTTTAGGCACGTTGACTTTCTATTGCTTGTTTGTGTTCTATTATGGGTGTACTACTTACAACAGGGTATCAGCATTCTTTGGGATCTATTACATCTACATGTGACACAACACTCTTTGGACTCAGTCACACTAGCGACTGAGATAAAGATACTTGTGCCTATTGGTTATTATCTATATCTACTCGAGATGAAGTTCTTGTCCGATTGAGGTTCTCTTTTTACTTATCTAAATGTTGATGCTCTAATTCTATTATTTGTTGATACCTAATGATGATATTATCGTCTTCAGGTGTGCCTGAGTGTTAAGTTGAGAGATTGGGGATTGTTATCTTTCGTATTGGTTGATCGTCGCCTATTTTCTTATTAATTTGAGTTTATATGTCATGTTTGTGTCTGCCTAGGTAAGTCAAATATGGTATTCTACCATGCTCCAGCTTGAGGAGAAGTATTAAGAGTTATTAGTTATTAGGTTAATTATATATAAGGGCCTAAGTATACCTTTGGCCCGGTAGGGTTCGAATCCAAGTCGTATTATTCCCATCTCCTTTATATTGGAGTACGGTTTATTTAATTATATGAGTGCCTCATAATCTATTTCTAACATTAGAAGATCGTCTGAAATCGCTGATATGCTTCAAACTTTTGCTTTAGTTTCCATGAAAATATTCACACTAACAATTCCTTATAGCTTTGCAATACAGTTTCCAGTCCCTCTACGCCTCGATGGCATTGTCCACGAAGCCACCTATTGATATTGTGACGACCTGTCATCAAACTGACAGTCAAATCGCCACCAGTAAATACGCGGAATAACCATTAGCAGCGGATTAACGAAAATCACTAAAAATTAAACTATTTTGCAAAGAGATCCATTTCCAGGAAACTCTTAAAGAAAGAACCAAAACTTTATATACATCATGGTTCACATTGTATATACATTGTACCATCACATCTCGAGGATAACATATACCAGTCGCTTTGCCCAATCATGTACATCAGCAACATAAAACCTCAAGGTGTACAAACCAAAATATCAGATCATTCATAAAATCATTACGTACTAACTTCCAAGGACCTGAGAGTACAGAGACGACACATAGGACTTCTATCTACAAGACACGACAGACAGCACACTCAACATGAGATGTCATTGTTGTCCCTGTTGTTGTTGTCCTTCCTCTGTAGTACGGTCTCTACCTCCTCGTGCACGTCCACCTAAAAATTGTGGAACCCACGGAGTGAGACAATTGTCCCAGCGAGAGATATAACTCTCTGCCAACAATATTATTATCACAGGTAAACAGTATAAAACTAAGCAGAGGATCTTTTATGTAAATAAGCATGTTTAATCATTGTTTAATTGCAGTGCAAAGCAATAGCATTGTTAAAACAGTTCAACTATCCATAACAGAGCTATAGATCATCTATTTGCTTTATAAGGAATATGAAGAATATGTATAACATCTATCAACTAGGATGTATAAAAGTAATGAAGCATCAACCAATGTTTCTGTATTCATACCTTAAACAAATACGCTACACAGATGATTACATGTTTCCAATCACACTTATGCCCAGAGGAGACGAGGTATACCGCTCATGCTCCCACTGACCACGGCTACGTAAAGCATCGGTACCATACAAGGTCAATGGAAGAGTCGGTTGCCAAGACCTCACCCGTCTCGATCAGTACGAGACCACTGGCAGTGACATCATGTCAAACTGCAACTAGCTTGTCGGGGTATAGCAGCATCTTCACTAAAGAGCTACAACCGCATCATGCACTCTCTTCAGGGAGATATCACATCAATCCTCGGTACATTTTCATCAGGGCGATCACACGGAAACCCTGGCATTCATCGGGGAGATAACACATCAATCCCCATCTGGACGTAAGGATATGTTCGTCCATCACCCCCACATATTAAAAAATATGCTCTCCGAGTTAAACTTGTTTCACCATTCAGCAAATCATGACACCGAATGGATCTATGGCCTAGGCAACTACATGATAAGATTCCACTTGATTAATTAGGTGTATTACAGTATCTTTTAGCATCAATCAAGTTACAAGCAATAATTATAACATATGCTACAAAGAAAGATGTAATACATTTATCAAGTACTTTCATAATTTTTGGAACACATTGACTGCATAACACTAGTCTAGGGATCTCTATCCCTTATCACATTGTTGGGAATTCTCATCCCTTAACATTATCATCATCATGATTGCTAGATCTGGGTATTCAAACTCTTAGTTCATCATTGAACATTGTTACCTCTTATCAGGTAGCTATTACCTCTAGGTCCTCAGACCCAGCTATACATAATACTTGCTGCACAAGTATTTCACATGGCTCACAAGGCCCATTTAATTTGTATCATATGAAACATCATAGCCCATACCTGGCTATGCTCATCATCTCATAATACCAGCATGATTAGTATTCCATGATAGAAGCAATTTCAAGTACATAACATCACCATGCAATACATGAGAAATACAACCCTCCCATTATTAGGGTTAGGGTTTCCCTTTCAAACCAATTAGGGTTTCAAGCAGATTAGGGTTTCCAAACCAATTAGGGTTTCAAGCCAATTAGGTTTTCAAGTTCATATTATCAAGAATCAAAACCCTGATTCATAGCTCCACATATATGAGGAGTATCAATGTATGCTCATATCAATGTATGCTTATTACATGATTATCACACGAAGTATGAGTTTCTCTCTCATCCTTTCTAGGATAATGATTACATCATACTTTATTAAGTTGGCTCAATCCTTTTCTCAAGGTACATTGGCCTACATTTATCAAAATGCATTAAACTCTATACCTCTTAAGGTATCTTTTGACATAACACACTTCATGTGTTACTCCATCAAGTATATTGGATTGAGGTGCTTCCACCATATCGGGCAAAGAGGTGTATCCTTGATCACCATATCGTGCTTCCATATCGGGTTACTCAACATTAGGGTTTGCATATCGGGTTAGACCCTTATGCTCATATCTCTTCAAACCTTCATGGTATCGGCCTACCCTTCACCATGTGATAAGTGACAGCCTAGACAACAGGTTAGTCTAGACCAATTCAAGTGTACAAACCAATAGGGGCTTAGGGTTCCAAGGTATGTCGGGTTTCATATTACATGTTGGGTTTCAACACCATATCGGGTTAGAGGTATATACTTGACACCATACCGTGCATAAGGTGTGTGCTTGACACCATATCGTGCATGAGATGTGTGTATGTGTCACTCATATCGTCCATGAGGTGTAAACTCATCACTATATCGTGCATAAGGTGTATACTTAGATCACTTATATCGGGTTGCTCATAAATTAGGGTTTGTCATATCGGGTTAGAGGTACTTCAACCTGATATCAGGTTGAGCCATGATAATGTCATCATCATCAAGCTCAAGACCTTCGTTCTTACTGTTCTAGTTCATGGACAACAGTCCTATGCAACTATTAGAACTCATGGATTCATCAATTATACAAGAGAACTCGAAATTGAAAGTAGATCATCAAGTATGGCAAGATTGATGGTGAATAATAACATAATTGGGTTCAAGTTATATAACCCGCCTCAAGATCAACTTCAAAGCTCCAAACTCCAAAGCTTCATGTTCCCAAGGTTGAAGATGAACTTATCACATATCCAAGACTCGTTCACAACTCTATATGCAAAGAATCGCCATAGTTAAGAACTTGGTGAAGAAGAAAAGAAAGGATGAATCACAACCCGAGATCACGCTTAACAAAGGTTGAAGATGACCATGGCTTCACCTTAAGCTTAATGGCTCGAGCTCCTCCTTACTCCTCAACTCTTTGCACGATATCTAAGAGAAATGGAGTGATAGGGTTCGAAAAGATTCACTAGTACGTGAAAGGATTGGTATATATATAATTGAGGTTCATGGAAGAGAGTATAGGAGGTTTCATCATTTTACACTACTAGGTGACACGTGTCTATGCATGGTTGACACGTGTCCATGCATGCACATTTATCTTAACATGCAAAACTCTTGAGAATAATCTAGGGATAAGATTTCGGCCCTTAGTTATCTTGTTGAGCAAGATATTTCAACTCAACATCACTTTATTCACAAACTGATACACTTTTTCTAAGGAAAGTGGTAAACCGATATCCATCACCTCCTTGAGGTGCTTAACCCATCATGGCAAAGGCCAAGAGTTGACAACACGATATGGAAGCTGCTCTATGGCTCCTTGGCCGATAGGGACTCTCATATAAGCTCTACAACTCGATACAACTCATATAAAGGCTTCAATTATACATCTTTTCTTGGTCTTTTCATCACCAAGAATACCACTACTCAAAAATGAGTCAAACATGGTGCCTCCTTTCTCTCTCCTCTAGATGATGCTAAGAGAGAGTAGGGGCACTCTAGAGGTGGTAATTTGCATATCAACCCAACATTTTGGGTAAATTGCAATTTGCACCCAAACTATAATATAATGCACAAACAGTTTACAAATAAGCTCAAACTTGAAAATTAAACTCTTCTTCAGTCTTAATTACTTTTCAAAGGATTATAACAAGTTTATAAATACTTGTTTAAGCAAAACTTCCAGGTTTATAGCATAACCCAGGTCAGGGATGTTACAATTTACCCCTCAGCAATACAGTGGCTAAGAGGAAGAATCGCCATCTACTTGATGTTGCTTGAACCAAATGATTGGAAGTAATGTGTCTAAATCCTTCTAGCATGATACCATTCTCACCGCCAACTACCTCATTAATCGCATGCCTTCCACCATCTTGGATAATGCCATTCCTTACACGCTTTCAGACCCCCATGAACCTACTTTTGCTTTACCACCTCAGGTATTTGGTTGTATAGGCTTTGTACATAACTGTCAACCCATCCTTGACTAGATTTCTCCTCATGCCATTAGGTGTTGCATTTCTTGATTATTATTGCACCCCAAAAGGGGCACAAATATGTTGATTTGGTTGCAAAGTGTACCTATGTTAGTGTGGATCAAGGTTTTAGAAAGCGCGAAGCGAGCAAACTGACCTCATAAAACGCTTAAGCGGGAAGCGGGTTTTGAAGCGGAAAAAAGCAGGCGCTTTTTGAAAAAGCGGGCATTATTGTTTTTAAAAAAATAGCAACATCTAGTAGCTCTAAGCTACAAACATAATGAAATAATACTGAATAATCAAGCATTGTAGATGCAGTAAAATGCCTTTCACATATAAAAAGGAGTCGTTACAAAATGAAATGCAAAATAAATAAAAAGTCAACCAACTAACTATCAATGATCATCACTCCAATCACCCAGTAAGCTATCACTATCATTCCCCTTCAGTAGTCTCTGCATCCTCAATGTTTGTTTCAAAATCCAAGTCCAAACTATCATCATCAGAAGCCGCATCCTCATGCTCATCTTTGCCTCCGATATTGGAAGCAGACATCTTTAAATCATTATTCAGATTGGCAACCCTTTTACTTTTCCTTGTTTGTGATACTTCTGCCGCTCCACTAGCTTCTGCAATTGCTCCCCAATTTAGTCCAGCACCTGGATAGATTTCTTCTTCATCTGGATCCAATTCTACCATCCAATCTTTGCCTTTGTCATTATCTTGAGACTCAATCACGTCATCGTTATTCTCGTGTCTCTGCTTCTTCTCCTTTAATTTTGCATTAAACTGGATGAACACCAATACTTCAAGCCTCTTAACATTCAATATGTTTCTCCTTTTAGTATGAATCTGGACAGGAAAATAAAACACCCAAAAATGTCATATTATATAAAAATGTTACCAAATTATGCAATTGCAATCACCAATTCTTTTCCCTCGACATACCATCTCAAATGCACTCCAGTTTCTCTCACATCCAGATGATGAGCAAGTCAAATTTAAAATCCGTAATGCCATTCTTTGCAAAAAAGGTGTAGCTGCCCCATAATTTATCCACCATTGCACTGTGTTTCCAAGACAAATTCAGTTAGAAATCTAGGATTTCACATTGACACAATACTTAACATCATATGTTAGTTAAGGTTGTGCCTTTTACCTGGATTACAATCATTGGCATTTCGTTGTCGGATAGCAGTTGGCCTTCCAAAGGATCCTGAGGCATCCCTATATGCGGGTAATTCCTTCTTCATGACAATACCATCTTGTATGTCTGGCTCAGGATAGAAAGTCTCAATGCACTCCATAAGACCATCCATTATCGTGCTCGTGCTATTTATGTCCTCATCTCTCCAATATAGAAATGGATTCAGATAGTATCCTAAAATGTTAAATTAAAAATTCTATTAATGTCATCGTCTCTCCAATATAGAAATGTTAAAATAAATAGATAAGGTAACAAATCATTTACCTACAGCAACTAAGGGGTGATTAAGCCTGCCGTCCCATTTATCAGCAAATATTTTGAGTACTTGCTTGCGAAGTGGCTCATCATTTGCCAAATACTTGTCAAGCTTGTCTAGTGCATACAACAAACCTGAATGCAAGAAGGCCATCGCAGGAGTTCTCTCATAATCAACAACTCGCAAAACTGACACCAAAGGCTTGAAAATCTTTAGCACCAACTACACTCCCTTCCAGAATTGTGATCCCCCTATTGTGGTTGCAGTTCTAATTCCCTCTGATGTTTTAGAATATTTGCAGTTTACCCATTCATCAGAGACAAACATCTTCCTCAACTGATTCATGTTTTTCAAGATACTTTCTAAGCTCAAAAATGTTGTAGCAAATCTAGTGACGCCTGGCCTGACCAAGTCACACCCTAGAAAGCGTCTCATTATACTCAAGAGTGATATGATGACTGTATAAGAATATCGTTAGTGCTTTTGCCTTTTTGATTACATTGTTCACCCTAGGTAACCTCCTGATTGCCTCCAACATCAAATCAATAGAATGTGTCGCACAAGGAGTCCAGAAGATTTTTGGCCTCTTATCCTGTAGTTGTCAACCTGCAACTTTGTTGGCTGGAGCATTATCACTTACCACCTGCACAACGTTTTCTTCTCCTACCTCCTCAACAGAAGCATCTAAAAGATTAAAGATATAGTCGGCGTTGTGCACCTCACCTGAACAATCAACAGCCTTCAAAAAATATGTCCCTAATCGACTGTTTGCACAAATGTTCATAATACTCCTGTTGCGCTTATCAGTCCAAGCATCTGTCATCAATGAACAACCACTTTTTCTTCATTCTTCCATGTGTTCTTTAAGTGAATCCTTTGTTGCTTCGACTTCCTGAATGAGTAAGGGCTCCCTAAGTTCATAGTAAGACGGTCCCTTCAAATTAGCACCATTGCTTCCATCATGACCTGGAAGCTCTTATGGTTGACAGCATTCATTGGGACTCCTATTATCATTGATTGATCATAGAACATAATGAATCAATATAAAAAATAAGTTTATATAACATTGTAATAAATTATTATAAGTTTATCACTAATAATTGAACAAATATATCTTACCTACTTCATAAAACCATCGTGTTATATATTGACATGTCTTGTCCCTTCTTTCTTTTCCCAGCTTGTCTTTTATTGTTGTTTGCTTGGAAGCGATCCTTTCATTGACAATCTCCTCAGGGTTTCTCATAACAAACCGATCAAGATTACCAATAATCTTGGCCTTCTTCTCTCTATCTCCAATATCAACCATGTCGGGCGACCCATCACAGTTATTGATGTCAACCTCACCCCTAAGATCTCTTAATTCTTGTGTCCTCTTATTCTTCTTTTCAGAAAACTTATCTAGGTACTCGCATATTTCCCGCTTCACCTCGGGCGGGACTTTCTTACAAGCATCAACATCTTCACGCTTACCCGCCAAATGTTTCTTGAATCTGAATATTCCGCCGGTTGATAAATGTCCACAGAAAGTACATTTCACCCTCTCCCTCCTAGATGGACCGGCAAGTGTGCCATACTTCCATCATGGGTCTCCTGATCTAACCATACTTTGATTATTTCCTTGTTGATTTTCGCCACTGTCAGCCATTCTTTGTTGGAATATGTAACAAGTTATTAATTTTAAACTAGATAATGAGTTTGTATAATTAATTACTAATAAGTCTTATGAGTTATGAGTTATTGCTGGAAATCTAAATCATATTTGGCAATGTTCATAACTGATATTGCGTGAGGCTTATGAGCAATAATGATCTGCATATTTTTGTTTTAAATTTTTAATCATATTAACATAACATCGATTTAACCATATAATAATAGTATACAAAATAATGATCTGCATACAACATGATCATTTAGCATTGATCTTGTGCAGGCAATTTACATAAAATGGAATGCCTACAGATTTACTGTAAATCATTTCATTATTACAAATTGCATAATACATACATGATGAATAGAGATCACGTGTACTGATTTACTGTAAATTCAGTTACAAATTGCATAATACATACATCATGAATGGCGATAACATGTATTGATTTACTGTAAATTCAGTTACAAATTGCATAATACATACATCATGAATAGCAATCACATGTACTGATTTATAACATGACAAACGATCACTATAATGTACTGAATTACTGATTTACTGTAAACCACTGTAAACGTTCAATCTTTCATTATTACGAATTGCAGAATACATATATAACGATCGTATTGGTTTACAGTGCGTCATGTACTACCAAAGCAGGAGCAGGATGTAGGTTGTGCATGCGTACAGAGGAAGTTTAAAAGAAGAAAATCATTTCAGAAAGGTTTGTAACAGAAACGCAGATGAAACAAGAAGGTTAAAAGAAGGAAAAAGGATCAAAGCAGGCTGTGCGTACAGAAGCTTGCATAAAAACAGAGAAAGGAAGAGAAGAACAGAGTCGGAAAGGGAAGAACAGACAAACAAACATAAAAAAACAATAAAATTGTCTCATACCTGTTGCTTGCAGGTGTTGTTGTTCGTACAGATCGCTTGCAACAGCTTTCCGCCTAGGATCCTTCCTTGTCGACATCTCAACTGGGTGCCTTGAAGCCTTGCGCCGATGACCTATTGGCTGCCGTCGGCCAACGCTGTAGCGGGAGATCATACAGGGGTTTACAGTCGGCAAGAAGGGGATGAGGAGATAGGGCGGGCTAGCCATGCTCTTATAAGAGCAGAGGGGACGCCGATTGGGGCTTGGAGGCAACTGGGCACTCCTTTCCTCGTCGGGATTCAATGCCGTGGCAGCGGCAGAGATTCTCGTTTTACCTCCAAATTTTGGAGGCAACTCCATGATGCTCTGGGAACAAAACTCAACTTCAGTACATCTTTTCATCCTCAAACTGATGGACAGTCTGAAAGAGTAATACAAATTTTAGAAGACATGTTGAGAGCCTGCATTTTAGATTGGAAGGGAAGTTGGGAAGAACATATTCCTTTGACAGAATTCTCTTACAACAATAGCTACCAAGCTAGCATCCAAATGGCTCCTTATGAAGCATTATATGGAAGACCATGTAGGTCACCAATCTATTGGGATGACGTGGGAGAAGCTAAGGTCTTAGGACCTGATTTAGTACATCAATGTGCTGAAAAAGTAAGATTGATACGCAAAAGACTACAAATAGCCCAGAATAGACAGAAACAATATGCTGACACAAAAAGAAGAGAAGTCAAATTCAAGATTGGTGATTTGGTATATGTTAAGATATCACCTACAAAAGGAGTTTCCAGATGGGGAAAGAAAGGAAAGCTTAGTCCAAGATATGTTGGACCATTTGAAATCATTGGAGAAATTGGAAGTCAGGCATACCGACTAAATCTTCCTTTTCTTTATCAAAATCTTCATAATGTGTTTCATGTATCCCTTCTTAAGAGATACATACCTGATGAATCTCATGTCATCCATATTGAACCATTGGAAATACACAAAGATTTGACCTATGAAGAAATCCCAGTTCGTATTCTAGACCATAAGGAACAACAACTCAGAAATCGAAGCATATCTATTGTCAAAGTTCTATGGAAATATCACGGACTGGAAGAAGCAACATGGGAGCTTGAATCTGAAATACGAAAGAAGTATCCATATCTTTTTGGTAAGATTTAGAATTTTCGAGGACGAAAATTTTTTTTAGGGGTGGTATATGTAACATCCTGATCTCCTGATTAAGTTAAAACTCCTTATTTAGAGCTATTCATAAAAACAAGCTTCTTTGAGAATTATTTTGTAAAATCAATTTTAATATTAAAATAATCCATTTTGATTAATTTAAAAGCTTTTATATATTGAAAATATAATTGCGGTACTTTTGCCAAATTTTGGAAAAAAATATATTGGTGGGTAAGCACACAGTTGGGTGGCAAGCAAGTTGCTTATAGAGGCAAGCATGTAGCTGGGTAGCAAGTAGGTAGCTCAAGCAAACACACTACTTGGTAAAGAAAGAAGCTTAGTGTCATGCTCCTCTTTCAAACACCTAGCACATCCTAATGTTTGACACATATCCTACCATGTGTCAACAAATCCTTGATAGATATCTTCAAATGACACATATGCAACCATTGTGTCATATAACCACAAATTTTCTCTATTTTGAAGACACATACACACCCATGTGTCACTAAACCTACACATCATGTCTCTTTTAATGACACACATATACCCAAGTGTCATCCATACACATTTTGCAATTAGGACCATGCTACCCTCCCACATCCCTATAAATAGAAGCCCACTCCACTCAACTTAATTCTCATTCCAAATCTCAAGTTCTTCCATGAAAGAAAACGTCCCCTTGCTTGTTTCTATTCTTCAAAGACAAGTAAACCTCTTGCTCTCTTTAGAAACCATAAACCTTTCCCTCTTCTAAAACTATAAAGAAGTTCTGCTTGGAGAAGATGTTGAATAGGAGAGTTACTTTGGCAGCATAATCTATCCCCTCCTAAGGTTTGATCCCTACTTATGATTCCTAAATATCATTTTGAAATGCTAATTCTCTCTCTCCTTGATCTTATGCTATCTCTCTTTTGATAAGAATTCATTGTAAGCCGAAATTCTGTCAAAATACTCTTGGAAATAGACCTTCTCTCTCTATCTTTAATCTATTTCAACATCACACTTCAAGGGAAGGTATGGTCCTCACTCCTTGTAATAGTTTCTTATATAATCATTAAGGAAAAGTATGATTTTGTATGATCTTCACTTTGTGAATTAATCTATTATATGATTTCATATAGTCTTCACTTCTTGACTTAACTCTTGTATCACCACTTATGAAAAGTACGATTTATTATGGTTTAGTATAGTTAAGTATAATCACCTTATCATAATCCCTGGTATAAACATTAATAAAAAGTATGATTTAACATGGTTTAATATTTTTAGTATGGTTTCGATAATGACCAATGATATCAACATAAATAAAAAGCATAATATGCATGGTTTGGTAGATGCTTTGTAAAGAATAGATAAATAATATACTAATTTATAAGCTAGAATAGAATTCCTTTCATTACCCTAAGATCATACAAATATTAGTTCCTATCCTCCTTCAAAATTGAGTTATGATTTTAGATGATAATTAAGCATGACTTTGTGGATAATAGTTCTATACTCTTTTATTTTCCTTTCCATTAATTCTCCCCATTATTTGAGTCATGTAATATTGTTGGAAAGTGGAATTCCATCAAACATTTCTATGGTGACTAGAAGCCTGTTTCACTGATGCCTGTAGCCAGTAAAGAGGAAAGGTTATTTAATTGGTTCCATGTTCGCACGGGGGGACTCCCTAACCTCTTGCACACTTCTGGCCATAGATTTGTCTGATTCAATTCCACAATCCCACAAGTTTACATTTTAGGTGTTATATTGAAATACTCAACTAATGATTCATTTATTCGTGGCTACCTTTTAACCTTTTTGAACTTTGACTGGAAAACATATGGAAGTATACATCTTTGATAATGTTCTTTTGATTTAAAAATCTCATATTGGGAGATGTGTTGGTAACAGAGTCGGCATGTCTTGGCCGGGGATTGATACATTTGGGATCCGGATCTAAGTCCTTTGGAGTCAGGGATGGATGAGTTTAATTCTCTACCATACTCAGGCCCACACTTGGGTTGGTCATGTAGAGTCAGGCATGATCAAGTTAGTAATGGGGAATAATCTCCTGCAAAGATTAAGCATGCTAACTAATGATTATTCAAGTGGCATTTTATGCAAGGAGCACCCTCTTCTGGTCTTGGAAAGGCGATCGGTGGCTGCATGTGGTAATTTGATTCATTGAATAGAGCATGCAGTGTGCATGAGTGGCTGGGGGTGTGCCAGGGTACTTACAGGTGTTTTGGTGACCCTAATGAACTAAAGTCTTGGTTAAGCAAGTTTTTGTGGTTGCAGGCCAGTTTCCCAAGGTGAATTGACACCTTCTCTGAGAGTTGTAGATAAAATCGTTTATGGAATAAGGTCTCCCACTTATTATGAAAGAAATACACAAATAGCACTATATATGGATTATGTTTCATTATATTGTTCGATATCAAGTTTATTTTCTAGTGATATAGTTGTCTTACAAAGAAATGATTAAGAATATAGCTTAGTGAGATATTAAAAGTGTCTTGCTGTAATATTTTTTATTTAGCCATACTTGGATCATTGTCTAACTCTCTTTCTCCCATTTGGGCTATGGCAAATCATTCTTGCCATAGGTTAATTATGTGGATGCAAGTGTATGTATGTATCTTGTAGTAGACTATCTTGAAAGATCCTGGAAGTACTATCAAGACTATATCTAGTTTTTGTGTTTTGTAGTTTTGCTAGACCTAAGGGTCATGTAAACATATGTACAAATTTTCTTTCAAGAAATGCTTGTGTAAATGACTATGTTATCAATATAGTTGTTTTTGGGTTGCATCTTTAACTGGTCTTGATACTCAAATTCTATAACCCTTAGAAACCAAGTTGATATGCAATGTCATTGGTTTCTGGGACGTTACACATGGCCTCGCAGGGGTATTGCAGGAGCGATCGAGAAAATTATAAACAACCCGGTTCGGGTTTTTTTTTTGCTGTGAAGCGGCTGCTTCAGCCGCTAAAGCGGCCTCCAAAAAATCGGTCCGCAACCGCTAAAGCACCAAATTAGGCCCGCTTCATAAGAAAACGCTCCAGGACCCGCTCAGGCCCGTTTTGGAGCGGCCCAGTGTCCGCTTCGCTTTAGCGGCCGCTTTAGCACCCGCTTCAAACGCTTTTTAAAACCCAGGTGTGGATTTTACCTTTCTTTAAGATAACCTAAAATAACTCATGCCTAGTGAAGCTAATGAAAGATTCATCTCCGTCTCCACCTCTCCCTATGCCCATCATTGATTGCACTATAATATTTGCAGAACCATAAACAATCATGTGACCAATGTGTATTGGCGAAAAGAGAGTGGAAGAGCATGTTATACCTCCCACCATGATATCTATATCATTTGCACATCAATTAAAGGAATTAGTAAAAAGATCTGCCGCTCGGCCTTCCGATCTAACAGGGACAAGCTTGACTTGATCTTAGATTTTTTACGAATGAAATGACATTCAACCTCAATGTGTTTTGTTAGTTTGTGAGAAACTAGATTTGAAGCACTTTAGACAGCCACTTGGTTATCGCAGTGTAACTCCCATTGCATCCGATTGAATATATATAAGTTCCTCTAAGATACTATAAGAGATCACTAGTGGCGTGCGCCATGGCTCAATACTCTGACATTGTACTAGATCGTGCTTTTTGCTTTTCCAAGACAAAAGATCGCTTCCCACAAATACACAATATTCTGAAACATCGTCAATCAATGACGCAACTCACCTAATCTGCATTACAAACCATAAACTTTAAGATGTCCATGATTAGAATATCATATTTTGTTGCTTGGACTCCTTTCAAAATATCAAAGAATAAGGATGACAACCTCCATGTGTCCACTACATGGTTTGTCCATGAATTGATTAACCAAGCTACAGTGAAGGATATATTTGGACGGGTGATTGTGAGATACTTGAGTTTTCTCACTAGCTTGTTATACCTCTATTGATCCTCAAGTGGCTCCCCCTGATCCTTATGAAGCTTGACTTTTGGGTTATTGGAGTATCTGGAGGTTTTGCCCCTAGCATGCTCATTTTGCTCAAGTATGTACTTCCATTGTGAGATGACAATTCCATTTGGGGTTCTAGCCACCTCAATACCAAGAAAATATTTTAGGTGTCCTAAATCCTTTGTTTGGAGTTTGCTTTGAAGAAATTGCTTGACTTTAAGAATTCCGTGTTGATTATCTCATGTGTGACGGTGTCATCACATTGACAATACGAAGAACGATTCTTGAGGGCCCTTGTTGATGGAAGACAAAATGGTCAAGTGTAGATCACAGATGACCAAACTCTTAAAGTGCATGACTGAACTTGCCAAACCAATCTCTCAAAGATTGTACAAGACCAGAGGGATTTGAGGAGCCTACAGACACGATGAGACTCCCCGAGAGCAACAAACTCCGGAGGTTTCTGCATGTAAATTTCTTCTGATAAATCACTGTGGAGGAAAGCCTTTTTTATGTCCAGCCCATATAGGTCATGAGAAATGGGCAACCAATGATAGAAATATACGAACTAAAGACATCTTACCCACTGAGGAAAAGGTTTATAGATAATATTCCCATATACTTAAGTGTATCCCTTAGCTACCAAGTAGACTATCAAGCAATCAACTGATATGCTAGAACCAACTTTCACAAAGAAAACCTATTAGCATCCGACTATAGTTTTGCCATTAGGATTAGGAACGAGACTCGATGTATGATCTAGGTGAAGAGTTTCCATCTCATCTTTCATAGCCTGTCGCCATCCTGGATGACTAATAACAAGAGATACGGAACTAGGTACGGCAAAGTAGGATAAAGAAGAGTGGAAGGCTTTAAATGATAGAGATAAAAAGTCATATGAGACAGTCAAAAATTGGATGAAATCTACATGACCTTTTTTTCTTTCTAATGCACAATATGTCGATCGTGAGAACTGTCTATACTTGTGGGACCTCCATACGGAGTGGTGCTAGGAGAATTGATATATGTATGGCTTGCTACATGTTCCTTAATACTTGCCTTCACAAAGCGTGTGTAGACACCTGCAGTGATGAGAGGTTTCTCATAATTGATAGGTGTGGAGGAGACATGACGTGGGAACTACATGAGTAGAGAGCACATCTTGACTAGAAGTAGAGACTTACATGGCGATAGGATTTGGGAGAGACTTCTCATCAAGTTGAAGAGCAGTTTGAGTTACAGCAAAGACAAGAGTTTCTTCAAAGGTGACATCCGTGGACATAATTAATTTTTTTCACTAGGAATATAACATCTATATATTCTTTTTGGGTTCTGGAGTACACAAAAGCACATTTGGTAGACCTAGGACTAAGTTTATCACAATTGGGTCCAACATTGTGGCCAAACTAAATGCACTCAAACACTTTAGGAGGAACAATAGATATAGGATGGTTTAAGAAAAAACTTTAAAGGAGATACAGTTGTTGAAAGTCGAAGATGGCACAAACAAAGATAAGTGGGGGCTTGGACATCATCACCCTAAAACCTTTAGAACTTGAATATGGAGAAGAAGGGTTGTGGCAATCTCCACATTTTGTCGATTCTTCCTATTAGTATACATATTTTATTGGTTTCATTATTTATTGTGTTATGGGCTTTAGACTTGTCTTGTCTATTAGCCTTTTTCTTTTATCCCATATTGCTTATCTCTACTTTATGTTTTACTCTCATATCCTATAAAAGAGAGAGCAAAGCACTGTAATTGTTTTAGATATCAAATACCATTCTTTCATTCTAAATGGTATCAGAGCTTTTCAATCTACCTTAACCCTCCCTCCTATCAACCCTAACCCTATGCTTCTTCCAACCTAGTCGCCGCCCCCGCTCTCTTCAGGCGTCGTTGCCCCCCTGCGCGCCGTCGTTGCCCCCTCCCTCTGCCCGCCGCCAACAGCCACTGCCCCTCCTCCCTTCCTCCCCTTCTCCCACCATGCCACCTCCTCTCTCCTGCCCCACTGCCACCCACAACAATCGCCGCACCTCCCTTCCCCCTCAACAGTCATTGTCGCCACCCCTCCTTCGACCTTGTCGTCACCGCCCCTCCTCCCTTTAACCTCCCTATTACTGCCCATTGAGTAATTCACTCACCCACCACTATAATCTATCATCTAGCTTCCTCCTCCATCTCCCTTTATTCCTCTGCTCTTCGGCTACGTCTACGGGAACTTTCTAAAATAGCACATCGACGATTTAACAAGTTTGTCATTTGCTTTTTGCTTGCGCCTCATGGTTGAGTAAGTTTCTCTCCATGGTGGCGTAGGTTTTTCTCCCTTATCTATTGCCCCTCTGAGGGTTTCTGGATCTGATGCTTCAAATCCTTTATTGTTGTTATTTGCCCCCGTGCGGGTTTTGTCAGATATGTTGATCAGCTCCTTTCTGTTGCCCATGTGCTTGGTTTCTACTGCCTACTGACTACTGCTACTACCTGATGTCCGTTACTACCCGTCGTCACGCTTCTTCTGTCTATGTCTGCTTACTACTATGGCGTCTACTGATCCTCTACGGACGCTTTGCATCACAACGGTTAAGTTGAATAGATCCAACTACCATACTTGGTCCGCCTCCTTCGAACTTTATGTTAAGGCTCAAGGATGTTACTCCCATCTTACTACTGATGCCACGGTTGTTCCTGCTGCGGCTGTTGATGATAAAACAAAACAGGTGTATGATCTCTGGACGAAGGAAGACTCCGGCGTCATGACCTGGATGGTCCACAGTCCCGAGCCTAAGATCAGCCAATCTCTTCTTTGAGTTTGGACTGCGAAAGACATGTGGGATCAGATTTCCCATGTTTATTCACACCAATAAAACCCGAAGAAGGTGTTTTCAAACACTTGGTCAAGACGGAGTACTCCGCTACTGAATCTGTAGAAGATTACTACAACCAGTGTTGTGCGTTATGGGACGAATCAGAGATCTATCACACGCTCCCTGTTGATATCAACAAAATCCAACGTCAGCGGAATGAACTTCAGCTAGTTCAGTTCCTTGTTGGTTTACCACATTTTTTGGTGGTGTCGTCGATCAAATATTGTCTAGCAATCCGCTGCCTACTTTGAGAGATGTTCTCAAAAGAGTTCAGAGATTACCATTTGTTTCCCCAATCGCCTGACTCATTTGATGCTTCTCTCTTGCCGTCCGTTCTAGTGACAATTATCGAGGTCGTGGTCGCGGTCGTGGACATGGTCGTGGTTGCTTCACTAGTGGGATCGATCGAGGATCTTACTCCTTGGGTCCCTTAGGCTCTTACTCATTTGGCCCCAACGCTGCCTCAACTAAGCAGTGCTACTGTAACTTCAGCAAGCGCACAAACCATAATGAAGACTATTGTTGGATCAAGTATGGCAAACCTGCATGGACGAACCAAGTGACGTCTAATCAGCCTGACACTGCCTCATCCTCATCCGCTCAACCTTCTGTAGATTAGAACATGCTCGTCTGACTTCCTCCGATGAGGCCTCTACTGATGGAGATTCTGCTCTTCTTTCCTCTTCTACACAGTCCGGTAAACATACATGGGTGATTGACTCTAGAACAACCTCACATATTACTAGCAATCATACTATTTTCTGAATTGCATAAGACTTCAACTATTCCTCCTGTTACCCTTGTTAATGGTTCTCAAACGCATGTTTCTGGAATTGGGAATATTTGCACTCTTGGTCGACTTTTATTACGCTAAGCTCTATATGTTCCTAAATTTCCGATTAATCTGTTATTTGTGAGTAGAATTGTTAAGAGCCTACGGTGCTCTATAAATTTTGACCCAGATGGTGTTGTCTTTCAGGATCTGCGCACTAGGATGAAGATTGGTTCGGGCCATGAGGGACTAGACGGCTTATACTACCTGGATACGCCGAAGACTGTTGTTCTACTGACTGCTTTTGTGACAGGCCTACAGTGGCACTATAAATTGGGACACCCTTCACTTGCTAAGTTGAAGCATTTACTGCCAAATATTTTTGATTCAGTTTTTATTGTGAAACATGTCAGTTGGGCAAACATACTAGATCTACTTTTTCCAAAAATAAACTGTATTGGCTCAAAACTACTGTTTGATATAATGCATTCTGACATTTGGGGCCCCTATTCTGTTACCAGTATTTCTAGCTTGCGGTACTTTATGAGTTTTATTGATGATTTCTATAGAACTACCTGTTATTTTTGTTAAAGGACAGATCTCACTTAGTTGATACCATCGCATTTTTTTTGCTGAGATTTGTACCCAGTTTGATAAACCAAAAAAATCTTTCGTACTGATACTGCCCTTGAATTTATGCAAAACCTATGTCAGTCTTTTTTGTCGGAAAATGGGTACCATTCATCAAACCTCTTGTGCATACACACGTCAACGGAATGGGGTTGTCAAACGTAAGAATCTTCATCTTCTTGTGGTTTCCCAAACTCTTCTCTTCCACTAAAATGTCCCCAAATTTTTCTGGTCGGAAGCAGTATCCACTACGTGTTACCTCATTAATCGCACATCTTCTTCTGTTCTTGGCAATCAAGTGCCCTATCAAATTTTATACTCTAATGCACCTCTCTTTACTGTGCCCCCTCAGATTTTTGGAAGCACATGCTTTGTGAAAAACTTGTGCCATGGCCTGACCAAACTGGATTCACATGCAACCAAGTGTGTTTTCTTGGGGTACTCTAGGACACAGATTGGGTATTGTTGTTATGATCCTTCTACAAAGAAGTGGATGGTTAGTGCCGATGTAGTATTTTTTGAGCATATGTCGTTCTATTCTATTGTTGGCTCCACTTTGACCTCTGATTTACTAGTGGATACTCCTTTACCTATGAGTGATGATACAGATTTACCGGATACAACTGTTGCACCGACTCCTCCACTGAAAGTATATCAAAGAAGACTAAAAGCTACAACTCCCTTCATGGCTCCTCCAAGACCTCCATCCTCGTCGGCAGATCCACCTCCACCTCAGGTATTCTCTGACTTGGATATTCCTATCAGTTTACGCAAAGGGATTCGGTCTTGCACTCAACATCCCATTGGGAATTTTTGTTCCACTGCTAACTTGGGAACAAATTTTGCCAATTTCACTCTGCTCTATATGTTGTTTCAATTCCAAAAAATGCTACCCAGGCTCATATGCATCCTGCATGGCGTCAAGCCATGGAATCTGAAATGCAGGCTCTTACTGATTGACATACATGGAAGTTGGTTGATGCGCCTACTGATTGTTCACCTGTTGGCTGCCACTAGATCTTCACGATCAAGTATCAACCAGATGGAAATATTGAGCGATTGAAAGTTCGCCTTGTAGCCTTGGCTACATCAGACATATAGCATGGATTACTGTGAGACCCTTTCTCATGTTGCTCGCTTGAACTCTGTCCGTGTACTTATTTCTGTAGCAGTAAATTCCGACTGGCCTTTATTCCAATTAGATGTCAAAAATACTTTTCTGTATGGAGATCCGCATGAGGTCTACATGGAGCAGCCCCTCGGATTTGTTACTCAGGGGAGTCATCCAGAGTTTGTCGCCTGCACAAAGCCATTTATGGACTGAAACAGAGTCCTCGAGCCTGGCTTGACAAACTAAGTTCCATTCTCCAAAAGTTCAATTTTCACCACTCTCAGTCTGATCATTCTGTGTTTATCAAGAAACTGCTTCTGGTCTTGTCATCATGATTGTTTATGTTGATGATATCATATTGTCTAGCAGTGATCAAGAAGGCATTCATGCCACTAAAGAATATTTGGAAAAATAATTTGTCACCAAAGATTTGGGCAAATTGAGATATTTTCTGGGCATTGAAGTTTCTTGCTCGTCTTCTGGTCTATGCTTATCACAACGGAAATATGTTTTGGATCTCTTGTCTGAAACACAAATGCTTGGGGCTAAACCTGCTGCCACTCCCTTAGATCCTAATACTAACTGGGATGATGAGAGTTCTCCTCCATACCCTAATCATCATCAATATCGTAGAATGGTAGGGAAACTCATATATCTTATTGTTACCGGGGCTGATATCACTTATGTTGTTGGTCTAGTCAGTAGATATCTATACAAACCCAGACAATGTCGCTAGCAAGTTGTATGCCATATTCTGAAATATCTGAAAAGCTCTCCAGGAAAAGGCATGTTTTACAGGAAACATGGGCATTGTAATCTCATCGGCTATTCAGATTCTAACTATGCAAGAAGCAAGATAGATCGTGAATCTATATTGCACCTTTGTAGGAAGTAACCTTGTTACCTGGCGAAGCAAGAAGCAAATTGTCGTTGCTCGATCCAGTGTTGAAGCTGAGTATAGAGCAACGGCTCATACTACGTGTGAATTCTTATGGGTTCGTGGACTTCTTAAAGACTTTGGTATATCTAATTCTAAACATATTCCCATGTATTGTGATAACAAAGCAGCTATATTCATTGTCAGCAATCCTACCATCCATGAACGCACCAAACGTATTGAAGTCGATTGTCACTTTGTGCGCGAAGCTGTCTTATCTGGCCAGATCTCCACGGTATATACGCATACTTCTAATCAAGTAGCAGACATCTTCACCAAACTTCTTCTGAAGACCAGATTCACTACCATGATGGACAAGCTGGGCATGATTGATATCTATGTTCCATCTTGAGGGGGAGTATTAGTATATATATTTTATTGGTTTTATTATTTATTGTGTTATGGGCTTTAGACTTGTCTTGTCTATTAGCCTTTTTCTTTTATCCCATATTGCTTATCTCGACTTTATGTTTTACTCTCTTATCCTATAAAAGAGAGAGCACTGTAATTGTTTTAGATATCAAATACCATTCTTTCATTCTATACTTCCTTTTGGCTATGCCATTTTATCAGGTGTATGTGGGAATGAGGATTGGTGTATCACATCTTTGGTGGATAGAGACTAGGTGAGTGCATGACTAAAGTACTCTTGGTGTTATTTTGTACAAAAATCCAAATGTGTGAACAAAAGTGAGTTTTGATTTCATTAAGAAAAAACTATGCATATAGATAAACTTTCAAAACAATCTAACATTAGATACAGTCACATGTTGCATTACATATCTTTGATGGAACCCGACAAGGTCCTCAGACATCCAAATGAATGATGTCAAAACTCACCTTCACATTCATCTGATCCCTAGACCTAAAAGTGGATTGATGATACTAGACTAACTGATATGACTTGCAATTTAGCTTGTTAAGACTCAATAACTGAAGAGTTGAGAATCTAGAGTTTGTCCAAAGCTATGTGACCAAGCCGACTGTGGATGTGAAGAGCAGTTGTCGCACATGCTTTGGAGGCTTGGAAGAGATAGTTGAGACTAGCAAGTTCACACCTGCCACCAAACATCTTCTGCGTCCAAAAATTGTATAATACAATCATCAGGGTTAAATATAACTGAGGCTTGAAGGCAACGAGTTAACTTGCTTATGAAAACTAGATTAAAGGAAAATTTGAGAACAAATAAAGGTAAAAACATTGCCCCAAGCAGCAATACATAGTGTGTGAAACATGTTACATGTAGGGTAGCGTGTCGCCAAGACAGGTATGACGAGGGATACGACCAACACCAAAAAAGATACATCGGGGAACTCTACTCTATCTCAGAGGGTAGATCTAGAGATAAGGGTAGCCTTGGAGACCACGATCTGGAAGGATAGAGACGACAACAAACCACCATCTAGTTTTGGACAGTGTTTCTCTACCAATGATGGTGAAGATCATCATTGATGCTCGATGAAGAACACAGAAATAATTGTCGCCAATGTTTAAAAGCGGCCCAGGCAGCAGCTCAAGCGGCTCAGACCCATGGCTGCTCCAAATAGCCTTTAGGCGGGAACCAGGTGACTCTACAGTAAGCAGCCACTTCATGCCCGCTCAAGCGCCCGCCTGAGCATTGATCTTGAGCGCCCGCATGAGGCCGCTTAATTGAAAAACAAGATCTTGGCCCACTTCTTAGGCCTAAAAGTAAAATGTAGTTATTTTTAGTATGTAATGTTAGACTATTGATATTGTATAACATTATTTAACATGTTAATATGATAGTATTGTATTAAGCAACTAGTATGTATATTGTACAATAGCTAATTAGTGTGTAAATCTACACTGGTTCTGATGCTACTATACAATAGTAACAACTATGTACCATTACGTCTATTATAGCAAGTAGCCAAGTAATACTATGAAATTTGTACACTGATTCTGCTGCTACTATGCAATAGTAATGACTATATACTATTTAAGTCTATTATAGCAAGTAATACCGTGTATATGTAATGTAAAACTATGAAATTGGTAATATTGTGTTGTTGTATATTACTCATTACCAAGTATAGAACATTAAGCTAATAAACAACAACCAGTGTATAAATGTAATACAAAATCAATGTAAATTACTGTGAAGCATTGTACTACTATATAATACTAACTACTAAGTACATTATATCTTGGCTTGATACTAGTATGCGACTGTATGTGATAAATTCATCTATATATGATACTAACTATTAAGTAGATTACATGACAGTATGATACTAGTATACTGTTGTATATAATGAATGTATATTATAAAATAATGTGTTATTTTCTTATTCTGGTGTGTTTTTCCTCCTACTGCTTTATTGTATTAGTCCCATATTGCTAGTTTGTATGTGTCTCAACTCTCTGTAGCTATATAAGAGAGTACCCTGTAAACCTTTTTACTCACTGAATAAACAACTCATTTACTCTGTACATGGTATCAAGAGCAGGTTCTCCTTTTCCCCACCCATCCACCCACCCATGACGTGAGCATCCCACCCCCCCCTCTCCCATGCCCCCCCCCGCCGATCTCCTCCTGCCCGCCACCCTCTCTTCTATGCCTTCATGATGCTAAGTCTATGTGGGATCAACTGTCCCATGTCTATTCTCATCAGGAGAATCCCAAACGTGTATTTCAAATTTTCAAGACTCTGGCAAAGAAGGAGTTCTCTACTGATACTTCCATCGATGACTTCTACAATCAATGCTCAGCTCTATGGAATGAGTTTGAACTCTACCACCCTTTGACGGTGGACATCAAAATTGCTTAGAAGCAGCGCAACGAATTACAACTGGTGCAATTTTTGGCTGCACTTCCTGCCTCTTTTTCTGGAGTGGTTGACCAGATCCTGTCAAGTGACCCGCTACCAACCATTTGCGATGTTCTGAAACATGTCCAACGCCTGCCGTCTATGACACCTACACCTGATGTTGAGCATCCTGCGCTTATTGCTCGCTCTGTTGATTCTGGCCGTGGTCGTGGTCACGGCCGTGGCCGTGGTGGTCGCCCTCCTTCTTCAGAAGGTCGAGGCACATCTACTCCTGGACGTGGTACTGCTCCCGGCCCTCGCTACTGCAACTGGTGTGGTCGGGACAATCATATTGAAGATCGTTGTTGGATTAAGCACGGCAAGCCAGCTTGGGCTAACCAGGCTACTACAGAAACTGTTGCCGAATCTACCCCTGACACACCTGCTGCTCCAACTAACACAGACTGGTTACGTTCGGAGCTCGAGAAGATGTTCCAGGGACGTCTCGCACAGATGCCATCCTCGTCTACACCAGGAGCCTCTACCATGCTTGCCTCTCCATCATCTGGTAACAAACTGTGGTGCATTGACTCAGGTGCATCCACTCATATAGCTGGTGATCTTCATCTTTTTTTGAATCTCCATAAAACTGCTCCTATATCATCTGTTACTGTTGCAAATGGTTCCAAAACTGTTGTTCATGGCACTGACACGGTTCCGCTTTCACCAAAATTGCACTTGAATTCTGTTTTATATATTCCAAAGTTTCCTGTTAATTTATTGTTCGTCAGTAAGATGATTAAGCAACTCAAGTGCTCTATTAAATTTGATCCTTCTGGCTGTATTTTGAAGGATCTCCGCACGAAGACGAGGATTGGTTCGGGCCGTGAAGGACCAGATGGGTTGTATTATCTAGATGGACCTCCTACTGCTGCGGCTATGTTATCTACTTCAGTGACGGGATTACAGTGGCACTTTCGCCTGGGCCATCCATCTGCTGCCAAATTAAAGCATTTATTTCCTACTTTGTCTGAGAATAATTTTTCCTGTGAAACTTGTGTTTTGGGCAAACATACTCGGTCCGTTTTTCCTGAATTCATGCTAAGAAAGTTATTGCTTCTAAAGAAATTTTTGACCTGGTTCATGTTGATATTTGGGGACCATGCTCTGTATCCAGTCACTCGGGTGTGAAATATTTTATGACCTTTATTGATGACTATTCTCGCACCACATGGTTGTTTCTGTTTAAAGGTCGGGATACTGTGTTAGATACTATTCGCACCTTCTTTGCTGAAATTCACACTCAATTTAATTGACCTATTAAATTTTTCGTACTGATAATGCTCTGGAATTCATGGAACAATCTGTTACATCCTTTTGTGCTGCCCAAGGAACCATACATCAGTCCACTTGCCCATACACCCCTCAACAAAATGGCGTCGCTGAAAGAAAAAATTGTCACCTTGAGGTTGCTCGCACCCTTCTCATACACTACAAAGTACCCCATCACTTCTGGCCTGAAGCTGTCTCTACGGCATGCTATCTTATCAATCACATGCCTTCTTCTGTTTTGAAAAATCAGGTCTCGTACGCCATTTTGTTTCCTGATAAACCCTTATTTTCTCTGCCTCCTCGCATTTTTGGGAGTACTTGTTTTGTAAAACATCTTCGTCCCGGCCTCACCAAACTTGATGCTCGCTCAGTCAAATGTGTGTTTCTGGGATATTCCCGTACTCAGAAAGGCTACCGCTGTTTTGATCCTGTTAAAAAACAGTGGTTTGTTAGTGCAGATGTGACCTTTTTGAGCATATGCCTTACTATTCTACTGATGGTGACAAATTGTCTGATGATATTATGGCTACCACACCATTACCATTAGTTGTTGAGGAATTATTGTTGGTATGTATGCCCTGAGAGCCAATCATGGGATGATTGGTGGGATACATTAAGATTGATTTGATAAACAACAAAGGCAAGCTTCCAATTCTTTCTGGTTCAATCATATGAGATAGTGATAGAACAGATTGAATGTCTAGAGAATGACAGTACTCAATGACGTATGCCTTCAGGTTGAGGACCTGAACGATGAGATCATACGGATGCTAAGAGTTTGTACATTCTTGTTATGTCCCTAGTCGGATGTCGGAGTTCAGGTCCCCAACCGATCGGTTCACTTGTGAACCGATCGGTTCAGGCTGCGAGTTGGTTGCTTTTTGTGGAAAATCTCGAACCCTTCTACTCCTGCTTTTAGTCCCGCATTGCCCGGGATGGAGAACCCTGTCCCATGACCTTCCTATATATATAGGGGTATTGGGGGCTTCTCCAGGTACAACTCAGTGCAACCAGTTGCTCTGCAAAGTTGTCGTTCTCTCTGGTTTTGGTAACCGAGAGAGAGCCCGAGCAAGTGCTACCCGCAAAAGGGAGGTGCAGCAAGGGAAGGACAACTGCAGTTGCAACTGGAGGCAGGAGAGTGTGTTGGCGACTAGTACGTCAACAGGAGGGTGCGACTCCTTCCACTTCCTTGTGGGACAAGGAGTGTGGAGTTCTAGGTGGTCCGTGTGGACTACTACAGAGGCGGGAGGTCACTGCCGCTCAGGAGGACAACTGTCATCTGACCGTCCGGTAGGAGGAGTCAGTCTCGGTGCGACCAGGAGCTGCACAGACGCCGTCCAAGACCGGAGTTAAAGACCGCGCATAGCGCGAGGTATTGTCGCCGAGCAAGCCTCTGGACAAGGTATGATTCCACAAACCATCCTTTCCAATTATATAGACGTTGACGCGTTTCCTCGTGCTGGGTTTGGGGGAGAAAATTTTTTGTTTCTGCTGCCTTCACTGCCTCCCTAAAACCCAACAGTGGTATCAGAGCCATGTCAACTGTTCTATATTTTAGGAATATCGATATGATCGATTTTGGTTTGCCGCCTGTATTTATTGCATACGATGCGAATAAAAATTGGCTTTATGCATGTCCAATCCTAAATCCACAAATCCCAATTACATATATGATATGTATTATTAATGCACTCGATACGCGTCGCCCTTAAACGAGTTTTGTGGTGGATGTGTAGCGTGGTTATGGCCAATAAACCCTATCTGTGATTGGTTGTGTGGTTGCTTGCATCTCGGTCTGCGCACCGATCTTCCTTCTCCTATTCCTGATGTAACTCGAAATAATTCGAGATTCTTTCCTACCTTTGCTCCCCCCGAATGTAACTCGGGGTTTCCCTTTTATGCAATGTAATATTAGGATAGATTTTATTTCCTGTTATGTCAAAGAACGACGGACATCAAGACGACAGCTGAGACGATCGGTTCAAGGCGTGAACCGATCGGTTGACGTTCCAGACGATCGGTTCAAGGAGTGAACCGATTGGTTGATGACCGGTTCGAGGAGCGAGACGAGCGGGTGGCGGCCATGACGAGATGCACGACGACCAGGCGAACCGATCGGTTGGAGGAGCCAATCGATCGGCTGGTGGCACCCAGACGACCGGCCAGAGAGAGCAGATCATTCATATGATGAGTTGATCAACTCGGATGGCAAGGCATAGATTTCATCTTGTACAGGTTGCATGCGATGTAGACCTAGATGACCGTGATTCCTCTTGGCTCGAGGAATCACATTAGGATGGCCATAATCATCGCTTTTATCGTTTGTGCATGTTTTCTGTGGGATATAGCATGTATATGATACGTACTATGTATTGTGGTGATTGGATATGTATATGTATATAAAACCAAATCCCTCATTAAAATATTAAGTTTTAGGTGTCTTCCAAATGCGACACACGTGAAAAGTTTGATCGACCAAGTATGGGCACGCCCAAGCGTGGTGCACCGTCTATCTCGTGGAAGCGTGAAGGATGAATGTGTGGGTCTGCCCTAGCAGGGTGCATATTCATCGTGTTTGCTTTGGGTCAGACTTAACAAGGTGATCTAGATGGGATCTAGTACCTTGAGGCATGGAGATGATCATGGCAAGGAGTTGCATATGACATCTTATCAAGAGTTGCATATGATGCAATTGGCAAAAGTTGTCGACCTGAGAGATCTATGTTGTGGGTGACAGCCCTAGCTGGTCCATGGCTTAGAGGATTTCAGGATCTTGCCCACTAGAAGGTTGTACGCTGCAATCTTCCGAATTGATGGTGAGGGCTATCAATTTGAAGTAAAATAGTGGGAGCGATAATTAATTAAAGGCCTAATTATATCGTCAAATTTTTCAAATCAATCAAATAAGTCAAAAATGAGTTTTTGGACTAAAATTGCATATTTCCTTTTGTAGTACAAATGACGACAAACAACAATCACTTCTCGTTGCGATCGGTCCTTGAAAAGGACAAGCTTAATGGGACAAACTTCCACGACTGGTATCGGACATTGAGAATTGTTCTCACTCAAGAACGTAAGCTCTATGTCCTGGATACTCCAATTCCAAAGGAACCCGCTCCTAATGCACCAAAGGCAGAAATGGATGCTTACAAGAAGCATGCTGATGATGCCATTGATGCAAAGTGTTTGATGTTATGTTCAATGAACCATGAGTTGCAGAGACAGCATGAGAACATGGGTGTCATTGAGATGATTCAGCATCTCAGGAACATGTATGAAGATCAGGCACGGCAAGAGAGATACAATGTTTCTAGGGCATTGTTCAAGTGCGTCATGACAGAAGGAGATCCAGTTGGTCCTCACACACTCAAGATGATTGGGTATGTGGAGAACCTGCAGAGACTGGGATTTCCACTGAGCCAAGAGTTGGCTACTGACGTGATATTGCAATCGTTGCCAGAATCATACAGTCAGTTTGTGATGAACTACAACATGAACAACTTTGATAGGCCACTGTCAGAGTTGTTGGGCATGTTGAGGACAGCCGACATACAGATGAAGATGGACAAGCCTAAGGCTGTGATGGTGATCACGAGCAAGAAAGGCAAGTCCAAGCGCAAGGGCAAGGGCAAAGCTAAGAAAGGTTCTGATGCTAGCCAGGAGTCCAAGCCGTCTTCAGCTCTCAAGGCCAAGGGAGGCGTGACCAAGAAAGGAAATTGCCACCATTGTCAAAAGCCAGGACATTGGAAAAGGAATTGTCCTCTCTATCTGGAAGAACAAAAGAAGGAGGCTACAAACGTCTCTACTTAAAGGTGTCATGAAAGTAAACTTGTAACACTTTTTGAGGTATATGATACCAAGATGTAAAGTGTAAAGCACTCATAATTGGGGCAAGTGTTGCCGCCATAGATAGGAGTACTTTAATTTATTTTCAGCCTATAAGGCATGTAATACAGTTATGAACTGTTATTTCATATTTGCCAATAGATAGAAACACTTTATTTTGCATATTGTATGACAATGATGGCAATCAATAAAGTTGATGTTTCAATCTTTTAAAGATATGATCTTTGTGGCAATGCCTTGTTTATCTTGTGGTATTTGATATGCATGAGATTAAATGATACCTAAAGGTTATAGATAACTCAAACAATCAAATTATCATCAATCATGAGAAATTCACTTCTAGTGTCCATGTGATGGATAAATCTAGACTCTTTTGGTTAGAGAACCAATAAGAGACATGAATATCTTGGACATGATTAATCAATCTTCACTAAAGGTAGTGGGAGAATGATTATCCTATTAGGTATAATACATGTGATGTATTTACATACCTATTGGAACAAATGCTAATACTTCTAATGGTGTTTAAAGAAATACAAATATGAATGTCTTGAAGTGTTCAAGATTATCATGAATGAAGTATAAATTTGGTAAAGTGTTAATTCTTGATGAGATCAATGAATGAAATACTTGGACCAAATGTTTGAGATCCTTATGAGTGATTATGATAGTGTATCATAATGAACTCATGATTAAGGCATGGTGATGTCTAAATCTAGAAGGAATCATACTCTAAGGAGTTAGAGAATGATTATCAAATAACTGAATTCTTCTTAATAAAAGAATACCCCACACTAATAAAAGAAACTAAGAATCACAAGGGTTGTGAGTTCTTATATCCTTAACAGATACACCTCAATTATCTATGTGATGAGTTGTTCATGTGATGAGTCAACTATCTAGATGAATATGAGGAATCAAATTTTGAGTTAAGGTTTATGGCCATTACATCCTAAATGGCATCCATGTCAACCATAAGGTATGACCTTGATGGTAGCACTCATTGGATGAAATCCATAAGTGCAAATGAGTCTTAAGTGTTAAGACACATGGATAACATTTTGAGAAGGATGATGCTTGTTGATTGCAACTTAATGACTAAGACATTTGGCATATGGATGCTAAAACCGCATTCCTATGAGGAATAAAACAAGGATGTGTACGTGACACAACCTATAAGGTTTATGAATCCACTAATGCAAATGAAGTCTATAAGTTACAATGGACTAATCAATGTGATTGATTGAGTACAAGCAACTCAGAATTGGATCTTTACTTTGATGATATAGTCAAAGGGTTTGACTGATATGTCAAAGATAAAGAAGGGATCTGTGATTTAGTGGGAGCGTATTCACATTCCACATGTTAATGTGAAATGGAAATGTTCTAAAATGGAAATCCAAAAGTGGAAATCATCTTTAGGGAAGATAGAGATGTTTCCTATGTGATAGGAATAGAGATCTATAGAGATAGTTCTCGAAAAATCTCTTGACCTGAAAAGAGAGAGCATACATTGGCAATCTGTACTGAAGTGTTCAGTATGCACAGATTAAGTGGGAGAAAACTTTTCATGATACATGAAGTTAGTATCCCAAAGCCAAGTGTCTAATTCTTATGAAGAATGGGAACACTAAGAATAGATATGGATCTATCATGTATGTAATCATCCCATTATCTTACATGGCAAGAACAAAATGCATTCATCATCTTGTATGTACGACATGACAATATGATATGCTCATCCTGATAACTCGTATGTGGGACATGACGAGTGGATGTCTGTCTACTTCCAATAAGGGTTACTGGATTACCATGAAAACTTGATTAGTACTTGAGAAGTACTAGTTCTATGGAGATAAGGAAGAGTTCAATGTAAAGAGTTACATTGATGCGAACTTCCGAAAGGACAGAAAATTAATCGCAAATTATACATAGGATGTATAAAAGTGAAAGTTTGTTGATAATTGGGAATGTTCCAATTAAACCATTTAAAAGGAAATGTCGAGTATCTATGCGTTAGAGAACAGCAGTAGATACTATATGGATCTGAAAGTTCATGAGATGAACTCATAGATATTCCACTCATTGATGACAAGTATGGAATCCTTGATCATGCAATGTGGCTAAATGTTAGCAAAGGAATACTAGATCGCATATTGCGGCAACTCCATCTCATACGTGTGACGCACAGCGAAAAGATGAGAGACGTGCAATTTATACTGACTTTGGTAAGGTGTTGCCATTACTCACTATGATCGCACTAGAGCACAGTAACATTTGGGACATGTTTGAAGATCACTATGAATATGATTCAATGGTGATTGGCTCGCAGTGCAAGTGGGAGTCTGTTGGTATGTATGCCCTGAGAGCCAATCATGGGATGATTGGTGGGATACATTAAGATTGATTTGACAAACAACAAAGGCAAGCTTCCAATTCTTTCTGGTTCAATCATATGAGATAGTGATAGAACAGATTGAATGTCTAGAGAATGACAATACTCAATGGCGTATGCCTTCAGGTTGAGGACCTGAACGATGAGATCATACGGATGCTAAGAGTTTGTACATTCTTGTTATGTCCCTAGTCGGATGTCATTGTGGAAGGTAGATAGACAGCAATGACACACAAGACTAGATTGTGGTGTTGGTTGATGACAGAATCTCATTAGTCATGATATAGTGATATCAAACCAAACACATAGGTACTTGTTAGAGAACAAGTGTACCGGACAGACCCACCGTGAGTTTGACACATGGAACCATGACATGGTAGTCACAGTCAGTACTCACAGTGATGGTGGTGAGTGTGATTCTTTGACCTGAAATCACTGCACTCAACACATGTCGTTGGGCACACTTTGACATCATCAAACGCAGTCCTGAAACATGGGTTGTTATAAAGGTGATGATTGGGTGGCTTTGACACATGGGGCTTTTGAGGGGTGAGTGATAGATATGGGATTTGTCCCTCCTGAGGGAGTTTGATATCCATGGCCACTTGATGAGTAGGATTGAGAAAGGCGTGCACGCATGTGTGAATCAATATGTGATATTGATGTCATACATATCTCTTCCAATCTACTCTGAGATCAAGAAAGTGAATGAACGTTGACAGGATGACTGTTCCATGCCTCGAGTTCATTCGGGATATCAGTGACAAAGGAATTATACATTCACTGTAACACCATTCACGGATTGTAGGATGAAAGTTGTTCTCTAACTTTCTACTTTCACTTGGGTAGCACTGATGTGTGACTAGGCACCGCTCTTTGCTTATGAAGTCATAAGTGTTATGGACTTTCACTGCCAACGTGAAATGGACCTGCAGGGTCACACACATAGGATTTAACCTGGAAGAGGAGTTTTGTCCACAAGCAATGTTTAGATTGATTACTAAAGGAGTTTAGTAGTTCAATTAAACACTCAATTGATTGATAGCTCAATATCATAATGTTCAAGGTGTTGGACATGTTGATTGGAGTATCGGATTGATTGAAATCGCAATTGACTGATTCTGCACAACCTGCATTCTCAACCGATCGGCTCAAGTGTTGAACCGGTCGGCTGAGGTTGTTGAACCGTTGGCTCAAGTGTTGAACCGATCGGCTCATGTACAGAGTGAAACGAGCGGTTCAAGTGTTGAACCGATCGGTTCAACTGGTGCAACCGAGCAAGTTGGGAAAGTCAGGTCGGTGAGAATTTTCCTTGTGTTTCACTTGCCCAATTTGATTGGAACAAGGATTGGTATTCGATACCAATTAGAAACAAAAGAAGGAAAGTCAATCGGGAACCGACCAGGACCACCAACCGACCGGTTCACTTGTGAACCGACCGGTTCAAGGGTCCCAACCGATCGGTCGAGGTGTCAACCGACCGGTTCAGGTCCCCAACCGATCGATCGGTTCAGGCTGCGAGTTGGTTGCTTTTTGTGGAAAATCTCGAACCCTTCTACTCCTGCTTTTAGTCCCGCATTGCCCGGGATGGAGAACCCTGTCCCATGACCTTCCTATATATATATAGGGGTATTGGGGGCTTCTCCAGGTACAACTCAGTGCAACCAATTGCTCTGCAAAGTTGTCGTTCTCTCTGGTTTTGGTAACCGAGAGAGAGCTCGAGCAAGTGCTTCCCGCAAAAGGGAGGTGCAGCAAGGGAAGGACAACTGCAGTTGCAACTGGAGGCAGGAGAGTGTGTTGGCGACTAGTACGTCAACAGGAGGGTGCGACTCCTTCCACTTCCTTGTGGAACAAGGAGTGTGGAGTTCTAAGTGGTCCGTGTGGACTACTACAGAGGCGGGAGGTCACTGCCGCTCAGGAGGACAACTGTCATCTGACAGTCCGGTAGGAGGAGTCAGTCCTGGTGCGACCAGGAGCTGCACAGACGTCGTCCAAGACCGGAGTTAAAGACCGCGCATAGCGCGAGGTATTGTCGCCGAGCAAGCCTCGGGACAAGGTATGATTCCACAAACCATCCTTTCCTATTATATAGACGTTGACGCGTTTCCTCGTGCTGGGTTTGGGGGAGAAATTTTTTTGTTTTCCGCTGCCTTCACTGCCTTCCCTAAAACCCAACAATTACCAGCTCCTGATGTGCCTCAAGAACGCCCATTGCAAGTCTATCGGCGCCAGTCAAAGAACATCAATGCTTCTGAAGCCCCGGCCGAACCAAATCCTGCGTCTGCAGTTGATCCACCATCCACTGAGGTATTTTCTGACCTGGATCTTCCTATAAGTTTAAGGAAAGGTGTTCTGTCATGTACTCAGCATCCTATCAGTAATTTCTGTTCATCTGACAATCTCTGTGGTAGATTTGCTTGTTTCACTTCTATTCTGTCTGTTGTAACAATTCCTAAATCAGCCAAAGAGGCACTTCGCCATCCTGCCTGGAAACATGCTATGGAGCAGGAAATGCATGCACTTTGTGATCAACAAACATGGGATCTAGTTGATCGTCCCTCTTCATGCCATACTGTTGGATGCCGCTGGATTTTTACTATTAAATATCAACCGGATGGTACCATTGAACGCCTGAAAGCCCGATTGGTTGGGAAAGGATATACTCAAACATATGGAGTTGATTATTTTGAAACTTTTTCTCCAGTTGCACGCCTAATTTCTGTTCGTATTTTGATATTTATTGCTGTGAATAAAGACTGGCCTATGTTTCAACTTGATGTCAAAAACGCCTTTCTATATGGAGATCTACAGGAGGAGGTCTACATGGAGCAACCTCCGGGATTTGTTGCTCAGGGGGAGTCTGCTTCTAAAATCTGTAAACTAAGAAAGGCAATCTATGGTCTGAAACAAAGCCCACGTGCATGGTTTGACAAGCTCAGTCAGATCTTAATTACCTTTGGCTTTCGGTGTTCACAATCTGATCATTCTGTATTTATTCGTAAAACTGCAGCAGGGTTGGTCATCCTTATTGTGTATGTTGATGATATTGTCATATCTGGTAGTGTTAGTGCAGGGATACAGGCAACCAAAAAGTATTTAGCACAACACTTCATCACCAAAGACCTAGGGAAACTACGATATTTTCTAGGTATTGAAGTTGCTAGATCTTCTGCAGGACTATGTCTGTCACAGAGGAAATATGTTCTTGACCTTTTGCAGGAGACAGGCATGTTGGGTTGCAAGCCAGCCAACACTCCTCTGGATCCCAATATGGATTGGGATAATGATAATTCTCCTCCTTATGTTGATCATCAACAGTTCAGGAGACTGGTCGGCAAACTTATCTATTTGACTGTTTCTAGAGCTGACTTGGTTGATGTTGTAGGATTCATAAGTCGGTATCTTAATAAACCCCGACAATGCCACTGGGATGCTATTTGTCACATCTTACGATATCTCAAAAACTCTCCAGGGAAAGGTCTTCTGTACAAAAAGCATGGTCATTGCAATTTATCTGGATTCTCTGATTCTGACTATGCAGGAAGTCGATCTGACAGGAAATCTACATCTGGATATTACACCTTTGTGGGAGGAAATCTGGTTACATGGCGCAGCAAAAAGCAAACATTTGTTGCCCGATCTAGTGCAGAGGCAGAATATAGAGCCATGGCTCATACTGCATGTGAGCTCATGTGGGTCCGTGGTCTTCTGAATGAGTTTGATATCACCTCTTCTAGCCCCATTCCTATGTTCTGCGACAATAAGGCTTCCATTTTCATTGCGAGCAACCCCACATTTCATGAAAGAACAAAACATATTGAGGTTGATTGCCACTTCGTCAGGGAGAAAGTTCTGTCTGGACACATCTGCACTCCATATCTCAGCACTGAGAAGCAGCTTGCAGACATCTTCACCAAAGTTCTACCTAAAGCTCGCTTCCAGACTCTGATTGACAAGCTGGGCTTATTCGACATCTACGCTCCAGCTTGAGGGGGAGTATAGAATAATGTGTGATTTTCTTATTCTGTTGTGTTTTTCCTCCTACTGCTTTATTGTATTAGTCCCATATTGCTCGCTTGTATATGTGTCTCAACTCTCTGTAGCTATATAAGAGAGTACCCTGTAAACCTTTTTACTCACTGAATAAACAACTCCTTTACTCTCTACATATATTAATGCTTCATCTATAGGTAAGCAACTATTAAGTAACAATATTGTTGTGTAGAGTGAATTTTACACTGCCACATGGGTTTAGTTATGTATACAAGTTTCCAAAAAATGTTATATGCATACAAATGTGCGCATTTTTTGTATAAATCATATAGAAAATTAAGCATTGACTTTTTCATAAAGCGGCCGCTTGAGCACCTGTCTAGCGCTCAAGCGGCCACAAAGTGTTGTCCGCACGCCTTCTGCTTCCCGTTTTTTAAAACACTTGTTAAAGTGTCTATATTAGTCTATTAGTTAAATAGGCTAATTAGTTTAGTGGGCCTTTATATTCCGGCCCGTCTAGTTTAGATTACTTGGGTCCTAAGTAATAGGGCGTCTCTCCTCTCCTATATAAAGGAGAGGTCGTCAGTCTTTGTATCCAATCTATTCTATTCAATCAATCTTTTATATTTTAACATGGTATCAGAGCGGGTTTTGCTCTTGAGGAAACCCTAGCAGTCGTCCTCCCTCTCCCTTCTCCTAGCCTCCACAACAACCCTAGCAGCTAGCAGCCGCCCCTCTCAGAGAGAGCGACCAAGGGGGAGCGCCCGCCTGCGGGCGGCCGTCGCCGTCGCCATGGCTTGGCCGGCTGCCCGCTAGGCATATCCCCGCCTCTGTGGCTTATCCCCTTTCATATTCATTCATTCTTTTTCAACGATCACTGCTCCTATCTCTTTCCCGGTGCCATCAGTCTTGCTGCCCCATCACCCAGCCGCCATCGCTGGCAACTAGCAGTAGCACCAGCCGCCGCCGCCAGCAGCCGCACCAGCCGGCGCCGTAGCCGCAGCCGCTCTTGCTGCCATCCTCCAGCGCCGCCGGCGCAGCCTCCAGTAACGTCTCTGTTGTGCTTCCAGCAGTCGTCGACTGCAAGCTGTAGCGCCATCTCCGCCGCCCAGCAGCTTCCGCCAGCCAGCAATTAGCAGCACCATCGTCATCCTCCATCATCGTTGTTGTATCTGTGCTCGTAGGCTGCAGTGTTGCTTTATCCAAGCAACCATATCCCCAGCCTTGATCGCATTTTTTTTTCAACTGGCGCTCCATCTCATGACGTCTTCAGATCAGCCTTCATCGCCGCTTTGGAGAGGCTCCGCCTTGGCTCCGCATGCATCCTCTTGGCATGCAATATCTCCGGAGTCACGCAGGAGACCCTTTGTCATCTCCTATGGTGCGACAAATGCTACATCAGCCGAACGTCATCCGCAAGCTGTTGTTCCTCCACTTCATCATCATCCCAACAATCTTCATCCGCAAGTTGCTGCTGCGTTGTGCGTCATCATGCTACTGCTGCCATCTACAGTAGGCGATCACCCATCACTCTCCACCGCTACCAAACAACCATGTTTACTACCCCCATATGCATTATCCCTGTCTCTATTCGGATCCTTAATCGGTTCTATTTTTTGCTAACGGGCCAACAAACCCCCTTTTCGGGTCGGGACTAGATCCATTTATTTTTCTACCCGGATCTCATGTTGACCCATTTAGTATACTCTCTTTGGCTATCGGTTTCATTCTCCACATATTACCCATCTCCATTTCACATATTTCTCTCTTTTTCCACCATTTTCTTTCCCACCCACCCATATTCTGTGAGCATCCCTTTTTCACATTGCGGGGGGGGTCATATGTCCAGTTCTCCACACCAAACACTCACTCTTGTCGTATTTGGTGTGCGGGGGGGATAGAGAGGAGAGAAAGAGATGAGAAGAGAGAGCGAGCATGAGAATATATGAGAGAATGTATGAGAGAGAGAGTATGAGATGAGATGATGATATATGTATTCAGATTATATATATTCCAGGCTATCTTCATGGAGCTTCACATCATTCAGCACACCAGTTCTCTACTTGAGCCAGCAGTGAAAATCCAGCGTCGACACCGTATCCGCGTTCGTACCGCGTTATGTACGTCAGGTGTTGATGGTGTATTCCTTCATCTAAATTCACATGAGACAGATGGGTGCTTCTTCA